>OU466862.2:46090115-47290115 GCA_911865555.2 Thlaspi arvense
TCAAGAGATTGACTGTTCTATGGGAGTGATTTGGCAAATATGGTTGATAGATTTGTTTTAATGCTTGCTTTTTTATCATTTCACTAATGAGAATTAGTTCTTGACTTGGTAATTAGCAAAGGGATTAGTGCCAAGAGACTGGATTAGTACATATAAATTGAATCCTATGCATAAAGGGAATAGCATTGTGTGAGTTTTGTAGACATCATAGGCTGAGTCAAGAGTTCCCTATTACAAATTATCTCATCTCAAGTCCCATCTTTTTCTCTGTTTTAAGCTTTCTGTTCTGAATTTGCCCTGTTTTTACCTTTACTTTGGTTGTTTGCTTGCCTTCTTCCTTATTTTAAGTTTGTTTGGTTGCTGCTTGACCACTTAGGTTGCTAGATATTCTAAAACCCCTTTTATATCTGCTTGAATTAGAAAATCTACAATAATCCTGCTGTTTCAATCTTCCCCTTTGGATTGACATAAAAAACCAATGCTACAAATGACTAGATAACAATGGGTGATTAACATAAGAGAGTCAAATAAGGAATAGCATTGTGTGAGTTTGTAAGCCTCATAGGCTGAGTCAAGAGTTCCCTATTACCAAATTATCTCATCTCAAAGTCCCATATTTTTCTCTGTTTTAACCTTTGTTCTGAATTTGCTCTGTTTTTACCTTTACTTTGGTTGTTTGCTTGCCTTCTTTCCTTATTTTATGTTTTGTTTGGTTGCTGCTTGACCACTTAGGTTGCTAGATATTCTAAAACCCCTTTTAATATCTGCTTGATTAGGAAAAATCTACTATAATTCCTGCGTTTCAATCTTCCCTTTTGGATTGACATAAAAAACCCAATGCTACAATGACTAGTACAATGGGTGATTGACATAAGAGAGTCCAAAAAATTCTTGTATCACACTACATTTAGGAGTTAGTGTAGTTTTAGGAGTTGCATTGCATTTTGCATACATTTTGGAGTTTTATTCAGATACTAGAAGGAGTTTGGAGACCAGGTGGTGCAATGGATGTGAGCTGGGGAATGGAGCAAGGAGAAGGACAAGGTCGGATGGGCCCCTATCAATGATGATATCGATGTGATCTGATCGATATGGAGCGTATCGATGTGAGTATCGACCACTGAATCAAGTCGATACAGCAAGAGCGTGGTGTAAGGGCAGCATATCAACTAAGGAGGGACCTCGATGCACCAAAAGGGGACTCATACCGAGCAGTCTATCGACATCCCATGTTGATACACCTTGACAGGACAATACCGAAAAGCATATGTATCGATGTGTTTTACCCGATAAGCCATAACTAAAGGGCAATTGTATTGACTTCACACCAAGGAAGAGTCAAGCCGATACATTCTCTGAGCCTTGCATATCAACTAGCATATCGACCCAGAAAAATGTTCGATACAACCCAGAAGAAGACCTGATATCGATGTGTATATCGATGTACAAAGGCCGATTATGGTCCCATCCGAGTCAGCGTATTTTTGGTTTAGTCTTGGTTTACTAGGGGTTTCTAAGTTCCCATATATAAATACTAAAGTCTTAAAATAGTTAGGCAACTGAGATATTATTTATTTTTCTGTTCTTGCACATAAAACCTTTCCTTTTTCAGCTTTGCTTTGTAAGAACTAGTTTGATTTAGTAAATTTCTACATTTGTCTTTAATCTATTCTTGCTTATTCTGCTTTCTAATCATGCTTAACCATTACTTTTTCTTTGGAATCTGTGGTTTTGATTATGGCTAGTGAGTAGTCTTATTTAGGATTTGAGATGGGATAAATTAGAGGGGTTTTAAGACTAGATTACGTGATGTCTTATGCTTAATATGATTGTCTTCTCTCTATTAGATGTGCTTAACACTAGATCATTCTTGGCCAGGCTTGTTTAGTATCTTGGCTTTCCTCTTATGCCTGATAAGTGTTTGATGAAATGTTGCTATGATCTCTTAGAGGATTAGTTTGCTTAGCCTAAGGAATTAGATGTCTAAATTGCATTTTAGCTTTATAGGATTGGAGTTCTGATTTTTAAATGCTTGCTGATCATGTGTTTGAGTAAAGGAATTTGTCTTGAATATATGCTTAGCAAAGTGATTAGTGTCAAAGAATTGAGCTAGTTATAAATATTAATCCTATGCTTAGAAGATAGCATTGTTTGAATAGTTTTGAAGCATCACTTGTTAGGTTCTAATCCCCTCTTAATCAATAACCCCCATCTTAGATCCTTGCCTTGATCTATTTGAATTTCCTGCTTTTCTTTTGTGCTGTGTAGTTTCAGTCTTTAATCCTGTTTAGTTTAATCACAACTGCTTTCTTGAATTTGGCTTGACTTAAGTGATTTGCTGCATTATTAGTGTCTTATGAACTCAGATGGATTGATACCTTACATGCTGCAATGACATGAGTGTGTTAGGATTTGACTAGCTAGACAAAATCCAGCTATCAAATTGGCGCCGTTGCCATATGGGTTTTAGTTTAAGCATTAGGATTTGTGGATTACTTGAGATTAAGCTGTTATTTTCTGTTTGTTACTGATTTATAAGTTTGCTATTCCTCTTATAGGTGTATGAACTTGAGGTCTAGAGGCAAAAAAAAACCTGCTGGATTGTCAACAAAACATTCTGCAAGTGGAGAGAGCATTAAGAGCAGCAAGGGAAAGAGAAAGACTTCAAAGGTTTCATCAGCTCACTATGGAGCATGGTAATGGATGATCAGCGATTTCAAGGACTACCAGGAGCACAACGTGCTCAAGGAGTTGCTGGTGTTCAAGGACAAGAAGGAGTCCAAGGAGAGCAAGGTCAGAGAGGACCAGCACATGCTGCACGCCCCATGAGGCCCATTGGTGCTGGTGATGCTCCTAATGCCCATAATAATAGGACAGTTATCATCCCTCCACCAGTGCAGAACAACAACTTCGAAATCAAGTCTGGTTTGATCTCTATGGTTCAGAACAGCAAGTTCCATGGTCTGCCCTTGGAGGATCCCTCTCACCAAGATCAATGGTGTAAGTGAAGACAGCTTTAAGTTAAGGATCTTCCCATTTTATCTAGGAGACAAGGCACATCAGTGGGAAAAGAACTTGCCTCAAGGGAGTATCACCAGCTGGGATCAGTGTAATAAGGCATTCCTCTAAAAGTTCTTCAGCACATATAGGACTGCAAGAATCAGGAATGATATTTAGGGTTCTCCCAAAGAAGCAATGAGTCATTTGAAGAAGCATGGGATAGATTCAAGAGCTTCACTCTTCAGTGCCCACATCATGGGTTTCTCAACTGAATTATTGCTGTCTACACTATACAGAGGCGCTCTCCCTAAGATCAGGATGCTACTTAATACAGCCTCCAATGGAAACTTCCTATCTAAGGATGTAGATGAAGGTCTAGAGCTTGTGGAGAACTTAGCTCAAAGTGATGGCAATTACAGTGAAGACTATCTTAGAACTCCAAGAGGAGAGGATGGCAACACTAAGAATGAGCTGGAGCCTACAAGAAGAGAGTTGATAGAGCTGAACACTTGGCTTGACAAACTGCTCCAAGTGCAACACAAAGAGATCAACTATGTTGGTGAAATGGTGTAGCTGCCTAGTGAAGAGGAGTTACAAGTAGAAGAGATGAACCACTTGGGTAATCAAGGAGGGTTACAATGGCTATGGCAACTACAGACCTAACCCAAACCTGTCCTACAGAAGCAACAATGTTGCCAACCCCTAAGACCAAGTTTACCCTCAACAACAACCTCGAGGGAATCAGCCAAGGCCTTTTGCGCCATTCAACAAAAGGCTATGCACCAAGGAATAACTTCCAAGGCAACTTCCAGCAAAAGAAGTTTGGCCCTCCTGGTTTCTCTCAAGGTCAAGCAAGTTAATCCAACACCAATGATGCAGAAGTGAAAGGACTGCTGCAACAACTCCTTCAAGGCCAACAAGCTACTAATATGGAGATCACAAAAAAGTTTGTTGAGGTTTACAACAGGATTGACTCATTCCGTGTTGAGATTACTAACAAGTTTGATGGATTGGCTGCAAGAGTGAAGACACTTGAGAACAACAAGGGCATTGCTGGCACTAAAACTCAAGGCAACCTCTCGGAAAATCAGAAGCTAATCCTAAGGAGTTTTGCAACGCCATAGTTTACTGAAGAAGAGACTTTGTCAGCTGAAGAGGAAGCTGTCATTGAAGAATTCCTTTCATTGCTCAATGAGGACATTGAACTTCAGAGTGGGGGAGAGGAGTTTTTTAGCAGCTGACGCCAACCAAGAGGTCCCAAAGGAAGAGTCTCTTGAAGCAGAAACAACTAAGGAAGAGGAGAAGAGTAAGCCACTTGTCACTATTGAAGCTGAGAAAAGAAAGATGAGTCTATGATCTTTCTCCCTACAAGCCAGCTCTCCCTTTTCCTGGAAGGTTAATCAAGAGCTTCTTAAGAAGTACACTAATCTCTATGAAGCCCAATACAAGAAAGTCTATGGAGACAATGCTGAGCTGCCTGCTAGACCAACATTGGAGAAGCTCAACATCACCAAGCTTGGTGATCCAGGTTGCTTCACCTTATCTTGTGAGCTGAAAGAAAAAACTTTCAAGAGTTGTCTTTGTGACCTCGGAGCAAGTATCAACCTTCTACCATCCTCTACTGCTAGAGCGCTTGGCTACACTTTTTTTCAAGAGAGTAATGTGTCCTCTAACAATAGCTGATGGCACAGTAAAGGTACCATATGGAGCTCTTAAAGATGTGCCAATGATGATTGAAGAAGTGGTCATCCCAAACAGATTTCCTAGTCTTAGACGTTGAAGGGAATATCAAGAATGCCATCATTCTAGGAAGACCATTCTTAGCTTCAGCTGGAGCAGTATTTGATGCAAAGGAGTGCACAATAGAGTTGAGATTAACCAAGGAGAAAGTGCTGAAGTTTGACTCCAAAGGGAACAAGCTGGAAGATGAGCAAGCCTTCTCAATGGAGGTTAAGAAGCTGAAGAAAGTTGGGGGAGCATTGGCCAAAGTTTGAGGGCTATGTGGGTACAACCTTTGATGGTTGCTGTCTGTCCAAGTTGTTCGCCGAAACCACTGAAGAGGAGGTCCTCCAAGTGGCTGGTTCTGGTTCTGTGAATGAAATTTTGCTAAGTACTAAACAAGATGGATTAATCTTGAAGCCCTTTTTACTCTAAGTATGGTGAGATCCACTACAAATTAAAGGAAGGAAGCAAGTCAAAAACCCTTTGCTGTTTTAAAAATTGATGGGGTCACCAGAATAGTCAAGGGAAGCAAGATCACACCAAGGAGTCCCAAGACTCCTGCTCTTAACCCCAACTAAGGAGCTGAGGAAAGTCAAGCTAACTGACTCTAAACAAGCGCACTTGGGAAGCAGTCCCATGGTATCCTTGTACATAGTTTTGCATTTCTATGTTTTTTATGTTTATGTGGGTGTTTTTTGGGTGTCCCTAGTAACCAGGTTTCAAGCTGAGGAAGAAGGAACCAAGCTTGGAATAAGGAAGGAGGCGAAGAAGGGTCAATATCGACCAGCATATCGGCCATGCACGCCGATACAGCTCATATCGAGCAAGTGTATCGAGCATATCTTGCTCGATACTGATATACTGGACTAGTACCGACTTGTGTACCGGGATGATCCTGATCGATATGCATGAGAGGATTTTTGTATCGATCAGAGTACTGGTATATGACAAACCGATATGCCTTAACGGGCAATATATCGGGGTATAACCACATCGATATGCCTCAACTGGCACCAATATAAAACACATGTATCGAGGTACCAGGTCGATACGACACCAAGGGATGCATATCGAGCACGGTATCGACATAACACATCGATATGCCTTAACTGAGAGGATAAAAGGCGATTAACCACCCTTTTTTTAAGGCATATCGGGGTGCATATCGACGTCTTATATCGATACACCTTGAGGGACGAATGAAAAGATGCTACTCAGCATAAGTCAAGGTGTATCGACATGCATATCGAGGTAATGATCCGATATGCAATATTGCATGATCATATCGAGCTACATATCGAGCTGTCTAGCTCGATATTGGGACAGCAAAGAGTGATCATCGGACTACGTATCGAGATGATGGACGTCGATACAAAAGGTGCAAGGAAATATCGACATACATACAAGTCGACAGAATGACCCAGATATCTGATATTGTCATGCATATCGACCAAACCAAGTCGATATGATCAACATCGATCACAATATCGACTTAGGAAGTCGATGTTGCACCCGAGGTAAGTCTTCTTCAATTCAAAATTTTTCCCTCCTTGGTCAAACTAGATCAAGGATTTCAAATTTGAATCCTTCCCCTTCCCAAGCACAAGTGGGAACTCTCTTATGCACTCATTGTCCCTTGCTTTCCGCAAAAAGATTCCCCAATCCTCTATATAAACTAACCCACCCTTCTCTCCTTCTCACTTTCATTTTTCTAGTTTTCAACCACTAAATTTTGAATTCTTTAGTTTCCTAAGTGCCTAAGAGAGTCAAACCATTTCAGGTATTGTCTCTTAGCTTTTTATATGTTTATAATTTGCTTTATGCACTTAAGAACTTTATTTTGTGAAGTGGTTGCATGCTTTATTTATGATTATTGCTTCCTATTTAGTTTATATCTTTTGCATGGCGAATATTTGTTTTTGACTTTGGAAGCACTTAGATTAATAGTTACTTGCTTGTCAAATTCATTTATTTTGCTTCGCATTAACATTTTAATCCATTTGTTTAGCTTCACCATGCTTGGATTCATGCTTTTCAATTAGATGATAAATTTTGTTTAATGAATCCTTTGCATGTGCTTATTTAGTTGCATCACAACTGATGTTACTATTAAGTAAATAAACTCCTCATTTTTGTGATTTTTAGCAACATTAAGCTTTTTGTGTTTTGTTGCTTCCTTGGTTCTGATTTCTCTTTTGAGAATTTGTTTTAGGTACCATGGGAAGAACAACAAGGAGTGGAGCAAACAAAGAGGCTGAGAAGCCAGAGAAAGCAAAGGGCAAAGCTAAAGAAGTTGGGAGTCCAACCGTTAAATCCCAAGGCAAAAAGAGAGAAGATGCTGGTGCTAGTGAGCAAGTTCCCCAAAAGAAGAACAGCACTACCCCAGCTCAAAGGCAATTTTATGACAAGCTGCAAAATCAACAAGATACCCCCATGTGCCACCTCTAAAGGCCTTGGGAATCTATGAAGACTACTCTTCTATGCTTGAGACAATAGAGCTCACAAACCTGGTGGGAACCCCTTATTCAGCCGACAAGGACCAAGTTCTTTAATTCTTTGCAAGTTTTGAAGTGACATTCTATGAGCCAGGAGAGGAGACTCCTAAAGAAGATGGTGATGGCTTTACCACCTTCAGAGTTTCCAAGAAGAACTATAGAATGTCCTTCTCAGCAATTGAAGATGCCTTTGGATTCTTCCATGGAAGCGCTAGATGTCAAAATCTGGAGGTTAGCAAAGAAGAGATGAGAAGCCTCTCAAAGCATGTGGCTAAGGGCGCTTTCAAGCCAGGAAGAAGCAAAGCTTTTTTGATCAGAAATCCAGCCATAAGATATGTGCAGAAGGCTTTGGCACATACTCTCTTTGCAAGGAAGGAAAGTGGAGCTGTTGAAGGAGAAGAGTGGGAGCTTATTTATCACAGTCTTATGAGCATCCTTGACTGCACAAGGCAAGGAGTTGAGCTCAAGGGATCAGATGGAACAACTGGAATGGTCACCATCTTTATGCATTAACTTTCGGTCATCAAACATTGATTAACAACCAATGATGACAAGGCGCCAAAACTGTATTGTGCTGGCCTAATTACAAAATTGATGGAAGCTGCAGGAGTTGAGAATGGACCAGCAACAGTACAGATCACATACTTAGACTTGCCCTATCTGAAGAAAGCAAGATTCCTTGAAGACAATGTGGGTGACAAGTTCATCTACAACTTCATCCAAGAAGATGGATCAGCTGCGAAGCTTCTCCTCCCTGATGTGCATCTCACATCTTTCTCCAACCCCAACAGCTTTGCCTTTCAAATTCCCCAGAACCTTCTCTACCAAGTTGGTGCTTCATCCTCTTTCATTCACCAAGGCGCCAACACTCCTCTTCCTCAAGGAGACTATCCACATGTAGGTTATGAAGGAGGGCAGATGGAAGAAGGAATTCAGGAAGAAGAAGAATCATATGCTCCAAGCTACAACAGTGAGGAGTACCACTTCCAACCCCATGATGTCTCACACCAAGGAGGTCCCTTGAAGAACGTCCATGAACACATCAACCTCTTGCAAAGATGGAACAAATGGCAAGACAAAACCATCAAGCAGTTGGTGAAGGGCATGAAGAGCATGAAGGCTCAAATCAAGGACCTCAAGAGGAAGTCTAGTGGAGCCTCTAATTCTGCTCATCAATAAGAGCAAGAAGCTGAAAGCCAAGGAGTGGCAAGAGCTCTTAGTTAAAGGCGCTCTTATGCTGGTTATGAGGAAGTGAGAGCTTGGGTGCTACCAAGAGCATCTTGCCAAGAAGCACTAAGGAGGAGACACACAAGGAGGGAGAGGCCAACCAGGAGCCACAACATTGACCTCATGGAGGACATTTCAGGAGCCTCCCAACACTCTCACACCACCTTCTAAGGTACCAAAAACTCCTCCATTGTACATACCATTGCATTTTTTTAAAGTTCTTGTAATATATTTATGTTTCTTCTCTCTTTCACTTTTTTATTACACAAGGGATTGTGTAATTTAAGTGTGGGGGAGGGATTTGGGGTTTAATTTTGTTTAATCTTTTCTTAGTTTTTCTTTTCTATTCATCTTTGAGTCTCATGCATTCATCTAACTGTATTAGAAAACCAAAAAAATCTAAAAAATTGATAATTTTGCATCTTTTGCAAGCCAAAAAGAAAAGCATGTAGTTGCATTTATTTGTTTAGGATTGAGTCTAGTATTTTTTATATAGGTTGCATTGCATTTGCATAGGGCATAATGATGATAATTCATCGTAAAATGCTAAGTGTTTAGGACTGATTTAAATGTCTAAGTGGTTAAATGTTTGATGCATCATAAGAAGTTAGAAATTAAGGCTGAACCATACTATGAATGCTAAATTTGATCCTCTAGTCTCATGCTGAAATCGCTTGCTCTTTGAAAATCATTCCCTATTTATTAGAACCATTAATTTGAATTGATAATTATCATGTTTTTGCAATGAAAAGTGGTTTCATGGATTACCCATATACATATTTGGACTTTCTTTCTTCCTTTTTACCTCTCTTGCTAGTCCAAATATCTGATCCTCATCATTAAGGGACAGTTATCATACCTTAACTGTACCTTCCTTTCAAACCTAAACATTATCATTGTGTGCGAGGCCTGTTTTTCAATGAAATAAGCATAAAGTGTTAGCTTGGCACTACAAGGATTGGTTACTATGTATAACTAGCTCTTCACCTTGAATTAGACATAGATTTAGGATTATAGTTAAAGGTCTGGGCGGATTTGGGTGTTACAATGATCTAAAAGGAGAGAGTGAGAGAAGAAAGATAGTGAAGGGGGAAAGGAATGAGAAAGAGGAAACAAGCAAATACTCAGCATGTGGCGAACCAAATAAGCTAAAAAAGGGTGGCCATTGTGAAGATGGAGTCTCAGCAACAACAACAAAGAAGGCACCAAAGCCTAGTACATCAAAAGGATGAAGAAAAGGAGACTCCCCAATACAAAGAGAAGGAGCCCTCAACAAAGGAGCAAAAAGAATGCCACAACATGGTGAGATCAAAGAAGAAGCTTCCCTGAAAAATGGCAATGTGTGGAGAGTGTGAGAGTGTTGAAGAAAGGGTAGTTAGGATTGGGTTTGATTTGGGGTAAGAGTTTTGGGGTTTAGAACATTCTTAGGCATTGTATAGATAGTAATCTATCCTTGTATGCATAAGTTGTGCTTTACCTTTAGCATTATGCCTAAGTTCGTTCCTTTTTTTTAGAGAAACCCTTGCATTTGAACCCACATTTTGATGAGATCAATTTAATCTCATGATCTTAGCCCTTAGCCAAATGATTCCACTTGATTTGCTTGAACTTGATTCATTTGGTTACAAAGTTTAAATGAATGTTAAAGGGATTGATTGATTTGAGCATTTGACTAAGCTGAGCTAGAGATCATTTTGAAACTGCATAGGCATGGCTAGGTTCTTTAAAGTATAACTGATTGTGTTTTTCATCCTACACTTAGGCACTTAGACATTGACTTTACTTCTTTACCTTAGCATTTTTGGATTTGCGTGCCCACCTTCAAACCTCACTTCCTCCTTGTCTTAGTTTGTTTGATTCAGGACAAGTAAAAGGCAAGTGTGGGGGTGTTGATATCTCTATTATTTATAACATTTTAGCTTGCATCTATCACTAGTTTTAGTCTTTAAACATGCATATTTTGCTTCTTCTTGTCCCATTTACATACATTTAGGATTTCGTGTAGTTTTAGGAGTTGCATTGCATTTTGCATACATTTGGAGTTTTATTCAGATACTAGAAGGAGTTTGGAGACCAAGTAGTGTAATGACTGTAAGCTGGGAATGGAGCAAGGAGAAGGACTAGGTCGAATGGGCCAATACCAATGATGATATTGATGTGATTTGATCGATATGGAGCGTATCGATGTGAGTATCAACCACTTCAAGTCAATACAGCAAGAGCATGGTGTAAGGGCAGCATTTCGACTAAGGAGGACCTTGATGCACCAAAAGGGGACTCATACTGAGCAGTGTTTTGACATCCCATATTGATACACATCGACGTGTTTGCCCGATATACCTTAATTAAAGGGCGATTGTATCGACTTCACACCAAGGAGAGTCAAGCCGATACATTATTGGAGCCTTGCATATCGACTAGCATATCGACCAGGCCATGTCATTACAACCTAGAAGAAGACTTGATATCGATGTGTGTATCCATGTACAAGGCCGATATAGTCCATCCTAGTCAGCCTATTTTCGGTTTAATCTTTGTTTACTAAGGGTTTCTAAGTTCCCCTATAATTACTAAAGTCCTAAAATAGTTAGGCAACTGAGATATTATTATTTTTTCTTCTGTTCTTGCACTTAAAACTTTTCATTTTTCAACTTTGCTTTGTAAGAACTAGTTTGATTTAGTGAATTTCCGCATTTGCCTTTAATCTATTCTTGCTTATTCTGCTTTCTAATCATGCTTAACCATTATTTCTCTTTGGAATCTGTGGTTTTGATTATGGCTAGCGAGTAGTCTTATTTAGGGTTTGAGATGGGATAGATTAAAGGGGTTTTAGGACTAGATTAGTGATGTCTTATGCTTAATATGATTGCTTTTCTCTCTATTAGATCTGCTTAACACTAGATTAGTCTTGGCCAGGCTTGTTTACTATCTTGGCTTTCTCTTATGCCTCATAAGTGTTTGTTGAAATGCTGCTATGAATTTCTTAGAGGATTTGTTTGCTTAGCCTAAGGAATTAGATGTCTAAGGTGCATTTTGGCTTTATAGGATTGAAATTCTGTTTTAAATGCTTGCTGATAATGTGTTTGAGTAAAGGAATTTTTCTTGAATATTTGCTTAGCAAAGTGATTAGTGTCAAGGAATTGAGCTAGTTATAAATGTTAATCATATGCTTAGATGATAGCAATTCGAATGGTTTTGAAGCATCACTAATTAGGTTTTAATCTCCTCTTAATCAATAACCCTTATCTTTGATCCTTGCCTTAATCTATTTTAATTTCCTGCTTTGCCTTGTGCAGTTTAGTTCAGTCTTTAATCCAGTTTAGTTTAATCACAGCTGCTTTCTTGAATTTGGTTTGACTTAAGTGATTTGTTGCATTCTTAGTGTCTCATGAACTAAGATGGATTGATACCTTGAATGCTGCAATGACATGAGTGTGTTAGGATTTGACTAGCTAGACAAAATCCTGCTATCAAGCATGCCCGATGTGGATCGTGGGACGAGGAACTAGAGAGTTTGAACATGGGCTTCAAAACTGCATCGGGGTAAAGCATCGAGGAGAGGCGGCCATACAGGCCGATATGAAGAGACAGAACATATCGGTGTCCAGCATCGAGCAAGACACCCGACAGTCTGCCCGATATGATCCGAGACCTGCTGCTTACCGAGGAACTGCATAAGTAACCAAGCTGCATCTATGGGAAATTCTGCATTAGGAGAAACATTGAGCAGAACATCCGTCCGTACACCCCGATGCGTCAACGCCGAGAATTGACTAGCTTTTTCTACTTTTTGTCAAAACTTATCTTTAAGCTTATTTAAGCTTTTGGCTTATCTTTTGGTTATCTTATCTTCTTCTTTATCTTATTTTCAAGCTGAGGGGAAACCCAAAAGGGGGATTTGATGAGATTTTGATCAAGATCACTCTTTTAATAAAGTTTTGCACTTCCTTTGTCATTTTTCTTGTAGTTTTTATTTTAATCATGTTTGTTTTATAATTTCTTTTCTGTTTTCGTGATTTCATGATGTGTTGTGAGTAGTTTCTTATGGTTTGAGGTTGGAGCAGATTTGGGGATGAGTAGTTGATTATTTAGGGAACTTTTGCTAAATCCTTGCATTATTTACCTTGCTTTGTTGTTCTTAAGGCTTGAGTAACTTATCTTAGTGAAATCAGATCATAGGTGTTTGCTGCATCAAAAGTGTTTGTTTAAATGCCTGAAAGAACTATGTTTGGGATAATTGCTTAGATGATTATATTGCGTCTTAGTACATTGTTTGGTCTTTAAGAGCTTTGTGTTATCATGCTGGTTATGTACAAATACGCCATCACAAGTGGGTCTGACATATGCATTACTTAGACATCTTTGCTTTTATTACAAATTAATTGAATTAGTGGCTTGGTTATGAGTCTTGCTTGATATCAGTCTTGATTTCTCTAGGTTTGATACTAAGTAATCCCCAAGTCATCATTGCTCTAGCCTTGAACATGCGCCTTAGTAGTGCTTTTCACTTTTGCATTTCATCTTTGATCATTTAGGTTGTTAGAATCATCCTCCTTCATCACACATGGTTAACATTTGTTAGTGCCTTGCATCTCTTTTACTCTAGCTCCTATATGGATTGACAAACCTCATCTATACTACATCTGATTTATAGAGGGATTGAGTTAAGACTTTCAAAAGCCCTTCTTCAGTTACCATCAAGAATAAGTATCCTCTGCAACGAATTAATGAGTTGTTGGATTAGTTGTAGGGAGCATCATAGTACTTAAAGATAGATTTCGCGTCAGGATACCATCAGATTGCTGTAGCTGAGGCAGATGTGAGGAAAAATTCATTCAGAACACGCTATGGGCATTATGAGTTTGTGGTGATGCCTTTTGGGTTGACAAATGCACCTGCAGCATCTATGAAGCTCATGAATAACTTGTTTCGAGAGTTCCTTGGTAAGTTTGTGATTGTGTTTATCGATGATATTTTGATCTAATCATAGAGTCAGGAAGAGCATTCCGAGCACATAAGGATATTGTTGCAGAAGTTGCAAGATCGGAGGTTATTTGCCAAGTGGACGAAATGCAGTTTTTGGCAAAAACGAATTAGATTTTCGGGTCATATTATTTCTGAATCAGGAGTGGCTGTGGACCCAAAGAAGATTACTGCGATCACTAATTGCCAATACCGAAGAACGCTACTGAGATTCAGTTTTCTTGGTTTAGCTGGTTACTATCGGAAGTTTGTAAAGGGTTTTGCAAGTTTAGCCAGGCCGCTGACGCAACTGACATGTAAGGAAGCAATGTTCGAATCGTAAGAAGATTGTGAGAAAAGTTTTGAAAAACTTAAAGTGCATTTAACTCAGATGCTGTGTGTTGGTATTACCGAAGGTTGGTGTACCATATGTGGTTCACACAGATGCATCCGGAACAGAACTAGGATGCGTGCTTATGCAAGAGGATCAGGTCATTGCATATGCATCTAGACAATTATGGAAGCATGAGATTAATTATCCAACCCACGACTTGGAATTAGCAACTTTGGTCTTTGCTTTTAAGGTTTGGAGAGCTTACTTATATGGAGAGAAAGTTCAGGTGTTTGCAGATCATAAGAGCCTGAAATATGCCTTTACTCAGCCGAATCTTAATTTAAAGCAGCGAAGATGGATAGAGTTGTTCATAGATTACGATTTGGACATTGCTTATAATCCAGGGAAAGCTAACCAGGTAGCAGATGCATTGAGCAGAAAAAGAAATGATGTGTCCTGAATAAAAGAAGTGCAAGAGCTTGTTTCTACCTTATCCAGTTTGAGCATTTCTACAGCGCCTGTAGATGAAGGTGTTTTGGGTCTTGAGGCAATAGACCAGGCGGATCTACTTTGGAGAATTCATAAGGTGCAAAAAGAGATGTGACTTTAAAGAAAGCAGTAGAAAGTGAAGTTACAGGCTATCACACTACGAAAAATGTGACATTCGTTTTTAAAGGTCGAGTGTGTGTTCTAGATGCTAAGGACTTGAAAGAAGAAATTTTGATGCAAGCACATCAGTCACGTTTTGCCATTCATCCAGGTTCTACTAAGATGTATCGGGATCTGAAGAGATATTATCACTGGAGTGGAATGAAGCGAGATGTTGTAGATTGGGTAGCAAAGTGCCAGACATGCCAGTTAGTGAAAGTGGAACACAGGATTCCAAGCGGATTATTACAGAGTTTACCATTGCCAAAATGGAAGTGGGATATGATCATTATGGATTTTGTTACTGGGCTTCCAAAGACAGTAAGTAACTGAGATACGATTTGGGTGATTGTGGACAGACTTACTAAGTCAGCTCATTTCTTAGCAGTTAAGAAGACAAATGGTGCTGGCCGTTTAGCCCAGAAGTACGTGGATGAGATTGTAGGGTTGCATGGAGTTCCTGTAAGTATTGTTTCAGATAAAGATTCGAAGTTCACATCATTGTTTTGGAAGGCATTTCCGAAAGCCATGGGGACTATGATGCATTTGACTACATTGTATCATCTTCAGATAGATGTCAATCTGAGCGTATTATTCAGACGCTGGAAGATTGGGGAGGTCGCTAGGAGAGACACTTACTGTTAGCAGAGTTTGCCTATAATAACAGTTATCATTCAAGCATAGGCATGCCACCAATTGAGGCCCTTTATGGTCGTCCTTTTCGCACGCCACTATGTTGGATAGATGTGGGAGGGCGTCTAGACATAGAGCCTGCGATAATTCAAGAGCCGACTGAGCAGGTAGAGATACCTAAAAGCGGATTAAAAGAGGCTCATGGTCGTCAAAAGATTTATGCAGATAAAAGGCGGAAAGATTTAGAGTTTGCAGTAGGGGAGTTCCTGTACGTGAAAATGAGAATGTTCAAAGGTTTGAACCGGTGGGCTAAAAGAGGAAAGCTTAAGCCTAGGTAGATGGGGCCTTACCCGATCATTGAGAGAATTGGAGTTGCACGTGTCGGTGATACGAAAGGTAGTCTCAGAACCAGAGCTGGTCGTAACTCAAACCATCCGTTGACATGGAAGCAAACTTATCAGTCACAAGAAGACCTGTGTCAATTTTAAGTCACAGAGTGGCTGGTTCTCAAGGAAAGAAAGCTCGAACAGTTCAAGTTAGTTGGGAAAGAGATGATATTCAAGAAATATCATGGGAGTCAGAGCATCAGATGCGATCAGATTACCTTGAACTCTTTATGGACAAGAGTGGAATAGTGAATTCGGGGGCGAATTCTTCAGAAATGGGGGAGAATTGTGAAACCCAATAAAAGCCAAAAAAAAACTCTAACTTTCATTAACCTAGAGAGATACATACGTGTATGTAACTATACTTGGATGCTAATCGTTGTTCTTCATAGCCGCCACACAATCAGACCAAAATAGAGAGATAAATCGTGAACGGGTTCAATTATTGTTGCTGTTTGGTTATTGTCACGTTAATAACATTTTGGCCTTGTTCAAACCAGAAACCCTAGAATTGATTTTCAAGTCGTTTCATGTTCTGCAAGTGTCAGTTTTAGATTGTCAACATCAGCTTCAACCACAATCTTTCCAGAAGTCAGATATCAACTAAAGTCAGGTTAGGGTTGTGATTTGTGGAAACATAGTTACATTCCTTCCATTATTTACATGAGTCAATATACATAAGCTTAGACCCGATTGTTAGAATATGTTGTCTGATGATGTGCCTAGGAGAATGGAATGATGTGATAGGATGATATGAGATAGATTATGTGATAAGTTATGAGATATGTTATGATATGATATGCTATGTATGGCTGACGAGTCCAGAATGGAAGTGTCTGAGCACTAGGCCAGCCTCCAATGTATGGGGTTTTAAGACTATCATAAGGACAATGCAGTCTACGAGACGTATAAACCTTCAGTGTATGGAAATATTGTTTCAATCGCAAGACTAGTGATATGTGTTTATAGCTTGATTGGCTAATCCAGCTATATTTTTGCTATTGTCTAGGATTATGTGTTTTGATGAGTGTCAAATATTCGTTGAAATGTTAGTTATGATTCAGTGGGCAGAGATGATATCCTTCACTTAGTAATGCATTGCTCACCCCCTTTCTTTTCCTTTTCTCCAAGTCAAGATGAAAATCTTGAGTAGCTGCTCAAATCTGTTTTGCTTCTTGGTGTTATTTCGGGAACCGGGTTTTATTTCATTTTATTCAAAAGACTGTATTATTCTAAGTTTTAGTTCATGGGTTTTATGAGATTTTAGTATGAAGATTTTATGACTTTGATGGGATTTTATAAGAATTTATTTTAATAAGAAGGGTTTCTGAAAATGATGGTTTAAAACCATGTTTAAAAATCAAATGTGAATGTGGTTATGAAATGCGGAATACGGGCGTTACAAAGTTAGAGATGAGGATGAAGTTTTCCTAGCAAGGAGAAGCCTATATCTGAGAGAGCGTTGTTGTGGTTTCGATCGATCGAATAATACTTGGTCCTCTAAAATCTTTATTAATCAGAGTTTTCCTAGCAAGAAGAACTTTGTATCTGAGTTACGATTGATGGCAGTGATGAAGAGATTTCCTTTTAAAGTTTATAAGTATACGGCGGTTTTGTTTGTAGCAAAATGTTCTGTCAAAAAATACGCTAGGAAGCTTAGAGCAGTGTGAAGAACGATGCAAACACATTTTGGGTGACAAAGTATCTGAAGGATCATACTTGTTCTATGTTAGACCGATCAGTTAATCGTAGACGTTATACACCAAAGTACATTGGGGCTCTCTTTTTAGAACGAGTTAGCATAATTGATTGAATTGTGCAAAAATATATCAAAGATTCTATGAAGGTGATGTTTGGTCTAAACTTTGATTACACCATATCTTATAGAGCTTTAATATATGCCGAACAATTGGAGATTTAAAGGTAGAACCCATAGATGGCTGGCATTTCTTTGTTAAGGGTGGAGTACGAGATTGTATTGTAACACTAGTAATCTATTTTGTTTTTAATTTGCTTTTAGTTTTTTTGACACACACAAAAAATGGTCTATTCTTACATCTTTTCTTGTAAATGTATCATTTTCTATATTAAAATCTTATTTTTGACTGATGTAGATAATTATTTCATTAAACAAATTAGGATTCCAAAAACATTATAACTTTAAAAACAAAATAATTATATTCAAGTAATTTCCTTTATTATATTGTTATAAATTTATATAGTTATTAACTATTGATATTATTGAAATCATATACTTACATTTAGATTCCTTAAAAATATATTATCTTTTATTAAATTTTGATAATTTTTACACTAAAGCATCTCATAACGTAGAACATTTATATTATATTTCAAAATATAAAAGTTATAAAATTCTTATATTGATTGAATAAGAGAAGTTTTATAGAGAAGTTTTGGCATGAACAAAACTGATGTTTTAGATAGCTTTATCGATTAATATCTCTACTTTATTTTTCTCTCCTATAAGAAAGTTAATAGCTTCATTTCATCAAGCGAAAACATACTTAATAAAACTTTCTCACTAGACTTGTTCCCTATTTCATTAGTTTCCAACATATTTATCATGTCGATCAAAAGTGTAATTTTCTTTTATTGGTTATATGCCTTTCAATTTTCATGAATGCTTAGCTACCGCAATGTTCACCTCCATATCTATTTGTGTTTCCATCTCAATCGATATCAGGAATGCCCGATAACACCAAATGTTTGTCAATATTGATGAATATTTCATGATGCTTTGCAGAGATCTGTGATTCAATACTGACCAGCAAATTTGGCAACCCAGGTCCTGCTTGTTGTAAGGTTTTTCTAGAAGCTGAGCCAACTGCATACCAAAACTTCTGTTCATTCTAGTTTTCCCTCCTCTGCTAAAGCAACAATGCTCCTGAATCGCTGGTCCTCCAACAATATTATTGAATATTAAAATTAAAATTATTAGTTATGTGAATTGTGAGCCTCTTCCTGGGCGGGCCGCTCCTCACGACGCTCCATTTATCAGGCCCTGCCTTTCTGAGCGGTCCACAACTTTTTCGGGCACTTGGCTGTCGGACTTTTGGGCCCTTCCGAAGAAACGATGGTGTCTCTGTACGAGGGTTGTGCTTGCTCCGCTGACCTGATGATAACAGCCTTTTCTGTCTAAAAGGGGTTAAGCAAAGTTCCCAAAACCGGCTATAAAACGTTATAGTAGCGGTTGAGGGGTTACCAATCCATCAGGGTTGTTAATGCAATGAAGTTGTAAAACTAGAGATAAGTTAAGCTAAATAAATATTGGGTATTTACACACCAAGGATCAAGACAAAGACTAAACTTGTGTCACTCAGGCTAATAATAAATGGGTTTAACAAGAAGATAATGACTAAGCGATTGAAAGATGTAAACTTTATGCTAAGAGAAATGATAAACATGGGTCTTTTCAGAGTGGGGATCCACTGGATTCAAATACTAAGCTAGTTATACATCACATTAAGACTTTGTCTTTGATGGTGATTCTTTAGTAAAGAGATCTACAAGTTAACTAGCCCATGGCATTTGGATCTAGTTCCTTTACAATCATCGTTACCATTGACTAGCATTGGCTTAGCGGTACAACTATGAAAGCAAGATGGAAGAGCTATTTCTTTAGAACCGTAAGACCTCCTAGAGAGCTAATGTCTTAGGCTAGGAAAGGTCTCACCTTTGAGTATGGTTCCGGCTAATCCCACACGTGGCATTCATGTGGGACGCCTATTGGCTATAGTCTAAGTGATCAAGTTAAACTACGCATAAGGAATGATAAACAAAGAAGAATCAAAAATTAACTAAAGACTAAGCTAAGTAAATCATCCGAGGACCCCTTTTCCTTTCCCCCCATCTAGATCCTTAAAGGATACTACAAGGGTAAGAAGGCTCATCGTCGACTTAGGGTGCGAGTAGAGGTAAGGAAACTACAAAAGATTAAAACTTTAACATGAAATGCAAGAAAATCAAGACTTCAATTAACTGCAAATACTTAAAGGTTCAAGCTTTGAATCGCAACAATGGCAAATACAAAACGAAGAAGAAAACTAAAGCAAATAAAAACAAAAACTTAAAGAGTTATGGTTTGTATCAGGGGCGAGAGCGAGTAAGCAAATGAGTGGACGGGAGTATTTATAGCATAAAGTGGAAAACCCTACATATTGGGACTACTTTACCCGAGATAACCATCTCTTGGCATGTAGCAAATCCATGGGCTGATGCCACTGAAGAAGACCATTGTGGACGTTGTCTCATCTTGTACGGGCTTGTGGACTCCATATCAGCTTCATGCCGTCACTCTTGCCTATGTTGCTCTAAAGATCGTCTACTATGGTGCTCGTGCAACGGGGTCATGTCGTGGAACATAATCGTGGTGCAACTCTCGTGCTAACCATCACGGTTTGAGGTTGTGTATGCTACCCGATGTTGTGCAGCAAAATATATATCTCCTTCCATCCGGTTCTGCTTGGCTCTCCTTGTGTTTCTTCCTTCCTTTCCGATACAATATAGGTACCTGAAAACAGCTCCAAACATGCAAACATATGCAAAATTCTATCCCAATGCAATCTAGATCTACATGAGTGAAGATGTAAAAAGAACTATGACCTAAATGGAATGACTTGATCCTAACTATTATGAAAGTAGCTGAAAAAGGATGTAAATAATGATGATATCAACACCCCCAAACTTGCTTATTAACTTGTCTCCAAGCTAAAACCAACCGGAGGGTGAAAAAAGAATGCAAACCTAAGTCCATTAATGCCATTACGAAGAGAACAAACCAATGTCTAAATTTAAACTTATGGGATGCGAACCGGGTTTTACTTACTTAAAATGCCTTAGACCTACTCAACACATGCAGAATAAAAAATAGCCTTAACCTATATGCACAATCAAATCGTTCTTCTCCCTTTAACATTGACTAGAAATTAAAGTATGGATCATGCTTATGCTTATCAAACAACTCATTTGGTCAGGGGCAAAGGTCAGGAGCTAAAGACGAACTCGCATGAAAGGGAAAGTGTTTTGGGATCGCTCAAGGAAGAAGAATCTTCTTAATGCAAAATGCTAAAGGTAAAACCAACGGATGTATACGAGGGTGAATTCTCATCTACCCAATCACATAACTGATTTCTATCCTCGCTTTAGTCCTGGTACCTCCCTTCCTAATCTTAACTTCTCGGATTGTCGTTGGGAGACTTTTCAATTCTTCTTCAGCTTTCCTTAGCTCATTTGGTGGCGTTTCTTTGATTATCACTTTTTGTGTTGTTGGCCTGATATGACTTTAGTTGCATTGGCCCTCTTGTGATTGTTGGAAACCGCCTTATCTTTGGTTGTTGAGCTCTTGCTTTACAGCCGCCATTTCCCTTACTTGTGTCCCCACTTGAGTCAGTAGTAATACCATCGCTTGACCTTTATCCTCCCAAGTTTCCCAAGATAAATTATATAATGCTTTTTTCTATAGCGCCCACCCGAGTACCATCTATCCTATATTGGCTCGAGATGTAAGCCGTCTACATGAGAACTCAACCTTTTTGGCCTAAACCTAACACTTTTTGCCTAAGAAGATTCGAAAATAAATATGCAAGAGACCTCACGTATCTCTCAGAAAAGTGTTTATCGCTTTGCAACAAAGGTTTTTGGTTTGGGAGAGTAAAGGTTACTTGGACTAGCAAAGAGTAGCAAAAATGGGAAAGAGAGTCCAAGTGAAATCCATGAGTTGTAATCCAAGATAAGCATGATAGTTATTCATCAAAATTTGCAGTTTAAGTTCAATAGGGAGAAGCATCAAATCATAATGCATTAGCTAAGACTAGAAATTCAAACAGCGAGTTCCAAATAGGGTGCTGCCTTTAATTTAGTTTTAGACGAGACACATCAAACAAGCAAAGACTCAACCATTGATTTCATGACTAAGCAATGGCATATACAAGGCTATGCAAGATTTATGAACAAAAATGTGAATCCTAAACGAATGCAGCTACATGCTTTCTTTCTGTGTGATAACTTTTCAAATTTTTTAATTTTTATTAGTTTTTAAATACACTGTAGATGAAGTCCTAATCTATATGAATGCATAGTAACATAAAGTATATACTCCCCCAAACTTAAATCACACGGTCCTCGTGTGATAGAAATAAGAAGGGAGCATCTACAAAATGCTACTTTAAACAAAGAAAACATGAAAATGCAAAACAAAACAAGATTATTTACAAAGGTTTGGAGTGGTACCTAATTTCCAGCATCGGGTGAGGACGTGGTGTCCTTACTTGTGGAGAGTGATGGTTTATCGAACTCTGGAGTTGGAGAGCGTATTGCAGTCATCTTCCTTGTCCCGCCTTCATGGTATGAGGCTCGTCCTGGGTCAATATCCTGGTGGTCTTGTGGGAGGAAGGCGAATGAGTGCCTCCCTTAGGGCTCATCTTCCTCAACATCGTCCAATTTTTCTTCTTATTCTTCTGAACATTCCATCGGTGCCTTCCCGGTGTTTTTCCTCATGTGATATTACGAAGACCCCTTGATCTTATCCTTGAGGGTCATGACTTGGTTGGAGAGGTCCTTGATTCTGCTCTTCATTCTTCTCACTGTGGTACACAGCTTTCAGATTGTCCGGTCTTGCAACTGGGAATGGGCAGCCTTGAGGATTCTTCTACTGGCGTATACAATCGGGTCAAAGTTGTAGTGTACCGAGCCATACAGGGATAGCCAAACTCGTATGTGGTTTCCATGTATCCTCCTGACTCGTCATCGTCCTCGCTTTCTTCATCAGCACCCACTTCAACCCGCAGAGGTCCCTCGAGTTCTATTGGAACATTGGCTCTCTATGGGAACCGGTGGCTCTCGTGAGGCTTGAAGTCCAGATGAGTTGTGTCCCGGATGCTGGTGAGGCTTGGATTTGGTAGGAAGAAGATGACTGCTAGGTTTTATGGGAGGGTGAACCGCTATTGGTAGCCGTGGCCGGCTTTCTACCTGAGGAATTGGATCTTCATTAGTTGTGGTATGTCAATCCATTGGATTCCATGGGTGGCCTCTTCCATGTCCACTCTAGCCCCCTGCAGGATGGCCGTTACTATCCCTCCGCAGTGAATCTGGGGCTTGTCACTCAGCGTGAAAATTATCCACGACTTGTACTTGAAGAACTCCTTAAGCAATATCGTGATAAGGCTCGTTCTCTTCATGCTCCCTTTTTGCACTGTACCGTTGCAAGTCGTCCTTAACAGGTCCACTGATACATGACTTTTTAGTCTTGTGATTTAATTCCCCTTGAGTCTGAAATTATGTCATTGCAGCATAAGAGGTTATCAATCCTTCATGGGGATAGTGTAGAGAAGATGTAGAAGATTTTTTAGCTAAGCCTAAAATGGAAGTTTGAAAAGGCTAACACACATTAACTAAAAGGAAGCAATTGATCAAACAAATAAGTAAGCTAAAAACAGTTCTAAGCAAGTAGTTTAAACTAAGCAAATGTAAGAACATAGCAAGCAAAACAGAACAGTCAAAGACTTTAAACAACGATATGCGAAATAGCTTCACGATGGGAGATAAACACTAAGATGACTTCAACGGTGATCAATGATGCTTCAAACAACAATAACAAGAATCCGTAGGCAAAGTAAATCAAGACAAGACTAATCCAATCTCTTGGCAAAAATACCTTCACTTATCATAAATCCTAACCCACTTTCAATGGTGGAAATATCACTAGCAAGCATTAATAATCAGTTCTACAAAGCCTAATAAGCACTTTAGAGAACTAATCCATTAGGCTAAGAATGCAAGCGACTTAATTAACTCTCTCAGGAATTTCATCAAACACTTGCAATGCAGAGAAAATCATATGATCAAGAATACCTTTCCCAAGCCAATCCAGCATTAAGAATATTAATTAGGCAAGGATATGGAAGAATCAAGAGCAAGGCATCATTAATAAATCATCTAATCACTCTAATTGACCCATCTCAAAACCTAATGGAACTACTCACTAATCGTACTTGAAACCATAAGAAAATGACAAACAATCAAAGATAAATGAAAATTTTTAATTAAAATGATCCAAGATCAACTTGTTCTTTAAAAGATTCAAAAGAGAGATTACAAAGAGAGAGTTTTCTGTTTAAAACTGAATAAAACTTGGATCCCCCAAAACATTCTTAGGTTTAAGTATTCATAGGGAAGGGAGAAAAAATGACAAACTCAACACTCTAATGGGTTTGTACCGAGGGGATCAGCTTTAGTTCTCGTCGGTGCAGTTCCTCAGTGTGATCCAAAATGCTTCGCAGGACACGTTGACTCGGCAAGGTCCTTCGGCTGGTGCACGGTGTGGAATGTACCGGGAAAAGAACGCTTTTCCCTGGTGCACTTCAGCGGTATGCAATGAAGCTCTTAATGGCGATTAGGCTCATCGGGGTACGAACGTACCTTGGTTGGTATGGGTGCACTATGGAGAGTTGTCGGTGTACGACTGGGCTTTCATCGGTGCAAATCGCCTACGAGGGAACTCATCGGCGTACAGACAGCTTTGTGGTCGGTATGGATCATACCGGGGAGGGACATTATTGTTCTCCATGGTATGGCTGGCCGGTATGGACTCCTTAGCTCATGGACGCTTCTTCTTGGCTCGACCTCCTATTTCCTTCTGATCTGCCTTTCTCTTAATGTCTCTTAAGCTCTCTAATGACCTGAAAACACAAGTGAAATGCAAGAATGTATGCAATCCTATTCTAAATACAAGCTAAGTCTTATTTGGATGAATGAGAGACATTTTGGACAATCTTGATGATGCAATGAGATGAAAGCTTTACTAAATGAGGCCTAAAATGGTGCAAGAATGCGAGCTATCAACTCCCCCACACTTGCCTTTTTGCTTGTCCTCAAGCAAATGAGAGAGGGGGATTTGAAATTGGAGTTCACAACCTAAGGTGTCAAATGAGGAAATGTGTTCAATGACCAAGTTACTAGTTCTAGGATGCCACATGATTTTTCACATGATTTTTACTTTACTCTAAAAGTCTAGCCACATTCATCAAAAGCCATAGCAAGCACTCAAGCCTTAGTCTACAGAGGCAATCAAATCACAAAATCCTTCTAACATTCAATTAATAGTACCAAGTGAATCATGCATATGAAAATCAAGAACTTCCATTTGGCTTCCATTTGGCTAAGAACAAGGTGATGAGATTATAATTATCCCTTTTAATTCAAACTGGCTTAAAATGTTGAGGATCTCTCAAGAAAACAAAGTGAGCTTTGGCAAAATGATAAGGGTAACGAACAACATATGCATACAAAGGCAAACTTCCATCTACCTCATACCCAAAGATGTCATAAACTCTTATATTCTACCCAAGGAAAAATCCTATGCTATCCTTTTGGTTCACCAAGCTTCTTGAGAGTGCACTTTTCTTCTTTGAATCTTCTTGGTTGGTTGGCGCTTTTTCTTACTCGGGCTCTTCTTTATTTTGGCTTGTGCTCTTCATCATTTGGATATGTTTTGAACTTGCTAGGCACATTTTCTTCTCTGGATAAAGCTCTTATTGCATCTTGTTGATTAAGCCAAACCTTCCAAGGTGCTTTGTTTTGCACTATCTATGCTCCCTTGTGACTTTTCTTTAAAACCAAAAATTGAAAAACTTCCCTTAAACCCCAAAAGCCAATCCTATTCTAGCTCAAAGAGGAAGAGCTAGTTCTGCATGGAAGAGTGCATTTCTCGTTCCAAACCCAACGCTTTTTACTAAGCTCACTCAAATAGAAAATGGCCTCACAATCTCTCACTAAAGATGCATTGGCTTGAAAGGAGGTTAAGGTTAAGGGAGAGGAAGTCTATTTAGGCTAGCAAGAGAGGTGAAAGGGATAAGGAAACCTAAGTATGTAAATTGTATCCATGGGAGAACCTTTCAATGCATATGACATGATAATTGAGATGTCAAACTTATGGTTCAAATAGATTAAGGGATAAAATCATATCATGCAAGCTTCAACTAGACAAGAGTGGCATGCTAAGAATCCCAAATGTGGTTCAACTTTCAGTCCAAGCTAGATCTTATGCATCATACAACTAGCAACCTAGAAAGTGAACACAATTTCGAAATTCAACACCTCAATGGCTAAAGATCATTACTCCTAATGCAAATGTATTGATGAGATGCATCTAGACTCAATCTTATATATGCAAATGAAGTCCTACATGACTTCAGAAATTTTGAATTTTTTTAGAATTTCCTATGCCTTAGATGCAATAAATGCATAACACAAATTAAAATGCATGAGCTAAGTGATGCATGAATATGCAATGAACATGTCAGCCTCAAACATTCACCCCCACACTTAAATTACACAATCCTTCTGTAATAAAAATGCAAAGGAGAGACCATCAACGAACACAATGAAAGCAGGAAACTAGAAAACATAAAGTGGTATGTACAATGGTAAAGTGTGGTACCTTGGAGGCTTAGGTGGAAGGAGGATCGTGGAGAGGAAGTGTGGTTCCCACAACCATGACCTTGCTGGCCATGTAAGGCTTCAGTCTATGTCCATTGAATGTGAAGTCACCTCCTTCATTGTTGAACAAGGTTACAACCCCATAAGGCAAAACTTCTTTGATCTTGAAAGGTCATGTCCATCTTGACTTCAACTTTCCAGGAAACAGCTTCAGTCTTGAGTTGTAGAGCAACACACTATCCCCAGCCTTGAAGTTCTTGGAAATTATCTTCTTGTCATGAAAAGTTTTGGTCCTTTCCTTGTAATTTTTGAGCTCTAAAATGCGTCAAGGCGGATTTCATCCAGCTCATTGAGATTGATCAGCCTCTTATCTTGGAGAGTCTTGATGTCAAAGTTCAACAACTTAATAGCCCATAGTGCCTTGTATTCTAACTGAATTGGTAGATGTCAAAATTTCCCATAGAGAAGAGAGAAAGGTGACTTGCCAATGAGAGTCTTGAAAGCTGTTCTATAAGCCCAAAGTGCATCATCAAGCTTTGCTGCCCAATCTTTCCTTGTCTTCTCCAAGATGGCCTTGATTTCTCTGTTTGAGACCTCCACTTGCCCATTTGTTTGAGGATGATAAGGTGTGGCTACCTTGTGCTTAACCCTATGCTTCTTGAGTAGCTCTTAAAACACCTTGTTGATGAAATGGCTACCTCCATCACTTATCACCACTTAGGAACACCAAACTTTGGAAAGTTGATGATTTTAAAGAGCTTGATCACCACCTTAGCGTCATTTATTGGACTTGCAACTACTTCAACCCACTTAGAGACATAGTCAACAGCCACCAAGATATATATGTTCCCATGTGAAGAAGTGAAAGGTCCCATAAAGTCAATGCCCCAAACATCAAACAAATCCATTTCTAGTATAGGGTTTTCAGGCATTTCATCTCTCTTGCTTATGTTCCCCTTTCTTTAACAGGGTTCACAAGAACATATGTAGGCGTGTGGATCTTTAAACAAGCTTGGCCACCAAAATCCAGATTGAAGAACATTGGTTGATGTCTTTGAAGGTGGCAAAGTGACCACCATAAGCTGATCCATGGCAATGATATAAGATAACTTTAACATTTTCTTGTGCAGTACATCTTCTGAAGATACCATATGAAGCTCTCTTGAAGAGATAAGGCTCATACCAAGAGTAATGAGAGACATCTCTTATGAACTTCTTCTTGTTGTAAGGATCCAAGTTGATTGGGATCTTACCACTAACCAAATAGTTAACAAAATCTGCATACCAAGGCAATCCTCTCTCTTGTTACCTCTTTGCCTTTTCTAGCTTGTGCGTGACATGAACTGTTTCTTCCAAAACTTTGACAATCATAAGCTTCTCTTCAGGGAGAGAGTCATCAATAGGGATAAGCTCTTCAATTATCATCATTTACAAGTGGTCAGCAACATCATTCTTTGTGTCATTCTTGTCAACTATTTCCATATCAAACTCCTGAAGCAATAAAATCCATCTCAGCAGTGTAGGATTGGTGTCTTTCTTGGCTTAATTGTACCTTAGTGCAGCATGATCTGTATAGACAATCACATTGGATCCAACCAGATAGCTCCTGAACTTTTCAAGGGCAAAGACTACTGCTAGAAGCTCCTTCTCTGCTGTGACATACTTGGTATGAACATCATCAAGTGTCCTACTAGCATAGTGATACAAGATTTTTGAGGTCTTGATTCAATCACCCAAGCTTGTACTAGTTAGTTGTAGTGTAGCATAGGGTTTTTATCAATCCAAATGGGTTTTAGTTGAAAGCAGAAGAGTTGAGAGTAAAAATCTCTAATTCAAGCAAGCAGAGAAGTGTTTTGTTGCCTAGGCAACCAACTAATACCCTAATATGATCAAGCAGCAAAGAGAGTAAAGATAAAGGCAAACTAAGCAAAACTAAGCAAGCAAAACAGAGCAAAATAGAGCAAAATCGAAATTCAAATAAGAGAAAAGCAAGTTCCTAGATGTGGTTATTGCCTTTGGGGAATTTATAGACTAACTAAGGCTGTTTCAAACAACATTGATCAAGCAAACAAGCTAGCAATGGTGATTTCTAGACATAGAGTTCACAATCAAGCAAGCTAGATCCAATCTCTTGTAAAATAGCCCTCTGCTAAACATCTTAACAAGAACTAACTCTCATTAGTGCTAAAACATTAAGCAAGCATTAATAAACAACTCTATTTCATTCAAGATGCTCCTCAAACAGTCAATCTCTAAAGCCAAGGCCAGAAAATCCTCTATTAAACAAGATCAGCATTTCATCAAACACTTGGTGGGCATAAGAGAAAGCTAACAACCTAGATAAGTGTGATCAAAACAAATCTATTTTAAGAACAGATTAATAGGGAGGAACCCATAAACTGAAGCACTAAACTAGCCTTAATCAAGTCCTAAATTTCCTTAATCTATCACAGCTAGAAACTCTAAGCAAACTACTCACTAATACTCATGTTTAACACCAAATCACAAAGGAAAAGGATGTTAATCATGATTAGAAGAGAGAATAATAAAAGATTAAAGGCAAATACTCAAATATATTAAATAAATCAAAGGTTTTGTCTTACAAACTCAAAGGAAATACTCAAGAACAGAAATTTTACAAGACTTGTCGAAAATCTGGAAAAAGAGGCTATTAATAGCCTAAGGAAGGAAGCTCTAGAGTAATGGCAAAAGTATAAATAAACATGTTTGGACTGGGTTTACATCGATCAGTTACAACGGTCAGGGTTGATCGATGTAGAGTTACATCGGTCTGGGAAGTGGTCGATGTAGTGACCGAAATTAACTCGGGGCGTTTGTACCAATCACTCATGATCGATGCTGATGATCGATTTGCTCGTATCGGTCACCTCTTGATCGATGCTCCTGACCAAAAATCATACATCGATCACCCTTTGATCCCTTCTGCTCCCTTTTGTCCAGCTAGCTTCCTGGATCATCTTCAAAGCTCCTCCAAGCTCCTTTTAGCTCCATAAGCACCTAAAAACATCCAAAATGCAAGAAAATTGCAAACAATATCCTAAATGCAACTTAAGTCTACAAGGAGAAGAAAATGGGACAAAAACTAAAGAAAACATGCAAAAGAGAACCAAAATATGTACTAAATACAGGTCTAAATGGTGTAAATACAAGAGATATCAACACCCCCACACTTGCCTTTTGCTTGTCCTCAAGCAAATAAGAACAAATGAGAGACTGAGGTTTGAAGGTGGGCATTCAGATTCCAAAAGTGCAAAGGTAAAGAGATGGTATCAATGCTTAAGTGCGTAACTGTAGGATGCAAACATAATCAGCTATAAGTTAAAGAACCTAGCCATGCTCATCATGTTTCAAAATGATCTCAAATCTCAACTTAGGCAAATGCTCAAATTAACCAACTCTTTGACATTCCATTAAGATCAGAACTATGAATCATGCTTATGCAAATCAAGTGAAGACATTTGGTTGAA
The DNA here is from genome assembly GCA_911865555.2 of Thlaspi arvense. NCBI lineage: Eukaryota > Viridiplantae > Streptophyta > Magnoliopsida > Brassicales > Brassicaceae > Thlaspi > Thlaspi arvense. The sequence goes on from OU466862.2 coordinate 46,119,466, forward strand.
AAGGGTAAGGTTATGAGATAAGGATGATCTTATTTTAGCAAAGGGTTAATAAACATAAGGGATCACTCAATGAAAAGGATTTCATCTTACGCAAAATGCTAAAGGTAAAAGCACACTTATGCATGCAAATCAAAGCTCCCTTCTACCCAAAGATGAATCCTAAGCACTTCTAAACCCAAAAGTGAACCCCTAAGTCTACCCTTTCCTAAACTCTACCCTTTACCCTTCTTCATGGCTGGGGAAACTTCTTCATTTTGCTTGTGTGGCTGCTTCTTTTTGTTGGGACTTGCTCTTCTTTGTTGCATTGGCACCTTCATCACCTTTGGTGGATTGCTCCTGGTCTGATTTTTCTTCTTTTCACCTTTCTGAGCTTTGTTGCTGGCGCCTTTCTTCTTTGTACTTAGAGTTTTTTCTTCCCTTTACTTAACCACAATTCTAGACTGTTTCCCCTTTTCTACCATTTCAAAACTTTTCCTTTTCTTTCAAAACATATATACATGAAGTTCAAACCACTTACACTACCCTTTTTAACCCAAAACTCCTATCCTAGAATCAAGCTCAAGATGCAAGCTGATATCTACAAGAGAGCTAATCATTCCCAGCCTTATTCCTAACACTTTTTTACCAAGACAAAATCGAAAATGCAATGCAAAGGCCTCACACCTCTCACAATAGTGTTTAGGCTCAAAAAGAGGTTTTGGTTAAAGGTGTGGATGTAACTGTCCCATAAGTATGAGGATCAGCTATTTGGATCAACAAGAGTGGTATAAAGGAAAAAGATGATCCAAATATGTATATGGTAGCCATGAATTCACTTTTCAATGCATAAGACATGATACTTAAAAGTCCAAATTAAAGTTCAAGTTGATAGAGTTGATTTTCAGAGAACAAGTGCTTTCAGAATGAGATGAGAAGACCAAATCTAGCAATCTAAGCATGTTCAGCCTTAACTTCCAGCAATCATATGATGCATCAAACAACTAGCCACTTAAACACTGAAATCATCTCTAAACACTAAGCACTTTACAAAGAAAATTCATCATAATGCCTTATGCAAATGCAATGTAACCTATATGTCAACACTAGACTCAATCCTAGAAGAATGAAATGCAACTACATGCTTTCTTTTTGGTTTGCAAAAATGCAAAAGTTTTCAAATTTTTTCAATTTTTTGTGTTTTTCTATGCCTTACATGAATGCATGATATGCATGAGACTCAAAGTGAAAGAGAAAGAAAAACTAAGAAAACAAAACACAAAGTCAAACCTCAAATCTCTCCCCCACACTTAAATTACACAGTCCCTTGTGTAATGAAAGCAATGAGAGAGAAAAGCACAAAATATAATACAAAACTGAAAAAGATGCAATGGTATAAACAATGGAGATGATGTGGTACTTGCTTAGTGGTAGGAGTGGTGGGATGATCCAGAGGTCTGAGGAGACTTGCTAGCCCTCCTCTTGTTTCTCCTCTCATAAACCTTGGTAGAATGCTCTGCTTCTTGAGTTGGTTGAACCCAACTTGACCATAACTGCTCAGCTTGAGAAGAGTTCCCTTGTTGACCCCATTTCCATGATTCTTGAACTTCAGAGGGAATGGGAGTTGGTTCCCAAGCTGATGGTACATGGGTACTTGGCTCATAAGATGAAGCTCTTGGTTGTACCCATGTCCCCCATTGATCACTTGGCTATGCATGGAAAGAGTGTCTTCCATGGGGGTTCCATACAGCTTCCTCCTCTTCAGTTGGCTCAGCTTGTTGTAGATGCTCTTCTTGATCAGGAGTGTGCTCATGAGTATGGCTTTGGTGGGAAGTTCTTGCTGATGTAGCCTTGTCTTTCTTGAACTTCCCCTTAACCATCTTCACCAGTCCCTTAATGGCTTTGTCTTGCCATTTACACCATTTCTGGAGGGCATTGATTTGCTCATGAGCAACCTTCAAAGAGCTTCCTTAGCTGGATGCTTCATAGGGTGTGAAGTGGAACTGCCTTGAACTCTAGCTCAACACTTCTTCTTCTTCAAGCTCATCTTCTGCAGCAGCAGCAGCAGCATCTCCTTGGTGATATTCTTTGGCTTCTTCTTCAATCTCTTTAGTGTTTCCTTCCTCACTGTCCTGTTTTCTCTCGTCAGGGATAGGGCCGCCTTGGAAGAGCTGAACATCACTTGGCCTGAATCTGATGTTGCTCTTTCTGGTGAAGGAGGTAAGCCTTGGGTTAAGGAGAAGGACTTTTGCTGGTGTGTTGAAGTCCTTGATGAAGTTGTATACATGCTTTCCACCAATGGTTTTCTCAGGGAAGTGGCTTCTCTTGAGATAGGCTATATCAATCCAGTGTGGTTCAAGAGCATCAACTTCATATCCCTCCAGGTTCACTCCACTGGCCAGAAGAACTGCTGTTACAATTCCCCCAATGTAAATTTGTGGGCTTTTCCCATCTTTTACCTTACTCAGAACCCAACTCTGGTAGGAATAGAGTTGCTCCATCAGCATAGACACATAGCATGGATACTTTTTTGGCACCGTGAGAGGTCTCCCATCTTCGCTGGTAACAGAAATATCATACACCCCTTGGTATATCAGATCCATCTCCCTACCTGTGATATATGTTGTCTCCTTCCTTGCAAAGAGTGTGTTTGCAAGTGCCTTGTGGGCATATCTCACAACAGGGTGTCTCAGGTGCTGATTTCTCGATGTTCCAGCAATGTATTGCCGAGTCCCAATAATGCCCCACAGCTTGTTATGCTGTTCCACAGAAATGTAGAAACTGCTCCGTTTGTTGGTGTAGGACCTTAGATTAAGGGCTTCAGCGATGGCCAGGAAGGTGGAGGTGAACTTCTGCTTGCCAATCTTGAAAGAGAACCACCCATCTCCATTAGGGAGCTCACTGTCCTCATACCATACCACTTGGAGAGTGGAGAGAAACTGGTAAGTAAGTTGTTCGTATGATGGGAGTGGTGTTGTCATGAGGCTTTCAATCTCCATATTCCCAAACGCTGTCTTGAAGTCCATGTAGATCCCTAGTGCCTTCATTGTGCTAGCACAAGGGTATCTTGTTGGCTTGAAGGTGCATTGGTTGAAAGCCCCCATGAGTTCCCTAGCACTTGGTTCATGGCAGCGGACTTCTTCCTCCACAGTTCTGTTCATTTCGTTATGCTTGGCGCCTCTATCTCCAACTGGTCTTTTTCCAGCAGCTTTGGATGATTGCTCAGCTGCAGCACCCTTGCCCTTGTCTCTGCTCGCTCTTGGGGAAGTGAGTGCTTCCTTCTGATGTGCCTTTCCCTTTTTCCCAGCAGCTATGTTTGTTCTTCCCATTGTACCTTCAAAAACAAAGCTTGAAGATAGCGTAAGTGAAAGAACAAAAGCTGAAGAACCATATAACTGAAAGCTTTGAAAAGAAAACTCTCTAGGCTAAGGAAAGCTTAACAAGTCTTAACAACAAGATTAACCTTCCAAAAAGCAAGAGAAGTTTAAAAGCTAACAGTTCACATAAGCTAGAATGCACAAAGAATAGGCACTTATGCATGTGAATCTAGCAAAATGGTTCCTAGGCAAAAGAGATGATGATCATGCAAAGGGGTGATAAATAAGCAAGTACTGTGATATATGAACAGTAAACAAACTTAAACATCTAACTTGCTCATTTTAAACAAATCCACAATGCAAAACCAAAGCACAACACTTAAAACTAATCAAAATTTGCTCTTAAAAACATATACTAAGCGATTTTGAACAAATGCATAGAGTAAGAGCAAAGAAATGATAGTTGAGGAAGCAAACCTTTGTGGAGCTTCTAAGCACTTAGAGAAAGCAAATAAAAGAGAGAGAACTAAGAATTTCGAGCTTTAGGTGAGAGAAGTAGTGAACTGAAGTGTGAAGAGAAGTGAAGGAGATTGTTGGTTTAAATAGAGAGAAAAAAGGGGAACCAAAGGAATCAATGGTTGGTGAGGGAACCAAAGGAATCAAAAGTTGGTGAGGGAACCAAAGGAATCAAAAGAGTGGGGGACAAGAACAAAAGTGCTCAGAAGCTGTGAAAGAGGTCAGGAAGAATCCAATGCGTAAATTTAAACCTCCTTGGCTCCAAACCAAAGGAGGGAAATTTTTTTGAAAAATGAAGTACTTACCTCGGGCGGAGCAACGATCAAAAATGACCGTTGTAACTGATCAAAATGTCAGTATCGATCATAAGTGATCGATGATAATGATCGATGTTCTTCATGGAGATCATATCGGTCACCACCTGATCATTGTGCTTGACTGAAATTAATCCGCTGGGTTTATACCGATCAGTGTGTGATCATTGTGGGTGATCGATATGTTTCTGAGAATCACATCGATCACCAACTGATCGAAACACTTGACCGAAATTAGTCTGGCGGGTTTACAACGATCAAGCTTGATCGATGTGAATGACCGAAATGCATCTCCCTTTCAAGATTCTTTCCATATCGATCACAAGTGATCGATATGTTGACTGGTGCAAACTGGCTCCACTGACATCGATCAAATATGATCAATATTTATGACCGAAAAGTTTGTATCGATCTCGTGATGACCGATACAGCTGATCGATGTCAGCCAGAAAGCACCTGTTCTTTGTCACTTTAAGACTTTCTCAACCTCCAATTCGAACTCCTGTTTTTATACACAATAACAAAGCATAAAAGAGAAAATAGAAAGCATAATATATACAAAAGGATACCATGGGACTACCTCCCAAGTGTGCTTGTTTAAAGTTACTAAGCTTGACTTTGATTACCTCTTTAGTGGAGGTGAGGAGAAGGAGTCTTGGAACTCCTTGGTGGTGGCTTGCTCCTTTTGACTCTGGCAGAGGTTCCATTCATCCTGATCTTGGAAAAAGTCATAGTCTTCCCCTCTTGCTGAATCTTGAAGCTAAACTCTCCCCTTTTAGAGACACTTGGTTGCAAAACCACCTCTCCTTTGTTAGTAACCAGCTTAATATCATTCAGATTCTTGTAACTACCCACTTCAAGGACCTCCTTTTCAGTGGTGTCTTCAAACAACTTTGGTAAACAGCAGCCATCAAAACTCTCCCCTTGGTAGCCTTGAAACTCTGGCCAATGTTTCCCAAGCTGCTTCAGCTTCTTGATGTCCATTGAGAAGGCTTGTTCATTCTCCAGCTTATTCCCCTTGGAGTCAAACCTTAGAACCTTCTTCCTGGTTAGTCTCAGCTCAATTGTGCACTCCTTGGCATCAAACACTACTCCAGCTGAGGCTAATTCCTAGGATGATAGCATTCTTTATATGGCCTTCCACATCAAGCACCAAGAAATCAGTGGGGATGATTACTCCTTCAATCATCATTGGTACATCCTCGAGGCTCCCAAGTGGTGTCTTCACTGTCCCATCAGCTATAGTAAGGGACACATTACTCTCTTGAAGTTGAGTGTAGCCAAGAGCTTTAGCAGTAGAGGATGGGAGAAGGTTGATACTTGCTCCAAGATCACAAAGACAGCTTTCGAAAGTCTGCCCTTTAAGCTCACATGGGAGAGTAAAGCATCCTGGATCTCCAAGTTTCTTGATAGTAAGCTCCCTAACCTCTGATGTTCCAGCTTTTACCCTTAGCTTCCCAAGCTCTTCTTCGCCATCCAAACCCCTCAATTCCATTTGAGCAGCATAGAGGGTTTCATATTTCTGCACAACCTGTTCCTTGAATCTTCCTGGAAAAGGGATGGTTGGTTGGTAAACAGGGAGGACAGCAGCTTGAGCCTTTTCTTTATCATCATCAGCTTCCATCAAGTAGTCCTTTGTGTTGTCAACAACTTCATGTGGCGCCCACCAGTCTTCTTCATCTGAGTTTTCCCCATCTCCAAAGGGTTCTTCTTCTACAGCTCCTTGGTCAGTTTCAACTTCTAAGAACTCTTCCCCCCCCCCCCCACCTTCAGGTTCAGTGTCCTCTGTGAACAAGTAGAGGAACTCTTCAATGATAGCTTCCTCTTCAGCTCAGAAGCTCTCTTCATCTATGACTATGGCAGTGCAGAACTCCTTTGGGTTAGCTTCTGGTTTTCCAGGAAATTTTCCTTTGCTGAAAACCTTGATTGTTGTAGGGAACAAAAGGTCTTGGGGCAGCTTGTTGAGGGTAAACCTGATCTTGTGGGTTGGCAACATTGTTGCTCCTGTAAGACAAGTTGGGATTGGGTCTGTAGTTCCCATAGTTGTTGTAACCACCCTGATTGCCCAAGTAGTTCATCTCCTCAACTTGGGATTGTTCCTGGTCATCAAGCTGAACCATGTCTCCCACAAAGTGAACCTCTTTCTTTTCCCTTAGCAACAAGTCCAACTTCTCATGTAGAGACTTGATTTCTTTCCTGCTAGACTCTAACTCATCCTTTGCACTTCTTGGAGCTCTGTCAAATTCCTCATTGTAGTTTCCATCAGACTGAGCCAAATTCTCTACCAGCTCCATGCCTTCATCCACATCTTTTGACAGGAAGTTCCCATTTGATTCAGTGTCTAAAACCATTCTTATCTTAGGCAAGGCTCCTCTCTAGAGAGTGGAGAGCAAAGAGGCTTGTGAGAAGCCATGATGAGGGCATTGCAGTGTGTAGCCCTTGAATCTCTCCCAAGCTTCACCAAAGCTTTCATTGTTCCTCTGTGCAAACCTTGAAATCTCATTCCTTATTCTTGCAGTTCTTGAAGTGGAGAAGAACTTTGCTAGAAAAACTTTCTTGCACTCATCCCAGCTGGTGATACTTCCTTGGGGCAGGTTCTTCTCCCATTGGTGTGCTTTATCTACAAGAGAAAAAGGGAATAACCTGAGTTTGAAGCCATCTTCACTCACTCCATTGATTTTTGTGAGGGAGCATAGTCTATCAAAATTATCCAGATGATCTAGAGGATCTTCAAGTGGCAGCCCATGAAACTTACTGCTCTGAACCATTGAAATCAATCCAGACTTGATTTCAAAGTTGTTGTTTTGGACAGCTGGTGGAATGATACCTGTCCTGTTGTTGTAGGCATTTGGTGCATCACCAGCGCCAATGGGTCTAGCTGCTCTTAGACCTTGTGCAGCGCCTCTTGGTCCTTGCTCACCCTGTAAGCCTTGAACACCTTGATGTCCTTGTATACCCTGAGCGCCAGCAGCTCCTTGGGGATCCTGAAATCTGATATCATCCATGACTTGTTCTTGGTTGTTCATCCCAAGTCTTTGCAGGTGTTGCTGCCTTTCTTACTGTCTCCTTGCTCTTTGTCCTCTATCCAGCAGATTGATGTTATCTATGAAGTCCACAAGATTGTTTGAACCTCTGGATCTCAAGTTCATATACCTGGAAGACAAAATGAGAGTCAAAAGATATTAGTAACCAAAGAAAACTAAAAACTTGATCTTAAAGATTCTACAAACTCTAATGATTCAAACAGAAAACCCAAATGACAACGGCGCCAAATTGATACAAGATTTTTGAGGTCTTGATTCAATCACCCAAGCTTGTACTAGTCAGTTGTAGTATATCATAGGGTTTTTATCAATCCAAATGGGTTTTAGTTGAAAGCAGAAGAGTTGAGAGTAAAAATCTCTAAGTCAAGCAAGCAGAGAAGTGTTTTTGTTGCCTAAGCAACCAATCTAATACCCTAATATGATCAAGCAGCAAAGAGAGTAAAGATAAAGACAAAATAAGCAAAACTAAGCAAGCAAAACAGAGCATAACAGAGCAAATCCGAAATTCAAATAAGAGAAAAGCAAGTTCCTAGATGTGGTTATTGACTTTGGGGAATTTATAGACTAACTAAGGCTGTTTCAAACAACATTGATCAAGCAAACAAGCTAGCAATGGTGATTCCTAGACATAGAGTTCACAATCAAGCAAGCTATATCCAATCTCTTGTAAAATAGCCCTTTGCTAAACATCTTAACAAGAATTAACTCTCATTAGTGCTAAAACATTAAGCAAGGATTAATAAACAACTCTATTTCAGTCAAGATGCTCCTCAAACAGTCAATCTCTTGAGCCAAGGCCAGGAAATCCTCTATTAAACAAGATCAGCATTTCATCAAACACTTGGTGGGCATAAGAGAAAGCTAACAACCTAGATAAGTATGATCAAAACAAATCTAGTTTAAGAACAGATTAATAGGGAGGAACCCATAAACTGAAGCATTAAACTAGCCTTAATCAAGTCCTAAATTTCCTTAATCTACCACAGCTAGAAAGTCTAAGCAAACTACTCATTAATACTCATGTTTAACACCAAAAGGGAAAGGATGTTAATCATGATTAGAAGAGAGAATAATGAAAGATTAAAGGTAAATACTCAAATATATTAAATAAATCAAAGGTTTTGTCTTACAAACTCAAAGGAAATACTTAAGAACAGTAATTTTACAAGACTTGTCGAAATCTGAAAAAGAGACTATTTATAGCCTAAGGAAGGAAGCTCTAGAGTAATGGCAAAAGTGTAAATAAACATGTTTGGACTGGGTTTACATCGATCAGTTACAACGGTCAGGGTTAATCGATGTAGAGTTACATCGGTCTGGGAAGTGGTCGATGTAGTAACCGAAATTAACTCGGGGTGTTTGTACCAATCACTCATGATCGATGCTGATGATTGATGTGCTAGTATCGGTCGCCTCTTGATCGATTCTCCTGACCGAAAATCTTACATCGATCACCCATTTGATCGATGTTCTCGTGCTCCGGCCGAAAAGCTCTGCAGAGATTGTCTGCTTTGATCCCTTTTGCTCCCTTTTGTCCAGCTAGCTTCCTGGATCATCCTCAAAGCTCCTCCAAGCTCTTTGTAGCTCCATAAGCACCTAAAAACATCCAAAATGCAAGAAAAATGCAAAATATATCCTAAATGCAACCTAAGTCTAAAAGGAGAAGAAAATGGGACAAAAACTAAGGAAAATATGCAAAAGAGAACCAAAACATGTACTAAATGCAGGCCTAAATGGTGTAAATACAAGAGATATCACATAGTATATCACATGCATCTTTTTGTCTATCCTCTAACCTAACACAGCTCCTACTGCAAAGTCACTTGCATCGCACATGATCTCAAAATGCAGCTCCCAGTTTGGTGCCACTCACAAGCGCCTCTTTGATGGTCAAGAAGGCTTGAAGACACTCTTCATCAAAGACAAACTCTGTCTCTTTATATAAAAGTCTGGTGAGAGGCCTTGCTATCTTGGAGAAGTCTTTTACGAACCTCCTATAGAGGCCTGCATGTCCCAAAAAACACCTTATCCCTTTGACTGAATGTGGAGGCTCTAGGCGCATCATAACCTCAACTTTGGCTTTGTCCACTTCAATGCCATTCTCTGATATCTTGTGCCCAAGAAAAATTCCCTCTCTGGCCATGGAATGGCACTTCTCCCAGTTGAGTACGAGATTTGTCTCTTGACACCTTTGAAGGATCCTGCAAAGATTAGACAAGTTGACACCAAAAGAAGGCCCATAGACAGAGAAATTGTCCATGAATACTTCTACTATTTCTTCTATGAGATCAGAGAATATGGACATCATACATCTCTGCAAAGTACCACGCACATTGCACAGCCCAAATGGCATCGTCTTATCAGCAAAAGTGCCATAAGGGCATGTGAAAGTTGTCTTTTCCTGATCATTTGGGAAAATGGGAATTTGAAATAACCCACTATACCCATCAAGGAAACAATAGAAAGGGTGGTTTGCAAGCCTCTCAAGCATTTGATCTTTAAAAGGGAGAGGAAAGTGATTTTTTCTTGAGGCAGCATTAAGTTTTCTATAGTCTTTACACATCCTATGCCTAGTTATAGTTCTAGTTGGCACTAAATTATCCTTTTCATTTTTAATTGCAGTGATTCCTCCCTTCTTAGGTACCACATGAACTGGTTAAACCCATGTACTATCAGAAATATCATAGATAACACCAGCATCAAGAAGTTTTAGAATCTCTTTCTTGACAACATCTTTCAAATTTGGGTTTAACCACCTTTGATGTTCTACAGAAGTCATTGATTCATCTTGGATCCTATAAATGCAAAGAGCAGGAGATATGCCTTTGATGTCATCTAAAGAATAACCAATGGCTCACCTGAATTTTTTTAACTCTTCAAGAAGGAAAGATAATTCATCACCACTAGGTTTTCATTCACAATCACAGGGTGAGAAGAGTTAGGGCCTAGAAATGCATACCTTAGCCCTTGTGGAAGTGGTTAGAGCTCCTCCTTTGGTGCTTTGAGTTCGCACCAGTCATCATCCAAGCTTGCCTCAGCTTTGTTGTGGGCGTCACTAGTTGTCTCCTTTGCTGCTAAGTCTAAGATCTCTTCATATGAGCAATATAACTCCTTGCATGTGACACTGGCGTCTAGCTCTTTGCGTGAGTCAAGCAGATTCGTGTAGGTTAGAGCCTCATCATATAGATACCCATTTTCATCATGCTCCTTGGTCATTGCCAATTGAAAATTATCTCCCAAAGTGAGCTCTTCTAATACCTCATCAGCAAGCATGTCCATTGTCTCAACCTTGAAGAGTTGTCCCTTAATGGTAGGCTTCTTCATAATCTATCTTTGCTCAAGTAGAGATCAATCTTCTCGTTCTTCACATCACAGCGCCAGTTGTTGCTAGAAAAGGTCTTCCTAGGATGAGAGGATCCTTTGGCTCTTCATTCATCTCAAGAACCACAAAGCAGTGCCAATCCTCAAGAGCAAGTCTTCAAGTAAACCAACAGGTAACCTTACTGAGCGATCTGCTAGTATCAAAGAGATTCTGCATGGCCTGAGGCTTGTAAAACCTAGGCGCTTGGTAACTGAAAGTGGCATCAGGCTTACGCTGGCTACAAGATCACATAGGCAATTGTTGAATGCAAGAGGGCCCAAGGAACAAGGCAGAGTAAAGCTTCCTGGATATCCTAGCTTCCTTGGCTCTTCTGTTCTCAGAATAATTTCACTACACTTATGTGAAAGGATCACCATCCCTTGCAGCTCTTTAGTCCTTTCAACACTGCATCTTTAAGGAACTTCTGATAAGGAGGAACCAGCATAAATGCATCAAGCAGATGCATAGTGATCTCAGTCTTCTCAATCTGCTCATCAAACAAGGCTTGATAGTTCTCAACTAGGTGGTTCTTAAACATTCCTGAAAATAGCAAAGGAGGCTTGTAAGGTGGAGGTGTGATGACTACTTCTTTGCTCTTTGGTGTCTCCTCAGCTTTCTCAACAGCCACGCCCTTACCCTTCTTAGTTCTTATCTCATATTCATCTACCACATCCTCTTTGTTTATAGAAACTTTCTCCCCAATTTGGTCTTCAATGTCCTTATTGAATTGAGGACGAGCTTCCCTTGGTGGAAGGTTTCTACCACTCCTAAGGGTGATTGTTTGGACCTGCTCTTGTCTTGGGGGATAGTAAGGAGGAGTGACAATCTTTGTAGCAAGTTCTTCAAATTTGGAATTGAGAGTCTCATACTTGCATTGAAGATCCTTGTAAGAGTTATCCATTTTGTGGTGATGTTGGCATGGCTATGAAGAATCTGTTGTAGCATGGTCTTCACATCATCATCATTACTTGAGGAGGCGCTACATTACTGTTGAGGAAGAGGTGGAAACGTAGCTGGTGATCTTTGCAAATGGTTCTTGGGAGTATAGCTTTGTTGACCTTGGTGAAAGTTGCTTTGTTTCTGATAGGCATAGGCTTATGGAGGTGTGTAGATGTTTCCCCTTTGTTGGTAGCATTTTTGATCCCCATAGCTGTTATATCTTTGTTGCTGGTTCACATAGTTGACAACATAGTGCATGTCTTCAACCACGGCTGTCTCTATGACTTAAGCTTGAACACAGTTTCCCACAAAGTTCATTTTCTTAGGCTCAACTTGAAGGAGCAAAACGATCTTTGCATAAAGTAACCTGATCTCTGCTTGGGCTTTGTCTTCAGCTTCTCCCCTTGACAAGTGATCATATTCATCAGCATAATGCCCATCACTTTGGACCAAATTCTCCACTAATTGCAAACCCTCTTCAACACACTTTCCCAAGAAATAGTCATTGCTTGCTGTATCAAGTAGCATTTGAAATTTCAATGACACACCTCTGTATAATGTGCTAATCAATGCTTCATTGGAGAAGCCATGATGAGAACACTTCATTGTGTATATGTTGAACCTCTCCCAAGCATCACAAAAACGCTCACTAGGCTGTTGTGTGAAGCTAGAAATATCATTCCTCAACTTAGATGTTCTTGAATTGTTGAAGAACTTAGCAAGGAAGGTCTTCATACAGTCATCCCAAGAACTAATGCAACCATGTGGAAGATTCTTCCCCCAAAGGTGAGCTTTATCCCCAAGTGAGAAGGAAAAAAACCTTCACTTGAAAGCATCATCTGAGACTCCTTGAATCTTTGTCAAGCTGCAAACTCTAACAAACTGATCTATATGCTCCAAAGGATCTTCTATTGGTAACCCATGAAATTGTCTTGAATCATGGTGATGAGGCTGCTCTTGATTTTGAAATTTGTGTTGCCAAGAGAAGGAGGGACAATACCATATATGTTGACATGAATGTTTGGTGTATCATGAGCTCATATGTGCCTCACTATCCTTGGACCATTCTCTTGAAACTGTGCAGCAAAGGAAACAGCTCCCTGGTTCCACTAAAACTGAGCTCCTTATTCTTGAGCATGCGCCCCATATGGTCCTTGACCATTCTAACCTTGAGGGTTCCATACTCAGCTTTGTAGATGATGAGATTCTTCTCAAACTGCGTGTACTGTTCTTTCAAAGGCTTTGAAGGATTTGGTACCTGAAATAGACAGCCAGGTAACTAAAGAAGATTAGTACTGAAACAAATGGCTTAGACTAAACAAATGTTCAAACTCTAATACACTAAGCATCCCACTAAGGTAACATCGCCAAATTAATACATGACTTTTTAGTCTTGTGACTCAATTCCCCTTGAGTGGATTATCAATCTTTCATGGGGATAGGCATAATATTGATTAGCTAAGCCTAAAATGGGGGTTTTAAAAGGCTAACACTCATTAACTAAAAGGAAGCAACTGATCAAACAAAAAGCTAAAGACAGTTCTAAGAAAGTAATTTAAACTAAGCAAATGTATGAACAGAGCAATCAAAACAGAACAGTCAAAGACTGTAAGCTACGATATGAAATAAACATTAAGGTGACTTCAATGGTGATCAAGGATGCTTCAAACAACAATAACAAGCTAATCCTTAGGCAAAAAACATCAAGAAAAGACTAATCCAATCTCTTGGCAATAACCCTTTCACTAATTAATAGCAGGATTATGACTACTAAGCAAATCCTAATATACTCATGTCATTGCAGCATGTAAGGTATCAATCCATTTGAGTTCTTAAGGCACCAAGAATACAGCAAATCACATAAGTCAAGCTAGATTCAAGATTCCAATTGTGATCAAATTAAACAAGTCAAAAGACTGAACTAAGCAAAGCAGAAAATTCAAATAGATAAAGTAAAGATCTAAGATGGGGGTTATTGATTAAGAGGGGATTAGAACCTAACTAGTGATGCATCAAAACCATTCAAACAATGATATCTTCTAGGCATAGGATTAACAACTATAACTAGCTCAATTCCTTGACACTAATTACTTTGCTAAACACACATTTAAGATAAATCCCTTTACTCAAACACATGATCAGCAAGCATTCAGAACAGAACTCCAATCCTATAAAGCCAAAATGCACCTTAGACATCTAATTCTTTAGGCTAAGCATACAAATCCTCTAAGAGACTCTAAGCAGCATTTCATCAAACACTTACCAGGCGCAAGAGAAAGCCAAGATACTAAACAAGCCTGGCCAAGACTAATCTAGTGTTAAGCACATCTAATAGAGAGAAGACAATCATATTCAGCACAAGACATCACTAATATAGTCCTAAAACTCCTCTAATCTATCTCATCTCAAACCCTAAATAAGACTACTCACTAGACATAGTCAAACCCACAAATTCCAAAGAGAAAAGATGGTTAAGCATGATTAGGATGCAGAATAAACAAGGATATATCAAAGGCAAATACAGAAATTCACTAAATCAAACTAGTTCTTACAAAGCAAAGCTGAAAAAGGAAAGGTTTTTAGTTCAAGAACAGAAGGAAAATAATAAGATCCAAGTTGCCTAGCCATTTTAGGACTTTAGTATTTATAGGGGAACTATAAAACCCCTAGAAAACCAAGATTAAACCGAAAATAAGCTGACTCGGACAGACCATATCGGCTGTGAACATCGATACACATGTCGATATCATCTCTTCTTCTGGGTTGTATCGATGTCTTCTGGTCGATATGCACGTCGATACAGAAGGCTTTTGTATCGGTATGGTCTCCAGGGTGTGAAGTCGATACAATCGCCATTTAGTTAACGCTCATCGATCAAGCAAGTCGATATGGCACCTCGACATGGTCCTGTCATCTGTATCGGTTCGAGACGTCGATACACTGCTTGATATGGACTCCATTCTGCTGCATCAAAGTGTCTAAGTCGATATGCTTCCTTCACACCATACCTTCACTGTATCGATGCGGAAGTGGTCGATACTCCCATCGATATGCTCTGTATCGATCAGATGATGTCGATATCCATGTCGATATTGGTCCATCCGCCTTTGTCATTTGCCTTGCTCCATTCCCAGCTCACACCCATTGCACCACATGACCTCCACACTCCTTTAAGTACCTGAATAAAACTCCAAATGCATGCAAAATGCAATGCAGCTCCTAAAACTACACTAACTCCTAAATGTATGCAAATGGGACAAGAAAAAGCAAAATATGCATGTTTAAGGACTAAAACTAGTGATGAATGCAAGCTAAAATGGTATAAATAATGGCGATATCAACACCCCCACACTCTTCTTTTGCTTGTCCTCAAGCAAACAAACTAAGACAAGGAGGAAGTGAGGTTTGAAGGTGGGCACTCAAATCCAAAAATGCAAAGGTAAAGAGAGAGATTCAACATTTAAGTGCTTAGTTGTAGAATGCAAACATAATCAGCTATACTTCAAAGATGCTAGCCATGCTCATCATGTTTCAAAATGATCTCAAATCTCAACCTAGACAAATGCTCAAATCAATCAACTCTTTAATTTTCATTAAGCTCAAAACCGTGAATCAAGTTTGTGCAAATCAAGTGAAGACATTTGGTTCAAGGGGTAAGGTCATGAGATAAAAATGATCTCATTCAAGGGAAGGGTTTAAAAACATAAGGGATCACTCACTGAAAATGATTCTATCTTAGGCGAAATGGTAAAGGTAAAAGCACACTTATGCATGCAATTGAAAGCTCTCTTCTACCATTTTACCCAAAGATGAATCCTAAACACTTCTAAACCCTAAAGTGAATCCCTAAATCTACCCTTTTCCTAAACTCTACCCTTTCTCCTTCTTCATGGTTGGGGAAATCCTCTTCTTTTTGCTTATGTGGCTGCTTCTTTTTGTTGGGACTTGCTCTTCTTTGTTGCATTGGCACCATTTTTCACTTTTGGTGGTCTGCCTTTTCTCTGATTTCTTCTTTGGATTGACCCTTCAAAGCCTTGATGTTGCTGGCGCCATTCTTTCAGAACACTTAGAGCTTTTATTTCCCTTTCCCTTTACTTAACCACGATTCTAGACTTATTTCCCCATACTACCATTTCAAACTTTTCCTTCATCTCTTAAAGCCTAAAAACATTGAAACTCAAAACCACTTAGCTTCTACCCTTTTATCCCAAACTCCTAACCTAGAATCAAGCTCAACATGCATGCTGATATCGACAAGAGAGCTTTTCATTTTCAGCCTTATTCCTAACACTTTTTGCCAAGACAAAATTCAAAAATGATATGCAAAGGCCTCAGAACTCTCAAGATAGTGTTTAAGCTTAGAAGGAGGATTGGTTAAGGGAGTGGATAAGCTATTTGGATCAACAAGAGTGGAAAGAAGGAAAAAGATGATCCAAATATGTATATGGTAACCATGAATTCACTTTACAATGCACAAACATGATAATTAAAAATTCAAATTAAGGTTCAAGTTGATAGAGTTGATTTTCAAAGAGCAAATGCTTTTAGTATGAGGTGAGAGGATCAAATTTAGCAATTCAAGCATGGTTCAGTCTTAACTTCTAGCTTTCTCATGATGCATCAAACAACTAACCACTTAAACACTGAAATCATCTCTAAACACTAAGCACTTTACAAGGAAGATTCATCATTATGCCCTATGCAAATGCAATGCAACCTATATGAAAAATACTAGACTCAATCCTAAACAAATGAATGCAACTACATGCTTTTCTTTTTGGTTTGCAAAAGATGCAGATTTTTCATATTTTTTGACTTTTTTGGTTTTTAAATGCACTTAGATGAATGCATGAGACTCAAAGATGGATGAAAATGAAAAACTAAGAAAACAACAAACAAAGTCAAACCCCAAATCCCTCCCCCACACTTAAATTACACAATCCCTTGTGTAATAAAAGAGTAGAAGAGAGAAGCAACAAAAATATATTACAAGAACTAAAAAAAATGCAATGGTATATACAATGGAGAAGTTTGTGGTACCTTAGAAGGTAGTGTGGGAGGTGTATGAGGCGCCTGAAAGGTCCTCCAGGTCAATGTTGTGGCTCCTCATTGGCCTCTTTCTCCTTGGGTGTCTCCTCCTCTTTGGCGCTTCTTGACAAGATGCTCTTGGTAGCACCCAAGCTCTCACTTCCTCATAACCAGCAAAGGAATGCCTTCTACTAGGAGCTCTAGCCACTCCTTGGCTTTCAGCTTGTTGATCTTCTTGAGGAGCAGAAGTAGAGGCGCTACTAGACTTCCTCTTTAAGTCCTTGATTTGAGATTTCATGCTCTTCATGCCCTTCACCAACTTCTTGATGGTTTTGTCTTGCCATTTGTTCCATCTTTGCAAGAGGTTGATGTGCTCATGGACTTTCTTCAGAGGTCCTCCTTGGTGTGAGACATCATGGGGCTGGAAGTGGTACTCCTCACTGTTGTAGCTTGGAGCATCTGAATCTTCTTCTTCCTGAATTCCTTCTTCCATTTTCCCTCCTTCAAAGATCACAAGGGGATAGTTTCCTTGAGGAAGAGTGATGTTAGCGCCTTGGCAAGTGTGAGATGATGAAGCGCCAGCTTGGTGGAGGAGGTGCTGTGGAATTTGAAAGGCAAAGCTGTTGGGGTTGGAGAAGGATGTGAGATGCACATCAGGGAGTAGAAGCTTTGCAGCAGATCCATCTTCTTGGATGAAGTTGTAGATGTACTTTTCACCCACTTGTTCACCAAAGAACCTTGCTTTCTTCAAGTATGGCAGGTCCAAGTATGTGATGTTCACCGTTGCTGGTCCACTCTCAACTCCAGCAGCTTCCATTAGTTGAGTGATAAATCCAGCACAATACAGCTTGGGCGCTTTGTCATCATTGGTTGTTAACCAATGTTTGATGACCAAAAGCTGCTGCATGAAGATGGTGACCATTCCAGTTGTACTATCTTCTCCTCTAAGCGTCACACCTTGGTTGGTGCTGTCCAAAACGCTCATAAGACCATGATCAATCAGCTTCCATTCTTCTCCTTCAACAGCTCCACTTTCCTTCCTAGCAAAGAGTGTATGCGCCAGCGCCTTGTGCACATATCTCATTGTTGGATTTCTGATCAGAGAAGTCTTGCTTCTTCCTGGCTTGAAAGTTCCCTTGGCTACATGCTCCCAAAGACTGCTCATCTCCTCCTTTCTAACCCCAAGATTCTGTCCTCTAGCGCTCCCATAAGAGAATCCAAAGGCATCTTCAATGGCTGAGAAAGACATCCTATAATCCCTCTTTGAAACTCTGAAAGTGATGAAGCCATCACCATCTTCTTCAGGAGTCTCTTCTCCTGGATCATAGAATGTCACTTCAAAGCTTGCAAAGAATTGAAGGACTTGGTCTTTGTTGGCTGAATATGGAGTTCCCACCAGCTTTGTGAGCTCCATTGTCTCCAACAAAGAAGAGCAGTCTCCAAAGAGT
This sequence comes from Thlaspi arvense, assembly GCA_911865555.2. Classification (NCBI taxonomy): domain Eukaryota; kingdom Viridiplantae; phylum Streptophyta; class Magnoliopsida; order Brassicales; family Brassicaceae; genus Thlaspi; species Thlaspi arvense. Next base: position 46,137,409 of record OU466862.2, read on the forward strand.
CCCAAGGCCTTTAGAGATGGCACATGGAGGTATCTAGTTGGCCTCACATCCACCTTTTGCAGCTTGTGTGGTTCCTTTCTTCTTTTGTTGGACCTGCTCACTAGCGCCAACATCAACTCTCTTCTTGCCTTTGGATTTGACGCTTGGACTCCCAACTTCTTTGGCTTTTCCCTTGCCTTTCTCTTGCTTCTCAGCCTCTTTGTTAGTTCCACTTCTTGTTGTTCTTCCTACGGTACCTAAAACATATCCTCAAAAGAAAAATGATAACCACGGAAGCAACAAAACACAATGCCTAATGATGCTAAAAATCACAAAAGGAGGAGTTTATTTACTAAAAGGTAAACTTCTAATAGTTGTGAAGCAATTAAATAGGCAATGCATGCAAAGGATTCATTAAACATATTTTATGAAATAATCGAAAATCATGAATCCTAGCATGGTGAATCTAAACAAATGCAATTAGAAGAAAATGCAAAGATAAATATGTGAATTTGACAAGCAAATATTCAAGATTCGAAAGGCTTCAAGAATCAAAGACAGCCTATTCACCATGCAACAGTAATAAAAATAAGCAAGAGGCAATGAATCATTACTAGAAATCAATCACTAAACAAGAACAAGTGCTTAAGTGCATGAAACAAAAATTTTAAACATTTAGAAGCTAAGAGAGAATATCTGAAGTGGTTTGACTCTCTCAAGCACTTTGAAAACACAAAAATTCGAAATTTAGTGGTTGAAAAACTAGAAAAATGAAAGTGAGAAAGAGAGAAGGGTGGGGTTAGTTTATATAGAGGGTTGGGGAATCCTTTTGTGGGGAGCAAGGGGACAAAGAGTACTAGAGAGAGGTCTCACTTGTGCTTGGGAAGGGGAAGGATTCAAATTTGAATTCCTTGATCTAGTTTGACCAAGGAGGGAAAAATTTGAACTGAAGAATGCTCACCTCGATATTGTGATCGATATTGATCATATCGACTTGGTCTGGTCGATATGCGTGCCGATATCGGTGGTCTGGGTTTTGATATCGACATGTATGCATGTTGATACTGATTGACATCTTTTGTATCGACATCCCTTATGTCGATTTATAGTCCGATAATCATACCTAGCTGTCCAATATCGAGCAAGTAGCTCGATATGTAGCTTGGTATGATTTGGAAAAATTCCATATCGGACTAACATGTCGATATGCACATCGATACACCTTGACATATGCTGAACTGCATGTTCTCATTGTCACTTAAGGTGTATCGACGTGGGATGTCGATATTCACTCCGATATGCCTTAATAAAGGGCGATTAATCGCCTTTCGTCCTTGCAGTTAAGGCACATCGGTGTGTTACGTCGATATTGTGCTTGGTACGCACTCCTTGATGTCATATAGACCTGGTATGTCGATACATGTGATCAATATGAATACCAGTTGAGGCATATGGAACAGTTTGTACCTTGATACATTGCTTGTTAAAGCGTATCGGGTTGCCTTATATCGGTACTCTGATCGATACAGTAATCCTCACAGGAGTATCGATCAGGATCACCCCGATACGCACGTCGATACATGTCCAACATACTTGTATCGAGCAAGACATGCTCGATATACATGCTTGGTATGACTTGTATCGACGTGCATGGCCGATATGCTGGTCGATATTGACCCTTCTTCGACCTCTTCCTTCTCCCAAGCTTGGTTCCTTCACCCTCAGTTCGAACCTGGTTACTAGAGACACTCAAAAACTCCCACACAAACATAAAAAACATAAAAATGCAAAGCTATATACAAGGATACCATGGGATTGCCTCCCAAGTGCGCTTGTTTAGAGTCACTTAGCTTGACTTTCCTCAGCTCCTTAGTTGAGGTGTGGAGCAGGAGTCTTAGAACTCCTAGGTGTTGTTGTGCCTCATTTGACCTTTCTGGTGACCCCATCAATCTTTAACACAGCAAAGGCCTTTGGCTTGCTTCCCTTTTTTAGCTTGTAGTGGATCTCACCATACTTAGAAAAAAAGGGCTTCAAGACAACCCCATCTTCTTTGTTACCCAGCAGAACTTCATTCACACAATTAGAAACAGCCACTTCGAGGACCTCCTCTTCAGTGGTATCAGCAAACATCCTTGGCAGACAGCAACCATCAAAACTTGCACCAACATAGCCTTCAAACTCTGGTCAATGCTCTCCAACTTTCTTCAACTTCTTGACCTCCATTGAGAAGGCTTGCTCATCTTCCAGCTTGTTCCCTTTGGAGTCAAACTTCAGAACCTTCTCTTTGGTCAACCTTAGCTCTATTGTGCACTCCTTTGCATCAACAGTGCACCAGCTGAAGCTAAAAATGGTCTCCCTAGAATGATGGCGTTCTTGATCTTTCCTTCAACATCTAAGATCAGGAATTCTGTTGGTATGATCACTCCTTCAATCATCATTGGCACCTCTTTGAGAGCTCCAAGTGGTGCCTTTACTGACCCATCAGCTATGGTAAGAGACACATTACTCTCTTGAAGTTGAGTGTAGCCAAGCGCCTTAGCAGTAGAAAATGGGTGAAGGTTGATACTTGCTCCAAGATCACAAAGACAGCTCTTGAAAGTTTGCCCTTTGAGTTCACAAGGAAAAGTGAAGCATCCAGGATCTCCAAGCTTCTTGATGTTCAGGACCTTAGTCTTGGAAATGGCTTCCTTCAGCTCTGTCCCAATATCAAGACCTCTAAGCTTCATCTGGTTGGCATAGAGAGTGGTGTATTTATCCATAAGCTGCTTCTTGAACCTTCCAGAAAAGGGGAGAGCTGGCTTGTAAGGAGAATGATCATAGATCCCAGTTTGTTTCTCAGCCTGATTCTCTTCAAGCAGCCCCTTCTTCTCATCTTCCTTAGTTGTTGTTGCTTCAAGAGACTCTTCCTTTGCAAATTCATGGTTGGCGTCAGCTTCCAAAAACTCTTCCCCCCCACTCTGAAGTTCAGTGTCCTCATTGAATAGAGAAAGGAAATCCTCAATAACAACTTCCTCTTCATCTAAGAAGGGCTCTTCTTCAGTGACTATGGCGTTGCAGAACTCCTTAGGGTTAGCTTCTGGTTTTCCAGGAAGGTTTCCTTGAGGTTTTGGACCAGCTATGCCCTTGTTGTTCTCTAGTGTCTTTACTCTTGAAGCCAACCCATAAACTTTGTTTGACAGCTCCATATGAAGAGTATCCATTCTGTTGTAGACTTCAACAAACTTCTTTGTGATCTCCACATTAGTAGCTTGTTGGCCTTGAAGGAGTTATTGCAGCAGTCTTTTCACTTCAGCATCATTGGTGTTGGATGAGCTTGCTTGACCTTGAGAGAATCCAGGAGGAGCAAACTGCTTTTGCTTGAAGTTGCTTTGAATGTTATTCCTTGTTGCATAAGCTTGGTTGAATGGCACAAAAGGTCTTGGCTGATTCCCTTGAGGTTGCTGTAGAGGGTAAACTTGATCTTGGAGATTGGCAACATTGTTGCTTCTGTATGACATGTTTGGGTTAGGTCTGAAGTTCTCATACCCATTGTATCCATCTTGATTTCCCAAGTAGTTCATCTCCTCTACTTGTAGCTCCTCTTCATTAGGCATTTCCACCATTTCACCAACAGAATTGATCTCTTTGTGTTGCACTTGGAGCAGTTTGTCAAGCCTAGTGTTCAGCTCTTTCAACTCTCTTCTTGTAGATTCCAGCTCCTTCTTAGTGTTGCCATCTTCTCCTCTTGGAGTTCTATCATAGTCTTCACTATAATTGCCATCACTTTGGGCTAAGTTCTCCACAAGCTCTAGGCCTTCATCTACATCCTTTGATAGGAAGTTTCCATTGGAAGCAGTATCAAGCAACATCCTGATCTTAGGGAGAGCGCCTCTGTATAAGGTTCAGAATAGTGAAGCTTGTGAGAACCCATGGTGAGGGCACTGAAGTGTGTACCCTTTGAATCTCTCCCATGCTTCACCAAAACTCTCACTATTCTTCTGAGCAAAACCAGAGATCTCATTCCTGATTCTAGCAGTTCTTGAAGTAGAGAAGAACTTTGCTAGAAAAGCTTTCTTGCACTCATCCCAGCTGGTGATACTTCTTTGAGGCAAGTTTTTCTCCCATTGGTGTGCTTTGTCGCCAAGAGAGAAAGAGAATAACCTGAGCTTGAAGCCATCTTCGCTTACTCCATTGATCTTGGTTAGTGAGCAAAGTCTATCAAAGTTATCCAAGTGATCCAAAGGGTCTTCAAGTGGCAAACCATGGAACTTACTGCTCTGAACCATTGAGATCAATCCAGATTTGATCTCAAAGTTATTGTTTTGTACTGCTGCAGGAATGATCCCTGTGCAATTGTTGTAAGCGTTTGGGGCGTCACCAGCTCCAATTGGTCTGATTGGGCGTGCGCCATGTGCTGGTCCTCTCTGACCTTGCTCACCTTGGACTCCTTGCTGTCCCTGAATACCAGCAACTCCTTGAGCACCATGCGCTCATTGTGGTCCATGAAATCGCTGATCATCTATACCATGCTCCATGTTGAGCTGATGTAACCTTTGCAGTCTCTCTCTTTCCCTTGTTGCTCTTAGTGCTCTTTCCACTTGCAGAATGTTGTGTTGATAGTCCAGAAGCTTTTGATTGCCTTTAGACCTCAAGTTCATATACATATAAGCAGAAGAGCAGCTTGCAAATCAGTAACAAACAGAAAAAATAACAGCTTGATCTTAAACAATCCACAAATCGTAATGTTTAAGCTAAACCCATATGGCAACGGCGATAATTTGATAGCAGGATTATGACTACTAAGCAAATCCTAACATACTCATGTCATTGCAGCATGTAAGGTATCAATCCATCTGAGTTCATAAGGCACCAAGAATACAGCAAATCACTTAAGTCAAGCTAGATTCAAGAAAGCAGTTGTGATCAAACTAAACAAGTCTAAAGACTGAACTAAGCAAAACAGGAAATTCATATAGATGAAGTAAGAATCTAAGATGGGGGTTGTTGATTAAGAGGGGATTAGAACCTAACTAGTGATGCTTCAAAACCATCCAAACAATGCTATCTTCTAGGCATAGGATTAACAACTATAAATAGATCAATTCCTTGACACTAATTACTTTGCTAAACACACATTTTACATAAATCTCTTTACTCAAACACATGATCAGCAAGCATTCAGAACAGAACTCCAATCCTATAAAGCCAAAATGCACCTTAGACATATAATTCCTTAGGCTAAGCATACAAATCCTCTAAGAGACTCTAAGCAGCATTTCATCAAACACTTACCAGGCGCAAGAGAAAGCCAAGATACTAAACAAGCCTGGCCAAGACTAATCTAGTGTTAAGCACATCTACTAGAGAGAAGACAATCATATTAAGCACAAGACATCACTAATCTAGTCCTAAAACCCCTCTAATCTATCCCATTTCAAACCCTAAATATGACTACTCACTAGCCATAGTCAAATCCACAAATTCAAAAGAGAAAAGATGGTTAAGCATGATTAGGAAGCAGAATAAACAAGAATATATCAAAGGCAAATACAAAAATTCACTAAATCAAACTAGTTCTTACAAAGCAAAGCTGAAAAAGGAAAGGTTTTTAGTGCAAGAACGGAAGAAAAATAATAAGATCCAAGTTGCCTAACCAATTTAGGACTTTAGTATTTATAGGCGAACTAGAAAACCCTAGTAAACCAAGATTAAACCGAAAATAAGCTGACTTGGACAGACCATATCGGCTGTGAACATCGATACACATGTTGATATCATCTGTTCTTCTGGTTTGTATCGATGTCTTCTAGTCGATATGCACGTTGATACGGAAGGCTTCCAAGTTGTATCGATTTTGTCTCCAGGGTGTGAAGTCGATACAATCGCCCTTTAGTTAAGGCTCATCGATCAAGCAAGTCAATATGGCACCTCGGTATTGTCCTGTCATGTGTATCGGTTTGAGACGTCGATACACTGCTCGATATGGACTTCATTCTACTGCATCGAGGTGTCTAAATCAAAATACGTCCTTCACACCATGCCTTCACTGTATCGATGCTGAAGTGGTCGATACTCCCATCGATATACTCTATATCGATCAGATGATGTCGATATCCATGTCGATATTGGTCCATCCGCCTTTGTCCTTTGCCTTGCTCCATTCCCAGCTCACACCCATTGCACCACATGACCTCCACACTCATTCGAGTACCTGAATAAAACTCTAAATGCATGCAAAATGCAATGCAGCTCCTAAAACTACACTGACTCCTAAATGTATGCAAATTGGACAAGAAGAAGCAAAATATGCATGTTTAAAGACTAAAAGTAGTGATGAGTGCAAGCTAAAATGGTATAAATAATGGAGATATCACTAATCATAAATCATAACCCACTTTCAATGGTGGAAATATCACTAGGAAGCATTAATAATCAGTTCCACAAATCCTAATAAGCACCTTAGACAACTAATCCCTTAGGCTAAGAATGCAAACCACTTAATTAACACTCTCAGGAATTTCATCAAACAATTGCAATGCAAAGAAAATCCTCTGATCAAGAATACCTTTCCCAAGGGCAATCAAGCATTAGGAACATTAATTAAGCAAGGACAAGGAAGAATTAAGAGCAAGACATCATTAGTCAACTATCTAATCACCCTAATTACCCCATCTCAAAACCTAATGAAACTGCTTACTAACCATACCTGAAACCATAAGAATATGATCAAGCATGATTAGAGGATGACAAACAATCAAAGAGAAATACAAAACTTCAATTAAAATGATCCAAGATCAACTTGTTCTTTAAGAGATTACAAAGAGAGAGTGTTCTGTTAATAACTGCATAAAACTTGGATACCCCAAAAAGTTTTTAGGTTTAAGTATTTATAGGGAAGAAAGAAAAATATGACAAAGTCAACAGAATGTCAACCCTCGGATGGGTTTGTACCAAGCAGATCAGCTTTGGTTCTCGTTGGTGCAGTTCCTCGGTGTGATCCAAAATGCTTCGCAGGACACGTTGAATCGGCAAGGTCCTTTGGCTGGCGCACAGTGTGGGATGTACCAGGCAAAGTGTGGGTGGTTCTCTTCGATGCACTTCGGCAGTATGCCTAGAAGCTCTTCGTAGCGACCAGGCTCATCGGGGTAAGAACGTACCTTAGTTGGTATGGGTGCACCATGGAGAGTCGTTGGTGTATGGCTGGGCTTTCGTCGGTGCAAATCGCCTCCGAGGGAACTGATCGGCGTAAGGACAGCTTCGTGGTCGGCATGGATCGTACCGTGGAGGGATATTGTTGACCTCCACGGCATGGCTGGCCGGTATGGACTCCTTAGCTCCTGAACGCTTCTTCTGGGTTCGACCTCCTATTTCCTTATGATATGCCTTTCTCCTAATGTCCCTTAAGCTCTCCAAAGACCTGAAAACACAAGCGAAAAATGCAAGAATGTATGCAATCATATTCTAAAGGCAAGCTTAGTCTAATTTGGATGAATGAGAGACACTTTGGACAATCTAGATGATGAAATGAGATGAAAGATATACTTAATGAAGCCTAAAATGGTGCAAGAATGCAAGCTATCATCCACTATACCATCATCATCCATGATCTCCATCTCCTTAGGTAACACGGTGCCGCATTCTTTTCTAGAGAAAAAGGTGTGAGCGATAGCCTTGTGTATGTACCGTAAGGCGGGATGCCTTATCTTAGTGCTTTTTCTGACTCCGGGGTTGTACGAGCCAACTTCTATATGTCACCATAATGCATCTAGCTCTTTCCTTGGAATGTCGAGAGCACCTCCTCACAAACCCCCCAGCACGAACCAAAAGATCTCTCCAGCTGAGTTAATCCCAATCGGTAAGTGTTCCTACCATACTTGAAATGGATGTACCCATCACCATCTTCTTCTGGTGTCTCCATTCCATACTGGTAGAACATGACATCTAGTGTGGCTAGGAATTGGAAGGTTTCCTCGCCGTGAGAAGGGTAAGGGATCTATGAATCGCTTCAGCCCCATGGTATCGAAAACGATTTGGCAGTCTACGTGAATGCCAAGGTCCATCATTGTGGCCTCGTGTGGGCAACGGGTTGCACGGAACTCCAAATGCTTGAAAGCACTTCTTAACTCGTCAAGTGAGGGTCTTAAGGTTGTGCTCCTTCTTGACGAGGTCCTTGGGGGTGAATTAAGCGGTTCCTTGCCTCGTGACCCCGGTTCCACCTTTCTCTTCCCCTCGGCCTTCTCGGCTCTGCTCATGGGGCGGCTTGTGCCACCAATCTTCATGTCTCTTCTTGTAACTCTGGCCATTGTACCTATCACGAAAACCCTCAAAGGCGTATAAGAAGAAATATCAAGAGATTCTAGAAGGCAAAAAAGATTACATATGCGAATACAAACAGGACTACCGATTCATGACTAGAGAAAACCTCAAATGCATGCATCCAATTCTATAGTTAGCTAACATTCCCAATTGAGTGAAGACGAAAGAAGGGATTTTTCAAAAATATGCGGCTTCGTGCAACCGATATAATAGAGAAAAGCCCTCTCTCTCTCTCTCTCTCTTAAAACAAATCAATCCGAACTAGTATCATCAACATTAACAAGAAGTCACTAATCAGTGTAAACAATTATTAGTGATGCTTCTACCTAAATGAAGTCAAGGCAAGTTTGAAAGTTATTATCAAAAGCAGTTACCAGAAAAACTCTAAGAAAGAATTCTTTAAAATGAAAGCAAAATTTTTTGGTTAAAAGCGATGGAGAGAAAGAGAGAGAGAAAGAGAGAGAGAGAGAGAGAGAGAGAGAGAGAGAGAGAGAGAGAGAGAGAGAGAGGCTAGCGAGAAGAAGATGGCTTATATAGAAGAAGGGGGGAGGTAGAGTTTCTAAGATGGTCGAATATTCTCGGCTAACTCCAGCCTACCATTATTTTCCTTATCCGTGAAAATGGGCCATGGGAAGGGCTTTTTCATGGATGAATCCTGATGTCTCTTTTATTTACAGCATTTAGGATTGCATTTAGGATTTCATTTAGTACATATTTTGGTCTCTTCTTGCATGTTTTCCTTACATTTGTCTCATTTTTCTTATCATATAGATATAGGTTGCATTTAAGATATAGTTTGCATTTTCCTTGCATTGGAATGTTTTTAGGCACCAAAGGAGCTGTTGGAGACATTGTGGAAGAATGGGAGTGATCCAAGAAGATGTCCCAGCCAAGGAGAGCCAAAGGAGCACATTTCCAGAGCTGGTATCAGCATCATATCAGGCAATATAGCCGATATCAACCTAACCTGAAGAAAAGCCAGCCTAGTATGCAGGTCGATATAAAATGTATGGGTTCGAACGAATGTATTCCAGTGCGATTCAGCCTCAATTTTCTTGCTTCTTTACAAGGTTATCAAAGACTTTGTTAACGAAGTGACTCCCACCATCGCTTATCACCACTTTAGGCGCACCAAACCTTAGAAAAATTATAGTCTTGAAGAGCTTCACAACAACAGAAGAATCATTTGTAGGACTTGCAATAGCCTCAACCCATTTGGAGACATAGTAAACTGCCACAAAGATGATCTTGTTCCCATATGAAAAAGGAAATGGTCCCATGAAATCAATTTCCCATACATCAAAGATTTATGTTTCAAGGATTGGATTATGAGGCATTTGATATCCTCATAATTTACCTTGTTTTAGCTTTCATTTAGTTTAGTTTTTGGTCTCTTTCATGCATTCATTCATCATATTTTGTCACATTTGCATTCATATTAGACATAATAGGTTTTAGGTTAGACATTTGCATGTTTTGCATTGTTTGGAGTCTTTTTCAGGTCTAAATGGAGCAAGGAAGACATTTGGAGAATGGTGAATGATGAGGACATGAAGAACCAAGACTAATAGCCAAGATGACGGGTTTTAGGCTGCATCAAAGTCCTGTATCGACCAAAGCTGAGAGAAATCTGTCCAATTTGCAGATTGATATGACATGTATGGGTCAAAACGAAGGTCTTCCGGTGCGATTCAGCCTTCACGTCCTTCATGAAGTTGTAGAGGATCGAATAAGCTTTCCAACGGAGGTTGAATCATGTCAATCCTATCCGTAGTTCAAAAGATACGGCGGTTCAAACATCACTGTCCGCAACCAGAAGTTCCTATCGAACACCATATCGATCTCCTACCTCCTTCCTTCAGATCGATAGGTTTTGGTCCGAGAACCATCTTTGACCATCTTTGACTTTTTTTATTTTTGCTTCCTAGGGCTATTTTGGGGATGTTCCCTATAAATAGCTAAACCTATATCTATTTTCTCTTATCCTTTCTCTTCCCCAAAGCTTTGCTTTCGTTTTTCATAGAACAAGAACAAACCCTTTGTGGATTGAGATTGGATCATTGTATATACTTTTTATTTATGTCTTTCATATTTTAATCTTAAGTATTTCATCGTCAAGTCTTGCTTTCTTATATATTATGCTTTAGTATTTTTGAAGTTCTATCCTTGTTTGGTTAGAGTTTCTAGATGTGGCAGATTAGGGGAATTTAGGACTTGATTAAGGCTTGTTTACTGCTTCATTATATGGGTTCCTCTCTATTAATCTGTTCTTAAACTAGATTTGTCTTGATCACACTCATCTAGGATGTTAGCATTCTCTTATGCTCACCAAGTATTTGATGAAATGCTGATTTTGTTTAATAGAGGATTTGCTGGCCTTGGCTCAAGAGATTGACTGTTTGAGGAGCATCTTGACTGAAATAGAGTTGTTTATTAATGCTTGCTTAATGTTTTAGCTCAAATGAGAGTTAGTTCTTGTTATGTTGTTTAGCAAAGGGCTATTTTACAAGAGATTGGATCTAGCTTGCTTGTTTGTGAACTCTATGTCTAGGAATCACCATTGCTAGCTTGTTTGCTTGATCAATGTTGTTTGAAACAGCCTTAGTTAGTCTCTAAATTCCCCAAAGTCAATAACCACATTTAGGAACTTGTTTTTCTCTTATTTGAATTTTGGATTTACTCTGTTTTACTCTGTTTTGCTTGCTTAGTTTGGTTTAATTTGCCTTTGTCTTTACTCTCTTTGTTGCTTGATCATCTTTAGGTTGTTAGATTTCCTTCTTATTCATCTTAGGTTGTTAGAGTTCAATTTCTTCTTTTGATTATGCCTAGCTTAGCAAGTTTTCTGCATCTTGATTGTTCCTTAGCCTTTGGATTGGATTGACACCTCAAGTACTACAATGACATGTGTGTTTGAGGATTGAGTTAAGGCTTAAAAACCTCAACATCAGCATTTCATCTCTTTTGCTTTTGTTTCCTTTCCTTTGACATGCTTCATACCTCTTGATGAACTCATGAGTGTCCTTAAAGATGCTAGGTCACCAAAATCCTGCTTGAAGTATCTTTGTAGCGGTCTTGAATGTTGCAAAATGGCCTCCATAAGTAGAACCATGGCAATGTAAAATGATTCCTTGGGCTTTTTCTTCTGCTACACATCGCTTAAAAAATCAATCTGATCCTTTTTTGTACAAGTATGGATCATCCCAATACAGCTGAGATAAGTCTTTAAAGAACTTAGCCTTATTATAAGGCTTTTGGAAGGTGGGAAGATGGTAAGAAACCAGGTAGTTCACAAAATCTGAGAACCAAGGCAGGTTCTTGTCCTGCAATGATTTTGCTTCTTCTTAGCTCTTCTTAATATCTACTCCTTGCTCCAAAATCTTGATAACCATGAGATGTTCTTCTGGTAGAGAGTCATCAATGGGAAAAAAATCCTCAATCCTTATTTTTAAATGATCAGCTACCCCATTCTCTATGCCCTTCTTGTCAAGTATCTCAAGATCAAACTCCTAAAGCAAAAGTATCCATCTAAGCAGGCGTGGCTTCGTATCCTTCTTGGATGTAGCGAAGTGCTGCATGGTCTGTGTAGACTATGACCTAAGAACCCACTAGATAACTTCTAAACTTCTAAAATGCGAACACAACTGCTAGCAGCTCCTTCTCTGTTGTAGCATTGATAAACAGTTTTTTTGCAAGCAGGAATATCAAAGCTCAAGCAACCTATAGTTGTAGTATAGTATGCAAGAGGTATCAATCCAACCTAGGAAGCAGGAAGAACACTAGGAATGCAAGTGTAAAGCAAATCTAAGCAAATCGGGAAAATGATTGGTAGATATCCTAGCATTACCAAAGATCCGAATGCTACTTGATACGGCAAGCAAGGGTAACTTTCTTGGTCAAGAAGTGGAAGAAGGTATGTAGCTCATAGAGAACTTGGCATTGAGTGATGGGAATTACACCGAGGATTATGACCGAGCACCTAGAGGTTCTGAGCTGGAGTCACACAAAAAAGAGCTTAAGTCCTTCCATGAGAAGATAGACAAGCTAGTGCTTGCAAATCAGAAGCAAGTACATTTCGTGGGAGAAGCCGAAGATGTCTTAGAGGAGCTAGAGTTGAGTCAAGAAGAAGCTAACTGGATTGCTGGTCAGAACTACAACAAGCCTCAGGGATATTCACAAGGCTACCATGGCAACAACAATCTCTCATACCGTAGCACCAACGTTGAGAATTCAAAGGATCAGGTGTACCCCCCTCAACAAGCAAAGCCGTTTGTTCCTTACAACAAGGGTTTTCAACAAAGTGGTGGATATCAAGGTCAGAGGCAAGGGAACTTTCAAGGTTAGCAGAAACAGCAAGGCAACAAAGGTTACACTCCTATGTTTCCTCCCGGTTTCATACCTCAACAGCAACAAGCTTCACCGCCTCCTCAAGATCCGGTTCAAGCAATGTTTCAACAGTTGCTTCAAGGTCAAGCTTCTACAAATCAGAAGTTTGTTGAGATGAACAACCGGCTAGATTCCTCTCTTACTGACGTCTCTACACAGATCACCAATCTGAACAACAAGATCAAGCAGTTAGAGAAAGGGAAAGCTAGTACAAGCGGTCAAAGCAGCTTACCGGACAAGTGTGAGCAAAATCCGAAGGAGTATGCAAACGCTATCACCATGAGAAGTGGTAAAGAGCTTCCGCCGAGAGTTGCACCTAAAGCCAATGAGGACATTGTAGTTCAAGAGGGGGAGGGTAAGCTTTCAGCTGATGAAGAAATCACCTTTGATAATGTGTGGATTGAGAGGCCAAGGAAAGGCAAAGAAGTTGTTCTAGAGAAGAAGGTAGAGGAGGTGAGCAAAGAGAAAGATGCATTTGTTCCTCCACCATACAAACCGAAGCTTCCTTTTCCTGGCCGGTTCAAGAAACAGCTGTTAGAGAAGCATAGAGCGGTCTTTGAGAAGCATTTGAAAGATGTTGAGATCAAGCTACCTTTGGTTGATTGTCTAGCCATGATGCTTAAGTGTGCAAAGTTTTTCAAAGATACACTTACTAAGAAGAACAAGGAGAGTGAAGAAGTTTTGGTGCTTAGTGAAGAGTGCAGTGCTATTATTCACAAGGAGATTGTTCCTAAGAAGCTAGGAGATCCAAGATCATTCACCATACCTTGCGCTCTTGGTCCTTTGACATTTCAAAGCTGTTTATGTGATCTTGGTGCAAGTATAAATCTCATGCCCCATTCCATTGCAAAGAAGCTCGGTTTCACAAAGTTTAAAGAGTGTAGGATCTCTCTCGTGCTAGCTGATAGAAGCATAAGGCTTCCTGTGGGTATGCTTGAAGATTTTCCCGTGAGGATCAGTGGAGTTAACGTGCCAACAGATTTCGTTGTTCTTGAAATGGATGAAGAGCCGAAGGATCCTCTTATCCTTGGAAGACCGTTTCTTGCAACCGCTGGAGCGATCATTGATGTTAAGAATGGCAAGATCTCTCTACACTTGGTCAAGGACATCAAGCTCGACTTCGATATCAATGAAGTCTTGAAGAAACCAACCATTGGAGGGCAAGCTTTCTACATTGAGACTTTGGATGCTCTAGCCGATGAGCTGCTTGAGGAGTTAGCACAGGAGGATCGCTTGCAGCTAGACTTGACTAAGGAGCTCGGGGAGCATGGTTTTCTGAGCAAACAGACCCAGGAGTACGTTCATGTCCTTGATTCTCGCAAGGTTGTGAAGGAAAATGAAGGCGGAAGCCTAGAGATCGATCAGGAAATCAAGGACTTCACTCGATCCAAGACAAAGATCGACAAGAAGATCGAGGAGGTTGGTCGATCCGGTCAGGAAATTGATAGGGAGATTGAGAGAGCCAACTCGATCAGTTCAGGGAACGACTCAGCAACTCGATGTACTACTTGATCCACATCAAATCGAGCAGGAGATCAAGGTGAGTGCAATCGATCCGGACCAGAACGAGTGGATGATCGACTGGATGACTCGATCTCCTGAGGGGACAACGGTTCAAGAAAGCAGCCTTAAAGCTCATGACTCGGGTTTTAAGGAGGGCAGTGAGGACAGCGACGTCAACACAAGCCACGAGGAGGACTGGAGCGAGCTGCTATCCCCAAAGGTAGACCTAAAGGAGCTCCCAAAAGGGCTAAGGTATGCTTTCTTAGGGCTTAATGAGACTTATTCCGTGATTGTGAATGAATGTCTGAGTGATGATGAGTTGCACTCGCTCCTTAATGAGCTGAGAAAGTATAGGAAGGCCATTGGGTACTCTCTAAGTGACATCAAAGGTCTTTCACCAATGCTTTGCACTCATAGGATTCACTTAGATAATGAAAACTCTTCTTCTATTGAACATCAAAGGCGTTTAAATCCGAATTTGAAAGAAGTAGTTAAGAAAGAGATTTTGAAACTGTTAGAGGCTGATGTGATAAACCCCATCAGTGACAGCACGTGGGTTTCTCCTGTCCACGTGGTGCCTAAGAAGGGGGGGATCACGGTCATTAGGAATGGAAAAGATGAATTGATTCCTACTAGAACCATAACTGGTCACCGAATGTGTATAGATTATAGGAAGCTCAATTCAGCTACTAGAAAGGATCATTTTCCTCTTCCTTTTATTGATCAAATGTTAGAGACACTTGCTAATCATCCATACTATTGTTTCTTAGATGGATACAGCGGTTTCTTTCAAATTCCTATTCATCCAAATGACCAAGAAAAGACAACTTTCACATGCCCTTATGGTACCTTCACATATCGAAGGATGCCTTTTGGGTTATGTAATGCACCAGCAACCTTTCAAAGGTGCATGATGTAAATCTTCTCTGATCTTATACAGGAGATGGTAGAGGTCTTTATGGATGACTACTCTGTATATGGTGCTTCGTTTTCTGCTTGTTTGTCTAATCTTTGCAAGGTACTCAAGCGATGTGAGGAGACAAACCTGGTGCTGAACTGGGAGAAGTGTCACTTCATTGTGAAGGAAGGGATTGTCATCGGGCACAAGATATCTGAGCAGGGGATAGAGGTTGATAAAGCAAAGATTGAGGTCATGAAGAGTCTTGAGCCGCCAGCTAATGTGAAGGGTATAAGGAGTTTCTTGGGTCACGCCGGCTTCTACAGGCAGTTTATGAAGGATTTCTCCAAGATAGCTTGCCCTCTTACACGGCTGTTATGCAAAGAAGCCGAGTTCGTGTTTGATGAGGAGTGTCTTCACGCTTTCAAGACCATTAAAGAAGCTCTTGTCACGGCACCTATAGAACAAGCACCAGATTAGAGCTTACCCTTCGAGATCATGTGCGACGCGAGTGACTACGCCGTGTGAGCTGTACTTGGTCAGAGGAAAGACAAGTGGTTGCATGTTATCTACTACGCCAGTCGTCCCTTGGATGACACACAAGTGAGATATGCTACAACCGAGAAGGAGCTGCTGGCCGTTGTGTTTGCTTTTGAGAAGTTCAAATCATATTTGGTGGGCTCTAAGGTTGTTGTATACACTGATCACGCGGCGTTGAGGTACATCTACTCAAAGAAAGATACCAAGCCGAGGCTCTTAAGGTGGATTCTCCTTCTACAAGAGTTTGATATGGAGATAAAAGACAAGAAGGGGATAGAGAATAGTGTCGCTGATCATATTTCTAGGTTAAGAGTGAATGAAGCCTTACCCCTGGGTGATTCACTTCCTGAAGAGCAACTCATGATGATCAACACGGTAGTATGCACACGGCTAGAGGATCAGTTCGAAGATGTTTTGGCTTTGAGAGAAGAGAACCTGCCTTGGTATGCTGATATAGTGAAATTCTTAGCTTGTGGAGAGGAACCTACTCATCTTGACCACTACCACAAGAAGAAATTCATGAGAGATATCTCTCATTATTTTTGGGACGAGCCTTACTTGTACAAGAGGGGAGTAGACAGCTTGTATATAAGATGTGTCTCAAAAGAGAAAGCGCAAGACATCCTTCTACATTGCTTCGGTTCATCCTATGGAGGACATTTCGCTTCTTTCAAGACTGCTACAAAGGTGTTACAAGCCGGGTTTTGGTGGCCATCGCTATTTAAAGACGCTCATGAGTTTGTTAAGTCTTGTGAAGCATGTCAAAGAGCTGGAAACATCACCAAGAGAAACGAGATGCCTCAGGTGCCAATCTTTGAAGTTGATGTGTTTGACGCATGGGGGATAGACTTCATGGGACTGTTCTCATCTTCTTATGGCAACAAATTCATCTTGGTGGCTGTTGATTACGTGTCAAAGTGGGTTGAGGCTATAGCTTCCCCAACCAATGATGCAAAAGTGGTGATCAAGCTCTTCAAGACCATCATCTTCCCACGGGTTGGAGTACCAAAAGTAGTGATCAGCGACGGTGGAAGCCACTTTATCAACAAGGTGTTTGAAAGTCTCTTGAAGAAGTATGGAGTGAAGCACAAGGTAGCAACACCTTATCACCCACAAACTAGTGGGAAAGGAGAGGTCTCTAACCGACAGATCAAAGCTATCTTGGAAAGGACATTAGGAGAAACTCGAAAGGATTGGGCAAGTCAGCTAGACGATGCTTTATGGGCGTATAGAACCGCCTTCAAAACTCCTATTGGTACCACTCCCTTCACTCTTCTATACGGCAAGGCATGTCATCTTCCTGTTGAGTTGGAGCATAGAGCACTGTGGGCAGTGAATCAGATGAACTTCAGTCTCAAGACGGCACAGGAAAAACGGTTGATTCAACTCCATGAGCTTGATGAGCTACGGTTAGAAGCTAATGAGAGTGCCAAAATCTACAAGGAAAGGACCAAGGCGGTTCATGACAAGAAGCTGGTACTCAAGGAGCTTAAGGATGGAGATCTGGTCTTGCTCTACAACTCGAGGCTGAAGCTATTTTCAGGGAAGCTAAAGTCAAGGTGGTGTGGACCGTTTGAGATCAAGGAAGTTCTACCCTATGGAGCGGTTACTTTGTTTGGCAAAAGTGGAAATGCTTTCACGGTCAATGGGCACCGGGTTAAGCCTTACTTGGCGGGTGACTACAGCAAGGAGGGCACTACAATGCTCCTCCAAGACCCACCTCTGGCCTGAACCAAGTAAAGTCTAGCTAAAGACGTTAAAGAAAGCGAACTTGGGAGGCATTCCTATGTCTATCCTGTACATTCTTTCTATTTCAGTTTTATGCTTTTTATGTTTAAGTGTGTAGGTGAAAGGATATGCGATTGGATATCATGATCTTGGAGTCAAAAGAGGCGAGAAGGGTTAAGTATAGGCTAGAGATCGAGTGCTAGATCGACTTATCCTGGCTCGATCTTTACTAGATCGAGCTAGTGAATCGAGAGGAGCCAGTCGATCTAGATGAGATCGAGTAGACAATCGAGTGAGTCAGTCGATCATGAGAGGATAAACCACCCATACATTTAGCTTGAAATGCAAACGAGGTGTGGATTGACTGACCTCACTAGATCCTCGAGGTTAGATCGATCAGTCTACTCGATCTGCCACTCGATCTAAGCCCAAACGACCCCTAAATCGATCACGTGGCTCGATCCAAGGACCATAGCCTGAATGACAAAAAATCATGGAACGAGGGGGCATAATCGATCTAAGACTCGATGCAATCTGAATCGAGTCCCTGATCGATCAAACCTCTCGATCCTAGCCAACATGGGCATGAGATCGAGTCCTAGATCGACCAAATGGACTCGATCTCGTGCCGAGGTAAGTAAATTTTTTCCCTCTTTTCTTCTTTCTCTCTGGTTTTTAAATTTGAATTATGGTCAAGGCAAGCATCTTTGACCATGAAAGATGTGCCTTGACCACACTTTTGTCAGAAACCACTTGTTTTGCCCATGGTTTTGTTAGCCTTTATATTCACATGCATTCACACTCTCTCATTTTTGTGTTCGAAACTGTTTTCAAAGTAAAGAGAGAGTGTGAATTCTGTCTTTAAGGCTTTTAGCATCTGTATTCTTCATTTTAAAAATGTATTTTCGGTTTATAGATTTCTTGTTTAAAGTTTTTTGGAAAATTGCCTTTTTAGATGTTTAGGATGATTGTAGTTGTTAAGGAGTTAGGATAATTTTCAGAAGTAGCTAGATCTTAGGAAAATTTCTAGATTTAATCCTATCTCTAGATTTTCTTCTCTATTATCTAGCTATAATTTTTATAAATTCCCCAAAATTCTAGGGTTATTGTTAGAAGTTTTTCTTTCTTACCTTGTCTTTCTCTCAATTTCGCCTCCTATACTCATTCTCTTCCTTGAGATTTGTGTTTCAGGTACCAATGGCACCAAAGAGACCAGATAAGAGACAACACAAGAAGGAGAAGCTCAAGAAGTGGTTCAGGAGAGGGTTAGATGGACCAAGGAGGAGAAGCATGCCAAGAAACGGCTGGAAAGGCTAAGGTTCGATCCCACAAAGTTCGCGAGCAGGGATCTGTTGGCTAAGATGGGGATCTTGGGAGACTTTGATCAGCTTCTCAAGAACATTGGGCTCCGGTGCTTATCAAGAATGGATTGCCCAACCTATCCCGAGGCAACCATAGACTTCCTCGCCACTTTGGAGTTCACTTACGAGAATCCAAGTCTTCCTACTCCTTCTCAAGGTCACCTCACCTTCAAGATCAGGAGACAAGCCTATCATCTCTCCATCCAAGAGCTTTGCCAAGCCTATGGTCTGAAGGCTGATGCCAAGCTCGTTGAGTTTCTTGCTTTCACTCAAGCCAACGACTTGTGGGATCTGATCAGCAACGATGATTACAAGGCTAACACGGCGAAGATCAAGAGAGTCCGCAGCCCCGTTTTGAGATACACGCTCAAGCTCATCGCCAACACCTTTAGTGGACGGTCCAAGGCTCCTACAGTCACCAAGAACGAGATGTGTTTCTTGTTCGAAGGCGTTAAGCATCTTCTATGTGATCCTAAGGAGAACGACGAGCCAATGGAGGACGAGCTTGGAGATGATGTTAACTACGGATGCATCTTGGCTTCCTCTCTACTCAAGTAGAAGGCATGGGCTATGAGGTGCAAAGCAAGCTCGGCGCTTATAGGAGGCTTCCTTACACCGCTGTTTGTTCAAGCTGGTGTACCTCTTCCTGATTTCGTCCCTTGTGCGGATAGAGCCTATATGGATGAGGTTTACATGAGAAAAACAGACAGCTTGGGACGCATGCTAGCTGAGGGATTCCTTGCGTACTTGTTCTATGAATGCGAGAATGAGAAGAGAGTGTGCATCTTGCCAAACAAGGAAGAAACATAGTTGCTAGGTGTTGGCAACCTTGAGTTTCTGTCGAGAGTTGAGGAATGCTTTGCACCTATGAGCCACAGCCGCACCTCCACGAGTTGCTCGCCCACGTTCAGAGTCACCTACATTCGATGCTGAGATGCCCGAGAGCTTCGTTCTTCCCACGCTTGACTTCGAGCCAAGAACTAACCTCTCAAGCATTTGATCAATGAATGACAAAGGGTAATGATCTTTTCTAGAAGCAGAGTTCAGTTTCCTATAGTCAATGCACATCCTATGTCTTGTTATACTTCTGGTTTGGATAAGCTCATCTTTTTCATTCTTAACAACCATGATTCCTCATTTCTTAGGAACTACATGGACTGGCGAGACCCATATACTGTCTAAGATAGGGTAAATCACGCCTGCATCAAGAAGTTTTAGGATTTCTTTCTTCACAAGTTCCGTAAGATTTTGGTTTAATCTCATTTGGGGTTCAATGAAATTTTTTGTCTCATCCTCTAGATGAATCATGTGAGTGCAAAGATTAGGAGATATACCCTAGATATCATCTAGTGAATACCTAATCGCTCTCCTAAACTTTCTTAACTCCTTAACAAGAGCACAGGTTTCATCATCACTGAGGTGTTCATTGACAATCACAGGATATGTTTCATTGAGTCCAAGAAATACATACCTTAGCCCTTTGGAAATTAGCTTGAGGTCTAGCTTGGGTGCCTTTAGCTCGCTCCAATCTTCATCTCCATGATCTGCTCCTGGTTTGCTATCCTTAGCTCCAATAGCTTCTTGACTTACTGTACTCACAGCTTCCCTCCTTAGCTTGATAAACGGCTCATGGTGAGTGTCCAGCTTAACTTCTTTCAGCAGCTGCTCATACTTTGTGACTCCTCACTCAAATACCCATACATGCCTAAGTCAATGCTACACTCAGATGGTCCTTAGTGTTCAGTTCTTCAAAGAGTTCAGTATTCAGTACATCCATGACATCTACGCTGAAGACTTGTCCTTCTAACTTGGGCTTCTTCATAACATCATTTATATCATACTTAAGGGTCATATACTTCCCCAAGTGCAGCTCAATCTTCCCTCCCTTGACATCTATAACTGCTCCAGTGGTGGCAAGGAAGGGTCTCCTAAGTATCAAAGGATCTTTTGGATCAGTATCACGCTCCCGAACCACAAAATCAGTTGGCATTTTAGTACTCCCAACTCGGACAGGAAGGTTCTCAAGCAGTCCAATGGGGTGTCTAACGGAACGGTCAGCTACCACAAGAGTTATCCTGCTTGGAGTAGTAAGTGGCATGAGGCTTACACTTGCTCCCAGATCACATAAATAGTTGTTGAATGTGAGAGGTCCTATGGAGCATGGTAGAGTGAAACTTCCAGGATCTCCTAGCTTCTTAGGTGGAGGAAGTTGATGTATTAGTAAGAACAACCATTCCTTGCATCTCATTCTGTTTATTTGTATTTGCATCCTTCAAGAACTTCTGATATCGAGGCACCAGCAAGAATGCATCAAGCAAGGGTATACTCAGCTATACTTTTTCCATTTATTTTTCAAAGAGTTGCTTGTACTTCTCCACTAACTGTTTCTTGATCCTTCCTAGAAAGGGAAGTGGTGGCTTGTAAGGAGGAGGTACAAAGACAGGTTCCTTCCTTGTAGGTTGTATGGTTTCTCTTGGTGCTTCATTAACCACTTGTTTTCCTTTCCTCACATGCTTTGCTTCAACTTTCTTTTCTATTTCTGATTCAGCTTCGGCCTCTTCTTCATTAGTCTCAAGAGACTCCCCCCCCCTCCCCCCCCCCCCCCCCCCCCCCCCCACTTTTCTTCTCAATCTCCAGATGAAGGAAGTTGATGTATTAGTAAGAACAACCATTCCTTGCATCTCATTCTGTTTATTTGTATTTGCATCCTTCAAGAACTTCTGATATCGAGGCACCAGCAAGAATGCATCAAGCAAGGGCATACTCAGCTATACTTTTTCCATTTATTTTTCAAAGAGTTTCTTGTACTTCTCCACTAACTGTTTCTTGATCCTTCCTAGAAAGGGAAGTGGTGGCTTGTAAGGAGGAGGTACAAAGACAGGTTCCTTCCTTGTAGGTTGTATGGTTTCTCTTGGTGCTTCATTAACCACTTGTTTTCCTTTCCTCACATGCTTTGCTTCAACTTTCTTTTCTATTTCTGATTCAGCTTCGGCCTCTTCTTCATTAGTCTCAAGAGACCCCCCCCCCCCCCCCCCCCCCCCCCCCCCCCCCCCCCCCCCCCCACTTTTCTTCTCAATGTCCACATGAAGAGGTCTTGGTGCTGCAGGACCTTGTAGCTGTTTACCACTCCTAGTAGTTATTTCTTGTACAGCTGGTGGCGGTTGTTGTGGAGCTGTAGGAGAGGAGACCTTGTTGGCTTTAAGCATAGCAAGCTCATCACGAATTTTCTCAAACTCATGTAGTATATTAGCATGCATCTCCATTGTTTTCTTTTGATTAGCAAGCATCTCCAGTTGATGTGCAGCTTTCATCTCCATTGTACTCTGTGTGTGGACGGCAAGTAACTGCTCTAGCAGTCTAGCTGTGGCTGTATCAGACGTAGATGGTGGTGTTGCTGAAGGACTAGGGATATCCTGAACTGGTGAAGCTGGTACTTGATGTTTAGGTACATACTCGGTTGCATATATATCCTGAAGTGCTTGATGTGAAGGTGTAAATCTGTGGTGTTGTTGAATGGGAACACCAAGCTGGTTGTAAGATGGAACACTCTTCCTTGTGTTCACTTGAGGACTGTAAGCATTGTAGCTGGCAAAGCTTAGATCCTTGTAAGGCTCATGAGGGACAGTCTCTTGTTGCCGCACATAGTAGGCTTCAGCTTCTAAATTGTAAGCATGTCCGAGAGCTGATGTCTTCTCTATAGCCTTTGGTGATTGATGTAGAGACTGCTCAATTAACAAGTCTAGCTTAGCACTGAGTGCTAACATATCCTGCTTTGCTTGGTGAAGTGAGGCTTCAGTATTCTTTTTGTAGCTGTCCTCTTGTTCATCTGCATAGTCACCATTACTCAAGGTGAGGTTTTCAATCAGCTGCAAACCGTCTTCTACACTTGTACCCAGGAAATGTTCATTGCTGGTTGTGTCTAGCAACATCTTAAACCTTGGCAATACTCCTCTGTAAAGCGTGCTGAGCAATGACTCTGTTGAGAAACCGTGGTGAGGGCAGCGTAATGTATTGCTCTGGAATCTTTCCCATGCTGAACAGAATGGTTCATCTGGTGATTGTGTGAAACCCGATATGTTCTGCATTAGTGTAGCTGTCCTGGTAGAAGAGTAAACTTTGCAAGAAACACTCTTTTGCAATCATCCCGAGAACATATGGATCCACAAGGCAAAGATCATTTCCACAAATGTGCACGATCACCAAGAGAGAATGGAAATAACCTCAGTTTGAAGCTATCTTATGTGATACCTCTGATCCTTTGTAAACTGCAAAGACTCTCAAAGCTGTCCAAGTGATCAAGCGGATCCTCCATAGATGTGCCTTTGAAGCGGTTGGGTTGTACCATTGCGATCACATTACTCTTCATCTCAAAGTGATGCTCTTGTGATGGTGGAGGAAGTATACCTTTGCGTCTAGTATGAAGGTAAGGAGCATCATGAGAACCAATGTGATGTGCTCTTCTAGCAATCTGAGGCACTGGCCTATGTCATCTCTGAACTGGGCCTTCATCTTCTCTGAATTGAGCATGATAAGCAGGTACGTGATGGTTTGGATTAGCCATTGTACCTGAGAAAACCGAGCAAAAAAGGTAAAATGATTAATAATGTAATAAGCGGTTAAGTCTAAGCAAGAACATAAACTCAATTATCTAACCATCCTAGAATGGCAACGGTGACAAATTGAAGAAGGACTTTTGCAAGTCTTAACTCAATCCCTTTTTAAATCAGATGTAGTATAGATGAGGTTAATCAATCCATCTAAGAGCTAGAGTAAAAGAGATGCAAGGCACTAACTAAGCTTAACCATATGTGATGAAGAAGGATGATTCTAACAACCTCAATGATCAAAGATGAAATGCAAAAGTGAAAAGCAATACTAACAAGTCTAAAGAAAGTAATGCAATGCAAGGAAACTAAACGCAATAGAAACTAACAAGGAAATGATCTAAATGCAGTAGGACTAAAGCAAGCAAAGCAATAGAAGTGCAAGAACCAAAATGGAAGTTAAATGCAATAACTTGAAATGCAAAACAAGAAATAGACAAAAGCAAAGCAACGAAAAATAGAGGAAAACAGAACACAATATGATCAGATGCAAAGAACAATAAGGCGCAGGTTCAAGGCTTGAGCAATGATGACTTAGGGATTACTAAGTATCAAACCTAGGGAAATAAAGACTGATAACAAGCAAGACTCATAATCAAGCCACTAATTCAATCAATTTGCAATCAGAGCAAATATGTCTAAGTAATGCACATGTCAGACCCACTTATGATGGCGTATTTGTACAAAACCAGCATAATAACACAAGGCTCTTAAAGACCAAACAATGTACTACGATGCAATATAATCATCTAAGCAATTATTCCAAACATAGTTCTTTCAGGCATTTAAATAAACACTTTTGATGCAGCAAACACCTATGATCTGATTTCACTAAGATAAGTTACTCAAGTCTTAAAAACAACTAAGCAAGGTAAATCAAGCAAGGATTAAGCAAAAGTTCCCATAAATCAACTACTCCTCCCCAAATCTACTTTAACCTCAAACCATAAGAGACTACCCACAACACATCATGAAATCACCAAAACAGTAAAGAAATGATAAATCAAACATTATTAAAGTAAGAACTAGAAGAAAAATGACAAAGGAAGTGCAAAACTTTATTAAAAGAGTAATCTTGATCAAAATCTCATTAAATCCCCCTTTTAGGTTTCCCCTTAGGTCGAAAATAAGATAAAGAAGAAGATAAGATAACCAAAAGATAAGCCAAAGGCATAAATAGGCTTAAAGATAAAGTTAGACAAAAAGTAAAAAAAGTTAGTCAACTCTCGGCGTTGACGCATCGAGGTATACAGATGGATGTTCTGTTCGATGTGCCTCACCGATGCAGAATTTCCCTATGTCGCATCTCGGTCACTTTTGCAGTTCCTCGGCATGCAGCAGGTCTCGCATCGTATCGGGCAAACTGTCGGGTGTCTTGCTCAATGCTGGACACTGATATGTCCAGTCTCTTCATATCGGCCTGTACGGCCGCCTCTCCTCGATGCTCTACCCCGGTGCAGTCTTGAAGCCCACGATCAAACTCCTGTTCCTCGTCCCATGATCCATATCGGGCATGCTGCATAGGTTTTCTCCTCGACGTTATTCCTCGATATCGACGCAGAGTTGGCAAGACTTCTTCTTATTGCATTTCTTCGAATATATGCTGCTCCAAACTCCTTCACAAGTTCCAGAACCTCTAAACACACCTGAAATACATCACAAACATGCACATGTATGCAAATCCTAAACTAAATGTATGCAATGCTACTAGAATGATAAGTATTGATTCAGAAACAAGGTAATAGATGAATGAAATGCAGCCTAAATCACGAGACTATAGCAAGCTATCAGTAACCTTATTTAACCCATGATAGTCAATGCAGAGCCCGAAACATCCATCGTTCTTCTTCACAAACAGAATTGTCGCTCCCCATGGTGAGCTACTTGGCCTCACAAACCCTTTGTCTACAAGTTCCTCTAATTGCTTCTTTAGTTCAGAGCAGTTCCTTGCTCCAACTCAATCGTGAATGCATCTCCTCTTTCTGGTGGTGGTCCTGTGAGTGGCTCAAAAACGTCTGCATATTCTGCCACTATAGGTATGTCCTCCAAATTCACGTCTGAATCTCCTCCTTCAATAGAGATAGTAGCAATATAAACTTCAGGTCCGTTCCACTGTAACTCCTCCTCTTGAACCATCGAAATGACAGGATTTCTTCTTAAAGCTCCAACTCCCTGAAATAGCAAGTTCTCATCATCTCGAATAAAATCAACATGTCTCCTTGGACAATCCAAAATTGCCTTATGTCGTGTCAACCAATCAATTCCCAAAATGACTTCATAGCATTTCAGCTCCAACTCAATGAAATATCCAAGCAACTCTAGTTCTCCCACCAATACTGGAACATCTCGATAGATTCTTGAAGATTCAGCCATTTCTGTGCCAGTAGTGTCGATTATCCTTTGCTTTTCCTCATACTCAATCCTAGAATCCCAGCACCTTGCCAACTCAGGGCTCACAAAACTATGTGTGGCTCCCGTGTCAAACAAAGTATGCGCTGAAACTCCTCCAACAAGAAACGATCCTACAAAACTTTTGGACTAAGCAATCTCCACCATTGGAAAGAAAACTACTACAAACACCAAAATAAAGACTTTTAATAAATAAAATATTCTGATGAAAACTTACCAAAGATCGGCTCAGCACCTTCCTGGTCAGCTACAGCAAACACTCGAGGTGCTACGACTTGCCCTTGAGGAGGTGGTGGCTTGACCACCCTGTTTGGGTTTCCTTGCTGCACTCCTGGCTGCGGTGATGTGCAATCCCGAGCAAAGTGACATGTCTGTCCACATCTCCTACAAGTGTTGTTCCTCTTGGACAATTCTGCGGGTTTTTTCGTGGCTGACCACAATTGTAACACTTGCCTGAATAGCGCATACAGACCCCTCCGTGCCTCTTTCCACATGAGCCACACTCCTGAAAACAAATCTGACCAACTCTGGTATCTTGGTTATCCCAAGTGCGCTTCTGAGACTCTCCTCCCCTTGTTGTCTTTGCCTGAACGCCCTTATGAAGCTTGGCTTCCTCCCCAAGTCCAAGCTCCAACATAACCGCCTTCTCAGCCAACTCTATCATAGTCGCAAAATTGTGGCCTTACGGATATCAGCCCTCAATCCTTTCAAGAATCTGCCAATCGCTTTCTGCTCCCCAGCCTCTCTCGCAGCAAACCTCCTAAGGCAATTGAACTCTTCTCATACTCTCTGATTATCATGGCTCCCTGACGAAGCTCCAAGTACAAATGCTCCATACTATCTATTGCTTCCTGAGGGATGTACTTCTTGTGGAACTCATCCCTAAAAGTCTGCCAAGTAATCTGATATCCAACAGAACAATTTTGCTTCACATTCTCCCACCATACATGTGCCTCTACTCGCAAGTACTGAGCTGCAATATCCCTTTTATAATCCACTGGACATCTGGTGGAATCAAAATTTCTCTCAAACAGCTTTATCTAATCATCTGCCAAGACTGAA
Organism: Thlaspi arvense; assembly: GCA_911865555.2. Lineage (NCBI taxonomy): Eukaryota > Viridiplantae > Streptophyta > Magnoliopsida > Brassicales > Brassicaceae > Thlaspi > Thlaspi arvense. The sequence goes on from OU466862.2 coordinate 46,164,171, forward strand.
TTGTTATCACCAGTGAATGTCTTGGCCAACAAGTTATCAACGTGTAAGCTAAGGTATACCTTTTCCGGCAGTGACGTTTGCTCCTACACGTTCCCTGCAAAGTCCTCTACCGCAAACCCCGAACGATCCTCTTTTACTAGCTTAAGTCCGATCTGAAATCGCATCACAAAACCACTACATGAAACTGGTCTAAAATCTGGAAAACTGCAATTTTTCTGAAAACAGAATCAGTGATTTTATGTCAACTTGCGATCGAATTTGCGGAATGAATATACCTCAGAATCGGTAACGGAATGAAGATCTGAACAGCTGGGTTCCTCTGGTTCATCAGTCAAACGCCCGCAAAACCCCCTTCCAAACAAGTCTCTTTCTCTTCTTCTTCTTCCTTTCTCTCTCCTCCGGTGGTCTTGATTTCTCCGGTGGACAAGATCTGATTATTGAGTTTCAGAATCTGCTTCTCTCTCATAAATCCCTCACTTCTCACGACCCCAACTATCCCCCATAACAACAACTCAAGCCAACACACACCAACCAAAACGGTGGCGTACTCTTTGATAATGACTCTCGACAACAACCAAACAGCAACGATAATTAGACATGTTCACCATTTATCTCTCTGTTCTGTCTGATTGTTTGGCGATGGTAAAGAACAACAATTAGCACCCAAATATAGTTATATACACGTACGTATTCCTTTAGATTAGGGAGAGTTAGGATTTTTTATTTTTTATTTTTTGTTGGGATTCTTATTGGGTTTCACAAACTTTCTCGTACTCATTGTAATCACGTCTGAGTCATCGTACTTATGTTTCACATAGGGATCAACTTCATTCGAACAATCAGCTTTATCCTCAACTTTAGCATTTTCATTCCAATCTTCTTCACCGTCTTCATCCCAATCTTCTTCAGCATAAAATGAAAATTTTAGCTTTTTTTATAGGAGACAAAATTGAAGTAGAGATATTAATCGGAATACAGTTTTAATAACCAAGTGTATATTAGTTACAGTTTTACTCAATTGCTGTTTTAAATTCCAAATTAATGAACATTTAAAAATAGTATCTAACGTTTGATCATGCATTAATAAAACACATTGAAGTGGATATACATAAATTTTTTCTTTTCTTTTTGATAACTTTTGTACACTGTTATTATGATTTATGTTTCATGTATAAAATTTGGTTTTAATAACTTATAATAATGTGATGAAATATAACCAAGTAACGATGGGCAAAAACAAATCTAAAACATCAGATTGGTTCATGCCAAAATAGTTATTTTCATGTGAAAATTTGATAATTATTACTCACTTAACTTCAGCATCATCTTAATATACAACACTTATCTTATTCAATCAACATAAGAACTTTAAAAACTCTATAATTTGTAAAATAATAATTATGTTAAAATAAAATTCTACGTCATTAGATGGTCTTTTGTAAAAACTATCAAAACTTAATAAAACATAATATATTTTTTAACAGAATTTAAATATAAATATATGATCTCAATAATATCATAAGTTAATAACTATATAAATTTATCAAAATATATCAAAGGAAGCTACTTAAATATGAGTATTTTGTTATTAAAGTTAAAATGTTTTTGGAAACCTAATTTTTTAATAAACTAATTATCTACAGTATTCTAAAACAAGATTTTAATATTGAAACTGATACATTTACAAGCAGAAAATGTGAAAATAGACCAATTACTTTTTTTATTTCTGTTAAAAGAATTAAGAAAGCAATTTAAAAACAACCCTTTGAATCATTTTTCTGTATTTTAATTACTAGACAATTTTAAAAATGAAGAAAAGATTGAAGAAGTTATATATTCTTCAATATCTTGGACAACTTTTGAGATATGAAATATTGAGATTTAACATAATAAATATCGAATATAAAACCTTAGAAAATATTTCAAGATTTCTAACGTGTGATTCATTAAACATACAAAAATTCAAATAATTTGTTAATCGATCAAATAATGTTACATATATTTAAGACACAATCATTAATCAAATGATACCGCTGTCTACTTGTCAGATTCTTTATTTTTAATAATATTTATTATTACGGATATATTAAACGCTTAAGGATTTTTATAACTAAATGGCGTATAGAAACAGAACATAAATATTAATTATAAGATCGTTAGTTATGGTATTTTTTGTTCCATAAAATTGAAGAAATAAACCTAATATCAAAATCATTTAATATAACTAATAATTTTAGTTGTAATATTCTACAGTGTTGTTGGAGGACCAGCGATTTGGGAGTATTGTTGCTTTAATAGGGGAGGAAAAACTGTAATGAACGGAAGTTTTGGTATGCAGTTGGCTTCAGCTTCTTGAAAAGCTTTCCAACAACCAGAACCTAGGTTGCCAAATTTGCCGGTCAGTATAGACTGAGAGATCTCTGCACATCATCCTGGAATATTCATCAATGTTGACAAACATTTGGTGATGTCAGGCATTCCTGGCATCGGTTGGAATGCAAACAGAAATAGAGATGGAGGTGAAAATTGTGGTAGCTGACCATTCACGGAAACTGAAATGCATATAGCTAATAGAAGAAAAAAAATACAATTTTGATCGACATGATAAATATGTTGGAGACTATTAAAATAGGAAAGAGTTCCACTAATACGAGTTTTATTAAGTATGTTTTCTCTTCATGAAATGAAAATATTAGTTTTCTTATAGGAGACAAAACTGAAGTAGAGATATTAATCGGAATACAGTTTTAATAGCCAAGTGTATATGAGTTACAGTTTTACTCAATTGTTGTTTTAAATATGCAAATTAATAAACATTTAAAATAGTATATAACGTTTGATCATGCATTGATAAAACACATTGAAGTGGATATATATGAATTTTTTTCTTTTCTTTTCTAGGACTTTTGTACACTATTATTATGATTTGTGTTTCATGTATGAAATTTGGTTTTAATAACTTGTAATAATGTCATAAAATATAATAAGGTAACAATGGGCAAAAATAATTCTAAAACAACAGTTTGGTTCGTGCTAAAATAGTTATTTTCTTAAGAAAGTTTGATAATTATTGCTCTCATAAATTCAGCATCATCTTAATACATAACACTAATCTTATTCAATCAATATAAAAGTTTTGTTAACCTTTGTTATTTGTAAAATAATAAATATGTTAAAATAAATTTCTACGTCAACAGATGGTCTTGTGTAAAAATTATAAAAATTTCGTAAATCATAATATGTTTTAAAAAAAAAATAAATGTAAATATATGATCTCAATCATATCATAAGTTAATAACTATTTAAATTTATCAAAATATATTCAAAGAAACTACTTAAATATGATTATTTTTTTATTAAAGTTAAAATATTTTTGGAAGCCCAATTTTTTATTAAAATAATTATCTAGAATATTCTAAAACAAGATTTTAATATTAAAAATGATACATTTACAAGAAACAAATGTGAGAATAGACCAATTTTTGTTTTAATTTCTGTTAAAAGAATTGAAAAAGCAATTTAAAAACAACCCTTTAAATCATTTTTCGGTATTTTAATAAGTAGACAATTTTAGAAATGAAGAATATAATGAAGAAGTTTTATATTCTTGAAAGAGCGGTTTTGGTCTCACTAGATCAAATGTCCTACCTCTAATCAGTTGTAGAATAAGGATCAGGTATCAATTCATTTGCGGGAGGTGAGATGCAAACAATGCCATAAACTAAGCAATGATGGGGTTTTGATTGAACAAGGACAACTCTAGCAACCTAGCAATGCAATGGAAATAAAGCATAATTTAAATGCAAGTGAACAAAATAAAGCAATGAACTTAAGGAAATGACTAAACAAGAACTAAGCAAGATGATCTTAAAGATAATTAATTACAAGCAAGACTCAAGGTTCGAAGCCATTGTGGGAGAGTGGTTTTCAAGAGTCAAAATGAGAACTTCTAACAATGGCAAACATCAAGCATTCAAAGGCAAGCAATTCTCAATGTTGTACTCCTAGACATGGTATTTAAAAGGAACCAGCTTGGCGTCAATAAGCAGTTCATATTCAAGAAGATTGAAGTGTCAGACCCACTTGTGATGGTGTACCCTTCAACCATGAGCATAAAAATCAGAACCATTCTAGCCTTACAGATGTACTAATCAAGCAATCATTCTCTCACCCAAGCAAGAACTTAGATCAACTTATCAATCTTATGGACCAATAAGGACCTAGTTAGCTAAACACCAATCAAGAATATGGATTTAAGCACACAGCTGCAACATCCTAACAATGCTAAGCAATGAACAGGAATGAAACAAAGGCAAGATCTTTTGATGCATACTATCTAACCATCAAGCAAGAATCTCAAAACCAGCATTATCTAGCCCTAAGCGAATCATCTAGCAATGGTGAACTATCATTGGTGTCACTGAACAAAGGAAACATAGACCAAGCCAAACTATCAAGCTAAATAAGCAAACCATACTTAGAGATGAGATAACAAGCCATTTAGTGAACCATATACATCAATCTATACCATATTCAATCATAAGGAGCAAACTTTATGAACAATAACCACTTTGCAAGAGAAGGAGACAACAGATAATTGTTAAATAAGCCTAATCACCCCTTAATCACATCTTAATCACCATGTTCCCTATTTAGAACCCTAAATCTAAAGTAAACTACTCACTAATCATGTTTAATCCCATTGATTTAGAGTTAAACATAACTAGATGATGTTAAAATGCAAAGATGATAAATCTAAACTACCAGGGTGCAAGAACAAAGAGTAAGAAACAAGATTAAACCATAAAAATGCAAACTTTATTAAAGATTGAGATCCTTAAGGCAAATCGCCCTTTAAGGTTTAGAGAAGAGAGAGTTTTTGATAGAAAGCTAAACTTGGATAAAGATAATGTTTTGTGGCTTCCCTTTTATAGTAGAGAGCCAAAAGAAGCATAAAAACCTAAAAAATAGGATAAGGTTAACAAAAGTCAAGTGGTCAACGCGGATAAGGTGCATCAAGGTCGTACGGACGATGTTCTGCTCGATATGCGACCTCGATATGGTCTGTGCAGTGCGCATCGGCTTCCTTCCTCGATGCTGGTCCTCGATGTAGACCAACGACTTGGAATCCTCGTGCTGATCCTCTTCCTCTCGTCCTGCTGCTTGCATCGAGCATACTCCACGGGTGTTCTGCTCGATATGGACCAGACTTTGCAAGAACTCTATTTCTGACATCTTCTTTGACTATGAGCTGCTTTCATCTCCTTCCCAACTCCAAAAAACTCCAAAAACACCTGAAAAACCACCACAAACATGCACATGTATGCAGATGTATGTAATCCTAAGCTAAATGCATGCCATGTTGATTCTAAGTGCAAATGATAGTAAAATGCTAAACTATAATGCAAAAACAGAGAAAAAGATGCATGAAATGCAGCCTAAAATGATCTAAAATAGCAAGCTATCAACGCCCCCACACTTAGCTTTTGCTTGCCCTCAAGCAAACAAACACTTAACATGGTGATGAGGTTTTAAATGAAAACTCATATCTTTGAAAATGCTAACAATAAATCAAAATGAAGTCCATGTTCTCAATTCTAGAGTGCACTTGATTGAAGAATACTATAATACTTAGCCAGTTTCATCACAAAACAAGAATGATTACAAAGCTATCAACCTACACATGCTCATCAAATCAAACAACCTTTTTAACATTCAATTATGCTCAAACCGTGAATCATGCTTATGCAAATGCGAAAGTGTCATTTGGCTAAGGGACAAGGCTTAGTGGAATAAAAATGATCCCACTTCACAAACTGGTTTTGGTGTTTAAAGGGTTCTCTTAAGGAAAAGCATGGTTGTGCTTTGGCAAAATGCTAAGGGTCAAAGAACAACTTACACATACAAAGGAATACTCCCATCTACCCAAGATCTATAAGATGTGTTCCTAACTCTAGCCCATCAGTGTGAAACCCACCTGTGCTACCCTTTTTAAGAAGTTAAACCCTTCTAAAAACCCAAAAATTTTCTCCTTCAAGAGGTTTGGATGACACTTCTTTTTTTGAACTTCAAATGGTGGCGATTTGCTTCTTTTGAATTTGGCTCTTTATTTGGTGATGCTGGTGCTTGATTCGCCTTTGGATTTTTTTGGATTTCTTGTTTTGCATTTCTTGCATCTTCTTTTCTTCTTTGAACATGGGCCTTCTTTCTTTGAGTTTAGAATCGTCATTTCCACCTTTTTGCTTGTGTCACACTCCTTTTTCTTTTGTACTTTGACTTCTTTTCTTCTTTGCTTCTCTTAATAACTAATCCCAAGATAAACCCAAACCATTCCCCAAACATCCTAGCCTATCTAACTCAAGAGTGAGCTAGTTCTACAATGGGAATACTTCCCTTGTAGTTCCAACCCAACACTTTTTGCTGAGCAACAACCATGATGGAAGAGGCCTCACAAATCACACACTATTAATGTCATGGCTTGAAAGAAGGTTTAGTTAAGAGTGGGGAAATCTAAATGGATCTTTTAGAGAGTCGCAAAAGTGGGTAAGAAGATCCAAACATTTTAAACTATCCATGACATCTATCACAAAAGCATAAGGCATGATAATTGCGAATTCAAATTAGGTTCCACTTAAACAAAGGTTGAAATCATTTCAAAGCATGCTTCAGTCTCAAATAAAGCTCACATAAATGCAAATTCCAAAAGTCGTTCAGCTTTATTTCTAGTTCAACATCAAATGCACCAAAGGATTAAAAACAAGGGCTTCATTTTCATAAATCACTAGCATTAACAAAGATGTACTATCATAGTTCCCAATTTAAACAAGCAAGCTAGTCCTATATGAATGCATGAAGTCTAGATCCTATTAGAATGCATGAAAATCAAACTCTTTTGTGAAGAAATTTTCGAAAAAAAATTAATTTTGTTTGGTTTTTTCTATACCTTAGATGCTATGTCAACATGATGCATGGTTTCTATTCTAATATGCAAATGCAAGTGCAAGCATGAGTCCATCATACACCCTCGACCACACTTAAATTACACAGTGTATGTGTAGTAAAAATGATAAGGAGAATGCTCATAAACAACAAGCAAAAAATTGCATAGAATCTTAAAAACAATTGTGGTATTTACAATGGTTAGTGTGGTGTACCTTACTTCAGGTGAAGGAGTTGTGAGAGTCTGAACTCTAAATGGCATGCGAGGGAGAAGCTTCTTCGTCCTCATCAATGGTGGGTCGCCCCTTGGGTCATAAAGCTCATCTTCTGTTGGCATGAATCGGATGTTCTCATAGGAGGTGAAGTTGGTTAAGCGCTGCTTGGGCAAGATGATCTTCCTCTTCCTGTTTTCCAGCTTAAACTGATAGCCAAATCCTGTCTCAACAGCTCCAGAAAGGTATCCGATCTTACTGAGATAAGGAACATCTAGGAAGATCATTTTCACATCTGGTGTGCCAAGCTCAACTCCAGCACCAAGCAAGATAGGAGTGATTACGCCTCCAATAGCTATCTTTGGCTTCTTGTCTCTAGTGTTGAAAGCCCATTGTTGGCATGCTAGAAATTGCTTCATTAGGATGTCACAAGACCAACTCCTAAGCGCTCTCCTTAGATCTTCCCATGCCTTGTTTCAACCATTATGATCTTCAAGCCATTCACAAGCAACCCCATCTCTTCTTTACTTTGCTCTTTTATGTAAAGAGTGTGCTGGTGAGGACTGTATGAACATATCTGATAGATGGATGGCGGATGCTAGCACTCTTCAGATGACCAGCTCTATAGGCATCATTCGCTATCTCCTCCCATACATGCTTTAGCTCATCATGCTTGAAGCGCATGTTTTGTGCTCTTGAGCCTTGATCAAATCCAAATATTTCTTCAAGCTGAGTGAAACCCATGGTGTACCATGCTTTGTTGGCTCTGAACTTGATGAATCCATTGCTAAAGTCTTCTTCTACTTCATTATACACTTCATCAAACTTGTAGAAGTAGACCTTGAAGCTTGCAAGGAACTCACAAGAAAGTTGCTTGTAAGTTGGATAGCCAAGACTAGCAAATTTCTCCAGTCCAATGTTTCTCAATAGCTCATCCACTTCAGTCTTGATTCCTAGCCCTCCCAACAGACCAGGATCAGCATATCTTGTAGGAGTGAAGTCCACTCTCCTCATCGCTCTCAAGTAGTCTTTTAGCTTTTGTGCTGCATCTTGGACTGGTTCTTCTTCAACAACTGACATTTTTCCCTCAGCTGTGTTTCTTGCAGCAGCATTTGAGTCAGAAATCTCCTTATTTCCCATGTTGTTCGACATAGCACCTGAAAATGCAATGCTTGAAGCAAGAATTAGTATACCATCCTTTGAGAGCACTATGCAGAAAATTAATTTTTAAAATTCAAGCAGGCTTTGGAAAATTCTGAAAAAAAAACACACTAATCACCAACAAACAGAGTCGAATTTAGGAAAATTGTTTAGGTCAAAAGGATAGATACAGTTAAAACTAAAATTCTCACAGTAACAAGCTGCGATTTAGAGCAAATTCAAGCATATGCAGCAAAAACATCATTCTCTCTCCACCAAACTATGAATATGCATCTGATTCACCTTTACTAGTCTAATAAGAAATATTTAAGTGGTCAATATGTTGGAAAAATAATAGCATGCCTAGATTTGGCCACAATCAAAATATAATGTCAAACTAAGCACAAAAACAGTATTTTTCAAACATTTCAACCATAAATTTTCAAAGAAGAGCAACAATGGTGACATGCAAATCAAAACCATAAAAAAAATTGTGCAAAGCAACCACAATTAATCATTCTAATGCATCATACTTCAATTTGCCACAGTTAAACTCAAGAAACAAGGAATCTAGCAAAGTTTACCTTAATTCTTGAACCAAAAGATGAAGTTCTAGGACAGAGAATGTAAGAGAGAAAGAAAAGATGTTTGGCAATGGGTGCTTAGCTCGATATGGATGTGTGGAGAGAGATGAAAATGCCAGTTTTAAAGCAAGAGGATAAGGGCAATCTAAAATATCTAAGGATAATGCAAGAAAATCTCATTTAAAATTCAAAAATGCATGTGAGGGCGAAAGAAAAGATTCTTTTACCAGCCATCAAGACTCACAAAAAGGTTTTACTCGATTTGCACATGTAAAAATTTCAAAAAAAATTCTTATACGGATCATATCGAGCAAAACACTCGATGTGGTAACTCGATGTGTACCATATCGGGGACGTCGGGTCCTGTGGCTCGGCGATGATGCTCCTCTGCCTCGGAGGTTCCGTGTTCTGATCAGCTTCTCCTTCAGGGCACCTTGCATCGAGCAGTCTCAGTAGATGTTCTGCTCGATGTTGTTGCTCGGTGTAGGGAGACACTTTGGGTTGCATGATCCTTCTCGTGGGCAGTGCATGGCATTGTCTGGATGCTTGTTCCTGGCTCGGCCATTGTGCATCGAGCAAACATGTTGGTGTTTTGCTCGATGCTACACCCCGATATGGAACGTCTCGTACTCGGTTGCTGTTCTCCTCGGTGGTTGTTGTACCGGTCACCGTCTTGCATCAAATTGGCTGATAGCACCCATATCAAGCTAAACCTTGGATGTTCTGCTCGATGCAACTCCTCGGTGTGACTCCATCGAGAAATCTGGTCAATGTACAGGCTATAGCTTCTCGATGTATGGACTGGTGATCACATCGAGCAAGGATTTTGGTGTTCTGCTCGATGCTACACCTCGATGTAATCTCCACCGTGCGTCTTGATCGATGTACGGTCTACACTCCTTGGTGTACGGAGTGGGGCTTCAGGGGCGATCACATCGAGCAGGGCATTTGGTGTTCTGCTCAATGCTACACCTCGATGTGATCTCCATCATGCAATCTGCTCGGTGTACGGACTGCTCCTTCCTAAGATAAGATGTATCGAGCAGCGATGACAGATGTTCTGCTCGATATGGCACCTCGATATGAAAACAAAGTCTTTTTTCCTTGGCCTTTAAACCATTCTACACATCCATGGACCTGTTCTTTGACTTCTGAAACACTAAATAAAGACATTCGTAATAAAAGAAATCATATTTTTACAAGAATAGTCATGGGATTACCTCCCAAGTGTGCTTGTTTTAAGTCACGAAGCTTGACTTTGATGGTTTGAGGACTAGTGAGAAAAGGTTGATGGAGCTGGTGCTCCTTCCTCTTTCTTCTTGTAAATCCAAGTGCCCACTGACATCAGTCTCTTCTTCTCACAAGCTTTCTTCCTGTTTCTCCTCTTCTTGACCCTTGGTGTGATTAAAGGCTTCACTTCTTTGGTGATCATGCCTTCTTCCTCTTTCAAACCATTTTCAAGCTTCAACTCAGTGTCAAGCTTCTGCTCTGACTCATCAGGGAGAGTGTCTCTCATTAACATACTCATTGTGAAGCTCATAGCATGCTTCGCATGCTCTGGAAGTTGTTGTTGCTCACTCCCTTCTTCATTAATTGTTCCACAAAAAGGTATGGAAGGAGACACAATCTTGTAGACTTTGAACTCATCAACATTCTTCAAAATAATAGAGCCTCTCTTGAAGTCTACTTGAGCTCCTGCTGTTGCCAAGAATGGTGTTCCTAGTAGAAGTGGCACCTCTCTTGAATATGTCTTCTCCATAACCACAAAATCTGTTGGCACCAAGCAATTCCCAATCTTCAAAGGGAAATCCTTTACCATGCCCAAGGGTCTTGTTAGGGTGTTATCCACAAAAGTGTTAGAGGCTTTGCAGGCTTCAACTCCTTGATTCATAAGGTTTGGCTTAAGTGGAGAGATATGACATTCACAGTTGAACCTGAATCACAGAAAGCTCCAACATTGTCTAGCATCTCAAGCTCACAAGTGATGAGAAACTTTCCTGGATAGGGAAGCTTTGTAAATGTCTTCAGCTCCTTTTTTTCTCTTTAGATTAGCCCCCACATTCTCTAGAACTGGCTCCACTACTTCCCGCTTGTCAAAGACTTCTTTGAGGAACCTGATTTGATCCTTCACTTCAAGCAAAGTGGTGCCATGAGGAAGCTTTATTCCAGCGTCTTGTATGTCTTTCCTGAACTTTGAATAAACTGCCATCTGAGCCTTTGTAAAGTGCATCGTGGGGTAAGGGATTGGTGGTTTATAAGCTTGAACTTCAGGAGCTTTACCCTTCTCATTCCTGCTTGAGGAGCTGCCCACATGGCGATCATACAACTCCTTGAAGTCTTCAGGACTTTCTCTAGCCAAGACCATCAAAGCATGGTATGTCTCTACAAGCTCTTTTTCATCTTCAGCGAGCTCTGGTTTGGCTTCTTCTTCTGGAGCAACTAAGGCTTTCTCAGCCTCTTCCTTCTCAGCAGCCTCTTCTGCGGCTCTTTCTTGCTCTTCTTCTCTGTTCAAGCTTTCATCTAGCCCTTGGAGGAACTTCTCTACGATATCAACAGCCTCTTGATCATCAATGGTGGCGTTGATGACATTCCCCCCACACTAAGCCTTTAACATGTCCACATGTAACAGCATCTCTTGAAACATAATGCCAAAGTCTTCCAATGAAGCATCTTCATCCTCTTCAGCAAGCAAGTGGCAGAATTCCTTAGGATTTGCTTCACTTTTTCCTGGTAAATGATTCTGAGGTTTTGAAGATGATGCTCCTTTGCTTTCTAGAGACTTGACTCTTTGGTTTAGAGCATCTAACTTGCCATTCAGGTCACAAGTAGTGGCGTCTACCTTGTTGTGCACTTCAACAAACTTCTTGTGCAGCTCTATAGTGGTGTTGGCTTGACCAGTCAACAGCTGTTGCATCATCTGCTTCAAATCAACATCTTAAGTGCTAGAAGAGGTTTGTGTATTGCCAAAACCTGGTGGAACAAAAGCTGGTCTTGGCTGAAAGTTAGCTTGTTGAAACCGCCCTGAAATGGTGGTCATGGAGCAAAGTTGTTCTGCTGGTTGAAAGGAACAAAAGGTTTGGTTCCTTAGTTTTGTTGAGCAGCTTGTGATTGGATAGACTTGATCCTGAGGGTTAGCCACGTTGGTGCTTCTATAAGAGAAATTGGGATGGTTCATGTAGTTGTTAAAACCGCCTCCTTGTTGATTCATGTAGAAGGCTTCTTCTTCTACAACTGTCCCATATTCTTCTTGTGTAGCAACACTATCACCAACAAAACTGACATTCTTGAAAGACACACTCAGCATCTTGTCTAACTTGTCATTCAAAGCTTTAATCTCCTTCTTTGTTGTGCTCTCACCTTCAGTGCTTACAACAGCTCTAGATATTCTGTCATATTCTTCACCATAGTTTCCATCAGAAAGTGTCAAGTTCTCCACAAGAGCTCGACCATCTATAACAGTATTGCCCATGAAATTTCTATTTGATGCTGTATCCAAGAGCATCCTGTACTTTGGCGTCACTCCTCTATACAAAGTAGACAGCAAGCTTTCATTTGTGAAGCATGGTGTGGGCACTGCAAAATGTAAGTCTTAAACCGCTCCCAAGCTTCAGCGAATGTCTCATTCCCATGCTGAGTGAAAATGCTTATGGTGTTCCTCAGCTTTGATGTTCTGGTGGAGCTGAAAAATTTGTCGAGGAAAGCTGTCTTACATTCATCCCAAGTAGATATAGAGCCTTGTGGAAGTGTCTTCTCCCACTGATGTGCTTTGTCACCTAAACTGAAAGGGAACAAGCACAGCTTCAAAGAATCTTAGAGACTCCTTGAATCTTGGTCATACCACACACCTTATCAAACTGGTCAAGATGATCCAAAGGGTCTTTATTGGGCAGGCCATGGAATTTGTTGCCTTGCACCATGTTGATCAACCCAAGCTTGATCTCGAAGTGGTTTTGATGTACAGCTGGAGCGTGAATGCCATTCCTGTTGTGGTGAGTACCAGGCGCATCAACAGATCCTATTGGTCTTGCAGCTCTAGGTGCGTGAACTTGTACTCGCAATCCCTGAGCTCCAGCCGCTTAGTTCAAAGCTTCTTGTGCTTCATCTATGTGTGCTGCAGCTTGTTGTAATGATGCTTGTCCAACAATACCAACATGTGGTAATTGAGCTTCTTGCTCTGCCATCCTCTGTTCTTATATCTCTTGAACTCTCTGTCTTACAGCTCTTCTCCGTGAATGTTATCAAAGAAAGGAGTCAGATTTGATGAGCCTTTAGACCTCAAATTCATACAAGTACCTGAAAAAACAAAGCACAGAAAACAGATCAAATTAGTAACTTTTAAAGTAAAGAACTTAGTCTAACAGCAATGTTAAACTCAAACAATCCACAAATGGCAACGGCGCCAATTTGAAAGAGCGGTTTTTGTCTCACTAGATCAAATGTCCTGCCTCTAATTAGTTGTAGAATATGGATCAGGTATCAATCCATTTGAGGGAGATGAGATGCAAACAATGCCATAAGCTAAGCAATGATGGGGTTTTGATTGAACAAGGACAACTCTAACAACCTAGCAATGCAATGGATATAAAGCATAAACTAAATGCAAGTTAACAAAACTAAGCAATGAACTTAAGGTAATGACTAAACAAGAACTAAGAAAGATGATCTTAAAGACAATCAATTAAAAGCAAGACTCAAGGTTCTAAGCAATTATGGGATAGTGGTTTTCAAGAGTGAAAATGGGAACTTCTAACAAAGGCAAACATCAAGCATTCAAAGGCAAGCAATTCTCAATGTTGTACTCCTAGACAAGGTATCTAAAAGGAACCAGCTTGGCGTCAACAAGCAGTTCATATTCAACAAGATTGAAGTGTCGGACCCACTTGTGATGGCGTATCCTTCAACCATGAGCATAAAGATCAGAACCATTATAGCCTAAGAGATGTACTAATCAAACAATCATTCTCTCACCCAAGCAAGAATTCAGATCAACTTAACAATCTTGTGAACCAATAAGGACATAGTTAGCTAAACACCAATCAAGAATATGGGTTTAAGCACACAGCTGCAACATCCTAACAATGCTGAGCAATGAATAGGAATGAAACAAAGGAAAGATCTTTTAAAGCATACTATCTAACCATCAAGCAAGAATCTCAAAACCAGCATTATCTAGCCCTAAGCGAATCATCTAGCAATGGTGAACTATCAATTTGGTGTCACTGAACAAAGGAAAACATAGACCAAGCCAAACTATAAAGCCAAATAAGCGAATCATACTTATAGATGAGATAACAAGCCATTTAGTGAACCATATGCATCAATCAATACCATATTCAATCAAAAGGAGCAAACTTTATGAACAATAACCATTTTTCAAGAGAAGGAGACAACAGAGAATAGTTAAATAAGCCTAATCACCCCTTAATCACATCTTAATCACCATTTTCTCTACTTAGAACCCTAACTCCAAAGTAAACTACTCACTAATCATGTTTAATCCCATTGATTTGGAGTTAAACATAACTAGATGAGGTTAAAATGCAAAGATGATAAATCTAAACTACCAGGGTGCAAGAACAAAGAGTAAGAGACAAGATTAAACCATAAAAATGCAAACTTGATTAAAGATTAAGATCCTTTAGGCAAATCGCCCTTTAAGGTTTAGAGAAGAGAGAGTTTTTGATAGAAAGCTAAATTTGGATAAAAATAATATTTTGTGGCTTCCCTTTTATAGTAGGAAGCCAAAAGAAGCATAAAAAACCTTATAAAATGGGATAAGGATAACAAAACTCAAGCGGTCAACGCGGATAAGTTGCATCGAGGTCGTACGGACGATGTTTTGCTCGATATGGTCCGTGCAGCGCGTATCGGCTTCCTTCCTCGATGCTGATCCTCGATGCAGACCAGCAGCTTGGAATCCTCGTGCTGATCCTCTTTCTCTTGTCCTGCTGCTTGCATCGAGCATACTCCACAGGTGTTCTGCTCGATATGCTTGCTCGATATGGACCAGACTTTGCAAAAACTCCATTTCTGACATCTTCTTTAATCACGAGCTGCTTCCATCTCCTTCCCAACTCCAAGAAACTCCAAAAACACCTGAAAACCACCACAAACATGCACATGTATGCAGATGTATGCAACCCTAAGCTAAATGCATGCCATGTTGATTCTAAGTGCAAATGATACTAAAATGCTAAACCATAATGCAAAAACAGAAGAAAAGATGCATGAAATGCAGCCTAAAATGATCTAAAATAGCAAGCTATCAATTCTTCAATATCATGGACAGGTTTTGAGATGTGAAATAATAAGACATAACATAATAAATATCGAATATGAAACCTTTGAAATCATTTCAAGATTTCTAATGTGTGATTCATTAAACATACAAAAATTTAAATAATTTGTTAATCGATCAAATAATGATACATCTATTCAAGACACCTTCATTAATCAAATGATACCGCTGTTTGCTAGTTAGATTATTTAATTTTAATAATATAAATTATTACAGATATTTTAAATATTTAAGAAATTTTATAACTAACTGACATATAACAATGGAACATGTATATTCATTATAAGATTGTTAGTTATGGTATTATTGTTCCATAAAATTGTAGAAATAAACCTAATATCAAAATAGCATTTCACATAACTAATAATTTTAGTTTTAATTTTCTACAGTGTTGTTGGAGGACCAGCGATTCAGGAGCATTGTTGCTTTTGCAGAGGAGGAAAAACTGGAATGAACGGAAGTTTTGGTATGCAGTTGGCTTCAGCTTCTTGAAAAGCTTTACAACAAGCAGAACCTAGGTTGCCAAATCTGCCGGTTAGTATAGACTGAGAGATCTCTGCAAAGCATCCTGGAATATTCATCAATGTTGACAAACATTTGGTGATGTCGGGCATTCCTGGCATCGGTTGTAATGAAAACAGAAATAGAGATGGAGGTGAAAATTACGGTTGCTGAGCATTCACGGAAACTGATATGCATATATTCAATAGAAGAAAAAATACACTTTTGACCAACATGATAAATATGTTGGAGACTATTGAAATAGGGAAGAATTCTACTAATACGAGTTTTGTTAAGTATGTTTTCGTTTCATGAAATGAAAATATTAGCTTTCTTATAGGAGAAAAAACTGAAGTACAGATATTAATCGGAATACAGTTTTAATATCCAAGTGTATATGAGTTATAATTTTACTCAATTGCTGTTTTAAATTTGCAAATTAATGAACATTTAAAAATAGTAAATAACGTTTAATCATGCATTGATAAAACACATTGAAGGGGCTATATATGAATTTTTTGTTTTCTTTTTGAATGCTTTTGTACAATGTTAATATGATTTATGTTTCATGTATGAAATTTAGTTTTAATAACTTGTAATAATGTCATGAAATATAACCAAGTAATGATGGGCAAAAACAAATCTAAAATATCAGTTTGGTTCGTGCCAAAATAATTATCTATACTATAAAAGATGGCCAACTCTCTCCATATGAGTGCCACCTCATCATTTTGGTTTATTGTGGAAATGACATGTGTCATTTCTTAAAATTTAATGATACAAATTATGTAAAATACAGTTAATGCATAAATTTAATGTATTATAAATTATAAATACTAAAAGAATATAAAAATTTTGAAGAATTTGATAATATATTTTAATAACAATATATACTTAATATCTAAAAACAATTATTGAATATCAATTTTGTGGTAATTTTTAAAAATCATTAACAAAATTTATGTTTTATATTTAAGAGTGTTTTCTTATTTTTAATTAATATTATAAGTTATTATTATAAAACAAAATTATAGAAATATAAAAATAACAATTATTTGATATTTTGAACCTTAAAAAGCTAGAAGAAAAATTTATACAATATTATAATAAACTTTAAAATAATTTCTTTATAAACTAATAATTATTTGATAATTTATTTTATTCAAACTGGATCCATTAGTAATTTTTAAATTTGTAAGATATCAAAGTCCTAAAATATTTATTTATAAAATATTTAATGCAGCTGTATAAATTAGAATTATAAATCAATTATTTAAGCTCATAAAAATATAAAACGATGGCGCTGTTATTGTGTAAATCTGCGCCGTGAACAAATACGATATGTTAAAAAAAATCATCTCTATCTATGTTGTGTTTGAAGAGTTTTTCTAATTAATTTTTGTTATATAGTACTTCTCTGATTTGCAGTATATCAATTTAATATATTCTATATATATAAAGTATAACATATTTCATATTTCTTTATCAATAAACCATTTATCACATATTTAGTTAATATCTACATAATATGTAAATACATATTATATGTTTATTCAAATACACAGCATCCTTAAAAATAATTTAAATATATGATAAAATAAATTGTAACTACACTTTTTAACAAATTATATTATGAAAAAATATTCCGCGCATCGCGCGGATACTCATCTAGTTTTCTCAAAATAATTTGATTATTTTGGCCCTCTTAAATTCAGCATCATCTTAATATATAACATTTATCTTATTCATAAATATAAGAATTTTATAACCTTTGTGATTTGTAGAATAATAAATATATTTAAATAAAATTTTACGTCATTAGATGGTCTTGTGTAAAAATTATCAAAATTTAATAAAACATAATGTATTTTTTAACAAATTTAAATTTAAATTTATTATCTCAATAATATCATAAGTTAATAAGTAAATAAATTTATCAATATATATATTAAAGGAAATAGCTTAAATATGATTATTTTTTTATTAAAGTTAAAATGTATTTGGAAGCCTAATTTATTAATAAACTAATTATCTACAATATTCTAAAAAAAGATTTTAATATTGAAAATTATACATTTACAAGGAAAAAATGCGAGAATAGACCAATTTATTTTTTTCAGTTAAAAGAATTAAGAAAGTAATTTCAAAACAACCCTTTGAATCATTTTATTGTATTTTAATGAGTAGACCATTTTATAAATGATGAATAGAACGAAGAAGTTATATATTCTTCATGGACAGCTTTTGAGATGTGAAATAATGAGATATAACATAATAAATATCTAATATGAAACCTTTGAAATCATTTCAAGATTTCTAATGTGTGATTCATTAAACATAAGAAAATAAATAATTTATTAGTCGATCAAATAATGATACATTTATTCAAGACACCTTCATTAATCAAATGATACCGCTGTCTACTTGTTAGATTTTTTAATTTTAATAATATTTATTATTACAGATATTTTAAATATTTAAGAAATTTTATAACTGAAATATAACAACGGAACATGAATATTAATTATAAGATCGTTAGTTATGGTATTATTGTTCCTTAAAATTGTAGAAATAATCCTAATATCAAAATAGTATTTCACATAACCAATAATTTTAGTTTTAATTTTCTACAGTGTTGTTGGAGGACCAGCGATTCGGGAGAATTGTTGCTTTAGCAGAGGAAGAAAAACTGGAATGAACGGAAGTTTTGGTATGCACTTGGCTTCAGCTTCTAGAAAAGCTTTACAACAAGCAGGACCTAATGATAGCTTGCTATTTTACATCATTTTAGGCTGTATTTCATGCATCTTTTCCTCTATTTTTGCATCAAAAATGGGGTTCTTGCAAAGTCTGGTCCATATCGAGAAAGCATATCGAGCAGAACACATGTGGAGTGTGCTCGATGCAAGCAGCAGGACGAGAGGAAAAGGATCAGCACGAGGATTCCAAGCCGTTGGTATGCATCGAGGACCAGCATCGAGGAAGGACGTTGATACACGCCGCACGGACGTTATCGAGGTCGCATATCGAGTAGAACATCGACCGTACGACCTCGATGCAACTCATCCGCGTTGACCATTTGACTTTTGTTAACCTTATCCTCTCTTTTTAGGTTTTTTATGCTTCTTTTGGCTTCCTACTATAAAAGAGAAGCCACAAAATATTATCTTTATCAAGTTCTATCTTATCAAAGTTTAGCTTTCTATCAAAAACTCTCTCTAAAGCTTAAAGGGCGATATGCCTTAAGGATCTTTATCTTTTATAAATTTTGTATTTTTATGGTTTAATCTTGTCTTTTAATCTTTGTTCTTGCATCTTAGTAGATTAGATTTATCATCTTTGCATTTTAACCTCATCTAGTTATGTTTAACTCTAAATCAATGGGATTAAACATGATTAGTGACTAGTCCTCCTTAGATTTAGGGTTTTAAGTAGGAAAAGTGGTGATTAAGATGTATTAAGGGGTTATTAGCCTTGTTTAATGGTTCTCTGTTATCTTCTTCTCTTGCAAAGTGATTAATGTTGATAAAGCTTGTTCCTTTTGATTAATATGGTTCGATAGATGTATATGTTTCGCTTGATGTCTTGATATCTCTTTTCTAAGCATGGTTCGCTTATTTGGCTTTACAGTCTAGCTTGGTCTATGTTTCCTTTGTTCTGTGACACCAAAGTGATAGTTCACTACAGCTAGATGATTCTCTTAGGGCTAGAAAAATGCTGTTTTTGTGCTTAGTTTGACTTTATGTTTAGATTTTGGCCAAATTTAGGCATGTTATTGTTTTTCCAGCATATTGACCATTGAAATGTTTCTTATTAGACTAGTGATGGTGAATCTGATGTATTTTCGTAGTTTGGTGGAGAGAGAATGATGTTTTTGGCTTCATATGTTTGAAATTGTTGCAATCGCTGCTTGCTACTGTGGGAATTTTAGTTTTATCTGTATTTATCCTTTTGAGCTGAAACGTTTTGTTAAATTTGACTCTGTTTGTTAGTGATCAGTGTGAATTGTTGCAGAATTTTTCATTTCTTGCGTGAATTTTGAAAATTAATTTTCTGCACAGTGCTCTCAAATGATAGTATACTAACTTGCTTCAAGCATTGCGTTTTCAGGTACTATGTTGAACACTAGGGGAAATGAGGAGATTTCTGACTCAAATGTTGATGGAAAAAACAGAACTTGGGGAAAAAGGCCAGTTGTTGAAGAAGAACCAGTCCAAGATGCAGCACCAAAGTTAAAGGATTACTTGAGAGCGATGAGGAGAGTGGACTTCACTCCTACAAGATATGCTGATCCTGGTCTGTTGGGAGAGCTAGGAATCAAGCCTGAAGTGGATGAGCTGTTGAGCAACATTGGACTGGAGAAATTTGCTAGTCTTGGCTATCCAACTTACAACCAACTTTCTTGAGAGTTCCTTGCAAGCTTCAAGGTCTACTTCAACAAGTTTGATGAAGAGTATGATGAAGGAGAAGAAGACTTTGGCAATGGATTCATCAAGTTCAGAGCCAACAAAGCATGGTACACCATGGGGTTCAATCAGCTTGAAGAAATCTTTCGATTTGATCAAGGCTCAAGAGCACAAAACATGCGCTTCAAGCATGATGAGCTAAGGCATGTATGGGAGGAGATAGCGAATGATGCTTATAGAGCTGTTCATCTGAAGAGTGCTAGCATCCGCCATTCAGCTATAAGATATGTTCATAGAGTCCTCACCAGCACACTTCTACAGAAAAGATCAAAGTATGGTCAAAGAAGAAGAGATGGGGTTGCTTGTGAATGGGTTGAAGAACATAATGGTTGAAACAAGGCATGAAAAAATCCAAGGAGAGCGCTTAGGAGTTGGTCTTGTGACAATCCTAATGATGCAATTTCTAGCATGCCAACAGTGGGCTTTCAACGAGGAAGTACGTCGATACAAGCCGCACGGACCATATCGAGGTCGCATATCGAGCAGAACATCGACTGTACGACCTTGATGCAACTCATCCATGTTGACCACTTGACTTTTGTTAATCTTATCCTATCGTTTTAGGTGTTTTATGCTTCTTTTGGCTCCCTACTATAAAAGGAAAGCCACAAAACACTATCTTTATCAAGTTCTATCTTATCAAAGTTTAGCTTTCTATCAAAAACCCTCTCTAAACCTTAAAGGGCGATTTGCCTTAAGGATCTTTATATTTAATAAAGTTTGCATTTTTATGGTTTAATCTTGTCTTTTAATCTTTGTTCTTGCATCTTAGTAGATTAGATTTATCATCTTTGCATTTTAACCTCATCTAGTTATGTTTAACTCCAAATCAATGGGATTAAACATGATTAGTGAGTAGTCCTCCATAGATTTAGGGTTCTAAGTAGGGAAAGTGGTGATTAAGATATGATTAAGGGGTGATTAGGTTTGTTTAATGGTTCTCTGTTATCTCTTTCTCTTGCAAAGTGATAATGTTGATAAAGCTTGCTCTTTTTGATTGAATATGGTTTGATAGATGCATATGGTTCGCTTGATGTCTCTATATCTCTTTTCTAAGCATGGTTCGCTTATTTGGCTTGATAGTCTAGCTTGGTCTATGTTTGCTTTGTTCAGTGACACCAAAGTGATAGTTCACTACAGCTAGATGATTCGCTTAGGGCTACATAATGCTGGTTTTGAGATTCTTGCTTGATGGTTAGATAGTATGCATTGAAAGATCTTCCCTTTGCTCCATTCTTGTTCATTGCTTAGCTTTGTTAGGATGTTGTAAGTTTGTGCTTGAATCCATAATTTTGATTGGTGTATAGCTGCCTGGGTCCTTATTGGTTCACAAGATTGATAAGTTGATCTGAATTCTTGCTTGGGTGAGAGAGTAATTACTTGATTGGTGTATCTCTTAGGCTAGAATGGTTCTGATTTTTATGCTCATGGTTAAAGGATACGCTAGAATGGTTTGACACTTTGATCTTGTTGAATTCGAATTGCTTATTGACGCCAAGTGGTTCCCTTTACATGCCTTGTCTAGGAGCATAACATTGAGAATTGCTTGCTTTTTAATGCTTGTTGATTGCCTTAGTAGAAATCCTCTTGTCACTCTTGAAAACCACTATCTCACAATTGCTTAGAACCTTGAGTCTTTCTTTTAATTAATTGTCTTTAAGATCATCTTGCTTAGTTCTTGATTAGTCATTGCCTTAAGTTAATTGTTTAGTTTTGTTCACTTGGATTTAGTTTATGTTTTCCTTCCATTGCACCATTAGGATGTTAGGGTTGTTCTTGCATAATCAAATCCCCAATCTTGCTTAGCTTACAGCATTTTTTGCATCTCATCTTCCACAATTTGGATTGGTACCTGATCCCTATTCTACAACTGATTAAAGGCTAAGGACATTTGAGTTTAGACTGAAAAAGTCCATCTTCACCTAGGTTGCCAAATTTGTCGGTTAGTATAGACTGAGAGATCTCTGCAAAGCATCCTGGAATATTCATCATTGTTGACAAACATTTGGTGATGTCGGGCATTCCTGGCATTAGTTGGGATTGAAACAGAAATAGAGATGGAGGTGGAAATTGCGGTTGCTAAGCATTCACGGAAACTGATATGCATATATACTCAATAGAAGAAAAAATACACTTTTGATCGACATGATAAATATGTTGGAGACTATAGAAATAGGGAAGAATTCCATTAATACGAGTTTTGTTAAGTATGTTTTCGCTTCATGAAATGAAAATATTACAGTAGAACCTCTATAAATTAATAATCTTTATAAATTAATAATTTTTGACGGTCTCAAGTTGGGCCAGTGTAAAAATTGACAAAATTCGATAAGATAATAAGACAATACTTTTTTGAAAGTTCTATGTAAAAATATTGTTCCAATAATAATATAAATTAATAATTAAATATTTAGGTATATATTAATAATATAATATAGTAACCTATATTAATATTGTTGTTTGAAGATTATAAAATTTGTTTGATTTATCTTATAAATTCATTATTATAACATTTTTGAATGAATTTTACATTGTTAAAAATATTTAGATCATTGCAAGAATCAACCCCAAAGTTAGCAACTCAGAAGGCGTTACATGGCATTAGTGACGATCGTCACCACTCAAGGGTGACGTTCGTCATCCGCATCAAAAGAGAATCGCGACGTTTATTTAAAAGATAGAGAGGAAATTGCATCTTTGGCCAAAAAGTTCCACTATTTACAAAAGTGTCTCAGCTCGTGTTTTAGCATATATATATTAGGTTTTCAGCCATTATTGGCTTTGGGATCATTGATCTTTGAATTCAGAGAGCTTTAGAGAGAGATTTATTTAGAGCTTTTCGGGAAGACAGATCATGTACTCTTTTAGAGAAGATTTTGAACCCCTTTATCTTATACTCTATTCTTTTAATGCAGTTTTATTCAGCTATGCTTTCTGTTTTCATAATCATGTCTGAGTAATTTGTTAGTTAAGTTAGGATCGTTCAAAGGTTGATGAAGATTTTGTAGAGTTGCTAAATTGATAGGATATTCATTGGTTCTTCATCTGTGCTTGCATTCATAATGATTTCTGAGACTAATCATCTAGATTTCAAAAAACCTAGGTTGCTTAATAGATGTGAGAACATTGTTAATCACCTGAACTTGTATTAGATGAGCAAAATGCCTAGTTGCAAAGAGATTTGACTTAGGAGTTTTGTGAACAATTGAACCTGATCTTTACTGCATTTTTAGATGGTTAAAATTTGCAAAGAGATTTCAAATTCTGTGATTTAGGCATAGATAACTTATGCAATGAGAATTGATTAGTTATATCATTGTGTTTCAAGTTCTAGACGGTTTTAATTCATTCCTGATTGCATGCATTCTAC
Source organism: Thlaspi arvense (assembly GCA_911865555.2). Classification (NCBI taxonomy): domain Eukaryota; kingdom Viridiplantae; phylum Streptophyta; class Magnoliopsida; order Brassicales; family Brassicaceae; genus Thlaspi; species Thlaspi arvense. Next base: position 46,187,681 of record OU466862.2, read on the forward strand.
ATTCTCGGATTCAACCTGCGAATTGTCCTGACTTAGAACCTTTAGCTTTCTGAAACTTACATCAATCAACAAATTTTGTTGCTTTCATTACTTTAGTTACTTTGTATTACATTCACTCATTACTGTTCAGCTTAATCCGAATCTATAATCGCTAATGTAGTAAGTTTACTCCCTTGGGATTGCTACAACTGCATTGTTGTGCACTTGCACTATAAAAGTGGGTAAAACTTAGACCCTATCAGCGCTTCAAGTCGTACACTTTGCAGTGCCCTCATTATGGGTTCACAATGTCTACTTTGTATAGAGGAGTGACGCCAAAGTACATGATGCTCTTGGATACAGCATCAAATGGAAATTTCATGGGGAATAATGTTGTTGATGGACTAGCTCTTGTGGAAAATTTGGCACTTTTCTGATGGAAACTATGGTGAGGAGTATGACAGAACATCTAGAGCTGTTGTAAGCGCTGAAGGTGAGAGCACAACAAAGAAGGAGACTAAAGCTTTGAGTGACAAGTTAGACAATCTGTTGAGTGGGTCTTTCAAGAATGTAAGCTTTGTTGGTGATAGTGTTGCTACACAAGAAGATGATGGGACAGTTGTAGAAGAAGAAGCCATCTACATGAACCAACAACGAGGCGGTTTCAACAACTACAGGAATCATCCCAACTTCTCTTAAAGAAGCACCAACGTGGCTAACCCTCAGGATCAGGTCTATCTATCACAAGATGCTCAACAAAGTCAAGGAACCAAAATTTTTGTTCCTTTCAACCAGCAGAACAATTTTGCTCCAAGACCACCATTTCAAGGAGGTTTTCAACAAGCAATTTTCAGCCAAGACCAGCTTTTGTCCCACCAGGTTTTGGCAATACACAGACTTCTTCTAGCACTGAAGATGTTGATCTTAAGCAGATGATGCAACAGCTCTTGACTGGTCAAGCCAATGCCACTATAGAGCTGCACAAGAAGTTTGCTGAAGTACACAACAAGATAGACGCCACTACTTGTGACTTGAACGGCAAGTTAGATGCTCTAAGCCAAAGATTCAAGTCTCTAGAAAGCAAAGGAGCTTCATCTTCAAAGCCTCAAAATCATTTACCAGGAAAGAGTGGAGCAATTCCTAAGGAATTATGCCATTTAATTGCTGAAGAGGATGAAGAGTTTGATGATGAAGATGCTTCATTGGAAGACCTTGGCATAATGCTTCAAGAGATGTGAACATGTTAAAGACTGAGTGTGGGGGTAATGTCATCAATGTGACCATTGATGATCAAGAAGCTGTTGATATTGTAGAACAGTTCCTCCAAGGGTTAGATGAAAGCTTGAACAGCGAAGAAGATCTTGCTATGGAGCAAGAGAGAGCTGCAAGAGAAGCTGCTAAGAAGGAAGAGGCTGAGAAAGCCTTGGTTGCTCCAGAAGAAGAAGCCAAACCAGAGCTCAGTGAAGCTGATAAGGAGCTTGTAGAGACATACCACACCTTGATGGTCTTGGCTAAGGAAAGTCCTGAAGACTTCAAAGATCAGTATGAGCGCCAAGTTAGTAGTTCTTCAAGCAACAATGAGAAGGGTAAAACTCCTGAAGTTCAAGCTTATAAACCACCAATCCCTTATCCCACAATGCACTTTACAAAGGCTTAGATGACAGTCTATTCAAAGTTCAGGAAGGACATACAAGATGCTGGAATAAAGCTTCGCCATGGCACCACTTTGCTTGAAGTGAAGGATCAAATCAGGTTCCTTAAAGAAGTTTTTGACAAGCTGGAAGTAGTGGAGCCAATTCTAGAGACTGTGGGGGCTAATTTAAAGAGAAACAAGGAGCTGAAAACATTGACCAAGCTTCCCAATCCAGAAAAGTTTCTAATCACTTGTGAGCTTGAGATGCTAGACAATGTGGGAGCTTTGTGTGATTCAGGATCAACCGTGAATGTTATATCTCTCTACTTAACCCAAACCTTAGGAATCAAGCACTTGAAGCCCTGCAAAGCCTCTATTACCTTTGTGGATATTACCTCAACAAGACCTTTAGGCATGGTGAAGGATTTTCCTTTGAAGATTATCAATTGCTTGGTGCCAACAGATTTTGTGTTATGGAGAAGACATATTCAAGAGAGGTATCACTCCTTCTAGGAACACCATTCTTGGCAACAGCAGGAGCTCAAGTAGACTTCAAGAGAGGCCCTGTGATTCTTACGAATGTTGATGAGTACAAAGTCTACAATATTTTCTCACCCTCCATAGCTTTTTGTGGAACCATTGTGGAAGAAGAGAGTGAGCAACAACAACTTCCAGAGCGTGTGGAGCAAGCTATGAGCTTCAAAATGAACATGCTGATGAGAGACACACTCCCTGATGAGCCAGAACAGAAGCTTGACACTAATTTGAAGCTTGACGATGGTTTGAAAGAGGATGAAGGCTTGTTCACTAAAGAAGTGAAACCTTTGATCACACCAAGTATCTAAGAAAGGAGAAACAGGAAGACAGCTCATGACAAAAAGAAACTGATGTCAGTGGGTACTTGGATTTTTCAGGAAGAAGGAGGAAGGAGCACCAGATCCATCAACCTCTTCTCACTAGTTCTCAAACCATCAAAGTCAAGCTTAGTGATATAAAACAAGCACACTTGGGTGGTAATCACATGACTATCCTTGTAAATTATTGTTTTTTTTATTACTAATGTCTTTATTTAGTGTTTCAGAGGTCAAAGAACAGGTTAATGGCTGTGTAGGATGGTTTAAAGGCCAAAGAAAGAAAACTCTGTTTTCATATAAGGTACCATATCGAGTAGAACATTTGTCATTACTGCTTGATACTGTTTATTTCGGGGAAAGAGCAGTCTGTACACCGAGGAGGTTGCACGATGGAGACTACATCGAGGTATCACATCAAGCAAAACCTCCAAAGCCTTGCTCGATGTGATCGCTCCTGGAGCCCCAGTCCGTACACCAAGGAGAATGGACCGTACATTGATCAAATTTCACTGTGGTGATCACATGGGGGTGCAGCATCGAGCAGAGCCTTGCGAACTCTTGCTCGATACAGTCTCCAGACCGTACATCATGGATCCCCAGCCCGTACATCGACGAAGATACTCGATGGAGTCATACCGAGGAGTAGCATCGAGCAAAACATCTAAGGTTTTGCTCGATATGGATGTTATCAGCTGACTCGAGCATAAGATGATGTCCGGTACGACAACCACCGACGAGCACTACAACCGGGTACAAGAAGATCCACATCGAGGTGCAGCATCGAGCAGAGCACCAATATGTTTGCTCGATGCAGATTAGCCGAGCCAAGAACAAGCATCCGGATGATGTCATGCACTGCCCAAGGGAAGGATCATGCGAGCCGAAGTGTCTCCCTTAACCAAGCAACAACATCGAGCAGAACATCTGCTGAGACTGCTCGATGCAAGGTGTCCTGGAGGAGAAGCTGATCAGAACACAGAACCCCCAAGGCAGAGGACCAGGATCGCCGAGCCACGGGACCCGACATCCCCGATATCGAGTGTTTTGCTCGATATGATCTGTGTAAAAAAATTTTGAAATTTTTACATGGATAAATCGAGTAAAACCTTTTTGTAGACTTTGATGGCTGGTAAAAGAATCTTTTATTTCACCCTCACATGCATTTTTGAATTTTAAACAAGATTTTCTTGCATTAAGTTTTATTTATTTTAGATTTCCCTTATCTTTTACCTTAAAACTAGCATTTCATCTCTTTCCACATATCCATATCGAGCTGAACACCATTGCCAAATATATCTTTCTTCTCTCTTGCATTCTCTATTCTAGAACTTCATCTCTTTGTTCAAAGATTAATGTAAACTTTGTTAGAACCTTCATTTCTTGAGTTAAATCTTTGCAAGATGAAATATGATGCATTAGAATGATTGTGAAGTTGTTTTGCATGATTTTGATTATGGTTTTGATTTGCATGTCACCATTGTTGCTCTTCTTTGATGATTTATGGTTTCAATGTTTGGGAAATGCTCTTTTGTGCTTAATTTGACACAGTGTTTAGACTTTGCCCAAATATAGGCATGCTATTGTTTTTCCAGCATATTCACCAATTAATTGCTTCATATTAGAGTAGTAATGATGAATCTTATGCATTTTCATAATTTGGTGGAGAGAAGATGATGTTTTTGCTGCATATGCTTGAAATGGACAAAATCGCTGCTTGCTGCTATGTGAATTCTAATTTTCGATGTGTTTATCCTTTTGAGCTGGAAATATTTTGTTAAATTCGACTCTGTTCATTGCCAATCAGTGTGAAATTTTATAGAATTTTCCTGTGCATGCTTGATCCAAGGGTCTGAACAAGAAAGAAAGAACTGCTGGATAAAAGCTTATTCCCAGAAATTAGGGATTTTTCGTATTTATAGGAGTCTAAGCGAAAATGGTAAAATTGTAAATAAAGGGTCTTCAGTCTGGCAGCGTATCGGTCAGTTACGTCGGTCTTCAGTGACCAATACGGATTCCATCGGTCTGGAGTGATCAACACTGGTGACCGAAATACATCCGATGTGTTTGTGTCGATCACCCTTGACCGATGCAGGTGATCGATGCTGCTTTGTGTCGGTCATCCTTGACCGATACTGGTGATCGATACTGCTCTATATCGGTCATCCTTGACCGATATTCACCGTGCTCTGACCGAAAACTTCTGCAGATATTCTCTGCTTCGATCCTCCTTACTCCCTTTTGTCCAGCTAGCATCCTGGATCATCCCCAAAGCTCCTCCAAGCTTCTTTTAGCTCCAAAAGCACCTAAAAACATCCAAAATGCAAAGAAAATGCAAACTATACCCTAAATGAAACCTAAGTCTAAAAAGAGAAGAAAATGGGACAAAAGCTAAGGGAAAACATGCAAAAGAGGACCAAAATATGTACTAAATGCTGCCCTAAATGGTGTAAATACAAGAGATATCAACACCCCCACACTTGCTTTTTGCTTGTCCTCAAGCAAATAAGAACAAATGGGAGAGTGAGGTTTGAAAGTGGGCATTCAGATTCCAAAAGTGCAAAGGTAAAGAGATGGTATCAATGCTTAAGTGCCTAGTTGTAGGATGCAAACATAATCAGCTATACTTTAAAGAACCTAGCCATGCTCATCATGTTTCAAAATGATCTCAAATCTCAACTTAGGCAAATGCTCAAATCAATCAACTCTTTAACATTCAATTAAGTCCAGAACATTAATCATGCTTATGCAAATCAAGTGAAGACATTTGGTTGAAAAGGGGTAAGGTTATGAGATAAGAATGATCTCATTTAAGCACATGGTTTTAAAAACATAAAGGATCACTCAATGAAATGACTTCATCTTAGGCAAAATACTAAAGGTAAAAGCACACTTATGCATGCAATTCAAAGCTCTCTTCTACCCTTATTTCCCAAAGATGAGTCCTAAGCATTTCTAAACCCAAGAGTGAACCCTCTAAGTCTACCCTTTCCTAAACTCTACCCTTTACCCTTTTTCATGGCTGGGGAAGCTTCTTCTTTTTGCTTGTGTGGTTATTTCTTCTTGGTTGGGACTTGCTCTTCTTTGTTGTATTCGCACCTTCATCACCTTTGGTGGCTTGCTCCTGGTCTGATTTTTCTTCTTTGGACCCTTTCTGAGCTTTGTTGTTGGCGCCAATTCTTCTTTTTGAACTTAGAGCTTTTCTTCCCTTTACTTAACCATAATTCTAGACAATTTTCCCTTTTCTACCATTTCAAATCTTTTCCTTTTCTTTCAAAACATATAAACATTAAGCTCAAACTACCTAACTCTACCCTTTTAAACCCCAAAACTCCTATCCTAGAATCAAGCTCAAGATGCAAGTTGATAACTCATTTCTTAGGTAATGCAATGCAGGAGGTTATCAAAACTCAAGCAGCACACAGTCGTAGTATAATGCAAGAGGAATCAATCTAACTTAGAGCTAGAAAGTGCAATGAGAATTCAAGGATCATGCAAAGCTAAGCAAATGATGGGCGGTTTTGTGAAAATCCTAAAAACTATATGCAACAGTCAAATGCAAAGCAAAACTATTTTAAAAATACTAGAGACGAGTGAACTACCACGAGGAACAAACAGAATGATTAAAATGCAAAGCTATGAATTACTAATATTCGACTAGTGGATCGACCACAGGATCGACCACTGGATCGAGCAAAAGCAATCGATCTCGTCTAACAGTTCAGACAGAAACAAATCTAATGACCAGGATGCAACAGATAACAAGCGAACGACTAACAGAGATGATAAAATACTAAGAGAGAGGGTTCAGGGTTGAGATTCATGTTCAAGGGTTTCAAAGGTCCAAGCTTCGTTTGAAAACTTTAGATCTACTCACTTTGTGAGATTCCCTAAGCCTTGAAAACAAAACAAGATCCATCCATGGCATGTGGTATGGATCACTCCTTCATTCTCTCCTCCAGACCCATGGCGTTTGGCGGAAGAAGAGATTGAAGGGCATGAAACTTAGATTTCAAACACACGGCCTAACTAGTCCCCTAAACTACATGGCGTTTGGGAAAGGTAGACTAGCCTCTAGGATTCGATTTTTAAGGACCTCTGGATCCTGTCAAGGTAAGAGGCCCTTTTGATCATAAAGATCTTGGCGTGAGAGTCTCTAAGCCTTAAGAACTCGATATCCTAGAAGAGAAAGCCATGAAGAACAAGAAAACACCAAGCTTTGAAAACCTTTTCGACCCCCTTGAATCCTCTCAACCCCAAAACCCGATAAGTCTACTCGCTACACATAAAGTAAACCGAACAAAGCATAGAAGATGATCTAGTAAACATGAAAAACGATTGCTTTAAGTTAAACGATTCAATATTCAAGAACAAAACCAAGAAAAGCTTCAAAGTCTAACAATGGCGAAATCGCCTTCGAACAGAGAGAAAAACTAGAAAAAGATAAAGTGAAAAGCGCGTATGTAAAAGTGAGATCGCCACCTTCCCGAAATAGGCCAAACAGCTCGCTCCCCCCCCCCCCCCCCCCCCCCCCCCCCCCCTCGCTAGCAGCCAAAAAGGGTTAAAGTGCACTGGGATCGACTTCGGGATCGAGCATATCGCTTGATCAGCTTCGGACATCGTGACTTCAGCTCGATATGTGTCTTGATCTTCTTTGGCGGATCGAGTGCTTTGTCCCATCTTGGAGTCGATCTACGGAGGATCGAGTGGTTGACTCGATCCAACTCTCGCTCTGCATGGCGTCATTTACGTCTGTACTCCTTGATCGATCTCTTCACTCGATCTTGATCTCGATCAGTTCCCGTGGATCGAATGGGCTGCTCGATCTTCTGGTCGATCTCGTCTATATCGACCAGCCATGCTCGATCTGCTGCTTGATTTCGGGTCCTTGGCATGCAATCCTGATTTCTCTAAGTGTCCACGAACTTCCTCACGAGCCTCAGCACGTCCACGAACCCTCCAAGACTCCAAAGTAGTCGAAAACAACCTGTATGCGATGCAAAATGCAAGAAATATGCATATGCTAGTGCAAGAACACTCTAGGACCTAAAGTGATGCAAACTATCCTAAAATGCAATGTATATGCGTGAGAAACTAACTTATATGTATGCAAAATGCATAGAATATGCAGCTATATCAACTCCTCCAAACTTATCATTTGTTTTCCCTCAAGCAAACAAAATTAAAGAAGGGAGAGAGGTTTTAAAACAAACAAGGGTTTAAGCTTCTTGCAAAGGTGTCTTTCAAATGAATCAATCTCAACGTCCTAGTTACTAATTCTAAAATGCAATACACACACTCATACTCCAAAGAACTTAGCCATACTCATCACACAAAGAATTTCAAATCATGACTCTCCTATTCCAAACAATCAAAGAAACTCATCCTTTAACATTCATTAACGATCGAACCATGAATCAAACTAATGCACTTTAAAGCAAAACACATTTGGCTAAGGGTGAAGACTATGAGCTTTATGCATAATGCTAAAGGTAATGGGTTTCTCTCACAAATGGTATGAACTTTATGCATAATGCTAAAGGTAAAGGCAATTGATGCATACATGATTAGATTCCCATCTACCCTTGTACACTAACAACGACCCTAAAACCCCTCTCATGCTCTTTTCTTTTCAGCTCACTCACCCTCCTAGAAACTACCCTTATTAAGCTCAAACCCAAATAAAAAAAGAAAACATCTTTACTCTTTAGGTTAGTGAAAAGACTTGAAAATATTTTAGCTCCTTTTTTTTTTATTGATAGCTCTCTTATTCTTTTCTTTCTTTTTCTTTTCTTTTTATTTTGGCACTTAGGCTTTTTTTTTTTTTTTTTTTTTTTTGAGAGAGCTATCTTCTGAAATACTTAGAGCATTATACATTTTGGAAACAAAGCCTTTCACTTAAAACCTTTTGTTCACTTCAAATACCAAACTTTTTGAAACCGTAAGCATATAAACAAGAAAGCAATCCCATCAAACCCCCAAACTTATCCTAAGCCTACAACTAGCTTCAAAATGCAAAGCTAGCAATCATATGAGAACCTAAACAGGTCGCCTAAACGTAACACGTTATGCTAAGTTCAAACCGAAAAGAGGCCTCACAATGATGTCACATAAGAAAGCTTGGCTTGAAAGAAGGGTAAGGGTGATGGTGGGAGTACTACTTAGGCTCACAAAGAGTGGTAAAAGGAGGAAGAGAGCCTAAATATTTTTAAGATCCATGTGTTCATTTTCAAATGCATAAGAATGATATTTAAAAATCCAGATTAGGGTTCTCACTTATTAGGATCAGTTTCAAATCATGAATGTTCAATTCAAGTCACGAAAATCAAAACAAGTGATCCAAGCATGGTAAGGACTTACTTTCGAAGCGTGAGCAAAGCATTAGAGAACTACTTACTAACTAGGGCATTGAAACAATTCATGAGCTTAAAACACCTTTTTAAGAAAACTTTAACCCCTTATGCAAATGTAAACAACCTAGATGCTTAAAAATTCTAGACTCAATCCTAAAATGTTTAACAATGTGAATGCAACTACATGAATTTTTTTGAAAATTTTTAAAAATTTTACCAATTTTTTTGTTCTTTTCTATGCCTTAGAATGTCACAAGACTCAAGGGATGCTAATGGAAAATAAGAGCAAAATAAACATGTCAAACCACACACATACTCCCCCAAACTTGAATGACACCGTCCCGGTGGCAAACAAACTTGAGAGAGCTCAAAACACTAAGCAAAAATCAAGAAAACATAAACGGTATGTACAATGGAAGGTTGTTGGTACCTTGGAGCTAAACTCGGCTGGAACTTGAGGATGTTCCAGCGGAGTTGCTCTTTCTAGAGGAGCGTCGAGCTATGTCCTTGCCTTTATCCTCGGTTGGGAAGCCATGGACTGAATGGCGTGCTTGTTGCGCTTCGCCTTGTGGCTCACAGATGACAATGCCGCCGGTTGAATATCTCCTCTTCTCCGGTTGGTGAACCTCCTCACCTGCAGCCCTCTTTGGCGGACTCCCTTGAATCGCCTTGACCTTCTTGGCAAGCTTCTTGATGACTTTACTTTGCCACTTGTTGATCTTCCTTTGCATCTCCACAAAAGAAGCAAAGAACTTTTCTGTTTTGGTCTGCGGCTCAAAATTAATCTTGGGGAGGACAAAGGCTTTGGGCATCTCACCATCCGTGGCAGTAGATTCTGATCTTGGGCGAGGAGCTCCTTGGATGGTGGCTGTGCCTCTTAGAGGAGCAAAGCACTCCTCTACGGTTGGGAGAAACTCGATGTTCCCTACCCCAACAGCCCCGTTTTGTGCAGGTTTTGTTGTATACACACCCTCTTCTCATTCTCCGCGTCAATGAACAAGTATGCAAAGAAGCCCTCGGCTGGCGTGCGTCCCAAGCTAAATCTCGTCCATGAACGCTCTATGCGGGACAGGAGTGAAGTCTTGAAGCGGTACACCAGCTTGCACGAACAAGGGTGTGAGGAAGCCTGCAATAAGTGACGAGCTTGCCTTGCATCTCAAGGCATACGCCTTGTATTTCACCAGTGAAGTAGCTAGGATGCATCCATAATTCACGTCGTCTCCTAGTTGGTCTTCCAACGGTTCATCATTCTCAGCCGGATCACACACGAGATGCTTAAGGCCTTGGAACAAGAAGCAAAGCTCCATCTTGGTTACCGTGGGAGCGACTGACCGTCCACTGAAGGTGTTGGCAATCAGCATCAATGTGTAACGCAGCACCGGATTCCTCACTCTCTTGATCTTTGCAGTATTCGCCTTGTAGTCATCGTCGGCTATGATGTCCCAAAGATCGTTTGCTTGAGTGAAGGAGGGGAACTCAGCCTTCGTGGCAGCAGCAGCGAGGCCATAGGCTTGACAAAGCTCGGGGATTGAGAGGCTGAAGGCTTGACGTTTGATCTTGAAAGAGAGACGGCCTTGAGAAGGAGTCAGGATGCTAGGGTTCTCGTACGCAAGCTCCATAGTGGCATGGAAGTCGATTGTCACTTCGGGATAGGTTGGGCAATCCATCCGTGGCAAACACCTCAACCCTATCTTCTGGAGGAGTTGATCAAAATCCTCCAAAATCCCCATCTTAGACAGCAATCTCCTGTCCGCGAACTTAGTCGGCTCGAACTTCAGCCTTTGAAGCCGTTCTTTGTCCCGTTTCTCAGCCTTACTCCAAAGGACCCTTTCTCGAACAACCACTTCTTGATTGTCTCCCTCTTGTGCTGTCTCCTCTCTCGTTCTTTTGGGAGCCATTGTGCCTGAAACAAATTTCTCAAGCAAAGCAATGAGCAACACGACGATATGTTGAGAGAAAAAGGAGAAGCAAAGAAGAAAAATTATAACTAATACCCTAAAATTTTTGGGGATTTATAAAAATTATAACAAGATAATAGAGGATCATATCTAGAGATAGAGAGAAATCCAGAATTTTCCCTATTATCAAGCTATTTTTAAAAAATTTAAAACCGCCCTAGCATCTAAAATAATCAAAGCGAATAAAATGGGATATTTTCTCGAAGATTTTCTCAAAGATTCGAAAATACCTTTGCAAGGATTGAAAAAGATGTTGTTAGCCTTTAGAAAACAAGAATTCACACTCTCTTTTGCTTAACAACTCGAGAAAAAAAGGAATGAGAGAGTGTGAAAGTAGTTGAAAACATTTAAAGGCTAACAAAAACAAAACCATGGGTAAAAGGAGTGGTTTTCTGACAAAAGTTGTGGTCAAGTCACATCTTTCATGGTCAAAGATGCTTGTCTTGACCACTTTTTGAATTTAAAAACCGGAGAGAAAATAGAAAAGAGGGAAAAGGAATTGTTACCTCGGCACGAGATCGAGTCCGTTTGGTCGATCTAGGACTTGATCTCATGCCCATAATGGCTTGGATCGAGAGGGTTGCTCGATTTGGAACTCGATTTGGATTGAATCGTGTCTTGGATCGATAACACCTCTTGTTCCATGAGTTTTTGGCACGACGGCTAAGTCCTTGTGATCGAGCCACGTTCTCGATTCAGGGGTCGATTTAGGCTTGAACGAGTGGCAGATCGAGTAGACTATTCGATCTAGCCTTGGAAATCGAGTGATTCAGTCGATCCACCTCTCGTTTGCTTTTCAGGCTAAGCGTGTAGGGTGTTCGTCCTCTCGTGATCGACTGTGTCATACGATCCGTCTACTCGATCTCGTCTAGATTGACTGACTCCTCTCGATTCACTAGCTCGATCTAGCAAAGATCGAGTCAGTATGCGTTGATCTAGCACTCGATCCCTAGCTTATACTCGCCCTTTCTTACTCTTTTTGGATCTAAGATCATAGCCTGCTATCCTTTATACCTGCTCCTACACACTCATAAGATAAAAACATAAAACTGAAAGAGAAATAAAGCAAGAATATGTAGAAGATAGACATGGGAATGCCTCCCAAGTGCACTTTCTTTAACGTCTTTAGCTAGACTTTACTTGGTTTAGGCAGATGGTGGGTCTTGGAGAAGCATTGAGGTGCTCTCCTTGTCAAATGCACTCGCCATGTATGGCTTAACTCTGTGTCCATTCACTGTGAATGCACTCCCACTCATGCCGACCAAAGTGACAGCTCTGTAGGGCAATACCTCCTTGATTTCATACGGCCCACTCCATCGTGACTTTAGCTTCCCTGGAAAGAGCTTGAGCCTTGAATTGTAAAGCAGCACCAAACTCCCTTCCTTAAGCTCCTTGTGGACCAACTTCTTGTCATGAGCAGCCTTAGTACGCTCCTTGTAGATCCTAGCGCTTTCGTAAGCATCCAGCCGTAGCTCATCAAGTTCGTGTAGCTGAATCAAGCGGTTCTCCTGAGCCGTCTTCAGATCAAAATTCAGCCGCTTCACAGCCCACAATGCTCTATGTTCCAGCTCAACGGGGAGGTGGCATCCTTTGCCGAAGAGAAGAGTGAAAGGAGTAGTACCAATGGGTGTCTTAAAGGCAGTCCGGTAAGCCCACAATGCATCGTCTAACTTCACTGCCCAATCCTTCCGAGTAATACCCACTGTCTTCTCGAGTATGGCTTTGATTTGTCGGTTAGAGACCTCCACTTGCCCACTCGCTTGAGGGTGATACGGTGTAGCCACCATGTGCTTCACGCCATACTTCCTTAGAAGGTTTTCAAACAACTTGTTGATGAAATGACTACCTCTGTCGCTTATCACCACCTTGGGTACTCCAAACCTTGGGAATATGATGCTCTTAAAGAGCTTGATCACCACCTTAGAGTCGTTTGGAGGAGAAGCAATGGCCTCAACCCATTTAGAGACGTAGCCAACAGCCACCAAAATGAACTTGTTGCCGTAGGAAGATGGGAAAGGCCCCATGAAGTCTATGCCCCACGCGTAGGAAGATGGGAAAGGCCCCATGAACCTGGGGCATTGCGTTACGCTTGGTGATGTTTCCTGCTCGTTGACAAGCTTCACAACTCTTCACGAACTCATGGGCATCCTTGAAGATAGACGGCCACCAGAAGCCCGCTTGTAAGACCTTTGTAGCGGTTATGAATGAGGCAAAGTGTCCGCGGTACGAAGAGCCATGGCAGTGAAAGAGAATGTCCTGAGCTTCTTCCTTCGTAACACATCTCCTGTATAGACTGTCCACACCCCTCTTGTACAGGTAAGGCTCGTCCCAAAAGTAGTTGCTTGCGTCTCTCATGAACTTCTTCTTGTGATAGCTGTCGAGATGAGTTGGCTCCTCTCCACACACTAAGTAGTTCACAATGTCAGCGTACCAAGGGAGATCCTCCTCTTTGAAGCACAAAACCTCTTCAAACCGCCCATCTAGCCTTCCACAAACAGCCGTAGTGATCGCCATGAGTTGTTCTTCTGGAAGCGAATCATCTAAGGGTAGAGACTCGTTGATTCTCATCCTTGAGAGGTGGTCAGCGACGCCGTTCTCTATCCCTTTCTTGTCCTTGATCTCCATGTCAAATTATTGGAGCAAGAGGATCCATCTCAAAAGCCTAGGTTTAGTGTCTTTCTTGGAATAGATGTATCTAAGGGCCGCGTGATCCGTGTAGACAATGGCTTTGGACCCTACGAAGTATGACCTGAACTTCTCAAAGGCGAATACAACCGCCAGCAACTCTTTCTCAGTCGTGGTGTATCTGGCTTGAGTGTCGTCCAAGGTACGTGAAGCATAGTAAATCACGTGCAGCCGTTTATCTTTTCTCTGACCAAGAACGGCTCCCACGGCGTAGTCACTCGCGTCACACATTATCTCGAAGGGTAGAGTCCAATCCGGTGCTTGCACTATAAGCGCGGATACTAGAGCTTCCTTGATGGTCTTGAAAGCGCGAAGGCAATCCTCATCAAATACAAAGTCAGCTTCCTTGCACAACAGCCGTGTAAGAGGGCATGCAATCTTGGAAAAATCTCTGATGATGCGCCTGTAGAAGCCAGCATGGCCTAGGAAACTCCTCACCCCTTTGACATTAACCGGCGGCTCAAGACTCATCATGACCTCAACCTTAGCCTTATCAACCTCAATGCCCTTCTCTGATATCTTGTGGCCAAGCACGATTCCTTATTTCACCATGAAGTGACACTTCTCCCAGTTAAGCACAAGGTTCGTATCTTCACAACGCTTTAGTACCTTGCAAAGATTCAACAAATACGCAGAAAAAGACGCACCATAGACAGAGAAGTCATCCATAAACACCTCTACCATCTCTTCTATTCGATCGGAGAAGATCGACATCATACACCACTAAAACGTAGCCGGTGCGTTACACAACCCGAATGGCATCCTCCTATACGCGAAGGTACCATAAGGGCAGGTAAAGGTCATCTTCTCCTGATCATTTGGATGGATTGGTATTTGAAAGAACCCACTATATCCATCAAGAAAGCAATAGTAAGGGTGATTAGCAAGCCTCTCTAACATTTGATCAATGAAAGGTAAGGGAAAGTGATCCTTCCTAATAGCAAGATTAAGCTTCCTATAGTCTATACACATACGGTGTCCTGTAATAGTCCTAGTAGGTATAAGCTCATCTTTGTCATTCTTAATGACTGTGATCCCTCCCTTCTTAGGCACCACGTGTACGGGAGAAACCCACATGCTGTCACTTATGGGATAGATCACGCCTCTAGTAGCTTAAGAATTTCTTTCTTAACAACCTCCTTTAGATTCGGATTCAAACGCCTTTGGTGTTCTATAGACGAGGCGTTCTCATTATCCAAGTGAATCCTGTGAGTGCAAAGCATTGGTGAAAGGCCCTTGATGTCACTTAGAGAGTACCCAATGGCCTTTCTATACTTTCTCAGCTCAGTTCGGAGCGAGTGCAACTCATCATCACTTAAGTTTTCATTCACAATCACAGGATAGGTTTTGTTAAGCCCTAAGAAAGCATACCTTAGCCCTTTTAAGAGCTCCTTAAGGTCCACCTTTGGGGCTAGCAGCTCGCTCCAGTCCTCCTCGTGGCTTTTGTCGATGTTCCCATCCTCAGTAGCCTCCTTAGAACCCGAGACATGCCCCAAAAGACTGCTTTCTTGAACCGGTATCTCCTCCAAGATCGAGCCTTCCAGTCGATCTTGCTCTCGATGTCATCTAGATCGGGAAATTTCACTCGATTCTCCTACTCGATTTAATTGGGATCGAGCAGGGGATCGAATACCCATCTCGATCTCTGAATTGATATCTCGATCTCTGAATTGATCGACTGACTTCCCTCGATCTTTCCATCGATTGTTATTCTGGATCGACTGCTCTCAACTCGATCACTTACTCGATTTAGATGGGATCGAGTAGTGGATCGAGCGTCTGAGTCGTTCTCTTCTCTGGATCGACCAGTGTCCTCGATCTTCTTGTCGATTGCTGACTTGGATCGAGTGATCTTCTCGATTGCCTGATCGATCTCTAGGCACCGCCTTCATCTTCTAGCACAACTTTTCTCGAATCAAGGAGATTTACATACTCTTGAGTCCTCTGATCCACGAAACCATACTCTCCTGGCTTCTTAGTCAATGTCAGCTTCAAATGATCCTCTTGTGCAAGCTCCTCTAGCAGCTCATCCGCCAAGGCGTCCAAAGTCTCAATATAGAAAGCTTGCCCTTCTATAGTAGGCTTCTTCAGAACCTCATTAATGTCGAAATCAAGCCTAATGTCCTTGCCTATGTGTAGATGGTTTTGTAGCCTTGTTGATGCTTGATGACCTCAAACACCAAGGATTAGATTCTTCTCAGCTCAAGGGCTAATCCTCACAAGAGCTTAGGAGATTCTACACTTCTCACAAGTTCTTTGAATCCCTAAAAAAGAACTTAATAAAAAGTAGAAACAATTTGTATGCAAAGAGGTACTTTTCTTTGAAACAAAAATAACTTTCTTTGATTGATAATTTCGTGGTGTCCAAATACAAGTGACAAGAGCTTATATAATGCTCTTAATAAAGATAATAAACGGTCATAAGAATAATAAAAGCATAACAAAGAGATTGGCTTAAGTGATGGGATCATGAACTAGCTTTTTGGCCTTAAAGGGTATGTTTCTTGTCTTGGGCGATGATGGGAGGATTCTTTGACTCTTCTATGATGTAGGGACGTGATGAATCTTGTGGCTTGACTGAAGGGTTGGGATTAATGATATAATCTGGTCGTTGGTCCTGCTTTCCATTAGAAACAAAGTTAATGAATCTTTTTATGGAAACTGTCTTCATGGTAGTTTCTTCTTTGGTTTGAGCTGATTTGATTCGGTTATTGGCTTGGTCAGGTGGTTTAGGAATCTTGGTAAACTCTGTAAACCTCAAGGGAGGCGTGAATGATATGTTGGTATAAGCTATGCTCCTTGTTTCCTTGAATGGCTCCATATACTTGCATGTAGGTCCATATATGCACTTGGTTGGATCTTCTTGGGTAAGTGATGACTTGAATTGAACCAAAGATGGTTTATTCTTCTCAGTAGCTTATTGGGACGTGGGGCTGGTCGAATAGTATGTCATGGCTTGACATATTTCCATAGATGGCTCCAAATATACACTTGTTGCTCCATTTATGTGTATATGCAGTTTTGATGGTTTGTCTTGGTTCTCTTGCAGATTAAACTGAACCAGTACATGCTTGGCACGATCATAAGGCTCCCCTTGGTGCATATACAACAGTGTATTGATGTTAAGTCCACATCTCCTATGAAAACAGCTACTTGTCTCCTTTTCTCCTTATCTTGAAGCTTGTTTAGCTCCAAGTCAGCTTCTATATGGTTCCTCTTCTCTGGTTCAGCTAGCATGGTACTGATGCTTACATCAAGTGGAATCTTCCCTATTTCAATAGTCTCCAACATAATTATCATGACGATCAAGAGTGTATTTTTTCTTCTATTGGCTATATGCATATCAGTTTCCGTGAATGCTCAGCAACCGCAATTTCCACCTCCATCTCGATTTCTGTTTCCATTTCAACCGATGCCAGGAATGTCTGACATCACCAAATGTTTGTCTATATTGATGAATATTCCAGGATGCTTTGCAGAGATCTCTGTCTATACTAACCCGCAAATTTGGCAACCCAGGCCTTGCTTGTTGTAAATCTTTTCTAGAAGCTGAACCCAACTGCATATCAAAACTTCCGTTCATTCCAGCTTTTTCTCCTCTGCTAAAGCAACAATGCTCCCGAATCGCTGGTCCTCCAACAACACTGTAGAAAATTAAAACTAAAATTACTAGTTATGTGAAATGCTATTTTGATATTAGGTTTATTTCTACAATTTTATGGAACAAAAATACCATAACTAACGATCTTATAATTAATATTCATGTTTCGTTGTTATATGTCAGTTAGTTATAATAAATATTATTAAAATTAAAGAATCTAACAAGTAGTCTGCACTATCAGTTGATTAATAAATATGTCTTGAATAGATGTAACATTATTTGATCGATTAACAAATTATTTGAATTTTTGTATGTTAAGTGAATCACACATTAAAAATCTTGAAATGTTTTTAAAGGTTTCATATTCGATATTTATTATGTTAGATCTTATTATTTCATATCTCAAAAGCTGTTTGATAGCTTGCTATTTTAGAGCATTTTAGGCTGCATTTCATGCATCTTTTGCTCTGTTTTTTGCATTATAGTTTAGCATTTTAGTATCATTTGCACTTAGAATCAACATGGCATGCATTTAGCTTAGGATTGCATACATTTACATACATGTGCATGTTTGTGGTGGTTTTCAGGTGGTTTTGGAGGTTCTTGGAGTTGGGAAGGAGATGGAAGCAGCTCATGATTGAAGAAGATGTCAGAAATGGAGCTTTTGCAAAGTTGAAACAGGATTTTTGCTATCCTAAACCAAATATTCTTAGCATCTAATCAGTTGTAGAATAGGTATCAGGTGTCAATTCATTTATGGAAGATGAGATGCAAACAATGCTGTAAGCTATGCAATGAAAGGGTTTTTGATTAATCAAGGACAAGTCTAACAACCTAACAAAGCAATGGAAAGAAAGCAGAAACTAAATGCAAGTAAACAGAGCTAAGCTACCTAACAAAGCAATGGAAAGAAAGCAGAAACTAAATGCAAGTAAATAGAGCTAAGAAATGAACTTAAAGCAATGACTAAGCAAGAACTAAGCAAGAATGACAACTAAAGCAAAAATTAAGCAAGATGATCTTAAAGATAATTGATTAAAAGCAAGACTCAAGGTTCTAAGCAATTGTGTGATAGTGGCTTTCAAGAGTGAAAATGGGGATTTCTAACAAAGGCAAGCATCACGCATTCATAAGCAAGCAATTCTCAATGATGTACTCCTAGACAAGGTATCTAAAAGGAACAAACTTGGCGTCAATAAGCAGTTCATATTCCACAAGATTAAAGTGTCAGACTCACTAGTGATGGCGTATCCTTCAACCATGAGCATAAAGATCAGAACCATTCTAGCCTAACAAATGTACTAAGCAAGAAATCATTCTCCCACCCAAGCAAGAATTCAGATCAACTTATCAATCTTGTGAACCAATAAGGACCTAGTTAGCTAAACACCAATAAAGAATATGGATTTAAACACTCAGCTGCAACATCCTAACAATGCTAAGCAATGAATATGAATGAAACAAAGGCAAGATCTTTTAATGCACACTATCTAACCATCAAGCAATAATCTCAAAACCAGCATTATCCAGCCCTAAGCAAATCATCTAGCAATGGTGAACTATCACTTTGGTGTCACTGAACAAAGGAAACATAGACCAAGCCAAACTATCAAGCCAAATAAGCGAACCATGCTTAGAGATGAGATAACAAGCCATTTAGTGAACCATATGCATCAGTCAATACCACATTCAATCAAAAGGAGCAAGCTTTATGAACAATAATCACTTTGCAAGAGAAGGAGACAACAGAGAATAGTTAAATAAGCCTAATCACCCCTTAATCACATCTTAATCACCACTTTCCCTACTTAGAACCCTTCTACGGTAGACTACTCACTAATCATGTTTAATCCCATTTGTTAATAGTTAAACATGACTAGATGAGATTAAAATGCGAAGATGATAAATCTTAACTACCAAGGTGCAAGAACAAAGATTAAGAGATAAGATAAAACCATAAAAATGTAAACATTATTAAAAATAAGGAACCTAAGGCAAATCGCCCTTTTTGTTTAGAGAAGAGCGAAGTTTTTGATGAAAGACTAAACTTGGATAAAGATAATTTTTTGTGGCATTCCTTTTATAGTAGGGAGCCAAAAGACGCATAAAAATCCTAAAAATAAGATAAGATCAACAAAAGTCAAATGGACAATGAGCGGATGAATCACATCGAGGTAGTTCGGATGGTGTTCTGCTTGATATGCGACCTCGATATGGTTCGTGCAGCGCACATCGGCTTCCTTGCTCGATGCTGGACCGTGATGCAGACCAACGGCTTAGACTCTGCATGCTGATCCTCTTCCTCACGTCCTGCTGCTTACATCGAGCATACTCCACAGGTGTTCTGCTCAATATGCTTGTTCGATATGGACCAGACTTTGCAAGAGCTCCATTTCTGACATCTTTTTCGATCATGAGCTGCTTCCATCTCCTTCCCAACTCTAAGAACCTCTAAAAACATCTGAAAACCACCACAAACATGCACATGTATGCAAATGTATGCAGTCTTAAGCTAAATGCATGTCATGTTGATTATAAGTGCAAATGATACTAAAATGCTAAACTATAATGTAAAATCAGAGGAAAAAATGCATGAAATGCAGCGTAAAATGGTCTAAAGTAGCAAGCTATCAAAAGTCTGGTCCATATCGAGCAAGCTATCAGATATGTTCATAGGGTCTTCACCAACACACTCTTCTACAGGAAAGAGCAAAGTATGGTTAAAGAAGAAGAGATGGGGCTGCTTGTGAATGGCTTGAAGAACATCATGGTTGAAACAAGGCATGGGAATATTCAAGGAGAGCGCTTAGGAGTTGGTCTTGTGACAATCCTAATGAAGCAATTTCTATCATGCCAACAATGGGCTTTCAACACAAGAGACAAAAAGCCTAAGGTTGCTATTGGAGGCGTGATCACTACTATTTTGCTTGGTGCTGGAGTTGAGCTTGGCACACCAGATGTTAGCATGATCTTCATAGATGTCCCTTATCTCAGTAAGATCGGATACCTTGCAGGAGCTGTTGAGACAGAATTCGGCTATCAATTTGAGCTGGAAAACAGGAAGAGGAAGATCATCTTGCCCAAGCAGCGCCTGACCAACTTCACCACCTTTGAGAACATCCGAATCATGCCAACAAAAGATGAGCTTTATGACCCAAGGACTGACCCACCATTGATGAGGCCAAGCAAGGTTAAGAATATGAGCACCATCAGAGACTCAGATGTGGAAGAAGACATTGAAGAGCAGCATCAAGAACAAGAGGTTCAGCATCAAGGGATAGAGGAGCCACAAGGAGGAGGATCTGATGCTGAGGACATGTCTGAGGACATACCAAAGGCCATAGTCCAAGAGAGACACTCATTCCACATCAGTGAGCGGCCAAGAACACATGCTTCTCAACCGGCCAGACATTCATTTCATGTAGCTGCTCCAAGGCGCAAAGGAAAGAAGAGAAGGGCTAGACAGCAAACTCTATCAGAGGAAGAAGCTTCACCCTCCCATGTCATAGAGAGTTCAGACTCTCACCACTCCTCCACCTGAAGTAAGGTACACCACACTAACCATTGTAAATACCACAAATGTTTTATAAGTTTCATGCGATTGTTTGCTTGATGTTTGTGAGCACTCTCCTTAGCATTTTAATTACACAGGCACTGTGTAATTTAAGTGTGGGGGAGGTTGTACGATGGACTGATGCTTGCATTTGCATTTGGATATTAGAATAGGAACCATGCATCATGTTTACATAGCATCTAATACATATTAAAAGAAAAAGAAAAAACAAAACAAATTGAAAATTTTTCGAAAATTGCTTCAAAAAAAGAGTTTGATTTTCATGCATTCTTATAGGATTTAGACTTCATGCATTCATATAGGACTAGATTGCTTGTTTAAATTGGGAACTATGATAGTACATCTTTGTTAATGCTAGTAGTTTAAGAAAATGAAGCCCTTGTTTTTAATCCTTTGGTGCATTTGATATTGAACTAGAAATAAAGCTGAACCACTTTTGGAATTTGTATTTGTGTAAGATTTCTTTGAGACTGAGGCATGCTTTGAAATGATTTCAACCTTTGTTTAAGTGGAACCTAATTTGAATTTGCAATTATCATGCCTTATGTATTTGTGATTGATGTCAAGGATAGTTTACAATATTTGGATCTTCTTATTCTCTTTTGCCACTCTCTAAAAGAACCATTTAGATTTCCCCACCTTTAACTAAACCTTCTTTCAAGCCAAGACATTAATAGTGTGTTATTGTGAGGCCTCTTTCCATCATGGTTGTTGCTTAGCAAAAAGTGTTGGGTTGGAACTACAAGGGAAGTATTCCCATTGTAGAAGTAGCTCACTCTTGAGTTATATAGGCTAGGATGTTTGGGGAATGGTTTGGGATTTATCTTGGGATTAGTTTTTAAGAGAAGCAAAGAAGAAAAGAAGTCACCATGTGAAGTGTTAGCATTTTTTAGAGATATGAGTTCCCATTTCAAACCTCATCACCATGTTAAGTGTTTGTTTGCTTGAGGACAAGCAAAAACTAAGTGTGGGGGTGTTGATAGCTTGCTATTTTAGAGCATTTTAGGCTGTATTTCATGCATCGTTTCCTCTGTTTTTACATTATAGTTTAGCATTTTAGTATCATTTTCACTTAGAATCAACATAGCATGCATTTAGCTTAGGATTGCATACATTTGCATACATGTGCATGTTTGTGGTGGTTTTAAGGTGTTTTTGGAGGTTCTTGGAGTTGGAAAGGAGATGGAAGCAGCTCATGATCGAAGAAGATGTCAGAAATTGAGCTTTTGCAAAGTCTGGTCCATATCGAGCGGAACACCCGTGGAGTATACTCGATGTAAGCAGCAGGATGTGAGGAAGAGGATCAGCATTAGGAGTCTAAGCCGTTGGTCTGCATCGAGGTCCAGCATCGATCAAGGAAGCCGATACGCACTGCACGAGCCATATCGAGGTCGCATATCGAGCAGAACACCATCCGTACCACCTCGATGCAACTCATCCGTGTATTGACCATTGACTTTTGTTGACCTTATCTTATTTTTAGGTTTTTTATGCTTCTTTTGGTTCCATAATATAAAAAGGAAGCCACAAAACATTATATTTATCCAAGTTTAACTTTTCAACAAAAACTCTCTCTTCTCTAAACTTTAAAGGGCGATTGGCCTTAGAATCTTTATTTTTAATTAATTTTGCATTTTTATGGTTTAATCTAGTCTCTTGATCATTGTTCTAGCACCTTGGTAGTTTAGATTTATAATCTTTGCATTTTAATCTCATCTAGTCATGTTTAACTCTAAAAAAATGGGATTAAACATGGTTAGTGAGTAGTCTACCTTAGATTTAGGGTTCTAAGTAGGGAAAGTAGTGATTAAGATGTGATTAAGGGGTGATTATGCTTATTTAACTGTTCTCTGTTGTCTCCTTCTCTTGCAAAGTGATTATTATTCATATAGCTTGCTCCTTTTGATTGAATATGGTATTGATTGATGCATATGGTTCACTAAATGGCTTGTTATCTCATCTCTAAGCATGGTTCGCTTATTTGGCTTGATAGTTTGGTTTGGTCTACATTTCCTTTGTTCAGTGACACCAAAGTAATAGTTCACCATTGCTAGATGATTCGCTTAGGGCTAGATAATGCTGGTTTTGAGTTTCTTGCTTGATGGTTAGATAGTATGCATTGAAAGATCTTGCCTTTGTTTCATTCCTGCTCATTGCTTAGCATTGTTAGGATGTTGCAGCTGTGTGTTTAAGTTCATATTCTATATTGGTGCTTAGCTAACTAGGTCCTTATTGGTTCACAAGATTGATAAGTTGGTCTGAATTCTTGCTTGTGTGAGAGAATAATTGCTTGATTAGTACATCTCCTAGGCTAGAATGGTTCTGTTCTTTATGCCCATGGTTGAAGAATACGCAACACAAGTGGGTTTGACACTTCAATCTTGTTGAATATGAACTGCTTATTGGTGCCAAGTTGGTTCGTTTTAGATACCTTGTCTAGGAGCACAAGATTGAGAATTGCTTGCTTATGAATGCTTGATGCTTGCCTTTGTTAGAAATCCCCATTTTCACTCTTGAAAACCACTATCCCACAATTGCTTAGCACCTTGAGTCTTGCTTTTAATCAATTGTCTTTAATATCATTTTGCTTAGTTCTTGCTTTAGTTAGCATTCCTGCTTAATTCCTTCTTAGTCATTGCTTAGTTCTATTTACATGCATTTAGTTTCTGTCTTCTTTCCATTGCATTGTTAGGTTGTTAGACATGTCGTTGTTCAATCAAAACCCCATCATTGCTTAGCTTATGGCATTGTTTAGATCTCATCTTCCACAAATCAATTAATACCTGATCCCTATTCTACAACTGATTAGAGGCTAAGATATTTGGTTCAAGGCCGAAATCATCTTGTTTCACTGTCCAGAATATTGAAGAATATATAACTTCTTCAATCTATTCTTCATTTCTTAAATTTTCTACTCATTAAAATACAGAAAAATGGTTCAAAGGGTTGTTTTTAAATTTCTTTCTTAATTCTTTTAACAGGAAAAAAAAATGGTCTGTTTTCACATATGTTTCTTGTGAGTGTATCATTTTCAATATTAAAATCTTGTTTTAGAATATACAAGATAATTATTTTATTATAAAATTGGGATTCCAAAAACATTTTAATTTTAATAACAAAATAATCATATTTAAGTAATTTCCTTAATATATTTTGATAAATTTATATAGTTATTAACTTATGATATTATTGAGATCATATATTTACATTTAAATTCTCTACAAAAATATACCATGCTTCATTAAATTTTGATAATTTTTACACAAGACCTCTAATGACGTAGAATTTTATTTAAACATATTTATTATTTTACAAATTACAAAGGTTATAAAATTCTTATATTGATTGAATAAGATAAGTGTTATATATTAAGATGATGCTGAATTTACGAGGGCAATAATTATTAATCTTTCTGAAGAAAATAACTATTTTGGCACAAACCAAACTGATGTTTTAGATTTGTTTTTGCCCATCGTTACCTGGTTATATTTCATGACATTATTACAAGTTACTAAAACCAAATTTCATACATGAAACATAAATCATAATAACAGTGTACAAAAGTCCTCCAAAAGAAAAGACAAAATTCATATATATCCCCTTCAATGTGTTTTATCAATGCATTATCAAATGTTATATACTATTTTTAAATAGTCATTAATTTGCAAATTTAAAACAGCAGTTAAGTAAAACTGTAACTCATATACACTTGGCTATTAAAACTCTATTCCGATCAATATCGCTATTTCAGTTTTGTCTCCTATAAGAAAGCTAATATTTTCATTTCATGAAGCGAAAACATACTTAATAAAACTCGTAATAGTGGAATTCTTCCTTATTTCAATAGTCTCCAACATATTTATCATGTCGATCAAATTTGTATTTTTTCTTCTATTGGCTATATGCATTTCAGTTTCGTGAATGCTCAACAACCGCAATTTTCACCCCCATTGCTATTTCTGTTTCCATTCCAACCGATGCCAGGAATGCCCAACATCCCCAAATGTTTGTCAACATTGATGAATATTCCAAGATGCATTGCAGAGATCTCTCAGTCTATATTAACCGGCAAATTTGGCAACCTAGGTCCAGCTTGTTGTAAAGCTTTTCTAGAAGCTGAAGCCAACTGCACACCAAAACTTCCGTTCATTCCAGTTTTTCCTCCTTTGCTAAAGCAACAATGCTCCCAAATTTCTGGTCCTCCAACAACACTGTAGGAAATTAAAACTAAAATTATTAGTTATGCGAAATGCCATTTTGATATTAGGTTTATTTCTACAATTTTATGGAACAAAAATACCATAACTAACGATCTTATAATTAATATTCATGTTCTGTTGTTATATGTCAGTTAGTTATATAATTCCTTAAGTATTTAAAATATCCGTAATAATAAATATTATTAAAATTAAAGAATCTAACAAGTAGTCAGCGGTACCATTTGATTAATGAATGTATCTTGAGTAGATGTAACATTATTTGATCGATTAACAAATTATTTAAATTTTTGTATGTTTAATGAATCCTACATTGGAAATCTTGAAATGTTTTCAAAGGTTTCATATTCAATATTTATTATGTTAGATCTCCTTATTTCATATCTCAAAAGCTGTCCAAGATATTAAAGAATATATAACTTGTTCAATCTATTCTTCATTTCTAAAATTGTCTACTCATTAAAATATAGAAAAATTATTCAAAGGGTTGTTTTTAGCTTGCTTTCTTAATTCTTTTAACAGAAAAAAACAGTTTGGTCTATTCTCACATTTGTTTCTTGTAAATGTATCATTTTTAATATTAAAATCTTGTTTTAGAATATTCTAGATAATTATTTTATTAAACAATTGGGCTTCCAAAACATTTTAATTCTTAATAACAAAATAATCATATTTAAGTAATTTCCTGTAATATATTTTGATAAATTTATATAGTTATTAACTTATGATAATATTAAGATCATATAATTACATTTAAATTCGATGAAAAATATATGTTTTATTAAATTTTGATAATTTTTACACAAGACCATCTAATGACGTAGAATTTTATTTAAACATATTTATAATTTTACAAATTACAAAGGTTATTAGATCCTTATATTGATTGAATAAGATAAATGTTATATATTATGATGATGTTGAATTTAAGAGGGTAAAAATTATCAAACTTTCTTAAGAAAATAGCTACTTTGGAACGAACCAAACTGATGTGTTAGATTTGTTTTTGCTCATCATTACTTGGTTATATTTTATGACATTATTACAAGTTATAAAAACCAAATTTCATACATAAAACATAAACCATAATAACAGTGTACAAAAGTCCTCAAAAAGAAAAGACAAAATTCATATATATTCCCTTCAATGTGTTTTATCAATTATTTTTAAATGTTCAATAATTTGCAAATTTAAAACAGCAACTGAATAAAACTGTAACCCATATACACTTGGATATTAAAACTGTATTCCGAATAATATCTCTACTTCAGTTTTATCTCCTATAAGAAAGCTAATATTTTTATTTCATAAAGTTAAAACATACTTAATAAAACTCGTATTAGTGGAATTTTTCCATATTTCAATAGTCTCCATTATATTTATCATGTTGATCAAAAGTGTATTTTTCTTCTATTGGCTATATGCGTATCAGTTTCCGTGAATGCTCAGCAACCACAATTTTCACCTCCATCCCTAATTCTATTTCCAATCCAACCGACGCCAGAAATGCCCGACATCACCAAATGTTTGTCAACATTGATGAATATTCCAGGATGCTTTGCAGAGATCTCTCAGTCTATACTAACCGGCAAATTTGGCAACCTAGGTCCTGCTTGTTGTAAAGCTTTTCTAGAAGCTGAAACCAACTGCATACCAAACCTTCCGTTCATTCCAGTTTTTCCTCCTCTGCTAAAGCAACAATGCTCCCGAATCGCAGGTCCTCCAACAACACTATAGAAAATTAAAACTAAAATGATTAGTTATGTGAAATACTATTTTGATATTAGGTTTACTTTTACAATTTTATGGAACAAAAAGACAAAAACTACGGATCTTATAATTAATATTCATGTTCTGTTATTATAAATCAGTTAGTTATAAAATTCCTTAAGTACTTAAAATATTTGTAATAATAAATATTATTAAAATTAAAGAATCTAACAAGTAGCCAGCGGTATCATTTGATTAATGAATGTGTCTTCAATAGATGTAACATTATTTGATCGATTAACAAATTATTTGAATTTTTTATATGTTTAATGAATCACACTTCAAAGGTTTCATATTCGATATTTATCATGTTAGAGCTTCTTATTTCATACCTCAAAAGCTGTCCAGGATTTTGAAGAATACATAACTTCTTCAATCTATTCTTCATTTCTAATATTGTGTTTTCATTAAAATACCGAAAAATTATTCAAATGGTTGTTTTTAAATTGCTTTTTTAATTCTTTTAACAGGAAAAAAATAAATTGGTCTATTCTCATATTTGTTTCTTGTAAATGTATCATTTTAAATATTAAAATCTTGTTCCAGAATATTCTAGATAATTATTTTATTAAAATATTGGGCTTCCAAAAACATTTTCACTTTAATAACAAAATAATCATATTTAACTAATTTCCTTTAATATATTTTGATAAATTTATATAGTTATTAGCTTATGATATTATTGAGATCATATATTTACATTTAAATTCATTAAAAAAATATTATTTTTTATTAAATTTTGATATTTTTTCACAACCTAATGACGTAGAATTTTATTTAAACATATATGATATTTTAGAAATTACAAAGGTTATAAAATTCTTATATTGATTGATTAAGACAAGTGTTATATATTAAGATGATGCTAAATGTAAGATGGCAATAATTATCAAACTTTCTTAAAACAAATAACTATTTTGGCACGAAACAAAATGATGTTTTAGATTTTTTTTTGCCCATCGTTACTTGGTTATATAGTAGAACCTCTATAAATTAATACTCGATAAATTAATAATCACTGTAAATTAATAATTTTTGCCGGTCTCAAGTCGGGCCACTGTAAAAATTAGCAAATTTCGATAAGATAATAAGATAATAATTTTTTTGAAACTCCTATGTAAAAATATAGTCCCAATAATTAGATAAATTAATAATTATATATTTAAGCATATATAAATAATATAATATAGTAAAATATAATTATATTATTGTTTCAAGTTTATAAAAAGTATTTGACTTATTTTTCAAATTCACTGATATGATATTTTCTCAATAAATTTTACATTATTGAAAATATTGTTTTTTGTTTTTTGACAAATATTTTGAATTTGAACTAAAATATCTCTCTATAAATTAATCAAATATTAATTTCTCGATAAATTAATAAAATATTAATTTCTTGATAAATTAGTAATTATTATTTTATCGATTAATTAATTACTCTATAAATTAATAAACTTTTTGAAGTCCCAACATTATTAATTTATAGAAGTTTTACTGTATTTCATGACATTATTACAAGTTATTAAAACCAATTTCATACATGAAACATAAATCATAATAACAATGTACAAAAGTCCTCAAAAAGAAAAGGCAAAATTCATATATATCCCCTTCATTGTGTTTTATCAATGCATGATCAAACGTTATATATTATTTTTAAATATTCATTAATTTGCAAATTTAAAACAGCAAATGAGTAAAACTGTAACTCATATACACTTGGCTATTAAAACTGTATTCCGATTAATATCGCAACTTCAGTTTTGTCTCCTATAAGAAAGCTAATATTTTCATTTCATGAAGTGAAAACATATATAATAAAACTCATATTGGTGGAATTCTTCCCTATTTCAATAGTCTCCAACATATTTATCATGTTGATCAAAAGTATATTTTTTCTTCTATTGGCTATGTGCATATCAATTTCTGTGAATGCTCAGCAACCGCAATTTTCACCTCCATCTCTATTTCTATTTCCATTCCAACCGATGTCAGGAATGCCCGACATCACCAAATGTTTGTTAACGTTGATGAATACTCCAAGATGTTTTGCAGAGATCTCTCGGTCTATACTAACCAGCAAATTTGGCAAGCTAAGTCCTGCTTGTTGAAAAGCTTTTCAAGAAGCTGAAACCAACTGCATACCAAAACTTCTGTTCATTCAAGTTTTTTCTCCTCTGCTAAAGCAACAATGCTCCCGAATCGCAGGTCCTCCTCCAACACTGTAGTAAATTAAAACTAAAATTATTAGTTTTGTGAATTGCTATTTTGATATTAGGTTTACTTCTACTATTTAGTGGAACAAAAACACCAAAAACTAGGGATCTTATAATAAATATTCATGTTCCGTTATTATATGTCAGTTAGTTATAAAACTCCTTAAGTACTTAAAATATTTGTAATAATAAATTTTATTAAATTAATTAATCTAGCAAATAGTCAGCAATATCATTTGATTAATTAATGTGTCTTTAATAGAGGTAACATTATTTGATCCGATTAACAAATTATTTGAATTTTTGTATGTTTAATGAATCACACATTAGAAATCTTGAAATGTTTTCAAAGATTTTACATTCGATATTTATTATTTTAGATTTCCTTATTTCATATCTCAAAAGCTGTCCAGGATATTGAAGAATATATAACTTCTTTAATCTATTCTTCATTTCCAATATTGTGTTTTCATTAAAATAGAGAAAAATGATTCAAATGGTTGTTTTTAAATTGCTTTCTCAATTATTTTAATAGAAAAAAACAAATTGGTCTATTCTCATATTTGTTTCTTGTAAATGTATCATTTTCAATATTAAAATCTTGTTTCAGAATATTCTAAATAATTATATTATTAAAAAATTGGGCTTCCAAAAAAAAATTTAACTTTAATAAAAAAATAATCATATTTAAGTTATTTCCTTTCATATATTTTGATAAATTTATATAGTTATTAGCTTCTGATATTATTGAGATCAGATATTTATATTTCAATTCTTGAAAAATATATTATGTTTTATTAAATTTTGATGATTGTTTCACAAGACCATCTAATGACGTAGAAATTTATTTATTAATTATTTTAAAAGTTACAAAGGTTATAAAATTCTTATATTGATTGAATAAGACAAGTGTTATATATTAAGATGATGCTGAATTCAAGAGGGCAATAATTATCAAACATTCTTAAGAAAATAACTATTTTAGCACAAAACAAACTGATGTTTTAGATTTGTTTTTGCCCATCGTTACTTGGTTATATTTCATGACGTTATTACAAGTTAATAAAACTAAATTTCATACATGAAACATAAATCATAATAATTGTGTACAAAAGTCCTCCAAAAGAAAACAGAAAATTCATATATATATACCCTTCAATGTGTTTTATCAATGCATGATCAAACGTTATAAACTATTTTTAAATGTTTATTAATTTGTAAATTTAAAACAGCAATTGAGTAAAACTGTAACTTATATACACTTTGCTATTAAAACTGTATTCCGATTAATATCGCTACTTCAGTTTTGTCTCCTATAAGAAAGCTAATATTTTTATTTCATGAAGTGAAAACACATTTAATAAAACTCGTATTAGTGGAATTCTTCCCTATTTCAATAGTCTGCAACATATTTATCATGTCGATCAAAAGTGTATTTTTTCTTCTATTTGCTACATGCATTTCAGTTTCCGTGAATGCCCAGCAACCGCAATATCCACCCCCATCTCTATTTCAGTTTCCATTCCAACCGATGTCAAGAATGCTAGACATCACCAAATTTTTGTCAACATTGATGAATATTACAGGATGCTTTACCGAGATCTCTCAGTCTATACTAACCGGCAAATTTGGCAACCTAGGTCCTGCTTGTTGTAAAGCTTTTCTAGAAGCTGAAGTCAACTGCATACCAAAACTTCCGTTTATTCCAGTTTTTCCTCCTTTGCTAAAACAACAATGCTCCCGAATCGCTGGTCCCCCAAAAACACTTTAGAAAATTAAAACTGAAATTATTAGTTATGCGAAATGCTATTTTTATATTAGGTTTATTTCTACAATTTTATGGAACAAAAATACCATAACTAACGATCTTATAATTAATATTCATGTTTCGTTGTTATATGTCAGTTATTTATATAATTCCTTAAGTATTTAAAATATCCGTAATAATAAATATTATTAAAATTAAAAAATCTAACAAGTAGTTAGCGGTATCATTTGATTAATGAATGTGTCTTCAATAGATGTAACATTATTTGATCGATTAACAAATTATTTGAATTTTTGTATGTTTAATGAATCACACATTAGAAATCTTGAAATGTTTTCAAAGGTTTCATATTCAATATTTATTATGTTAGATCTCATTATTTCATATCTCAAAAGCTGTCCAAGATATTGAAAAATATATAACTTATTCAATCTATTTTTCATTTCTAAAATTGTCTACTCATTAAAATACAGAAAAATGATTCAAAGGGTTGTTTTTGAATTGCATTCTTAATTCTTTTAACAGAAAAAAACAAATTGGTCTATTCTCACATTTGTTTCTTGTAAATGTATCATTTTCAATATTAAAATCTTGTTTTAGAATATTCTAGATAATTATTTTATTAAAAAATTGGGCTTAGAAAAACATTTTAACTTTAATAACAAAATAATCATATTTAAGTAATTTCCTTTAATATATTTACATAAATTTATATAGTTATTAACTTATAATATTAGTGAGATCATATATTTACATTTAAATTCGTTAAAAAAATATATTATGTTTTATAAATTTTGATAATTATTGCGGAAGACCATCTAATGACGTAAAAATTTATTTAAACATATTTATTATTTTACAAGTTACAAAGGTTATGATCGGGGCTTAGTGATGTCTCAAGCAAATCAGCTGGTTCTTGGAGGTTGAAGCAAAAGAAAGGAAACGCTGGCGCCACGCTTAAAAATTACGGTTCCCCGTTTTGATAACACAAAGCTTACCAAGGGTTACAACCGCACTCTTATTGGCCGCTGCATGAACCCAACAGTTCAGGAGATAAGGGCGCTCCTCTTTATGCTACCGAGAATCTGGAAGGTTGAAGAGCATGTGGTGGGAGCAGACCTTAGAATGGGGAGGTTTCAATTTGACTTTGATGATAAGGAAGATATCCAGGCTGTTTTACAAATGGAGCCATTTTATTTTGATGGATGGATGGTGGCTCTTGTAAGATGGGAGCCAATCATAGAGCTCAACTATCCGTCTGTGATCATCTTTTGGGTACGAATGATGGGAGTCCCCCTCCACTTCTGGGCTGAGCCTACATTCCGTAGAATTGGACAAGCTATTGAGAGAGTAAAGCAAGTGGATTTGGATGGAGGAAGGGTACAAATAACCATTGACGGGTTCAAAGCAATTGTCTTCGAAACAACAGTGGAATCCCATAGCAGCGAAGAGACAACTGTTATTCTTCGGGACGAGCTCTTGCATGGATACTGCCGGGAATGTCTGAGTCTATGCCATGAATCCAGCAGATGTCCTACATTGTTACTGAAGAAGGAAAGAAGAGATGAGACGCGTTATTCAGTAGAGAAACCAGATGGGGGAGAAAAGAGCTATAAAGGAGCACTTCGGGGTTCGGGAGAGAGCATGAAGGATATCACAGATCAGGAAAAACCGATAGGAGAATCCTCCAAAGGGAAAGGCAAGATAACGGAGACCCGAGAGGAGAAAAGATCCTCTCGATCAGGGGGGTTACAACAGAAGGCGAATGGTGACATATTGAGGAGATTTTCTCAACCATTACAACCTAGAGAAGACAGGAAGCGGTTCGGTGGGACTTCCAGAAGCATCCACCGATCTACAGAAGACCATAATCCTGGGTTAAGTATTATCAAGGATCAAACGGAGGAAGAAACAGAGAATAAGCATTGGGGAAGCGATAAAGACAGTCCTCCTCAACATTCTGCTAAGAAGGTTCGCAAGGGGTTAACGTTTGAGGATAACACTATGAGGATGGATAGTTTGGATACCGGGAGTAAACAAGTTTCCATGGAAGAATCTGAGAAAGCAGTTATCGCAGGAACAGAGGCAGGGATTCAGGCCGAGGAGAGAGGAGGAGCAGAAGATGATCAGCTCGTCGACTTTGGCTCTGAGTAGGAGAGGCTTATGGATGATAATTCCGGCGATTTTGATATCGCTGATTTGGAGGATGCGTTAAAGGAGGATGGTGAAGTTCAACCCACGGGTATTAATAGTATTGAAATCAAGGCGCTTCATATTGATCAAGGGGAACCGCCCACTCAGAAATGGACGTGAGGATAATCTCCCCAATGAGAGGTTGAAGGCACCGGTAAGAGCAGGCACAAAGAAGAGACTCTTTAAGTCTTCATTTGTTGTGGGAGGGGGGTCGAGGAAAATAATGCGTGGTACAACACCAAAAAAGAAGGGGAATTTAAAGGAGATTAAGCGTGGTGGAGAGAAAGAGATGGTGCAACAGAGGAAGGGAGAGGCTCTGATGGAGGGGCAGGGCAATAATTATAAAATTTAATGCGAATTTTGAGCTGGAATTGTCAAGGTCTGAGGAATAGGTACACAATAAGTTATCTCAAGGAGGTTTGGCAAAAATTCAGACCGGATTTTCTTTTCTTTCTGAAACAAATCAGTGTTTTAATTTTGCTGAGCAATTTTAATTGCATTTTGGTTATGATTTATTGTTTACGGTCGATCCGTGTGGTGCCAGTGGAGGTCTGGCATTGTTTTGTAATAAAAACATTGATGTAAAAGTTTTATTTTCTAATAAAAGGATTATTGATATAGATGCCTCTTTTGAAGGAAATTAATCTATATGTCCTTTGAATATGGTGACCCAATTCAAAAATTAAGGGATCAAGTTTGGGAGCGGATAACAAGAAATGGGTCATGGTTCTTAATTGGTGATTTTAATGAAATCACGGGAAATCATGAAAAGCAGGGAGGAACAATTAGACAAGCGTCGTCCTTTATTGAATTTAATACAATGATTAGAATTATGGATTAACTGATTTTTCAAACCTAGGCAACACATTGTCTTGGAAGGGTATACGTAATGGGCAAAATATCCGATGTAGACTGGACAGAGAACTTGCAACGGAGGAGTGGTACGACCTATATCCATACTCATATGTGGAATATTTGAGAATGATAGGCTCAGATCACCGGCCTATTGTAGCAACAATTGAATCAAAAAATATTAAACGGAGGACACAATTTCGGTTTGATTAGAGATGGATTGGTCAGGAGGGACTAATGGACGCCATAACACGAGGCTGGCAGGACCATGTTGTTCATCCAGTCTTTTCTCTGGCGGATAGGATAGTTACTTGTAGACATGAAATTTCCAAATGGCACCAAAACTGTAAACCATTTGGCAGAGATAAGATTGAAGAACTATAACAAACATTGGAAGAAATGCAGACAGATGATATGTATACCCAAGCAGAGCTTAACGAGATTACTCAAAAGCTTAGGGAAGCATATCGGGAGGAGAAGGAATACTGGCAACAGAAAAGCCAAAATATCTGGAACAGATGTGAGGATCTCAATACAAAATATTACCATGTCATTATAAAACAACGGAGGACAGTTAATAGGCTAGTCGGGCTACATGATATGGGTAACTGGGGAAAAGCAGGTAGAGAAAGTGAAAGTATAATATTTTTCAGAACTGTTTAAGTCCACCTTACCAACGGAGTTTGAGAATGTGTTGGGAGAAATAGATTCAGAAATAACGGAACAGGAAAATGAGGAACTTACAAAATCAGCAATGGAAATAGAAGTAAAGGAGGCGTTATTTATGATGCATCCAGATGGTATGACTGCATTTTTTTTTCAGAAATCTTGGGATATCATTAAAGGCGATGTTGTAAATCAAGTGAATCGATTTTTTGAGTCAGGGAATTTTGATAAGAGACTTAATTTGACAAATATATGTCTGATCCCAAAAATAGATAGACCAACCAGGATGACAGAATTATGGCCCATAAGTCTTTGTAATGTAGGATACGAGATAATATCCAAAGTCTTATGTCAACGATTACGAAAATTATTACCAAGATTAGTATCGGAAACACAATCGGCTTTCGTATCAGGGAGGCTCATTTCAGATAATATCCTAATAGCACAGGAAATGTTCCATGGGTTGAGAATAAATAATTCTTGTAAGAAACACTTGATGGCAGTTAAAACGGATATGAGTAAGGCTTACGATCGGGTGGAATGGTCCTTTATTAGACACATACTCATGATATTGGGTTTCGAAGAGAAATGGATCTATTAGATTATGTGTTGTATTGAATCAGTCCAGTATAGGATACTAATTAATGGAAGGGCAAGAGGCAATGTGCAACCAAAGAGGGGACTTTGACAAGGGGATCCTTTATCACCTTATCTTTTTATCCTGTGTACAGAAGTGTTAATTGCTAATGTGAAGAGAGCAGAAAAGGATAGGTTACTTACAGGCATAAAGATTGCTCAGGCGAGTCCGTCGGTTTCTCAGTTGTTTTACCGGATGACAGCTTATTTTTCTGTAAGGCAACGCAATCTGAGGCGATGGTACTGTTACATATCCTATAGCAATATGAGACAGCCTCGGGTCAAAAAATAAATTTTATAAAATCATCGGTACAATTTGGACACAAGGTCTCACCGGCGACACATGAACTTTTACACAATAGGTTAGGTATTGCCAATATAGAGGGAATGAGTTCATATTTGGGGATTCTGGAAAGTCTGGGAGGCGCTAAAACAAAAGTTTTTAATTTTATTTTGGAAAAACAACAAAAACGGACAAATGGCTGGACAACGAAAATGCTATCAAGAGGAGGGAAAGAGGTGCTTATTACATCAGTACTCACAGCAGTCCCGACATACACTATATCCTGTTTCAGATTACCAAAAATTATTACTACGAAATTGACAAGCTCGGTAACCACATTTTGATGGAGGAAAAACAGACAAACACGTGGAATGCATTGGATGGCATGGCAAAAACTTTGTAAATCGAAAGCTGAAGGTGGCCTAGGATTTCGGGTGATTGAGAATTTTAATACGGCTTTTCTGGCAAAATAATTATGGCGACTCATTGAATTCACATACTCGCTATTTGCAAGGGTATTCAAAGGGAGATACATTAGGGATGGAACACCCCTGGATCCTATAAGGTCGTATTCTCCGTCTTATGGATGGAAGAGTATAATAACTGCTTGATCTCTGGTACAAAAAAGGCTTATCAAAAGAGCTGGGCCAGGACACTCCATTTCAGTATGGAATGATCCATGGATTCCATCCTCACGCCCGAGATCAGCTACATGCAAAGGGTTTAAATATTATCCTGAGCTACCAATCAATCAACTAATTGACCCTCAAACTGCAACGTGGAATATCAACTATTGGAACAACTGATAATTTCAAAGGACATTCCTTTGATTATGGGATTGGCAACAACACGAGAACATCGTCAAGATATTTGGGGCTGGAATTTTACTAAGACGGGAAGATACACTATCAAATCGGGATATCTAACAAAGCAAATATACCCAAATAAGGAATCCTCAAGGACTTTTGGGCCCGATGTGAGCCACTTACAGGCAAAAGTATGGACTATTAAATGTCCACCAAAGCTAAAACATTTCATGTGGCAAGTGCTCTCTGGGTGTTTAGCGGTAACAGCACGCCTGCAAGCCCGGAGAATAAATTGTGATCCTCAATGTAGCAAATGTGGTGCTGACAAGGAAACCATAAATCATACCTTATTTGAATGCCCTCCGATAATCCAGGTATGGGCCCTTTCGCCAATACCTACGCCCATAGAGTGCTTCCCTACGAAGCAATGTACACTAATATGAAATACTTATTCTGGAATCTTCCAAAACGTTAGGATATGAAGGCGTACCCTTGGATAATGTGGTACATCTGGAAAATGCGCAATGAAAAAATATTTAAAAACAGAGACCGGGATCCCCGAGATATAGCCAAGACCGCAATGGCAGAGGCTTATGCCTGGGATGGGGCGCAGACGGAGGATACAAGGATAATCACTCCACTAGGCCCATGAAATGGAACTCAGATAAGGGATGGGATTATTTGTTATACAGACGGATCATGGAAGGAGGTATTTCGAATACAGGTTTAGGATGGTATTGTGAAGAGATAGGTACTACGAGTATATAAATGGGTGCCTGGAAATTAGGAAAGAGTCTCATACCTTTGCACACAGAATTAGAGGCACTAATATGGGCAATGCACTGTATGCTTGACAATGAGAGGAAAACTGTGAATTTTCTAACTGATAGTTCAGAATTATTGAAGATGATGTCTGACCCAAAAGGATGGCCAGTATTCTCCCTACATCTAGAGGAATTTGAAGTGACTAAGAAGGAATTTGAACTCTTCTCAATCACAGAAATCCAACGCGCACAGATCACAAAGGCGGACAAGCTAGCACGAAGTGCTCAAAATCACATTTATCATCTTTATTATGTAAACTCAACTCCCCCAGAATGGTTAACACCTTTCTAGGAGAGTTTGAGGCTGTCGACAAAAAAATAAAGATTAAGTGTTATATATTAAGATGATGCTGAATTTAAGAGGGCAATAATTATCAAACTTTCTTAAGAAAACAACTATTTTGGAACGAACCAAACTGATGTTTTAGATTTATTTTTGTCCATCGGTACTTGGTTATATTTCATGACATTATTACAAGTTATTAAAACTAAATTTTATACATGAAATATAAATCATAATAACAGTGTACAAAAGTCCTCAAAAAGAAAAGACAAAATTCATATATATCACCTCCAATGTGTTTTATCAATGCAAGATCAAACATTATATACTATTTTTAAATGTTCATTAATTTGCAAATTTAAATAGCAATTGAGAAAAACTGTAACTCATAAACACTTGGCTATTAAAACTGTATTCCGATTAATATCTCTACTTCAATTTTCTGTGCAATAAGAAAGCTAATATTTTCATTTCATGAAGCAAAAACATACTTAATAAAACTCTTATTAGTGGAATTCTTCCCTATTTCAATAGTCTCTAACATATTTATCATGTCGATCAAAATTTTATTTTTTCTTCTGTTGGCTATATGCATATCAGTTTCCGTGAATGCTCAGCAACCGCAATTTCCACCTTTATCTCTATTTCTATTTCCAATCCAACCGATGCCAGGAATGCCTGATATCACCAAATGTTTGTCAACAGTGATGAATACTCCAGGATGTTTTGCAGAGATCTTTTAGTCTATACTAACCGGCAAATTTGGCAACCTAGGTCCTGCTTGTTGTAAAGCTTTTCTAGAAGCCGAAGCCAACTGCATACCAAAACTTCCGTTCATTCCAGTTTTTCCTCCTCTACTAAAGCAACAATGCTCCCGAATCGCTGGTCTTCCAACAACACTGTAGAAAATTAAAACTAAAATTATTAGTATTGTAAAATGCTATTTTGATATTAGGTTTACTTCTACAATTTTATTGAACAAAAATACCAAAACTAAGGATCTTATAATCCATATTCATGTTATGTTATTATATTTCAGGTAGTTATAAAATTCCGTAAGTACTTAAAATATTTGTAATTAAATTAAAGAATCTAACAAGTCGTCAATCATTTGATTAATGAATGTGTTTTCAAGAGATGTATTATTATTTGACCGAATAACAAATTATTTTAATTTTTGTATGTTTAATGATTAATACATTAGAAATCTTGAAATATTTTCAAAGGTTTCATATTTGATATTTATTATGTTAGATCTCCTTATTACATATCTAAAAGCTGTCCAGGATATTGAAGAATATATAACTTCTTCAATCTATTCTTCATTTCTAAAATTGTCTACCCATAAAATACAGAAAAATGATTCAAATGGTTGTTTTTCAATTGCTTTCTTAATTGTTTTAATAGGAAAAAAACAAATTGTTCTATTCTCATATTTTTTTTCTTGTAAATATATCGTTTTCAATATTAAAATCTTGTTCAGAATATTCTAGATAATTATTTTATTAAACAAGTGGGCTTCCAAAAACATTTTAACTTTAATAACAAAATAATCATATTTAAGTAATTTCCATAAATATATTTTGATAAATTTATATAGTTATTAGCTTATGATATTATTGAGATCATATATTTACATTTAAATTCGTTAAAAAATATATTTAGTTTTATTACATTTTGATAATTTTTTCACAAGACCATCAAATGACGTAGAATTTTGTTTAAACATATTTATTATTTCACAAATTACAAAGGTTATAAAATTCTTATATTGATTGAATAAGATAAGTGTTATATATTAAGATGGTTCTGAATTTAAGAGGGCAATAATTATCAAATTTTCTTAAGAAAAAAACTATTTTTGCACGAACCAAACTGATGTTTTAGATTTGTTTTTGCCCATCGTTACTTGGTTATATTTCATGACATTATTACACATTATTAAAACCAAATTTTATACATAAAACATAAATATAAATAACAGTGTACAAAAGTCCTCAAAAAGAAAAGACAAAATTCATATATATCCCCTTCAATGTGTTTTATCAATGCATGATCAAACGTTATATACTATTTTTAAATGTTCATTAATTTGCAAATTTAAAACAGCAATTGAGTAAAACTGTAACTCATATACACTTGGCTATTGAAACTGTATTCCGACTAATATTGCTACTTTAGTTTTGTCTCCTATAAGAAAGAAAATATTTTCATTTCATGAAGTGAAAACATACTTAATAAAACTCGTATTAGTGGAATTCGTCCCTATTTTGATAGTCTCCAACATATTTAACATGTCGATCAAAAGTATATATTTTTTCTTCTATTGGCTATATACATTTCAGTTTCCGTGAATGCTCAGCAACTGCAATTTCCACCCCTATCTCTATTTCTGTTTCCATTCCAAACGATGCCAGGAATTCTCGACATCACCAAATGTTTGTCAAAATTGATGAATATTCCAGGATGCTTTGCAGAGATCTCTCAGTCTATACTAACCGGCAAATTTGGCAACCTAGGTCCTGCTTGTTGTAAAGCTTTTCTAGAAGCTGAAGCCAACTGCATACCAAAACTTCCGTTCATTCCAGTTTTTCCTCGTCTTCTAAAGCAACAATGCTCTTGAATCACTGGTCCACCAACAACACTGTAGGAAATTAAAACTAAAATTATTAGTTATGTGAAATGCTATTTTGATATTAGGTTTACTTCTACATATTTATGGAACAAAAATGCCAGAGCTAAGGATCTTATAATTAATATTCATGTTTCATTATTATATGTCAGTTAGTTATTAAATTCCTTACGTACATAAAATATCCGTAATAATAAATATTATTAAAATTAAAGCATCTAACAAGTAGTAAGCGGTATCATTTGATTAATGAATGTGTCTTCAATACATGTAATATTATTTGATCGACTAACAAATTATTTAAATTTTTGTATGTTTAATAAATCACACATTAGAAATCTTGAAATATTTTCAAAAGGTTTCATATTCGATATTTTATTATGTTAGATCTCCATATTTCATATCTCAAAAGCTGTCCTGGATATTGCAGAATATAAAACTTCTTCAATCTACTCTTCATTTCTAAAATTGTCTACTCATTAAAATACAGAAAACTGATCAAAATGGTTGTTTTTAAATTGCTTTCTTAATTCTTTTAAAAGAAAAAAATAAATTGGTCTATTCTCATATTTGTTCCTTGTAAATGTATCGTTTTCAATATTTAAATCTTGTTTCAGAATATTCTAGATAAATATTTTATTTAAAAATTAGGCTTCCAAAAACATTTTAACTTTAATAATAAAATAATCATATTAAGTAATTTCCTTTAATATATTTCGATTAATATATATAGTTATTAACTTATGATATTATTAAAATCATATATTTACATTTAAATTCTTTACAGTAATATATTTTGCTTTATCAAATTTTGATAATTTTTAAAGAAGACCATTTAATGAGGTAGAAATTTATTTAAACATATTTATTATTTCACAAATTACAAAGGTTATAAAATTCTTATATTGATTGATTAAGATAAGTGTTATATATTAAGATGATGCTGAATTTAAGAGGGCAATAATTATCAAATTTTCTTAAGAAAATAACAATTTGGCACGAACCAAACTGATGTTTTAGATTTGTTTTTGACCATCGTTACTTGGTTATATTTCATGACATTATTACAAGTAATTAAATCCATATTGCATACATGAAACATAAATCATAAGAACAGTGTAGAAAAGTCCTCAAAAAGAAAAGACAAGATTCATATATATCCCTTTTAATGTGTTTTACCAATGCATGATCAAACGTTATACACTATTTTTAAATGTTCATTAATTTTCAAATTTAAAACAGTAATTGAGTAAAACTGTAACTCATATACACTTGGCTATTAAAACTGTATTCCGATTAATATCGCTAATTCAGTTTTGTCTCCTATAAGAAAAGTTATATTTTCATTTCATGAAGTGAAAACATACTTAATAAAACTCGTATTAGTGGAATTCTTCCCTATTTCAATAGTCTCCAACATATTTATCATGTCGATCATAAGTGTATTTTTTCTTCTATTGGCTATATGCATTTCAGTTTCCGTGAATGCTCAGCAACCGCAATTTCCACCCCCATCTCTATTTCTGTTTCCATTCCAACCGATGCCAGGAATGCCCGACATCGCCAAATGTTTGTCAACATTGATGAATATTCCAGGATGCTTTGCAGAGATCTCTCAGTCTATACAAACCGGCAAATTTGGCAACCTAGGTCCTGCTTGTTGTAAAGCTTTTCTAGAAACCGAAGCCAACTGCATACCAAAACTTCCGTTCATTCCAGTGTTTCCTGCTCTGCTAAAGCAACAATGCTCCCGAATCGCTGGTCCTCCAACAATACTGTAGAAAATTAAAACAAAAATTATTAGTTATGCGAAATGCTAATTTGATATTAGGTTTATTTCTACAATTTTATGGAAGAAAAATACCATAACTAAACATCTTACAATTAATAATCATGTTCCATTATTATATTTCAGTTAGTTATATAATTCCTTAAGTATTAAAAATATATGTAATAATAAATATTATTAAAATTAAAGAATCTAACAAATAGTCAGCGGTATCATTTTATTAATGACTATGTCTGGAATATAAGTAACATTATTTGATCTATTAACAAATTATTTGAATTTTTGTATGTTTAATGAATCACACATTAGAAATCTTGAAATATTTTCAAAGATTTCATATTCGATATTTATTATGTTAGATTTCCATATTTCATATCTCAAAAGCTGTCCAGGATATTAAAGAATATATAACTTCTTCAATTTATTCTTCATTTCTAAAATGTTTTACTCTTTACAATACAGAAAAATGATTCAAATGGTTGTTTTTAAATTGCTTTCTTAATTCCTTTAACAGAAAAAAACAAATTGGTCTATTCTCATATTTGTGTCTTGTAAGTTTATCATTTTCAATATTAAAATCATGTTTCAGAATATTCTAGATAATTATTTTATTAAAAAATGGGGCTTCCAAAAACATTTTAACTTTAATAACAAAATAATCATATTTAAGTAATTTCCTTTAATATATTTTGATTAATTTATATAGTTGTTAGCTTATGATATTATTGATATCATATATTTACATTTAAATTCGTTAAAAAATATATTATGCTTAATCAAATTTTGATAAATTTTAAAGAAGGCCAGCTAATGACGTAGAAATTTATTTAAACATATTTATTATTTCACAAATTACAAAGGTTATAAAACTCTTATATTGATTGATTAAGATAAGTGTTATATATTAAGATGGTGCAGAATTTAAGAGGGCAATAATAATCAAATTTTCTTAAGAAAATAACTATTTTGGCACGAACCAAACTGATGTTTTAGATTTGTTTTGCCCATCGTTACTTGATTATATTTCATGACATTATTACAAGTTATTAAAACCAAATTTCATACATGAAACATAAATCATAATAACAGTGTACAAAAGTCCTCAAAAAGAAAAGACAGGATTCATATATATCTCTTTCAATGTGTTTTACCATTGCATGATCAAACGTTATATACTATTTTTAAATGTTCATTAATTTGCAAATTTAAAACAGCAATTGAGTAAAACTGTAACGCATATACACTTGGCAATTAAAATGGTATTCCGAATAATATCGCTACTTCAGTTTTGTCTCCTATAAGAAAGGTTATATTTTTATTTCTTGACGTGAAAACATACTTAATAAAACTCGTATTAGTGGAATTACGCCCTATTTCAATAGTCTCCAACATATTTATCATGTCGATCAAAAGTGTATTTTTTCTTCTATTGGCTATATGCATTTCAGTTTCTGTGAATGCTCAGCAACCGCAATTTCCACCCCCATCTCTATCTCTGTTTCCATTCCAACCGATGCCAGGAATGCCCGACATCACCAAATGTTTGTCAACATTGATGAATATTCCAGGATGCTTTGCAGAGATCTCTCAGTCTATACTAACCGACAAATTTGGCAACCTAGGTCCTGCTTGTTGTAAAACTTTTCTAGAAACCGAGGCCAACTGCATACCAAAACTTCCGTTCATTCTAGTGTTCCCTGCTCTGCTAAAGCAACAATGCTCCCGAATCGCTGGTCCTCCAACAACACTGTAGAAAATTAAAACAAAAATTATTAGTTATGCGAAATGCTAATTTGGTATTAGGTTTATTTCTACAATTTTATAGAAGAAAAATACCATAACTAAACATCTTATAATTAATAATCATGTCCCATTATTATATTTCAGTTAATTATTTTATTAAAAAATTGGGCTTCCAAAAACATTTTAACTTTAATAACAAAATAATCATATTTAAGTAGTTTAGCTTTAATATATTTTGATTAATTTATATAGTTGTTAGCTTATGATATTATTGATATCATATATTTAAATTCAAATTCGTTAAAAAATATATTATGCTTAATCAAATTTTGACATTTTTTAAAGAAGACCAGCTAATGAAGTAGAAATTTATTTAAACATATTTATTATTTCACAAAGTACAAAGTTTATAAAACTCGTATATTGATTGATTAAGATAAGTGTTATATATTAAGATGATGCTGAATTTAAGAGGGCAATAACTATCAATTTTTCTTAAGAAAAGAACTATTTTGGTACGAACCAAACTGATGTTTTAGATTTGTTTTGCCCATCGTTACTTGGTTATATTTCATGACATTATCACAAGTTATGAAAACCAAATTTCATACATGAAACATAAATCATAATAACAGTGTACAAAAGTCCTCAAAAAGAAAAGACAAGATTCATGTATATCCCTTTCAATGTGTTTTACCAATGCATGATCAAAAGTTATATACTATTTTTAAATGTTCATTAATTTTCAAATTTAAAACAGCAATTGAGTAAAACTGTAACTCATATACACTTGGCTATTAAAACTGTATTCCTATTATTATGGCTACTTCAGTTTTGTCTCCTATAAGAAAGCAAAAATTTTCATTTCATGAAGTGAAAACATACTTAATAAAACTCGTATTAGTGGAATTCCTCTCTATTTCAATCGTCTCCAACATATTTATCATGTCGATCAAAACTGTATTTTTTCTTCTATTGGCTAAATG
This sequence comes from Thlaspi arvense, assembly GCA_911865555.2. Classification (NCBI taxonomy): domain Eukaryota; kingdom Viridiplantae; phylum Streptophyta; class Magnoliopsida; order Brassicales; family Brassicaceae; genus Thlaspi; species Thlaspi arvense. The sequence continues at coordinate 46,231,982 of OU466862.2, forward strand.
CATTTCAGTTTTCGTGAATGCTCAGCAACCGCAATTTCCACACACATCTCTATTTATGTTTCCATTCCAACCGACGCCAGGAATGCCCGACATCACCAAATGTTTGTCAACATTGATGAATATTCCAGGATGCTTTGCAGAGATCTCTCAGTCTATACTAACTGGCAAACTTGGCAACCTAGGTCCTGCTTGTTGTAAAGCTTTTCTAGAAGCCGAAGCCAACTGCATACCAAAACTTCCGTTCATTCCAGTGTTTCCTCCTCTGCTAAAGCAACAATGCTCCCGAATCACTGATCCTCCAACAACACTGTAGAAAATTAAAAAAAAAATTATTAGTTATGCGAAATGCTATTTTGATATTCGGTTTATTTCTACAATTTTATGGAAACAAATACCATAACTAACGATTTTATAATTAATAATCATGTTTCGTTATTATATTTAAGTTAGTTATATAATTCCTTAAATATTTAAAATATACATAATAATAAATAATATTAAAAATTAAAGAATCTAACAAGTAGTCAGCGGTATCATTTGATTAATGAATGTGTCTTGAATAGATATAACATTAGTTGATCAATTAACAAATTATTTGATTTTTTGTATGTTTAATGAATCACACATTAGAAATCTTAAAATGTTTTCAAAGATTTCATATTTGATATTTATCATGTTAGATTTCTTATTTTATATCGCAAAAGCTGTCCAGGATATTAAAGAATATATAACTTCTTCAATTTATTCTTCATTTCTAAAATGTTTTACTCTTTACAATACAGAAAAAATGATTCAAATTGTTGTTTTTAAATTGCTTTCTTAATTCCTTTAACAGAAAAAAACAAATTGGTCTATTCTCATATTTGTGTCTTGTAAGTTTATCATTTTCAATATTCAAATCATGTTTCAGAATATTCTAGATAATTATTTTATTAAAAAATAGGGCTTCCAAAAACATTTTAACTTTAATAAGAAAATAATCATATTTAAGTAATTTCCTTTAATATATTTTGATTAATTTATATAGTTGTTAGCTTATGATATTATTGATATCATATATTTACATTTAAATTCGTTAAAAAATATATTATGCTTAATCAAATTTTGATAATTTTTAAAGAAGGCCAGCTAATGACGTAGAAATTTATTTAAACATATTTATTATTTCACAAACTACAAAGATTATAAAACTCTTATATTGATTGATTAAAATAAGTGTTATATATTAAGATGATGCTTAATTTAAGAGGGAGATAATTATCAAATTTTCTTAAGAAAAATAACTATTTTGGCCCGAACCAAACTGATATTTTAGATTTGTTTTGCCCATCGTTACTTGGTTATATTTCATGACATTATTACAAGTTATTATAACCAAATTTCATACATGAAACATAAATCATAATAACAGTGTACAAAAGTCCTCAAAAAGAAAAGACAAGATTCATATATATCCCCTTCAATGTGTGTTTACCAATGCATGATCAAACGTTATATACTATTTTTAAATGTTCATTAATTTGGAAATTTAAAAGAGCAATTGAGTAAAACTAAAACTCATATACACTTGGCTATTAAAACTGTATTCCGATTAACATCGCTAGTTCAGTTTTGTCTCCTATAAGAAAGGTTATATTTTCATTTCATGAAGTGAAAACATACTTAATAAAACTCGTATTAGTGGAATTGCGCCCTATTTCAATAGTCTCCAACATATTTATCATGTCGATCAAAAGTGTATTTTTTCTTCTATTGGCTATATGCATTTCAGTTTCCGTGAATGCTCAGCAACCGCAATTTCCACCCCCATCTCTATTTCTGTTTCCATTCCAACCGATGCCAGGAATGCCCGACATCACCAAATGTTTATCAACATTGATGAATATTCCAGGATGCTTTGGAGAGATCTCTCAGTCTATACTAACCAGCAAATTTGGCAACCTAGGTCCTGCTTGTTGTAAAGCTTTTCTAGAAACCGAGGCCAACTGCATACCAAAACTTCCGTTCATTCTAGTGTTCCCTGCTCTGCTAAAGCAACAATGCTCCCGAATCACTGGTCCTCCAACAACACTGTAGAAAATTAAAACAAAAATTATTAGTTATGCGAAATGCTAATTTGGTATTAGGTTTATTTCTACAATTTTATGGAAGAAAAATACCATAACTAAACATCTTATAATTAATAATCATGTTCCATTATTATATTTCAGTTAATTATTTTATTAAAAAATTGGGCTTCCAAAAACATTTTAACTTTAATAACAAAATAATCATATTTAAGTAGTTTCCTTTAATATATTTTGATTAATTTATATAGTTGTTAGCTTATGATATTATTGATATCATATATTTACATTCAAATTCGTTAAAAAATATATTATGCTTAATCAAATTTTGACATTTTTTAAAGAAGACCAGCTAATGAAGTAGAAATTTATTTAAAAATATTTATTATTTCACAAAGTACAAAGTTTATAAAACTCTTATATTGATTGATTAAGATAAGTGTTATATATTAAGATGATGCTGAATTTAAGAGGGCAATAACTATCAATTTTTCTTAAGAAAAGAACTATTTTGGTACGAACCAAACTGTTGTTTTAGATTTGTTTTGCCCATCGTTACTTGGTTATATTTCATGACATTATTACAAGTTATGAAAACCAAATTTCATACATGAAACATAAATCATAATAACAGTGTACAAAAGTCCTCAAAAAGAAAAGACAAGATTCATGTATATCCCTTTCAATGTGTTTTACCAATGCATGATCAAAAGTTATATACTATTTTTAAATGTTCATTAATTTTCAAATTTAAAACAGCAATTGAGTAAAACTGTAACTCATATACACTTGGCTATTAAAAATGTATTCCGATTATTATGGCTAGTTCTGTTTTGTCTCCTATAAGAAAGCAAAAATTTTCATTTCATGAAGTGAAAACATACTTAATAAAACTCGTATTAGTGGAATTCCTCTCTATTTCAATAGTCTCCAACATATTTATCATGTCGATCAAAACTGTATTTTTTCTTCTATTGGCTATATGCATTTCAGTTTTCGTGAATGCTCAGCAACCGCAATTTCCACACACATCTCTATTTATGTTTCCATTCCAACCGACGCCAGGAATGCCCGACATCACCAAATGTTTGTCAACATTGATGAATATTCCAGGATGCTTTGCAGAGATCACTCAGTCTATACTAACTGGCAAATTTGGCAACCTAGGTCCTGCTTGTTGTAAAGCTTTTCTAGAAGCCGAAGCCAACTGCATACCAAAACTTCCGTTCATTCCAGTGTTTCCTCCTCTGCAAAAGCAACAATGCTCCCGAATCACTGATCCTCCAACAACACTGTAGAAAATTAAAAAAAAAATTATTAGTTATGCGAAATGCTATTTTGATATTAGGTTTATTTCTACAATTTTATGGAAAAAATACCATAACTAACGATTTTATAATTAATAATCATGTTTCGTTATTATATTTCAGTTAGTCATATAATTCCTTAAATATTTAAAATATACATAATAATAAATAATATTAAAATTAAAGAATCTAACAAGTAGTCAGCGGTATCATTTGATTAATGAATGTGTCTTGAATAGATATAACATTAGTTGATCAATTAACAAATTATTTTATTTTTTGTATGTTTAATGAATCACACATTAGAAATCTTGAAATGTTTTCAAAGATTTCATATTTGATATTTATCATGTTAGATTTCTTATTTCATATCTCAAAAGCTGTCCAGGATATTAAAGAATATATAACTTCTTCAATTTATTCTTCATTTCTAAAATGTTTTACTCTTTACAATACATAAAAAATGATTCAAATGGTTGTTTTTAAATTGCTTTCTTAATTCCTTTAACAGAAAAAAAACAAATTGGTCTATTCTCAAATTTGTGTCTTGTAAGTTTATCATTTTCAATATTCAAATCATGTTTCAGAATACTCTAGATAATTATTTTATTAAAAAATGGGGCTTCCAAAAACATTTTAACTTTAATAACAAAATAATCATATTTAAGTAATTTCCTTTAATATATTTTGGTTAATTTATATAGTTGTGAGCTTATTATATTATTGATATCATATATTTACATTTAAATTCATTAAAAAATATATTATGCTTAATCAAATTTTGACATTTTTTAAAGAAGGCCAGCTAATGACGTAGAAATTTATTTAAACATATTTATTATATCACAAATTACAAAGGTTATAAAACTCTTATATTGATTGATTAAGATAAGTGTTATATATTAAGATGATGCTGAATTTAAGAGAGAGATAATTATCAAATTTTCTTAAGAAAAATAACTATTTTGGCCCGAACCAAACTGATATTTTAGATTTGTTTTGCCCATCGTTACTTGGTTATATTTCATGACATTATTACAAGTTATTATAACCAAATTTCATACATGAAACATAAATCAAAATAACAGTGTACAAAAGTCCTCAAAAAGAAAAGACAAGATTCATATATATCCCTTTCAATGTGTGTTTACCAATGCATGATCAAACGTTATATACTATTTTTAAATGTTCATTAATTTGGAAATTTAAAACAGCAATTGAGTAAAACTGAAACTCATATACACTTGGCTATTAAAACTGTATTCCGATTAACATCTCTACTTCAGTTTTGTCTCCTATAAGAAAGGTTATATTTTCATTTCATGAAGTGAAAACATACTTTATAAAACTCGTATTAGTGGAATTGCGCCCTATTTCAATAGTCTCCAACATATTTATCATGTCGATCAAAAGTGTATTTTTTCTTCTATTGGCTATATGCATTTCAGTTTCTGTGAATGCTCAGCAACCGCAATTTCCACCCCCATCTCTATTTCTGTTTCCATTACAACCGATGCCAGGAATGCCCGACATCACCAAATGTTTGTCAACATTGATGAATATTCCAGGATGCTTTGCAGAGATCTCTCAGTCTATACTAACCGGCAAATTTGGCAACCTAGGTCCTGCTTGTTGTAAAGCTTTTCTAGAAACCGAGGCCAACTGCATACCAAAACTTCCGTTCATTCTAGTGTTTCCTGCTCTGCTAAAGCAACAATGCTCCCGAATCGCTGGTCCTCCAACAACACTGTAGAAAATTAAAACAAAAATTATTAGTTATGCGAAATGCTAATTTGGTATTAGGTTTATTTCTACAATTTTATGGAAGAAAAATACTATAACTGAACATCTTATAATTAATAATCATGTTCCATTATTATATTTCAGTTAATTATTTTATTAAAAAATTGGGCTTCCAAAAACATTTTAACTTTAATAACAAAATAATCATATTTAAGTAGTTTCCTTTAATATATTTTTATTAATTTATATAGTTGTTAGCTTATGATATTATTGATATCATATATTTACATTCAATTTCGTTAAAAAATATATTATGCTTAATCAAATTTTGACATTTTTTAAAGAAGACCAGCAAATGAAGTAGAAATTTATTTAAACATATTTATTATTTCACAAATTACAAAGGTTATAAAACTCTTATATTGATTGATTAAGATAAGTGTTATATATTAAGATGATGCTGAATTTAAGAGGGCAATAACTATCAAATTTTCTTAAGAAAAGAACTATTTTGGTACAAACCAAACTGATGTTTTAGATTTGTTTTGCCCATCGTTACTTGGTTATATTTCATGACATTATTACAAGTTATGAAAACCAAATTTCATACATGAAACATAAATCATAATAACAGTGTACAAAAGTCCTCAAAAAGAAAAGACAAGATTCATGTATATCCCTTTCAATGTGTTTTACCAATGCATGATCAAAAGTTATATACTATTTTTAATTGTTCATTAATTTTCAAATTTAAAACAGCAATTGAGTAAAACTGTAACTCATATACACTTGGCTATTAAAACTGTATTCCGATTATTATGGCTACTTCAGTTTTGTTTCCTATAAGAAAGCAAAAATTTTCATTTCATGAAGTGAAAACATACTTAATAAAACTCGTATTAGTGGAATTCCTCCCTATTTTAATAGTCTCCAACATATTTATCATGTCGATCAAAAGTGTATTTTTTCTTCTATTGGCTATATGCATTTCAGTTTTCGTGAATGCTCAGCAACCGCAATTTCCACACACATCTCTATTTATGTTTCCATTCCAACCGACGCCAGGAATGCCCGACATCACCAAATGTTTGTCAACATTGATGAATATTCCAGGATGCTTTGTAGAGATCTCTCAGTCTATACTAACTGGCAAATTTGGCAACCTAGGTCCTGCTTGTTGTAAAGCTTTTCTAGAAGCCGAAGCCAACTGCATATCAAAACTTCCGTTCATTCTAGTGTTTCCTCCTCTGCTAAAGCAACAATGCTCCCGAATCGCTGGTCCTCCAACAACACTGTAGAAAATTAAAAAAAAATTATTAGTTATACGAAATGCTATTTTTATATTAGGTTTATTTCTACAATTTTAAGGAAAAAAATACCATAACTAACGATTTTATAATTAATAAGCATGTTTCGTTATTATATTTTAGTTAGTTATATAATTCCTTAAATATTTAAAATAGACATAATAATAAATAATATTAAAATTAAAGAATCTAACAAGTAGTCAGCGGTATCATTTGATTAATGAATGTGTCTTGAATAGATGTAACATTATTTGATCAATTAACAAATTATTTGAATTTTTTTATGTTTAATGAATAACACATTAGAAATCTTGAAATGTTTTCAAAGATTTCATATTCGATATTTATTATTTTAGATTTCCTTATTTCATATCTCAAAAGCTCTCCAAGATATTAAAGAATATATAACTTCTTCAATTTATTCTTCATTTCTAAAATGTTTTACTCTTTACAATACAGAAAAAATGATTCAAATGGTTGTTTTTAAATTGCTTTCTTAATTCCTTTAACAGAAAAGAACAAATTGGTCTATTCTCATATTTGTGTCTTGTAAGTTTATCATTTTCAATATTAAAATCATGTTTCAGAATATTCTAAATTATTATTTTATTAAAAAATGGGGCTTCCAAAAACATTTTAACTTTAATAACAAAATAATCATATTTAAGTAATTTCCTTTAATATATTTTGATTAATTTATATAGTTGTTAGCTTATGATATTATTGATATCATATATTTACGTTTAAATTCGTTAAAAAATATATTATGCTTAATCAGATTTTGATAATTTTTAAAGAAGGCCAGCTAATGACGTAGAAATTTATTTAAATATATTTATTATTTCACAAAATACAAAGGTTATAAAACTCTTATATTGATTGATTAAGATAAGTGTTATATATTAAGATGATGCTGAATTTAAGAGGGCAATAATTATCAAATTTTCTTAAGAAAATAACTATTTTGGCCCGAACCAAACTGATATTTTAGATTTGTTTTGCCCATTGTTACTTGGTTATATTTCATGACATTATTACAAGTTATTAAAACGAAATTTCATACATGAAACATAAATCATAATAACAGTGTAAAAAAAATCCTCAAAAAGAAAAGACAAGATTCATATATATCCCCTGCAATGTGTGTTTACCAATGCATGATCAAACGTTATATACTATTTTTAAATGTTCATTGATTTGCAAATTTAAAACAGCAATTGAGTAAAACTGTAACTCATATACACTTGGCTATTAAAACTGTATTCCGATTAATATCGCTACTTCAGTTTTGTCTCCTATAAGAAATGTTATATTTTCATTTCATGAAGTGAAAACATACTTAATAAAACTCGTATTAGTGGAATTGCGCCCTATTTCATTAGTCTCCAACATATTTATCATGTCGATCAAAAGTGTATTTTTTCTTCTATTGGCTATATGCATTTCAGTTTCCGTGAATGCTCAGCAACCGCAATTTCCTCCCCCATCTCTATTTCTGTTTCCATTCCAACCGATGCCAGGAATGCCCGACATCACCAAATGTTTGTCAACATTGATGAATATTCCAGGATGCTTTGCAGAGATCTCTCAGTCTATACTAACCGGCAAATTTGGCAACCTAGGTCTTGCTTGTTGTAAAGCTTTTCTAGAAACCGAGGCCAACTGCATACCAAAACTTCCGTTCATTCTAGTGTTTCCTGCTCTGCTAAAGCAACAATGCTCCCGAATCGCTGGTCCTCCAACAACACTGTAGAAAATTTAAACAAAAAATATTATTTATGCGAAAAGCTAATTTGGTATTAGGTTTATTTCTACAATTTTATGGATGAAAAATACCATAACTAAACATCTTATAATTAATAATCATGTTCCATTATTATATTTCAGTTAATTATTTTATTAAACAATTGGGCTTCCAAAAACATTTTAACTTTAATAACAAAATAATCATATTTAAGTAGTTTCCTTTAATATATTTTGATTAATTTATATGGTTGTGAGCTTATTATATTATTGATATCATATATTTACATTTAAATTCGTTAAAAAATATATTATGCTTAATCAAATTTTGACATTTTTTAAAGAAGACCAGCTAATGAATTAAAAATTTATTTAAATACTATAACTAACGATTTTATAATTAATAATCATGTTTCGTTATTATATTTTAGTTAGTTATATAATTCCTTAAATATTTAAAATAGACATAATAATAAATAATATTAAAATTAAAGAATCTAACAAGTAGTCAGCGGTATCATTTGATTAATGAATGTGTCTTGAATAGATGTAACATTATTTGATCAATTAACAAATTATTTGAATTTTTTTATGTTTAATGAATCACACATTAGAAATCTTGAAATATTTTCAAAGATTTCATATTCGATATTTATTATTTTAGATTTCCTTATTTCATATCTCAAAAGCTCTCCAGGATATTAAAGAATATATAACTTCTTCAATTTATTCTTCATTTCTAAAATGTTTTACTCTTTACAATACAGAAAAAATGATTCAAATGGTTGTTTTTAAATTGCTTTCTTAATTCCTTTAACAGAAAAAAACAAATTGGTCTATTCTCATATTTGTGTCTTGTAAGTTTATCATTTTCAATATTAAAATCATGTTTCAGAATATTCTAAATTATTATTTTATTAAAAAATGGGGCTTCCAAAAACATTTTAACTTTAATAACAAAATAATCATATTTAAGTAATTTCCTTTAATATATTTTGATTAATTTATATAGTTGTGAGCTTATTATATTATTGATATCATATATTTACATTTAAATTCGTTAAAACATATATTATGCTTAATCAAATTTTGACATTTTTTAAAGAAGACCAGCTAATGAAGTAGAAATTTATTTAAACATATTTATTATTTCACAAATTACAAAGGTTATAAAACTCTTATATTGATTGATTAAGATAAGTGTTATATATTAAGATGATGCTGAATTTAAGAGGGCAATAATTATCAAATTTTCTTAAGAAAATAACTATTTTGGCCCGAACCAAACTGATATTTTAGATTTGTTTTGCCCATCGTTACTTGGTTATATTTCATGACATTTTTACAAGTTATTAAAACCAAATTTCATACATGAAACATAAATCATAATAACAGTGTACAAAAGTCCTCAAAAAGAAAAGACAAGATTCATATATATCCCCTTCAATGTGTGTTTACCAATGCATGATCAAACGTTATATACTGTTTTTAAATGTTCATTAATTTGCAAATTTAAAACAGCAATTGAGTAAAACTGTAACTCATATACACTTGGCTATTAAAACTGTATTCCGATTAATATCGCTACTTCAGTTTTGTCTCCTATAAGAAAGGTTATATTTTCATTTCATGAAGTGAAAAAATACTTTATAAAACTCGTATTAGTGGAATTGCGCCCTATTTCAATAGTCTCCAACATATTTATCATGTCGATCAAAAGTGTATTTTTTCTTCTATTGGCTATATGCATTTCAGTTTCCGTGAATGCTCAGCAACAGCAATTTCCACCCCCATCTCTCTTTCTGTTTCCATTCCAACCGATGCCAGAAATGCCCGACATCACCAAATGTTTGTCAACATTGATGAATATTCCAGGATGCTTTGCAGAGATCTCTCAGTCTATACTAACCGGCAAATTTGGCAACCTAGGTCCTGCTTGTTGTAAAGCTTTTCTAGAAACCAAGGCCAACTGCATACCAAAACTTCCGTTCATTCTAGTGTTTCCTGCTCTGCTAAAGCAACAATGCTCCCGAATCGCTGGTCCTCCAACAACACTGTAGAAAATTAAAACAAAAGTTATTAGTTATGCGAAATGCTAATTTGGTATTAGGTTTATTTCTACAATTTTATGGAAGAAAAATACCATAACTAAACATTTTATAATTAATAATCATGTTCCATTATTATATTTCAGTTAATTATTTTATTAAAAAATTGGGCTTCCAAAAACATTTTAACTTTAATAACAAAATAATCATATTTAAGTAGTTTCCATTAATATATTTTGATTAATTTATATAGTTGTGAGCTTATTATATTATTGATATCATATATTTACATTTAAATTCGTTAAAACATATATTATGCTTAATCAAATTTGACATTTTTTAAAGAAGACCAGCTAATGAAGTAGAAATTTATTTAAACATATTTATTATTTCACAAATTACAAAGTTTATAAAACTATTATATTGATTGATTAAGATAAGTGTTATATATTAAGATGATGCTGAATTTAAGAGGGCAATATCTATCAAATTTTCTTAAGAAAAGAACTATTTTGGTACGAACCAAACTGATGTTTTAGATTATTTTGCCCATCGTTACTTGGTTATATTTCATGACATTATTACAAGTTATGAAAACCAAATTTCATACATGAAACATAAATCATAATAACAATGTACAAAAGTCCTCAAAAAGAAAAGACAAGATTCATGTATATCCCTTTCAATGTGTTTTACCAATGCATGATCAAAAGTTATATACTATTTTTAATTGTTCATTAATTTTCAAATTTAAAACAGCAATTGAGTAAAACTGTAACTTATATACACTTGGCTAATAAAACTGTATTCGATTAATATCGCTACTTCAGTTTTGTCTCCTATAAGAAAGGATATATTTTCATTTCATGAAGTGAAAACATACTTCATAAAACTCGTATTAGTGGAATTGCGCCCTATTTCAATAGTCTCCAACATATTTATCATGTCGATCAAAAGTGTATTTTTTCTTCTATTGGCTATATGCATTTCAGTTTCCGTGAATGCTCAGCAACAGCAATTTCCACCCCCATCTCTATTTCTGTTTCCATTCCAACCGATGCCAGGAATGCCCGACATCACCAAATGTTTGTCAACATTGATGAATATTCCAGGATGCTTTGCAGAGATCTCTCAGTCTATACTAACCGGCAAATTTGGCAACATAGGTCCTGCTTGTTGTTAAGCTTTTCTAGAAACCGAGGCCAACTGCATACCAAAACTTCCATTCATTCTAGTGTTTCCTGCTCTGCTAAAGCAACAATGCTCCCGAATCGCTGGTCCTCCAACAACACTGAAGAAAATTAAAACAAAAGTTATTAGTTATGCGAAATGCTAATTTGGTATTAGGTATATTTCTACAATTTTATGGAAGAAAAATACCATAACTAAACATCTTATAATTAATAATCATGTTCCATTATTATATTTCAGTTAATTATTTTATTAAAAATTGGGCTTCCAAAAACATTTTAACTTTAATAACAAAATAATCATAATTAAGTAGTTTCCTTTAAAATATTTTGATTAATTTATATAGTTGTGAGCTTATTATATTATTGATATCATATATTTACATTTAAATTCGTTAAAACATATATTATGCTTAATCAAATTTTGACATTTTTTAAAGAAGACCAGCTAATGAAGTAGAACTTTATTTAAACATATTTATTATTTCACAAATTACAAAGTTTATAAAACTCTTATATTGATTGATAAAGATAAGTGTTATATATTAAGATGATGCTGAATTTAAGAGGGCAATATCTATCAAATTTTCTTAAGAAAAGAACTATTTTGGTATGAACCAAACTGATGTTTTAGATTTGTTTTGCCCATCGTTACTTGGTTATATTTCATGACATTATTACAAGTTATGAAAACCAAATTTCATACATGAAACATAAATCATAATAACAGTGTAGAAAAGTCCTCAAAAAAAAAAGACAAGATTCATGTATATCCCTTTCAATGTGTTTTACCAATGCATGATCAAAAGTTATATACTATTTTTAATTGTTCATTAATTTTCAAATTTAAAACAGCAATTGAGTAAAACTGTAACTCATATACACTTGGCTATTAAAACTGTATTCCGATTATTATGGCTACTTCAGTTTTGTCTCCTATAAGAAAGCAAAAATTTTCATTTCATGAAGTGAAAACATACTTAATAAAACTCGTATTAGTGGAATTCCTCCCTATTTTAATAGTCTCCAACATATTTATCATGTCGATCAAAAGTGTATTTTTCTTCTATTGGCTATATGCATTTCAGTTTTCGTGAATGCTCAGCAACCGCAATTTCCACACACATCTCTATTTATGTTTCCATTGCAACCGACGCCAGGAATGCCCGACATCACCAAATGTTTGTCAACATTGATGAATATTCCAGGATGCTTTGCAGAGATCTCTCAGTCTATACTAACTGGCAAATTTGGCAACCTAGGTCCTGCTTGTTGTAAAGCTTTTCTAGAAGCCGAAGCCAACTACATACCAAAACTTCCGTTCATTCCAGTGTTTCCTCCTCTGCTAAAGCAACAATGCTCCCGAATCGCTGGTCCTCCAACAACACTGTAGAAAATTAAAAAAAAAAATTATTAGTTATGCGAAATGCTATTATGATATTATGTTTATTTCTACAATTTTATGGAAAAAATACCATAACTAACGATTTTATAATTAATAATCATGTTTCGTTATTATATTTCAGTTAGTTATATAATTCCTTAAATATTTAAAATATACATAATAATAAATAATATTAAAATTAAGGAATCTAACAAGTAGTCAGCGATATCATTTGATTAATGAATTTGTCTTGAATAGATGTAACATTATTTGATCAATTAACAAATTATTTGAATTTTTGTATGTTTAATGAATCACACATTAGAAATCTTGAAATGTTTTCAAAGATTTCATATTCGATATTTATTATTTTAGATTTCCTTATTTCATATCTCAAAAGCTGTCCAGGATATTAAAGAATATATAACTTCTTCAATTTATTCTTCATTTCTAAAATGTTATACTCTTTACAATACAGAAAAAATGATTCAAATGGTTGTTTTTAAATTGCTTTCTTAATTCCTTTAACAGAAAAAAACAATTTGGTCTATTCTCATATTTGTGTCTTGTAAGTTTATCATTTTCAATATTAAAATCATGTTTCAGAATATTCTAGATAATTATTTTATTAAAAAATTGGGCTTCCAAAAACATTTTAACTTTAATAACAAAATAATCATATTTAAGTAGTTTCCTTTAATATATTTTGATTAATTTATATAGTTGTGTGCTTATTATATTATTGATATCATATATTTACATTTAAATTCGTTAAAACATATATTATGCTTAATCAAATTTTGACATTTTTTAAAGAAGACCAGCTAATGAAGTAGAAATTTATTTAAACATATTTATTATTTCACAAATTACAAAGTTTATAAAACTATTATATTGATTGATTAAGATAAGTGTTATATATTAAGATGATGCTGAATTTAAGAGGGCAATATCTATCAAATTTTCTTAAGAAAAGAACTATTTTGGTACGAACCAAACTGATGTTTTAGATTATTTTGCCCATCGTTACTTGGTTATATTTCATGACATTATTACAAGTTATGAAAACCAAATTTCATACATGAAACATAAATCATAATAACAGTGTACAAAAGTCCTCAAAAAGAAAAGACAAGATTCATGTATATCCCTTTTAATGTGTTTTACCAATGCATGATCAAAAGTTATATACTATTTTTAATTGTTCATTAATTTTCAAATTTAAAACAGCAATTGAGTAAAACTGTAACTTATATACACTTGGCTATTAAAACTGTATTCCGATTAATATCGCTACTTCAGTTTTGTCTCCTATAAGAAAGGTTATATTTTCATTTCATGAAGTGAAAACATACTTAATAAAACTCGTATTAGTGGAATTGCGCCCTATTTCAATAGTCTCCAACATATTTATCATGTCGATCAAAAGTGTATTTTTTCTTCTATTGGCTATATGCATTTCAGTTTCCGTGAATGCTCAGCAACCGCAATTTCCACCCCCATCTCTATTTCTGTTTCCATTCCAACCGATGCCAGGAATGCCCGACATCACCAAATGTTTGTCAACATTGATGAATATTCCAGGATGCTTTGCAGAGATCTCTCAGTCTATACTAACTGGCAAATATCGCAACCTAGGTCCTGCTTGTTGTAAAGCTTTTCTAGAAGCCGAAGCCAACTGCATACCAAAACTTCCGCTCATTCCAGTGTTTCCTCCTCTGCTAAAGCAACAATGCTCCCGAATCGCTGGTCCTCCAACAACACTGTAGAAAATTAAAAAAAAAAATTATTAGTTATGCGAAATGCTATTTTGATATTATGTTTATTTCTGCAATTTTATGGAAAAAAATACCATAACTAACGATTTTATAATTAATAATCATGTTTCGTTATTATATTTCAGTTAGTTATATAATTCCTTAAATATTCAAAATATACATAATAATAAATAATATTAAAATTAAAGAATCTAACAAGTAGTCAGCGGTATCATTTGATTAATGAATGTGTCTTGAATAGATGTAACATTATTTGATCAATTAACAAATTATTTGAATTTTTGTATGTTTAATGAATCACACATTAGAAATCTTGAAATGTTTTCAAAGATTTCATATTCGATATTTATTATTTTAAATTTCCTTATTTCATATCTCAAAAGCTGTCCAGGATATAAAAGAATATATAACTTCTTCAATTTATTCTTCATTTCTAAAATGTTTTACTCTTTACAATACAGAAAAAATGATTCAAATGGTTGTTTTTAAATTGCTTTCTTAATTCCTTTAACAGAAAAAAACAAATTGGTCTATTCTCATATTTGTGTCTTGTAAGTTTATCATTTTCAATATTAAAATCATGTTTCAGAATATTCTAAATTATTATTTTATTAAAAAATGGGGCTTCCAAAAACATTTTAACTTTAATAACAAAATAATCATATTTAAGTAATTTCCTTTAATATATTTTGATTAATTTATATAGTTGTGAGCTTATTATATTATTGATATCATATATTTACATTTAAATTCGTTAAAACATATATTATGCTTAATCAAATTTTGACATTTTTTAAAGAAGACCAGCTAATGAAGTAGAAATTTATTTAAACATATTTATTATTTCACAAATTACAAAGTTTATAAAACTATTATATTGATTGATTAAGATAAGTGTTATATATTAAGATGATGCTGAATTTAAGAGGGCAATATCTATCAAATTTTCTTAAGAAAAGAACTATTTTGGTACGAACCAAACTGATGTTTTAGATTATTTTGCCCATCGCTACTTAGTTATATTTCATGACATTATTACAAGTTATGAAAACCAAATTTCATACATGAAACATAAATCATAATAACAGTGTACAAAAGTCCTCAAAAAGAAAAGACAAGATTCATGTATATCCCTTTCAATGTGTTTTACCAATGCATGATCAAAAGTTATATACTATTTTTAATTGTTCATTAATTTTCAAATTTAAAACAGCAATTGAGTAAAACTGTAACTTATATACACTTGGCTAATAAAACTGTATTCCGATTAATATCGCTACTTCAGTTTTGTCTCCTATAAGAAAGGTTATATTTTCATTTCATGAAGTGAAAACATACTTAATAAAACTCGTATTAGTGGAATTGCGCCCTATTTCAATAGTCTCCAACATATTTATCATGTCGATCAAAAGTGTATTTTTTCTTCTATTGGCTATATGCATTTCAGTTTCCGTGAATGCTCAGCAACCGCAATTTCCACCCCCATCTCTATTTCTGTTTCCATTCCAACCGATGCCAGGAATGCCCGACATCACCAAATGTTTGTCAACATTGATGAATATTCCAGGATGCTTTGCAGAGATCTCTCAGTCTATACTAACCGGCAAATTTGGCAACATAGGTCCTGCTTGTTGTAAAGCTTTTCTAGAAACCGAGGCCAACTGCATACCAAAACTTCCGTTCATTCTAGTGTTTCCTGCTCTGCTAAAGCAACAATGCTCCCGAATCGCTGGTCCTCCAACAACACTGTAGAAAATTAAAACAAAAGTTATTAGTTATGCGAAATGCTAATTTGGTATTAGGTTTATTTCTACAATTTTATGGAAGAAAAATACCATAACTAAACATCTTATAATTAATAATCATGTTCCATTATTATATTTCAGTTAATTATTTTATTAAAAATTGGGCTTCCAAAAACATTTTAACTTTAATAACAAAATAATCATAATTAAGTAGTTTCCTTTAAAATATTTTGATTAATTTATATAGTTGTGAGCTTATTATATTATTGATATCATATATTTACATTTAAATTCGTTAAAACATATATTATGCTTAATCAAATTTTGACATTTTTTAAAGAAGACCAGCTAATGAAGTAGAACTTTATTTAAACATATTTATTATTTCACAAATTACAAAGTTTATAAAACTCTTATATTGATTGATAAAGATAAGTGTTATATATTAAGATGATGCTGAATTTAAGAGGGCAATATCTATCAAATTTTCTTAAGAAAAGAACTATTTTGGTATGAACCAAACTGATGTTTTAGATTTGTTTTGCCCATCGTTACTTGGTTATATTTCATGACATTATTACAAGTTATGAAAACCAAATTTCATACATGAAACATAAATCATAATAACAGTGTAGAAAAGTCCTCAAAAAAAAAAGACAAGATTCATGTATATCCCTTTCAATGTGTTTTACCAATGCATGATCAAAAGTTATATACTATTTTTAATTGTTCATTAATTTTCAAATTTAAAACAGCAATTGAGTAAAACTGTAACTCATATACACTTGGCTATTAAAACTGTATTCCGATTATTATGGCTACTTCAGTTTTGTCTCCTATAAGAAAGCAAAAATTTTCATTTCATGAAGTGAAAACATACTTAATAAAACTCGTATTAGTGGAATTCCTCCCTATTTTAATAGTCTCCAACATATTTATCATGTCGATCAAAAGTGTATTTTTCTTCTATTGGCTATATGCATTTCAGTTTTCGTGAATGCTCAGCAACCGCAATTTCCACACACATCTCTATTTATGTTTCCATTCCAACCGACGCCAGGAATGCCCGACATCACCAAATGTTTGTCAACATTGATGAATATTCCAGGATGCTTTGCAGAGATCTCTCAGTCTATACTAACTGGCAAATTTGGCAACCTAGGTCCTGCTTGTTGTAAAGCTTTTCTAGAAGCCGAAGCCAACTGCATACCAAAACTTCCGTTCATTCCAGTGTTTTCTCCTCTGCTAAAGCAACAATGCTCCCGAATCGCTGGTCCTCCAACAACACTGTAGAAAATTAAAAAAAAAAATTATTAGTTATGCGAAATGCTATTATGATATTATGTTTATTTCTACAATTTTATGGAAAAAATACCATAACTAACGATTTTATAATTAATAATCATGTTTCGTTATTATATTTCAGTTAGTTATATAATTCCTTAAATATTTAAAATATACATAATAATAAATAATATTAAAATTAAGGAATCTAACAAGTAGTCAGCGATATCATTTGATTAATGAATTTGTCTTGAATAGATGTAACATTATTTGATCAATTAACAAATTATTTGAATTTTTGTATGTTTAATGAATCACACATTAGAAATCTTGAAATGTTTTCAAAGATTTCATATTCGATATTTATTATTTTAGATTTCCTTATTTCATATCTCAAAAGCTGTCCAGGATATTAAAGAATATATAACTTCTTCAATTTATTCTTCATTTCTAAAATGTTTTACTCTTTGCAATACAGAAAAAATGATTCAAATGGTTGTTTATAAATTGCTTTCTTAATTCCTTTAACAGAAAAAAACAATTTGGTCTATTCTCATATTTGTGTCTTGTAAGTTTATCATTTTCAATATTAAAATCATGTTTCAGAATATTCTAGATAATTATTTTATTAAAAAATTGGGCTTCCAAAAACATTTTAACTTTAATAACAAAATAATCATATTTAAGTAGTTTCCTTTAATATATTTTGATTAATTTATATAGTTGTGTGCTTATTATATTATTGATATCATATATTTACATTTAAATTCGTTAAAACATATATTATGCTTAATCAAATTTTTACATTTTTTAAAGAAGACCAGCTAATGAAGTAGAAATTTATTTAAACATATTTATTATTTCACAAATTACAAAGTTTATAAAACTATTATATTGATTGATTAAGATAAGTGTTATATATTAAGATGATGCTGAATTTAAGAGGGCAATATCTATCAAATTTTCTTAAGAAAAGAACTATTTTGGTACGAATCAAACTGATGTTTTAGATTATTTTGCCCATCGTTACTTGGTTATATTTCATTACATTATTACAAGTTATGAAAACCAAATTTCATACATGAAACATAAATCATAATAACAGTGTACAAAAGTCCTCAAAAAGAAAAGACAAGATTCATGTATATCCCTTTCAATGTGTTTTACCAATGCATGATCAAAAGTTATATACTATTTTTAATTGTTCATTAATTTTCAAATTTAAAACAGCAATTGAGTAAAACTGTAACTTATATACACTTGGCTATTAAAACTGTATTCCGATTAATATCGCTACTTCAGTTTTGTCTCCTATAAGAAAGGTTATATTTTCATTTCATGAAGTGAAAACATACTTAAAAAAACTCGTATTAGTGGAATTCCTCCCTATTTCAATAGTCTCCAACATATTTATCATGTCGATCAAAAGTGTATTTTTTCTTCTATTGGCTATATGCATTTCAGTTTTCGTGAATGCTCAGCAACCGCAATTTCCACACACATCTCTATTTATGTTTCCATTCCAACTGACGCCAGGAATGCCCGACATCACCAAATGTTTGTCAACATTGATGAATATTCCAGGATGCTTTGCAGAGATCTCTCACTCTATACTAACTGGCAAATATCGCAACCTAGGTCCTGCTTGTTGTAAAGCTTTTCTAGAAGCCGAAGCCAACTGCATACCAAAACTTCTGCTCATTCCAGTGTTTCCTCCTCTGCTAAAGCAACAATGCTCCCGAATCGCTGGTCCTTCAACAACACTGTAGAAAATTAAAAAAATATTATTAGTTATGCGAAATGCTATTTTGATATTAGGTTTATTTCTACAATTTTATGGAAACAAATACCATAACTAACGATTTTATACTTAATAATCATGTTTCGTTATTATATTTCAGTTAGTTATATAATTCCTTAAATATTTAAAATATACATAATAATAAATAATATTAAAATTAAAGAATCTAACAAGTAGTCAGCGGTATCATTTGATTAATGAATGTGTCTTGAATAGATGTAACATTATTTGATGAATTAACAAATTATTTGAATTTTTGTATGTTTAATGAATCACACATTAGAAATCTTGAAATGTTTTCAAAGATTTCATATTCGATATTTATTATTTTAGATTTCCTTATTTCATATCTCAAAAGCTGTCCAGGATATTAAAGAATATATAACTTCTTCAATTTATTGTTCATTTCTAAAATGTTTTACTCTTTACAATACAGAAAAAATGATTCAAATGGTTGTTTTTAAATTGCTTTCTTAATTCCTTTAACAGAAAAAAATAAATTGGTCTATTCTCATATTTGTGTCTTGTAAGTTTATCATTTTCAATATTAAAATCATGTTTCAGAATATTCTAGATAATTATTTTATTCAAAAATGGGGCTTCCAAAAATATTTTAACTTTAATAATAAAATAATCATATTTAAGTAATTTCCTTTAATATATTTTGATTAATTTATATAGTTGTTAGCTTATGATATTATTGATATCATATATTTACATTTAAATTCGTTAAAAAATATATTATGCTTTATCAAATTTTGATAATTTTTAAAGAAGGCCAGCTAATGACGTAGAAATTTATTTAAACATATTTATAATTTCACGAATTACAAAGGTTATAAAACTCTTATATTGATTGATTAAGAAAAGTGTTATATATTAAGATGATGCTGAATTTAAGAGGGCAATAATTATCAAATTTTCTTAAGAAAATAACTATTTTGGCCCGAACCAAACTGATATTTTAGATTTGTTTTGTCCATCGTTACTTGGTTATATTTCATGACTTTATTACAAGTTATTAAAACCAAATTTCATACATGAAACATAAATCATAATAACAATGTACAAAAGTCCTCAAAAAAAAAAGACAGGATCCATATATATCCCCTTTAATGTGTTTTACCAATGCATGATCAAACGTTATATACTATTTTTAAATGTTCATTTATTTTCAAAATTAAAACAGCAATTGAGTAAAACTGTAACGCATATACACTTGGCTATTAAAATGGTATTCCGATTAATATCGTTACTTCAGTTTTGTCTCCTATAAGAAAGGTTATATTTTCATTTCATGAAGTGAAAACCTACTTAATAAAACTCGTATTAGTGGAATTCCTGCCTATTTTAATAGTCTCCAACATATTTATCATGTCGATCAAAAGTGTATTTTTTATTCTATTGGCTATATGCATTTCAGTTTCCGTGAATGCACAGCAACCGCAATTTCCACCCACATCTCTATTTCTGTTTCCATTCCAACCGATGCCAGGAATGCCCGACATCACCAAATGTTTGTCAACATTGATGAATATTCCAGGATGCTTTGCAGAGATCTCTCAGTCTATACTAACCGGCAAATTTGGCAACATAGGTCATGCTTGTTGTAAAGCTTTTCTAGAAGCCGAAGCCAACTGCATAACAAAACTTCCGTTCATTCCAGTGTTTCCTCCTCTGCTAAAGCAACAATGCTCCCGAATCGCTGGTCCTCCAACAACACTGTAGAAAATTAAAAAAAATTATTAGTTATACGAAATGCTATTTTGATATTA
Organism: Thlaspi arvense; assembly: GCA_911865555.2. NCBI lineage: Eukaryota > Viridiplantae > Streptophyta > Magnoliopsida > Brassicales > Brassicaceae > Thlaspi > Thlaspi arvense. The sequence goes on from OU466862.2 coordinate 46,253,153, forward strand.
GGTTTATTTCTACAATTTTATGGAACAAAAATACCATAACTAACGACTTTATAATTAATAATCATGTTTCGTTGTTATATTTCAGTTAGTTATATAATTCCTTAAGTATTTAAAATATCCATAATAATAAATATTATTAAAATTAAAGAATCTAACAAGTAGCAGCCGTATCATTTGATTAATGAATGTGTCTTGAATAGATGTAACATTATTTGATCGATTAACAAATTATTTGAATTTTTGTATGTTTAATGAATCACACATTAGAAATCTTGAAATATTTTCAAAGATTTCATATTCAATATTTATTATGTTAGATTTCCTTATTTCATATCTCAAAATCTGTCCAGGATATTAAAGAATATATAACTTCTTCAATTTATTCTTCATTTCTAAAATTATTTACTCTTTACAATACAGAAAAATGATTCAAATGGTTGTTTCTAAATTGCTTTCTCAATTCTTTTAACAGATAAAACAAATTGGTCTATTTTTTATATTTGTGTCTTGTAATTTTATCATTTTCAATATTAAAATCATGTTTCAGAATATTCTAGATAATTATTTTATTAAAAAATTTGGCTTCCAAAAACATTTTAACTTTAATAGCAAAATAGTCATATTTAAGTAATTTCTTTTAATATATTTTGAGTAATTTATATAGTTGTTAGCTTATGATATTATTGATATCATATATTTACATTTAAATTCGTTAAAAAATATATTATGCTTTATCGAATATTGATAATTTTTAATGAAGACCAGCTAATGACATAGAAATTTATTTAAACATATTTATAATTTCACAAATTACAAAGGTTATAAAACTCTTATATTGATTGATTAAGATTAGTGTTATATATTAAGATGATGCTGAATTTAAGAGGGCAATAATTATCAAATTTTCTTAAGAAAATAACTATTTTGGCACGAACCAAACTGATGTTTTAGATTTGTTTTGCCCATCGTTACTTGATTATATTTCATGACTTTATTACAAGTTATTAAAACCAAATTTCATACATGAAACATAAATCATAATAACAGTGTACAAAAGTCCTCAAAAAGAAAAGACAGGATTCATATATATCCCCTTCAATGTGTTTTACCATTGCATGATCAATCGTTATATTCTATTTTTAAATGTTCATTAATTTGCAAATTTAAAACAGCAATTGAGTAAAACTGTAACGCATATACACTTGGCTATTAAAATGATATTCCGATTAATATCGCTACTTCAGTTTTGTCTCATATAAGAAAGGTTATATTTTCATTTCATGAAGTGAAAACATACTTAATAAAACTCGTATTAGTGGAATTCCTACCTATTTCAGTAGTCTCCAACATATTTATCATGTCGATGAAAAGTTTATTTTTTCTTTTATTGGCTATATGCATTTCAGTTTCCGTGAATGCTCAGCAACCGCAATTTCCACCGCCATCTCTATTTCTCTTTCCATTCCAACCGATGCCAGGAATGCCCGACATCACCAAATGTTTGTCAATAATGATGAATATTCCAGGATGCTTTGCAGAGATCTTTCAGTCTATACTAACCGGCAAATTTGGCAACATAGGTCATGCTTGTTGTAAAGCTTTTCTAGAAGCCGAAGCCAACTGCATACCAAAACTTCTGTTCATTCCAGTGTTTCCTGCTCTGCTAAAACAACAATGCTCCCGAATAGCTGGTCCTCCAACAACACTGTAGAAAATTAAAAAAAATTATTAGTTATGCGAAATGCTATTTTGATATTAGGTTTATCTCTACAATTTTATGGAACAAAAATACCATAACTAACAATTTTATAATTAATAATCATGTTTCGTTGTTATATTTCAGTTAGTTATATAATTCCTTAAGTATTTAAAATATCAATAATAATAAATATTATTAAAATTAAAAAATCTAACACGTAGTCAGCAGTATCATTTGATTAATGAATGTGTCTTGAATAGATGTAACATTATTTGATCGATTAACAAATTATTTGAATTTATGTATGTTTAATGAATCACACATTAGAAATCTTGAAATGTTTTCAAAGATTTCATATTCAATATTTATTATGTTTGATTTCCTTATTTTATATCTCAAAAGCTGTCCAGGATATTAAAGAATATATAACTTCTTCAATTTATTCTTCATTTCTAAAATTATTTACTCTTTACAATACAGAAAAATGATTCAAATGGTTGTTTTTAAATTGCTTTCTCAATTCTTTTAACAGAAAAAACAAATTGGTCTATTTTTCATATTTGTGTCTTGTAATTTTATCATTTTCAATATTAAAATCACGTTTCAGAATATTCTAGATAATTATTTTATTAAAAGAAATTTCTTCCAAAAACATTTTAACTTTAATAACAAAATAGTCATATTTAAGTAATTTCCTTTAATATATTTTGAGTAATTTTTATAGTTGTTAGCTTATGATATTATTGATATCATATATTTACATTTAAATTCGTTAAAAATATATTATGCTTTATCGAATTTTGATAATTTTAATGAAGACCAGCTAATGACGTAGAAATTTATTTAAACATATTTATAATTTCACAAATTACAAAGGTTATAAAACTCTTATATTGATTGATTAAGATAAGTGTTATATATTAAGATGATGCTGAATTTAAGAGGGCAATAATTACCAAATTTTCTTAAGAAAATAACTATTTTGGCACGAACCAAACTAATGTTTTAGATTTGTTTTGCCCATCGTTACTTAATTATATTTCATGACTTTATTACAAGTTATTAAAACCAAATTTCATACATGAAACATAAATCATAATAACAGTGTACAAAAGTCCTCAAAAAGAAAAGACAGGATTCATATATATCCCCTTCAATGTGTTTTACCATTGCATGATCAAACGTTATATACTATTTTTAAATGTTCATTAATTTGCAAATTTAAAACAGCAATTGCGTAAAACTGTAATGCATATACACTTGGCTATTAAACTGGTATTCCGATTAATATCGCTACTTCAGTTTTGTCTCCTATAAGAAAGGTTATATTTTCATTTCATGACGTGAAAACATACTTAATAAAACTCGTATTAGTGGAATTCCTGCCTATTTCAGTAGTCTCCAACATATTTATCATGTCGATCAAAAGTTTATTTTTTCTTTTATTGGCTATATGAATTTCAGTTTCCGTGAATGCTCCTCAACCGCAATTTCCACCCCATCTCTATTTCTCTTTCCATTCCAACCGATGCCAGGAATGCCCGACATCACCAAATGTTTGTCAACATTGATGAATATTCCAGGATGCTTTGCAGAGATCTTTCAGTCTATACTAACCGGCAAATTTGGCAACATAGGTCATGCTTGTTGTAAAGCTTTTCTAGAAGCCGAAGCCAACTGCATACCAAAACTTCCGTTCATTCCAGTGTTTCCTCCTCTACTAAAGCAACAATGCTCCCGAATCGCTGATCCTCCAACAACACTATAGAAAATTAAAACAAAAATTATTAGTTATGCGAAATGCAATTTTGATATTAGGTTTATTTTCTACAATTTTTTGAACAAAAATACCATAACTAATGATTTTATTAATTAATAATCATGTTTCGTTGTTATATTTCAGTTAGTTATATAATTCCTTAAGTATTTAAAATATCCGTAATAATAATTATTTTTAAAATTAAAGAATCTAACAAGTAGTCAGCGGCATCATTTGATTAATGAATGTGTATTGAATAATGGTAACATTATTTGAATTTTTGTATGTTTAATGAATCACACATTACAAATCTTGAAATGTTTTCAAAGGTTTCATATTCGATATTTATTATGTTAGATTTCCTTATTTCATATCTCAAAAACTGTCCTGGATAATAAAGAATATATAACTTTTTCAATTTATTCTTCATTTCAAAATTTTTTTACTCATTACAATACAGAAAAATGATTCAAATGGTTGTTTTTAAATTGCTTTCTCAATTCTTTTAACAGATAAAACATATTGGTCTATTCTCATATTTGTGTCTTGTAATTTTATCAATTTCAATATTAAAATCATGTTTCAGAATATTCTAGATAATTATTTTATTAAACATTTTGGCTTCCAAAAACATTTTAACTTTAATAAGAAAATAATCATATTTAAGTAATTTCCTTTAATATATTTTGATTAATTTATATAGTTATTAGCTTATGATATTATTGATATCATATATTTACATTTAAATTCGTTAAAAAATATATTATACTTTATCGAATTTTGATAATTTTTAAAGAAGACCATCTAATGACTTAGAAATTTATTTAATCATATTTATTATTTCACAAATTACAAAGGTTATAAAACTCTTATATTGATTGATTAAGATAAGTGTTGTATATTAAGATGATGCGAAATTTAAGAGGGCAATAATTATCAAATTTTCTTAAGAAAATAACTATTTTAACACGAACCAAACTGATGTCTTAGATTTGTTTTGCACATCGTTACTTAGTTATATTTCATAACATTATTACAAGTTATTAAAACCAAATTTCATACATGAAACATAAATCATAATAACATTGTACAGAAGTCCTCAAAAAGAAAAGACAAGATTCATGTATATCCCCTTCAATGTGTTTTACCAATGCATGATCAAACGTTATATTCTATTTTTAAATGTTTATTAATTTGCAAATTTAAAACAGCAATTGAGTAAATAAGTAACTCCTATACACTTGGCTATTAAAACTGTATTCCGATTAATATCACTATCTCAGTTTTGTCTCCTATAAGAAAGGTTATATTTTCATTTCATGAAGTTAAACCATACTTAATAAAACTCGTATTAGTGGAATTCCTCCCTATTTCAATAGTCTCCAACATATTTATCATGTCGATCAAAAGTGTATTTTTTTCTCTATTGGCTATATGCATTTCAGTTTCCGTGAATGCTCAGCAACCGCAATTTTCACCCCCATCTCTATTTCTGTTTCCATTCCATCAGATGCCCGGAATGCCCAACATCACCAAATGTTTGTCAACATTGATGAATATTCCAAGGTTCTTTGCAGAGATCTCGCAGTCTATACTAACCGGCAAATTTGGCAACCCAGGTCCTGCTTGTTGTAAAGCTTTTCTAGAAGCCGAAGCCAACTGCATACCAAAACTTCCGTTCATTACAGTTTTTCCTACTCTGCTAAAGCAACAATGCTCCCGAATCGCTGGTCCTCCAACAACACTGTAGAAAATAAAACAAAAATGATTAGTTATGCTAAATGCTATTTTGATATTAGGTTTATTTCTACAAATTTATTGAACAAAAATACCATTACTAACGATTTTATAATTAATAAACATGTTTCGTTGTTATATTTCAGTTAGTTATATAATTTCTTAAGTATTTAAAATATACGTAATAATAAATATTATTAAAATTAAAGAATCTAACAAGTAGTCAGCTGTATCATTTGATTAATGAATATGTCTTGAATAGATGTAACATTATTTGATCGATTAACAAATTATTTAAATTTTTGTATATTTAATGAATCACACATTAGAAATCTTGAAATGTTTTCAAAGGTTTTATATTCGATATTTATTATTTTAGATTTCCTTATTTCATATCTCAAAGGTTGTCTAGGATATTAAACAATATATAACTTCTTCAAATTATTCTTCATTTCTAATTTTTTTTTACTCATTACAATACAGAAAAACAATTCAAATGGTTTGTTTTTAAATTGCTTTCTTAATTCTTTTAACAGAAACAAAAGTTGGTCTATTCTCATATTTGTTTCTTGTAAATTTATCATTTTCAATATTAAAATCATGTATCAGAATATTCTAGATAATTATTTTATTAAAAGATTTGGCTTCCAAAAACATTTTAACTTTAATAACAAAATAATCATATCTAAGTAATTTCCTTTAATATATTTTGATTAATTTATATAGTTGTTAGCTTATGATATTATTGATATCATATATTTACATTTAAATTCGTTAAAAAATATATTATGCTTTATCGAGTTTGGATAATTTTTAAAGAAGACCATCTAATGACGTAAAAATTTATTTAATCATATTTATTATTTCACAAATTACAAAGGTTATAAAACTCTTATATTGATTGATTAAGATAAGTGTTATATATTAAGATGATGCGAAATTTAAGAGGGCAATAATTATCAAATTTTCTTAAGAAAATAACTCTTTTAACACGAACCAAACTGATGTCTTAGATTTGTTTTGCACATCGTTACTTGGTTTTATTTCATAACATTATTACAAGTTATTAAAACCAAATTTCATACATGAAACATAATTAACAATAACAGTGTACAAAAGTCCTCAAAAAGAAAAGACAAGATTCATGTATATCCCCTTCAATGTGTTTTACCAATGCATGATCAAACATTATATTCTATTTTTAAATGTTCATTAATTTGCAAATTTAAAACAGCAATTGAGTAAATAAGTAACTCCTATACACTTGGCTATTAAAACTGTATTCCGATTAATATCACTATCTCAGTTTTGTCTCCTATAAGAAAGGTTATATTTTCATTTCATGAAGTTAAAACATACTTAATAAAACTCGTATTAGTGGAATTCCTCCCTATTTCAATAGTCTCCAACATATTTATCATGTCGATCAAAAGTGTATTTTTTTCTCTATTGGCTATATGCATTTCAGTTTCCGTGAATGCTCAGCAACCGCAATTTCCACCCCCATCTCTATTTCTGTTTCCATTCCATCAGATGCCAGGAATGCCCAACATCACCAAATGTTTGTCAACATTGATGAATATTCCAGGATGCTTTGCAGAGATCTCTCAGTCTATACTAACCGGCAAATTTGGCAACCCAGGTCCTGCTTGTTGTAAAGCTTTTCTAGAAGCCGAAGCCAACTGCATACCAAAACTTCTGTTAATTACAGTTTTTCCTACTCTGCTAAAGCAACAATGCTCCCGAATCGCTAGTCCTCCAACAACACTGTAGAAAATTAAAACAAAAATTATTAGTTATGCTAAATGCTATTTAGATATTAGGTTTATTTCTACAAATTTATTGAACAAAAATACCATAACTAACGATTTCAGAATTATTAATCATGTTTCGTTGTTATATTTCAGTTAGTTATATAATTTTTTAAGTATTTAAAATATACGTAATAATAAATATTATTAAAATTAAAGAATCTAACAAGTAGTCAGCTGTATCATTTGATTAATGAATGTGTCTTGAATAGATGTAACATTATTTGATCGATTAACAAATTATTTAAATTTTTGTATGTTTAATGAATCACACATTAGAAATCTTGAAATGTTTTCAAAGGTTTCATATTCGATATTTATTATTTTAGATTTCCTTATTTCATATCTCAAAAGCTGTCTAGGATATTAAACAATATATAACTTCTTCAAATTATTCATCATTTCTAATTTTTTTTACTTATTACAATACAGAAAAATAATTCAAATGGTTTGTTTTTAAATTGCTTTCTTAATTCTTTTAACAGAAACAAAAATTGGTCTATTCTCATATTTGTTTCTTGTAAATTTATCATTTTCAATATTAAAATTATGTATCAGAATATTCTAGATAATTATTTTATTAAACATTTGTACTTCCAAAAACATTTTAACTTTAATAAAAAAATAATCATATTTAAGTAATTTCCTTTAATATATTTTGATTAATTTATATAGTTGTTAGCATATGATATTATTGAGATCATATATTTATATTTAAAGTCGTTAAAAAATATATTATGCTTTATTAAATTTTGATAATTTTTAAAGAAGACCATCTAATGACGTAGAAATTTATTTAAACATATTTATTATTTCACATATTACCATGGTTATGAAATTATTATATTGATTGATTAAGATAAGTGTTATATATTAAGATGATGCAAAATTTAAGACGGCAATAATTATCAAATTTTCTTAAGAAAATAACTATTTTAACACGAACCAAACTGATGTCTTAGATTTGTTTTGCATATCGTTACTTGGTTATATTTCATAACATTATTACAAGTTATTAAAACCAAATTTCATACATGAAACATAAATCATAATAACAGTATACAAAAGTCCTCAAAAAGAAAAGACAGGATTCATATATATCCCCTTCAATGTGTTTTACCATTGCATGATCAAACGTTATATACTATTTTTAAATGTTCATTAATTTGCAAATTTAAAACAGCAATTGAGTAAAACTGTAATGCATATACACTTGGCTATTAAAATGGTATTCCGATTAATATCGCTACTTCAGTTTTGTCTCCTTTAAGAAAGGTTATATTTTCATTTCATGACGTGAAAACATACTTAATAAAACTCGTATTAGTGGAATTCCTGCCTATTTCAGTAGTCTCCAAACTATTTATCATGTCGATCAAAAGTTTATTTTTTCGTTTATTGGCTATATGCATTTCAGTTTCTGTGAATGCTCAGCAACCGCAATTTCCACCCCCATCTCTATTTCTCTTTCCATTCCAACCGATGCCAGGAATGCCCAACATCACCAAATGTTTGTCAACATTGATGAATATTCCAGGATGCTTTGCAGAGATCTTTCAGTCTATACGAACCGACAAATTTGGCAACATAGGTCATGCTTGTTGTAAAGCTTTTCTAGAAGTCGAAGCCAACTGCATACCAAAACTTCCGTTCATTCTAGTGTTTCCTCCTCTGCTAAAGCAACAATGCTCCCGAATCGCTGGTCCTCCAACAACACTATAGAAAATTAAAACAAAAATTATTAGTTATGCGAAATGCAATTTTGATATTAGGTTTATTTCTACAATTTTTTGAACAAAAATACCATAACTAATGATTTTATTAATTAATAATCATGTTTTGTTGTTATATTTTAGTTAGTTATATAATTCCTTAAGTATTTAAAATATCCATAATAATAATTATTTTTAAAATTAAAGAATCTAACAAGTAGTCAGCGGTATCATTTGATTAATGAATGTGTCTTGAATAATGTTAACATTATTTGAATTTTTGTATGTTTAATGAATCACACATTACCAATCTTGAAATGTTTTCAAAGGTTTCATATTCGATATTTATTATGTTAGATTTCCTTATTTCATATCTCAAAAGCTGTCCAGGATAATAAAGAATATTTACCTTTTTCAATTTATTTTTCATTTCGAAATTTTTTTACTCATTACAATACAGAAAAATGATTCAAATGGTTGTTTTTAAATTGCTTTCTCAATTCTTTTAACAGAAAAACATATTGCTCTATTCTCATATTTGTGTCTTGTAATTTTATCATTTTCAATATTAAAATCATGTTTCAGAATATTCTAGATAATTATTTTATTAAAGGATTTGGCTTCCAAAAACATTTTAACTTTAATAACAAAATAATCATATTTATTATTTCACAAATTACAAAGGTTATAAAACTCTTATATTGATTGATTAAGATAAGTGTTATATATTAAGATGATGCGAAATTTAAGAGGGCAATAATTATCAAATTTTCTTAAGAAAATAATTATTTTAACACGAACCAAACTGATGTCTTAGATTTGTTTTGCACATCGTTACTTGGTTATATTTCATAACATTATTACAAGTTATTAAAACCAAATTTCATACATGAAACATAAATCATATTAACAGTGTACAAAAGTTCTCAAAAAGAAAAGACAAGATTCATGTATATCCCCTTCAATGTGTTTTACCAATGCATGATCAAACGTTATATTCTATTTTTAAATGTTCATTAATTTGCAAATTTAAAACAGCAATTGAGTAAATAAGTAACTCCTATACACTTGGCAATTAAATCTGTATTCCGATTAATATCACTACCTCAGTTTTGTCTCCTATAAGAAAGGTTATATTTTCATTCCATGAAGTTAAAACATACTTAATATAAAACTCGTATTAGTGGAATTCCTCCCTATTTCAATAGTCTCCAACATATTTATCATGTCGATCAAAAGTGTATTTTTTTCTCTATTGGCTATATGCATTTCAGTTTCCGTGAATGCTCAGCAACCGCAATTTCCACCCCCATCTCTATTTCTGTTTCCATTCCATCAGATGCCAGGAATGCCCAACATCACCAAATGTTTGTCAACATTGATGAATATTCTAGGATGCTTTGCAGAGATCTCTCAGTCTATACTAACCGGCAAATTTGGCAACCCAGGTCCGGCTTGTTGTAAAGCTTTTCTAGAAGCCGAAGCCAACTGCATACCAAAACTTCTGTTCATTTCAGTTTTTCCTACTCTACTAAAGCAACAATGCTCCCGAATCGCTGGTCCTCCAACAACACTGTAGAAAATTAAAACAAAAATTATTAGTTCTGCTAAATGCTATTTTGATATTAGGTTTATTTCTACAAATTTATTGAACAAAAATACCATAACTAACGATTTTATAATTAATAATCATGTTTCGTTGTTATATTTCAGTTAGTTATATAATTTCTTAAGTATTTAAAATATACGTAATAATAAATATTATTAAAATTAAAGAATCTAACAAGTAGTCAGCTGTATCATTTGATTAATGAATGTGTCTTGAATAGATGTAACATTATTTGATCGATTAACAAATTTTTTGAATTTTTGTATGTTTAATGAATCACACATTAGAAATCTTGAAATGTTTTCAAAGGTTTCATATTCGATATTTATTATTTTAGATTTCCTTATTTCATATCTCAAAAGCTGTCTAGGATATTAAACAATATATAACTTCTTCAAATTATTCTTGATTTCTAATTTGTTTTTACTCATTACAATACAGAAAAACAATTCAAATGGTTTGTTTTTAAATTGCTTTCTTAATTCTTTTAACAGAAACAAAAATTGGTCTATTCTCATATTTGTTTCTTGTAAATTTATCATTTTCAATATTAAAATCATGTATCAGAATATTCTAGATAATTATTTTAATAAACAATTTGGCTTCCAAAAACATTTTAACTTTAATAACAAAATAATCATATCTAAGTAATTTCCTTTAATATATTTTGATTAATTTATATAGTTGTTAGCTTATGATATTATTGATATCATATATTTACATCTAAATTCGTTAAAAAATATATTATGCTTTATCGAATTTGGATAATTTTTAAAGAAGACCATCTAATGACGTAGAAATTTATTTAATCATATTTATTATTTCACAAATTATGAAGGTTATAAAACTCTTATATTGATTGATATATTAAGATGATGCGAAATTTAAGAGGGCAATAATTATCAAATTTCTTAAGAAAATAACTATTTTAACACGAACCAAACTGATGTCTTAGATTTGTTTTGCACATCGTTACTTGGTTATATTTCATAACATTATTACAAGTTATTAAAACCAAATTTCATACATGAAACATAAATCATAATAACAGTGTACAAAAGTCCTCAAAAAGAAAAGACAAGATTCATGTATATCCCCTTCAATGTGTTTTACCAATGCATGATCAAACGTTATATTCTATTTTTAAATGTTCATTAATTTGCAAATTTAAAACAGCAATTGAGTAAATAAGTAACTCCTGTACACTTGGCTATTAAAACTGTATTCCGATTAATATCACTACCTCCGTTTTGTCTCCTATAAGAAAGGTTATATTTTCATTTCATGAAGTTAAAACATACTTAATAAAACTCGTATTAGTGGAATTCCTCCCTATTTCAATAGTCTCCAACATTTTTATCATGTCGATCAAAAGTGTATTTTTTTCTCTATTGGCTATATGCATTTCAGTTTTCGTGAATGCTCAGCAACCACAATTTCCACCCCCATCTCTATTTCTGTTTCCATTCCATCAGATGCCAGGAATGCCCAACATCACCAAATGTTTGTCAACATTGATGAATATTCCAGGATGTTTTGCAGAGATCTGTCAGTCTATACTAACCGGCAAATTTGGCAACCCAGGTCCTGCTTGTTGTAAAGCTTTTCTAGAAGCCGAAGCCAACTGCATACCAAAACTTCCGTTCATTACAGTTTTTCCTACTCTGCTAAAGCAACAATGCTCCCGAATCGCTGGTCCTCCAACAACACTATAGAAAATTAGAACAAAAATTATTAGTTATGCTAAATGCTATTTAGATATTAGGTTTATTTCTACAAATTTATTGAACAAAAATACCATAACTAACGATTTTATAATTATTAATCATGTTTCGTTGTTATATTTCAGTTAGTTATATAATTTCTTAAGTATTTAAAATATACATAATAATAAATATTATTAAAATTAAAGAATCTAACAAGTAGTCAGCTGTATCATTTGATTAATGAATGTGTCTTGAATAGATGTAACATTATTTGATCGATTAACAAATTATTTGAATTTTTGTATGTTTAATGAATCACACATTAGAAATCTTGAAATGTTTTCAAAGGTTTCATATTCGATATTTATTATTTTAGATTTCCTTATTTCATATCTCAAAAGCTGTCTAGGATATTAAACAATATATAACTTCTTCAAATTATTCTTCATTTCTAATTTTTTTTACTTATTACAATACAGAAAAACCATTCAAATGGTTTGTTTTTAAATTGCTTTCTTAATTCTTTTAACAGAAACAAAAATTGGTCTATTCTCATATTTGTTTCTTGTAAATTTATTATTTTCAATATTAAAATCATGTATCAGAATATTCTAGGTAATTATTTTATTAAACATTTGGGCTTCCAAAAACATTTTAACTTTAATAACAAAATAATCATATTTAAGTAATTTTCTTTAATATATTTTGATTAATTTATATAGTTGTTAGCATATGATATTATTGAGATCATATATTTATATTTAAATTCGTTAAAAAATATATTATGCTTTATTAAATTTTGATAATTTTTAAAGAAGACCATCTAATGACGTAGAAATTTATTTAAACATATTTATTATTTCACATATTACCATGGTTATGAAATTCTTATATTGATTGATTAAGATAAGTGTTATATATCAAGATGATGCTGAATATAAGAGGGCAATAATTACCAAATTTTCTTAAGAAAATAACTATTTTGGCACGAACCAAACTGATGTTTTAGATTTGTTTTTGGCCATCGTTATTTGGTTATATTTCATCACATTATTACAAGTTATTAAAACCAAATTTCGTACATGAAACATAAATCATAATAACAGTGTACAAAAGTCCTCAAAAAGAAAAGACGAAATTCATATATATCCGCTTCAATGTGTTTTATCAATGCATGATCAAATGTTATATACTATTTTTAAATGTTCAATAATTTGCAAATTTAAAACATCAATTGAGTAAAACTAGAACTCATATACACTTGGCTGTTAAAACTGTATTCCGATTAATATGGCTACTTCAGTTTTGTCTCCTGTAACAAAGCAAATATTTTCATTTCATGAAGTAAAAAAATACTTAGTAAAACTCGTATTAGTGGAATTCCTCCCTATTTCAATAGTCTCCAACATATTTATCATGTCGATCAAACGTGTATTCTTTCTTCTATTGGCTATATGAAATTCAGTTTCCGTGAATGCTCAGCAACCACAATTTCCACCCCCATCTCTATTTCTGTTTTCATTCCGACCAATGCCAGGAATGCCCGACATCACCAAATGTTTGTCAACATTGATGAATATTCCAGGATGCTTTGTAGAGATCTCTCACTCTATACTAACCGGCAAATTTGGCAACCTAGGTCCTGCTTGTTGTAAAGCTTTTCTAGAAGCCGAAGCCAACTGCATACCAAAACTTCCATTCATTCCAGTGTCTCCTCCTCTGCCAAAGCTACAATGCTCCCGAATCGTTGGTCCTCCAACAACACTGTAGAAAATTAAAACAAAAAGTATTAGTTATACGAAATGCTATTTTGATATTAGGTTTATTCTATAATTTTATGGAACAAAAATACCATAACTAAACATCTTATAATTAATAATCATGTTCCATTGTTATATTTCAGTTAGTTATATAATTCCTTAAGTATTTAAAATATCCTTAATAATAAATATTATTAAAATTAAAGAATCTAACAAGTAGTCAGCGGTATCATTTGATTAATGAATGTTTCTTGAATAGATGTAACATTATTTGATCGTTAACAAATTATTTAAATTTTCGTATATTTAATGAATCACACATTAGAAATCTTGAATTGTTTTCAAAGGTTTCATATTCGATATTTATTATGTTAGATCTCATTATTTTATATCTCAAAAGCTGTCCAGAATATTGAAGAATATATAACTTCTTCAATCTATTTTTCATTTCTAAGATTGTCTACTCATTAAAATACTGAAAAGGATTCAAAGGGTTGCTTTTAAATTGCTTCTTTAATTTATTTAACATAAAAAAAAAAAAATTGGTCTATTCTCATATTTTTTTCTTCTAAATGTATAATTTTCAATATTAAAATCTCATTTCAGAATATTCTAGATAATTATTTTATTAAACGTTTGGGCTTCCAAAAACATTTTAACTTTAATAACAAAATAATCATATTTAAATAACTTCCTTTAATATATTTTGATTAATTTATATAGTTATTAACTTATTATATTATTGAGATCATATATTTACATTTAAATTTCGTTAAAAAAATATATTATGTTAAATTTTGATAATTTTTAAAGAAGACCATCTAATGACGTAGAAATTTATTTAAACATATTTACTACTCCTTCTGTTTTTTATTAGATGATGTTTTAGAGATATGCACACAGATTAAGAAATCATTTAATTCTTTATTTTTTCAAAACAAAACATATCTTTTTGTCAGTTCCAAAACAGTTCAACCAATAGAAAAATAGGATTCAGAATTCAAACAGTCAAAACAACAAAAACACAATTAATTTTTGTATTGAAAGTTGAGAACATCATATATTTTGGAACAAAAAATAAACTCTAAAACATCATCTAATAAAAAACAGAAGTAGTATTTCAAAACCGAACTAAACTCTAAAACATCATCTAATAAAAAACAGAAATACCTTTGAAATGGGATGATTATGAGATGCTCTATGTCTGTCAAAACCGAACTCACACTCTCTCTTTCTAAAAATCAGTTTGTAATGCAATGTGAAGAGAGAGTGTGTATGTATAGCTTTATAAAGAAAAATCTTTGGATGTATGAAAGTGTGTTTTCGAAAAAGTGGGTCAAGGCACACATTCTCATGGTCAAAGATGCTTGCCTTGACCAAGATTCAAATTCAAAATGAGAGGGAAGGAGAAAGAAGGGGGAAAATTTCAACCAACCTTGGCACGAGATCGAGTCAAACTGGTCGATCTTGACCTCGATCTCATGCCCATTTTGTCCGTGGTCGAGAGGCTTGCTCGATTGGAGGCTCGATCTGATTTGAATCGAGCGTTAGATCGAGTCTGCTCCTCGTTTCAAGATTTCATGTGGTTGTGGCCATGCTCCTTAGATCGAGCTCATTGATCGATTGCGAGGTCGTTTTGGCGGAGATCGAGTGAGCTGATCGATCCTGTCATCGATCTTAGTTCGAGGATCGAGTGAGACCAGTCGATCCACACCCCATTTGTATTTCAACCTAAACGCATGGGTGGGTCATCCTCTCGCAATCGACTGATTGACTCGATTGTCTACTCGATCTCTTCTAGATCGAGTGACTTCACTCGATTTACTAGCTCGATCTAGTAAAGATCGAGCCAGGACAGGTCGATCTCTCACTCGATCTTTTGCCTCTGCATCTCCTTTCCTTGCCTTGTTAAACCTAAGATCGTGACCTCTGGTTCCCATCTCCTTGTACCTACACACTTAAACTAAAAAGCATAAAATTGAAACAGAAATAAATTAAAAATATGTACAATGATAGTCATGGGATTGCCTCTCAAGTGCGCTTGTTTTACGTCTCTTAGCTTGACTTTACTTGGTTAGGCTAAAGAGGGATCTTGGAGAAGCAACGTGGTGCTCTCCTTGCTGCAATCACTTGCCATGTAGGGCTTGACTCTATGCCCATTCACTGTAAAACTCTCTCCACCCTTGCCAATCAAAGTCACTGCCCCATACGGTAGCACTTCTTTTATCTCAAACGGACCGCTCCATCTAGACTTTAGCTTCCCAGGGAACAACTTCAAACACGAGTTGTAGAGCAGAACTAGCTTCCCTCCTTGAGCTCCTTAAGGACCAGCTTCTTGTCATGGCAGGCTTTGGTCCTCTCTTTGTAGATCTTGGCGCTTTTATAAGCATCCAACCTCATTTCATCAAGCTCATGAAGTTGCACTTGTCTTCTCTCTTGTGCCGTCTTGAGAGCATAATTCACTTGCTTCACAGCCCAAAGAGCTTTGTGCTCTAACTCCACAGGGAGGTGATAAGATTTACTATTGAGGAGGTTGAAAGGTGTGGTACCAATGGGAGTCTTGAAAGCTGTCCTATAAGCCCAAAGAGCGTCATCAAGCTTGCTTGCCCAATCTTTCCTAGTCACTCCCACGGTTCTCTCTAGGATGGTCTTGATTTGCCTATTTGAAACCTCCACTTGGCCACTGGTTTGAGGGTGATAAGGTGTGGCCACCTTGTGTTTAACTCCATGCTTTCTCAAAAGACCCTCAAAAACTTTGTTGATGAAGTGGCTGTCTCCATCACTAATCACCACCTTAGGAACTCCAAACCTTGGAAAATGATCGTCTTGAAAAGCTTGACTACCACCCTTGAAACATTAGTTGGTGAGGCTATGGCTTCCACCCACTTAGACACATAGTCTACTGCCACTGGGATGTACTTGTTGCCCTGTGATGATGGAAACAGACCCATAAAATCAATTCCCCAAGCGTCAAAGACTTCCACCTCAAAGATAGGTACTTGCGGCATCTCATTCCTCTTGGTTATGTTCCCGGCCCTTTGGCAAGATTTACATGAATTTACAAACTCTGTGTGCATCCTTCAAGAGTGTAGGCCACCAAAACCCAACTTGGAGAACCTTTGTAGCTGTCTTGAATGATGCGAAGTGGCCACCATAAGTCATACCGTGGCAATGGAGAAGAATGTCTCTTGCTTCTTCTCTTGTGACACATCTTCGGTATAGGCTGTCCACACCCCTCTTGTATAGATAAGGATCATCCCAAAAGTAGTGAGAGATGTCCCTCATGAATTTCTTCCTATGGTAACGGTCCAAGTGAGTAGGCTCTTCTCCACAAGCCAAATAGTTAACAATATCCGCGTACCATGGTAGCTCTTCTTCCTTTAGGCTCAAGGCTTCTTCAAACCTCTCCTCTAGCTTTGCACATACCACGGTGTTGACCATCATGAGCTGCTCTTCATGGAGTGAGTCATCCAAAGGCAAGACATCATCCACCCTCAACCTTGAAAGATGATCTGCTACACCGTTCTCTATACCCTTCTTGTCTTTGATTTCCATGTCGAACTCTTGCAAGAGAAGGATCCATCTTAAGAGTCTCGGTTTGGTGTCTTTCTTGGAATATATGTACCTCAAGGCAGCATGATCAGTATACACAATGACCTTAGAACCCACCAAGTAAGACCTAAACTTCTCGAAAGCAAAGACCACGGCTAGAAGCTCTTTCTCGGTGGTTGCATACTTCACTTGCGTGTCATCCAAGGTACGGCTTGCATAATAGATCACATGCAGCTTCTTGTCCTTCCTTTGACCCAAGACAGCACCCACAGCGTAGTCACTTGCGTCGCACATAATCTCGAAGGGCAAATCCCAATCCGGAGCTTGAACTATACGCGCGGTAACCAAGGCTTCTTTGATGGTCGTAAAGGCTTGTAGGCATTCTTCATCAAAGATGAACTCGGTTTCCTTGCACAGTAGCCTTGTAAGAGGACATGCTAACTTGGAGAAATCCTTGATAAACCGCCTGTAGAAACCTGCATGCCACAAGAAACTCCTAATCCCTGAGAGAGTACCCAATGGTCTTTCTATACTTCCTCATTTAGATCTTCATTCACAATGACCGGATAAGTATCATTTGGTCCCTAGAAAGGGTACCTTAGCCCATTTGGAAGCTGCTTTAGGTCCACCTTTGGGGCTAGCAGCTCACTCCAGTCGTCCTCTTGGCTTGTGTTGAGGTTGCTGTCCTCGTTCGCCCCTTTTGAACCCGAGTCATGAGCTCTTAAGCTACCGTCTTGGACCGTTCCTACCGCAGAGATCGAGCCAGTCAGTCAATCGTTCCCTCGTTCTAGGCTGGATCGAGTGCACTCCCTCGATTCACTTGCTCGATTAGATATGGATCGAGTAGGAGATCGATTCACAAGGTCGTTCTCTGAACAGATCGGGTTGTCTCGGTCGATCGTCTCATCGATCACTTTCCTGGATCGAGACATCTGATCGATCTCCAGGTCGATCTCTACGCACTAGCCTTCATCTTCTTTCACAACCTTGCGAGAATCAAGGATGCGTACATATTACTGGGTTTGTTCACTCAAGAAACCATACCCCCCATACTCCTTTGTCAAAGCCAGCTGTAGATGATCCTCTTGTGCCAATTCCTCAAGCAACTCATCAGCCAATGCATCCAAAGTTTCTATGTAGAATGCTTGTCTACCAATCGTTGGGTTCTTCAAGACTTCATTGATGTCAAAGTTCAGCTTGATGTATTTGCCCAGGTGCAGAGAAATCTTGCCATTCTTCACGTCTATGATGGCCCCAGCAGTTGTTACAAAGGTTCTACCAAGGATTAGAGGGTCTCTTAGTTCCTCATCCATTTCTAGCACTACAAAATCTATTGGCACATTCACGTTGCTAATCCTCACGGGTAGGTCTTCCAGCATGCCTACATGGAGCCTTATACTTCGATCAGCCAGAATAAGTGAGATTCTGCACTCCTTAAACTTGGTAAAGCCTAGCTTTTTGGCAATGGAGTGAGGCATAAGGTTAATGCTCGCTCCTAGATCACACAAGCAACTTTAAAACTTCAAAGGGCCTAGTGCACAAGGAATAGTGAATGACCCCGGATCTCCTAGCTTCTTCGGTGCTATCTCCTTGTGGATTATTGCACTGCATTCTTGACTCAATACAAAGACCTCTTCACTCTCTTTCGCCTTCTTAGCAAGAGTGTCTTTCAAGAACTTGGCGTATTTTGGCATCATAGCCATACAATCAAGCAAAGGCAGTTTTATCTCAACGTCCTTCAAGTGCTTCTCAAACAGGGCTCTATGCTTCTCAATCAACTGCTTCTTGAAACGTCTAGGGAAGGGGAGCTTTGTTTGTAGGGTGGAGGCACGAAATCTTCTTTCTCTTTGCTAACTTCCTCCACTTTTTTCTCCAAAGCCACTTCCTTGCCTTTCTTTGGCCTTGCAATGTAGACATTGTTAAACGTGATCTCTTGATTGATAAACTCATAATTTAGCATATTTTAGCACTCATTTAGGATAGATTTTGTATTCATATTGCATTCATATTTAGATTATTTGTAACTTTTGCTCCATTTTCGGTTTCAGACATGTTTGCATTAGCATTTGCATATTTTTTGCATATATGCATTGTTTTTAGAGAATATGGTGTACATGGAGCTGTGTTGGATGCTGAGCATGGACAATGAGTCAAAAGAAGAGCTTAGGAGTTCCTGGGAGTCAAGAATGAATTCGGCCAAAAAGAATTAGGCTGAGATTAAGCCTCAGATCGACCATCCAAGTCGTTTAAGCCTGAGATCGACCCTTAGATCGACCATCCCACTCGTTTCAGCCTACGATCGACCACTAGATCGACCAAGGCCACTCGTTTCAGCTCAGATCGACCACCAGATCGACCAAGGCCACTCGTTTCAGCTCAGATCGAGCACTAGATCGACCAGGCGGGTCGATCTTCGGTCCAGATTTCTGCTTCCTTCCTTGGACAGCTCACACTTTGTTTTTTAGTGAGGGGACCTTTTGTGTGGTCATTTATGAACACTCTTGACCTAAATTTTAGAGGCATCCACAAATTTTATAGCCTCCGTCCCCATTTTTGGGTTTTGTGTATCACCGTTAAAACTTCTTTATCCTTTTTCAAGCTTTATCTTTTGTAAAAACTTTGATTTTGAATTTAAGCTTTAATCTTTCTTTCTTGTTATCTTAATCATGTTTAACTCCTCTTATCTCATGATTAAGAGGGGTTTGAAAATGATAATAAAGTAGTTCTTTAGGATTTAAGGATGAGGTGATTAGGCAGATTTTAAAGGTTAGATCTTGGTATTTTCTTGTTCTTAACTTTATCTTTTCTTGGTTTGGAGTATCAAATGCTTAAAGACCTTGAGAGAGGCTTTATGATCCAAGAGATTTCCTTATCTCATAAGAACTTAGGAAATCTCTTATGTCCAAACCAAGAGGCTAGTATGCCTTAAAGACCACGGAAGTGGCAAGTGAGGGCTAGTTAGGCCAAGCTAAAATCCGTGCTTCAGCTCCATCAACCGTCCTTTTCCACCACAAGCCATGGGTTTGGAGAGGATGAATGATGAGAGGACCTTATCTTATCCACAAGAAATGGAAAGATTGCTTCTTAGGCCTAAGGATAGCTCATTTAGTAATGTGTAGATTTACTTTTTGCAAACCAAGATCGAACCTTGAGCTTCCCTAAGCATGAACCTCATCCTTGAATCCGTTATTTATCATATAAGTAATTTCAAAAGCTTTCTCCTTTAAATTTAAAGTTTGCTCCTTTAGGTTGCTAGAAATAACCTTATTTGCCTGTTTTTAGATTTCGAATTTTCATAATCTGTAATCTTGCATTTTAAATTCCTAGTTTTCTTCCAGTAGTTGTTAACCCTCTTCCAGGGATTTTAAAATTGTTTTCTTGCTCATTTCGTACTGCATTTAGTTTTTGTTAAATTTCTCATCCATTTACCCTAATTTGACTTAGCTTTACTTTGCTCTTGCATTCCTAGTATCTTTCTCACATAGGCTGGGTTGACACCTAAAGTACTACAGCAACACTAAGAGGTTTTAGGATTGATATTTAGAACTGAAAAAGTTCTCTATCAATTGGCGCCGTTGCCAACTTAGGTTTTGCTGAAATTACTAGGATTTGGAGCTTAGTATAGACTAAGTTTTTATTTTTTCATTTTGGTTACTAACTCTCTTTCAAGTGTTTGTTCTTTATGCAAGGCACAATCACAAGGAAGACAGTATGGATTCAGATATAGCATCAATGTTTGAGGCGTTATTAGTGAATCAAGAGAGAATGATGGCTTGGGACCCAACAAGCAACCATGGTTTTGAAGGGTCATCCACTTATCAAAGAGGGCTTATGGATGAACATTCTGCTCAAGAGAATCACTATGGATATGGTGAGGGATACCAATCTTGGGACATGGAGTACGAGCAAGGAGCAGAATATGCTTCCCACATCTCTAAGGAGGATGAAAATCTCAACATGATGAAGTTGCTTTTGGAGCAGCAAGGAGCAGCCTCTTCTTCCCACATCTCTAAGGAGGAAGAAAATCTCAACATGATGAAGTTGCTTTTGGAGCAGCAAGAACGGCTTAATGAGAGCATTAGTATGCTTGACTTCACACTAGGGTCTCCTGCTCCACGTTCAAGAGTTGCTGCAACAACACATGTGGAGTCTATCAACACCGAAATCACACAAGGGAATAAGGAATAAGAAAATAAAGATCAAACCAATGATGAACTCCAACAAGAAGCTGAAGAACTTGAAGCTCTTCTTAGATACATTGTTGATGAAAATCTTGAGCAAAGATTTGAAGATCCTTGTGAAGAAAGTTCGGTTGTTGAATGTTTAGAGGATGCTAGTGAGAGCTCATTTGTTGAGAAAGAGCTCTCCACCAAGAACATAATACATGTGCAACTAATTCCCAAGAAGGAGACAAAGGAGAGTCCCATTGCAGCAGCCTCCAAGAAAGGTGAAGAAGAAGAATCTCCAATGGAACAACATTTTGCCAAGCACCTCGGTTTCACCCTCACCAATGAAGAGAGCATTGAGGATCCATGGCAGTTACCCTTTGAGGAGCTAAGGATGCACATAATTGGGGGACGGTTCTATGATGAGTATGAGCCTAGTGATACAAGCCTCAACATGACCAAAGAAGAAAGCCTTGAGGATCCATGGAAGTTATCCTTTGAGGAGATAAGGATGCACACATTTGAGGGATGGTTCTATGATGAACATGAGCCTGGTGATACAAGCCTCAACATGACCAAGGAAGATGGAGATTCAAAGGCACGTTCTAGGAAGCTCTAAAGGCAAGAAAGCTGAAGCATGTCCGGTAGATGACTTGATCGACCGGCCAAGGTCGATTCAGGACAGGATCGAGAGATGCATCGAGTACATCCACTCGTTCTCCTGCGTAGATCGACCCCTTGCTCGAGCATGAACCTTGATCTTCTGCCCAGAACGACTCACAAATCGATCCTCCAGCTCGATCCACAACACAGCCCAAGGTACACCATTCCAAAACCTTGTATATATCATGAATTCTTGGATTTTTGAATTTTATTTCTTCTTGATGGTCTCCTTTGAACTTTTATTACACAAGGGACTGTGTAATTTAAGTTTGGGGGAGAGGTTGAGAGATTTAATTTTGTCTTTTGTTTTCTTATTTTCCCCTTAAGCTTATTTGAGTCTTCATGCATATACATTTGCATAGAAAATCAGAAAAAGTTTCAAAATTTTTGAAAAAATTCATATAGTTTGCACTTGCATTGGTAAATATTTTAGGATTGAGTCCAGATATTATCATATAGGTTGCTTGCATTCACATGCATAGGGGGCAATTTTTCTCAAAAAGGTGTTTTAAGCTCATGAATTGTTTCAATCTCTGATGCATTGTACACTCTTTGAAAGTAAGCTCTAACCATACTCGGATCATGTGTTTTGATTTTCGTGGCTTGACTTGAACATTCATGAACTGAATCTTGTCCTAATAAGTGAGAAGAGAGCCTAAATATGTATATGATCCATGTGTTCATTTCCAAATTCATAAGTATGATAATTAAAGATCAGATTAAGGTGTGAGCCTAAGTAGAACTCCCACCATTACCCTTATCCTTCTTTCAAGCCAAATGTTCTTGTGTGATATCATTGTGAGGCCTCTTTTCGGTTTGAACTTGGCATAACGTGTTACGTTTAGGCGACATGATTAGACTCTCATTTGATTGCTGGCTTTGCATTTTGAAGCTGGTTTTAGGCTTAGGATTAGGTTTGGGGTTCATGGGGTTCATGGGGATTTTTTGTTTGCTTATTTGTTTTCGGTTTCAAAAGGAGTTTGGTGTTTGAAGTGAATAAAGAGGTTTTAAGTGGAAGGCTCAATGTTTTTAAAATGAAAAGCTCTATTTAATTCAGAAGATAGCTCTCAAAGAAAAAGAATAAGAAAAAAGGAAAAGAAAATAGCCTAAGTGCCAAATAAAAAGAAAAGAAAAGAAAAAAAAAAAAAGAGAGCTATCAAAGTGTTTTAAAGAGCTTAGTTTGTTTGTAGCCTTACCACTAGCCAAATGAGAAGAGATGTTTTCTGTTTATTTGGGTTTTGCTTGTTATGGGTAGTCTCTAGGAGGGTGAGTGAGCATAAAAAGAGAAAAAAGAATGAGAGAGGGTTTTAGGAACATTGTTAGTGTGTATGGGTAGATGAGAATGTAATCATGTATGCATCAATTGCCTTTACCTTTAGCATTATGCATAAGTTCATCCCATTTTGAGAGAAATCATTGCATTCGAGTACCCATTTAAATGAGATCATTCTAGTCTCATAACCTTTGTCCCTAGCCAAATGTGTTCGGTTTTAAAGTGCATAAGTGTGATTCATGGTTTGCTCTTAATTGAATGTTAAAGGTTAGGATTCTTGGATTGTTTGGGATATGAGAGTCATGATTTGAGATTCAACATGTGATGAGTATGGCTAAGTCCTTTGGAGTATGAGTTTGTATGTTGCATCCTAGAATTAAGAACTAGGACCATTGAGTTGATTCATTTGAAAAACACTTTTGTAAGAAATTTGAACCCCTATTTTTAAACCTCTCTCTCGGATTTGTCTTTGTTTGCTTGAGGACAAGCAAAAAGGCAAGTTTTGGGGAGTTGATAAACTCATAATTTAGCATATTTTAGCACTCATTTAGGATAGATTTTGCATTCATATTTAGATTATTTGTAACTTTTGCTCTATTTTAGGTTTTAGACATGTTTGCATTAGCATTTGCACATTTCTTGCATATATGCATTGTTTTTAGGTAATATGGTGTACATGGAGCTGTGTTGGATGCTGAACATGGACAATAAGTCAAAAGAAGAGCTTAGGATTTCCTGGGAGTCAAGAAAGAGTTCGACCAAAAAGAATTAGGTTGAGATTGAGCCTCAGATCGACCATCCAAGTCGTTTAAACCTGAGATCGACCCTTAGATCGACCATCCCACTCGTTTCAGCCTGCGATCGACCACTAGATCGACCAAGGCCACTCGTTTCAGCTTAGATCGACCACCAGATCGACCAAGGCCACTCGTTTCAGCTCAGATCGAGCACTAGATCGACCAGGCGGGTCGATCTTCGGTCCAGATTTCTGCTTCCTTCCTTGGACAGCTCACAGTTTGTCTTTTAGTGAGGGGACCTTTTGTGTGGTCATTTATGAACACTCTTGACCTAAATTTTAGAGGCATCCACGAATTTTATAGCCTCCATCCCCATTTTTGGGTTTTGTGGATCACCGTTGAAACTTCTTTATCCTTTTTCAAGCTTTATCTTTTGTAAAAACTTTGATTTTGAATTTGAGAACTTCTCTTTAAGCTTTAATCTTTCTTTCTTGTTATCTTAATCATGTTTAACTCCTCTTATCTTATATTAAAAGGGGTTTGAAAATGATAATAGAGTAGTTCTTTATGATTTAAGGATGAGGTGATTAGGAAAGGTTAGATCTTGGAATTTTCTTCTTCTTAACTTTATGCTTACCTGGTTTGGAGTATCAAATGCTTAAAGACCTTGAGAGAGGCTTTATGATCCAAGAGATTTCCTTATCTCATAAGAACTTATGAAATCTCTTATGTCCAAACCAAGAGGCTAGTATGCCTTAAAGACCACGGAAGTGGCAAGTGAGGGCTAGTTAGGCCAAGCTAAGATCCGTGCTTCAGCTCCATCAACCATCCTTTTCGACCACAAGCCATGGGTTTGGAGAGGATGAATGATGAGAGGACCTTATCTTATCCACAAGCCATGGAAAGATTGCTTCTTAGGCTTAAGGATAGCTCATTTAGAAATGTGTAGATTTACTTTTTGCAAACCAAGATCGAACCTTCTGCTTCCCTAAGCATGAACCTCATCCTTGAATCTGTTATTTATCATATAAGTAATTTCAAAAGCTTTCTCCTTTAAATTTAAAGTTTGCTCCTTTAGGTTGCTAGAAATAGCCTTATTTGCCTGTTTTTAGATTTCGAATTTTTATAATCAGTAATCTTGCATTTTAAATTCCTAGTTTTCTTCCAGTAGTTGTTAACCCTCTTCCAGTAATTTTAAAATTTTTTTCTTGCTCATTTCGTACTGCATTTAGTTTTTGTTAAATTTCTCATCCATTTACCCGAATTTGACTTAGCTTTACTTTGCTCTTGCATTCCTAGTATCTTTCTCACCTAGGCTGGATTGACACCTAAAATACTACAGCAACACTAAGAGGCTTTAGGATTGATATTTAGAACTGAAAAAGTCCTCTATCATTGATTATTTGAGAGATTACTCTCCCCTTCTTGAATCACAATGTCCTCAGGTTTAGACCGTGGTTGTAGCTCTTTCCCGCTCCTCAAAGTGATCGCGTTTGCATACTCCTTAGGGTTTGTCTCACACTTTCCGGGTAAGCTACCTTGACCGCTTGAACTGGCTTTTCCTTTCTCTAGCTGGCGAATCTTGTTGTTCATGTTGGTTATTTGTGTAGATACCTCAGTAAGAGAAGAGTTCAGCCTATTGTTCATATCAACAAATTTATGATTTGTAGTTGCTTGTCCTTGAAGTAATTGTTGGAACATAGCCTGTACCGGATCTTGAGGTGGCGGTTGAACTTGTTGCTGCTGAGGCACAAAACCAGGAGGAAACACAGGAGGGTAGCTTTTGTTCCCTTGCTGTTGCTGGCCTTGGAAGTTTCCTTGTCTTTGCCCTTGGTACCCACTGTTTTGTGTAAACCCACCTTTGTTGTAAGGAACAAAAGGTTTTCCTTGTTGTGTAGGGTATACTTGATCCTTGGGGTTTTCCACATTGGTACTTCGGTAAGAGATATTGTCGTTGCCTTGATACCTTTGAACATAGCCCTGTGGCTTAGTATAGCCTTGGCCTCCTACCCAATTCGCTTCCTCTTGGCTTTGCTCCAGCTCATCTAGAACATCCGTAGCCTCTCCCACAAAGTGTACATGCTTTTTATTTGCAAGTACCAACTTGTCAATCTTTTCATGAAGTGATTTCAGCTCCTTCTTGTGTGCCTCAATGTCAGACCCTCTAGGTGCTCTATCATAGTCTTCAGTGTAGTTTCCATTACTCTAAGCAAGATTCTCAATAAGCTCCATTCCCTCTTCTACATCTTGGCCAAGAAAATTCCCTTTACTAGCCGTCTCTAGAAGCATTCGAATCTTGGGAAGAGCTCCTCTATAGATGGTGCTCAAGAGTGTCTCCTCAGTGAAACCATGATGAGGACATGCAATGGTGTAGTCCTCGAACCGCTCCATTGCTTCACTAAAGGTCTCATTTTGCTTTTCTGTAAAACCGCTAATCTCACTCCTTAGGCGAGCTGTCCTTGTACTCGAGAAGAACTTGAACAGAAATGCCTTCTTGCAATCAGCCCATGAGGTTATAGTCCCTTGAGGTAAGGTCTTCTCCCAATGCCTTGCTTTATCCCCAAGTGAAAAAGGGAAAAGCCTAAGCTTGAAACTATCCTCCGAGATCCCATTGATCTTGATCATACCGCGTACTTGCTCAAAGTTGTCTAAATGCTCCAAAGGATCCTCCATTGCAAGTCCATGGAACTTGTTGTTCTGCACCATTGAGACAAAGCCTGGCTTGATCTCGAAGTTGTTGTTTTGCACCGGTGGTGGAGTGATGCCAAAACGATTATGATGAGTGTTTGGTGCATCACCCGCAACAATGATCCTTGGTTGCCTTGGGGCGTGGTTGGGGTTTCCATTACCCCTACCAGCAGCAGCATGGTGATGTAGAGCCTCAGCTTGGTCTTGCTCAGCCATACCCTCAAAATCAACAATACCCGGTTACACTATCTCCTCAAAGTGTTGTGCTTGTTCTCTTGCTCTTCTTGACCTTGCACTTCCAAGTTGATGAATGTTGTCTAGAGGTTGTAATAAGTTGTTGTCACCTCTAGACCTCAGATTCATGTACCTGAGAATACAAGTAGGAAGCTAGATAGATTAGTAACCAAAGTAAAAATAAAGACTTAGTCTCTACTAAGCTCCAAATCCTAATACTTTCAAACTAAACCCAAATTGGTGTGATTAAGTGGTTGAATCATGTGTAGCGAGAAGTCATTTATGGGTTTAAGGTTGGGGTGATTAAGGGGTTTAAAGGTTTAAGCTTTGGTCTTTTTCTTGTTCTTAACTTATTCTCTTCTTGGATTTGGGGGTTTTAATGCCTAGAGAGTCTTGAGAAAGATCTCTTTGATCTTAGGGGTTTCCTTACCTTAGCAGGATTAAGGAGATCCCTTAAAACCAAATCCAAGAGACTAGCTCATCCTTTCCAAAACGCCATGGATGCTTAGGTAGCTAGTTAGGCCATTATTTGAGATTTATGCTTCATGTTCTTCAACCTTTCTTTCCACCACGCGCCATGGGTTATGAGGGAAGGTTGAGGAAAGGATTTATATCACACGCCATGGATAAATCTAGTTTAGCTTCTCAAGGCTTAGAGATAGCACTAAATGTGTAGATTTATGTTTTCAAAACCAAAAGCTTGAATCTTGAACCACCTTAAGCATGACCCTCAACCTTGAATC
Source organism: Thlaspi arvense (assembly GCA_911865555.2). NCBI lineage: Eukaryota > Viridiplantae > Streptophyta > Magnoliopsida > Brassicales > Brassicaceae > Thlaspi > Thlaspi arvense. Next base: position 46,281,002 of record OU466862.2, read on the forward strand.
CTCTTTTAGCATTTAAAAACTTAAAGTCATCATTTCCTAGTTATAAAGTTTACATCTTTTGTCTTAGTTCCTTAAGTATCATCCTACGTTGTTAGAACTTTCCCTTTCTGTCTGCTTTTAGTTTTCCAATTTTTAAAACCAGTAGTTTTGCATTTCAAATTCTTAGAAGTCTTCTAGTACTTGTTTAACCCATCAGTAGGGATTTTAAAATAGTTTTTGTGGTCATTTAGTAGCTGCATTTAGTTTTTACAGATTTTCTTCTCAAATTATCTGATTTCACTTAGATTTACAAAGTTCTTGCATTCATAGTATCTTTCATCAACCTGAGCTGGATTGACACCTAGAGCTGCTATACTACAACATTAGAATTGCTTTAGCTTTGATTTAAAACAGCTGAGAAAAATCCTGTTATCAAATGGCGCCGTTGCCAATTTGGGTTTAGTTTGAAAGTATTAGGATTTGGAGCTTAGTAGAGATTAAATCTTTATTTTTACTTTGGTTACTAATCTATCTAGCTTCCTACTTGTATTCTCAGGTACATGAATCTGAGGTCTAGTGGTGACAACAACCTATTACAACCTCTAGACAACATTCATCAACTTGGAAGTGCAAGAGAAGGAAGGGCAAGAGAACAAGCTCAAGACTTTGAGGAGATATTGCAACCGGATATTCTTGATTTTGAGGTCATGGCTGAGCAAGACCAAGCTGAGGCTCCACCTCACCGTGCTGCTGCTGGAAGGGGTAATAGATAACCCAACCACGCCCCAAGGCAACCAAGGATCATTGGTGCGGGTGATGCACCAAACACTCATCATTATTTTTTGGCAACACTCCACCACCGGTGCAAAACAACAACTTTGAGATCAAGCCAGGCTTTGTCTCCATGGTGCAGAACAACAAGTTCCATGGCCTTGCTATGGAGGATCCTTTGGAGCACTTAGAAAACTTCGAGCAAGTCTGCGGAATGATCAAGATCAATGGGATCTCGGAGGACAGCTTCAAGCTTAGGCTTTTCCCTTTTTCACTTGGGAATAAAGCAAGGCATTGGGAGAAGACCTTACCTCAAGGGACTATAACCTCATGGGCTGATTGCAAGAAGGCATTTCTGTCTAAGTTCTTCTCAAGCACAAGGACAGCTCGACTAAGGAGTGAGATTAGCGGTTTTACACAAAGGCAGAATGAGACCTTTAGTGAAGCAATGGATCGGTTCAAGTACTACACCATTGCATGTCCTCATCATGGTTTCCCTGAAGAGACACTCTTGAGCACCATCTATAGAGGAGCTCTTCCCAAGATTCAAATGCTCCAAGACACGGCGAGTAAAGGGAACATTCTTGGACAAGATGTAGAAGCGGGAATGGAGCTTATTGAGAATCTTGCCTTAAGTGATGGAAACTACGCTGAAGACTATGATAGAGCACCAAGAGGGTCTGACCTTGAGGCAAACAAGAAGGAGCTGAAGTCACTTCATGAAAAGATTGACAATTTGGTACTTGCAAATCAAAAGCATGTACACTTTGTGGGAGAAGCTACGGATGTTCTAGATGAGCTGGAGCAGAGTCAAGAGGAAGCGAATTGGGTTGGAGGCCAAAACTATACTAAGCCACAGGGCTATGCTCAAGGGTATCAAGGCAACAACAACCTGTCTTACCGAAGCACCAATTTGGAGAACCCTAAAGATCAAGTGTACCCTCCACAACAAGAAAAACCTTTTGTTCCTTATAACAAAGGCGGGTTTACACAAAACAGTGGGTACCAAGGGCAGAGATAAGGCAACTTCCAAGGCCAGTAACAGCAAGTGAAAAAAGGCTACCCTCCTGGTTTCGTGCCTCAGCAGCAACAAGTTCAACCTCCACCTCAAGATCCGGTACAAGCTATGTTCCAACAGTTACTTCAAGGACAATCAACTACAAATCAAAAGTTTGTTGATATGAACAATAGGCTGGACTCTTCTCTCACTGAGGTATCTACACAAATCACCAACTTGAACAACAAGATTCGCCCGCTAGAGAAAGGAAAAGCCAGTTCAAGCAGTCAAGGTAGCTTACCCGAGAAGTGTGAGACAAACCCTAAGGAGTATGCAAACGCGATCACTTTGAGGAGTGGGAAAGAGCTACCACCACGGTCTATACCTGAAGACAATGAGGACATTGTGATTCAAGAGGGGGGAGTAATCTCTCAAATGATCAAGAGATCACGTTTGACAATGTCTACATTGCAAGGCCAAAGAAAGGCAAGGAAGCGGTTTTGGAGAAAAAAGTGGAGGAAATTAGCAAGGAGAAAGAAGCTTTCGTGCCTCCACCTTACAAACCAAAGCTCCCCTTCCCTGGACGTTTCAAGAAGCAGTTGATTGAGAAGCATATAGTCTTGTTTGAGAAGCACATAAGGAACGTTGAGATTAAACTGCCGTTGGTTGATTGCTTGGCTATGACGCCAAAATATGCCAAGTTTTTGAAGGATACTCATGCTAAGAAGGAGAAAGATAGCGACAAGATCTTGGTATTGAGTCAAGAATGCAGTGCAATCATCCACAAGGAGATAACACCAAAGAAGCTAGGAGATCCGGGGTCATTCACTATCCCTTGTGCACTAGGCCCTTTGAAGTTTGAGAGTTGCATATGTGATATAGGAGCAAGCATAAACCTTATGCCTCACTTCATTGCCAAAAAACTAGGATTTACAAAGTTTAAGGAGTGTAGAATCTCACTCATTCTGGCTGATCGAAGTATAAGGCTTCCTGTAGGCATGCTTGAAGACTTACCCGTGAGGATCAGCAATGTTAATGTGCCAACAGATTTCGTAGTGCTAGAAATGGATGAGGAACCAAGAGACCCTCTAATCCTTGGTAAACCGTTTCTAGCAACTGCTGGAGCCATCATAGACGTGAAGAATGGCAAGATTTCTCTGCACCTGGGTAAGGACATCAAGCTGAACTTTGACATCGATGAAGCCTTGAAAAAGCCAACGATTGGTGGACAAGCGTTCTACATCGAAACTTTGGATGAATTGGCTGATGAGTTGCTTGAGGAATTGTCACAAGAGGATCATCTACAGCTGGCTTTAACAAAGGAGTGTGGGAAGTATGGTTTCTTGAGTAAACAAACCCAGGAGTATGTAGGCATCCTTGATTCTCGCAAGGTTGTGAAAGAAGATGAAAGCGAGTGCCTAGAGATCGACCTGGAGATCGATCATATTACTCGATCCAGGAAAGAGATCGATGAGTCAATCGACCAAGACAACTCGATCTGTCCAGAGAACGACCTCGTGAATCGATCTCCTGCTTGATCCATATCCAATCGAGCAAGTGAATCGAGAGAGTGCAATCGATCCAGCCTAGAACGAGGGAGCGATCGACTGACTGGCTCGATCTCTGTGGTAGGAGCGGTCCAAGAGAGTAGCCTAAGAGCTCATGACTCGGGTTCAAAGGGGCGAATGAGGACAGCAACCTCAACACAAGCCAAGAGGACGACTGGAGTGAGCTGCTAGCCCCAAAGGTGGACCTAAAGCAGCTTCCAAACGGGCTAAGGTACGCTTTCTTGGGACCAAATGATACTTATCCGGTCATTGTGAATGAAAATCTAAGTGATGATGAGTTAGACTCACTCCTTAAGGAGCTGAGGAAGTATAGAAGGGCCATTAGGTACTCTCTTAGTGACATCAAGGGCCTTTCACCAATGCTTTGTACTCATAGGATTCACTTAGACAATGAGAACACATCTTCCATTGAGCATCAAAGACCTTTGAACCCAAATTTAAAAGAAGTGGTCAAGAAAGAAATCTTAAAACTCTTAGAAGCTGACGTGATATACCCTATCAGTGATAGCACATGGGTCTCTCCGGTCCATGTGGTACCAAAGAAGGGGCATATCACGGCTATAAAAAATGAAAAAGATGAGTTAATTCCTACAAGAACAATAACCGGACATAGAATGTGTATTGATAATAGGAAACTCAACTCAGCCACTAGGAAAGATCATTTCCCTCTTCCCTTTATTGATCAAATGCTAGAGAAATTAGCCAATCACCCAAACTACTGTTTTCTAGATGGGTATAACGGTTTCTTTCAAATTCCCATTCATCCTAATGACCAAGAGAAAACCACTTTCACATGCCCTTATGGTACCTTTGCTTATCGAAGGATACCATTTGGGTTATGTAATGCACCAGCAACCTTATAAAGGTGTATGATGTCTATTTTCTCTGACCTTATAGAGGAAATGGTAGAGGTTTTCATCGATGATTTTTCTGTGTATGGTGCTTCGTTTGGTGGTTGTTTGTCAAATCTTTGCAGGGTTCTCAAGAGATGTGATGAGACAAACTTGATGCTGAATTGGGAAAAGTGTCACTTTATGGTGAGGGAAGGCATTGTACTCGGGCACAAGATTTCTGAGCATGGGATTGAGGTTGACAAAGCCAAGATATTAGGAGCTTATGAAGAGATTAGAGCCGCCGGTTAATGTGAAAGGGATTAGGAGCTTCTTGAGGCACGCTGGCTTCTACAGGCGGTTTATCAAGGATTTCTCCAAGATAGCACGTCCTCTTACAAGGCTACTGTGCAAGGAAATCGAGTTCATCTTCGATGAAGAATGCCTACAAGCCTTTAAGACCATCAAAGAAGCCTTGGTCACCGCACCTATAGTTCAAGCTCCGGATTGGGATCTGCCCTTTGAGATTATGTGCGACGCAAGTGACTACGCCGTGGGTGCTGTTTTGGGTCAGAGGAAGGACAAGAAGCTGCATGTGATTTACTATGCAAGCCGTACCTTGGACGACACGCAAGTGAAGTATGCAACCACCGAAAAAGAGCTTCTAACCGTGGTCTTTGCTTTTGAGAAGTTTAGGTCTTCCTTGGTGGGTTCTAAGGCCATCGTGTATACTGACCATGCTGCCTTGAGGTACATATACTCCAAGAAAGACACCAAGCCGAGACTCTTAAGATGGATCCTTCTCTTACAAGAGTTTGATATAGAGATCAAGGACAAAAAGGGTATAGAGAACGGTGCAGCGGATCATCTTTCAAGGATGAGGGTGAATGATGTCTTGCCTTTGGATGACTCGCTCCCTGAGGAGCAGCTTATGATGGTTAACACCGTGGTGTGTGCAAAGCTAGAGGAGATGTTTGAAGAAGTCTTGAGCCTAAAGGAGGAAGAGCTACCATGGTATGCGGATATTGTCAACTATTTAGCTTGTGGAGAAGAGCCTACTCACCTGGACCATTACCATAGGAAGAAGTTCATGAGGGACATCTCTCACTACTTTTGGGATAATCCTTATCTGTACAAGAGGGGTGTGGACAACCTATAACGAAGATGTATCACAAGAGAAGAGGCAAGAGATATTCTTCTCCATTGCCACGGTATGACTTATGGTGGGCACTTCGCATCATTCAAGACAGCTAAAAATGTTCTACAAGCCGGGTTTTGGTGGTCTACACTCTTCAAGGATGCACATGAGTTTGTAAAATCGTGTGAAGCTTGCCAAAGAGCTGGGAACATCACAAAGAGGAATGAGATGCTGCAGGTACCTATCTTTGAGATGGAAGTCTTTGACGCTTGGGGGATTGATTTTATGGGTCCATTTCCATCGTCATATGACAACAAGCATATCCTAGTGGCAGTAGACTATGTGTGTAAGTGGGTGGAAGCCATAGCCTCACCAACTAATGATTCAAGGGTGGTAGTCAAGCTTTTCAAGACTATCATTTTTCCAAGGTTTGGAGTTCCTAAGGTGGTGATTAGTGATGGAGGCAGCCACTTCATTAACAAGGTTTTTGAGAGTCTTTTGAGGAAGTATGTAGTTAAACACAAGGTAGCCACGCCTTATCACTCTCAAACCAGTGGCCAAGTGGAGGTTTCAAATAGGCAAATCAAAGCGATCCTAGAGAGAACCGCGGGAGTAACTAGTAAAGATTGGGCAAGCAAGCTTGATGAAGCTCTTTAGGCTTATAGAACGGTTTCAAGACTCCCATTGGTACCACGCCTTTCAACCTCCTCTATGACAAGTCTTGTCACCTCCCTGTGGAGTTAGAGCACAAAGCTCTTTGGGCTGTGAAGCAAGTGAACTTCAGTCTCAAGACGGCACAAGAGAGAAGACTGGTGCAACTTCATGAGCTTGATGAATTGAGGTTGGATGCTTATGAAAGCGCCAAGATCTACAAAGAGAGGACCAAAGCCATGCATGACAAGAAGCTGGTGCTTAAGGAGCTCAAAGAGGGAAGCCTGGTTCTGCTTTACAACTCACGTTTGAAGTTATTCCCCGGGAAGCTCAAGTCTAGATGGAGCGGTCCGTTTGAGATAAAAGAAGTGCTACCGTATGGGGCGGTTACTTTGGTTGGCAAGGGAGGACAGAGATTCACAGTGAACGGGCATAGAGTCAAGCCCTACATGGCAAGTGATTGCAGCAAGGAGAGCACCACGTTGCTTCTCCAAGATCCCCCTCTAGCCTAAACCAAGTAAACTCAAGCTAAGAGACGTAAAACAAGCGCACTTGGGAGGCATTCCTATGACTACCATTGTAAATATTTTTGATTTCTTTCTGTTTCAATTTTATGCTTTTTTGTTTAAGTGTGTAGGTACAAGGAGATGAGAACCGGAGGTCATGATCCTGGAGTCAACAAGGAAAAGAAAGGAGAAACAGAGGCAAAACGATCGAGTGATATATCGACCTATCCTGGCTCGATCTTTACTAGATCGAGCTAGTAAATCGAGTGAAGTCACTCGATCTAGATGAGATCGAGTAGACAATCGAGTGAGTCAGTCGATTGCGAGAGGATGACCCACCCATACGTTTAGCTTGAAATGGAAACGGGGTGTGGATCGACTGGTCTCACTCGATCCTCAAACTGGATCGATCAGTTCACTCGATCAGTTCACTCGATCCTTGCCAAAACGACCTCGAAATCGATCAAGGAGCTCGATCCAAGGAGCATGGCCATAACCACGTGGAATCTTGGAACGAGGAGCAAACTCGATCTAAGGCTCGATTCAAATCAGAACGAGCTCCCAATCGAGCAAGCCTCTCGATCACGGACAAAATGGGCATGCGATCGAGGTCAAGATCGACCAATTTGACTCGATCTCATGCCGAGGTTGGTTCAAACTTTCCCCCTCTTTTCTCTTTCCCTCCCATTTTAATTTTGAATTTTGGTCAAGACAAGCATCTTTGACCATGAAAGATGTGCCTTCAAAGATGCTTGCCTTGACCACACTTTCCAGAAACCACTTGCATGCATCCATAGATTTTTGTCTTTATAACCACTTTGCATCCACACTCTCTTCACATTGCATTTCGAAACTGATTTTTAGAAAGAGAGAGTGTGAGTTCGGTTTTCAAAGACATATAGCATCTTCTCAACTTCCCTTTTCAAAGGTATTTTCGAAATTTCTTGAATTTCATGTTTGAGTTTTTAAGAAAATTTCCTTTTTGTTAAGTTGGTTGCATGTTATTTGCTAGGGATTATGATGAATTTTTAGGAGTATCTAAGTATTAGGAAAATTTTCTTGATTTAGTCTTATCTTAAGAGATTTTCTTCTTCTATTTATTGATAAATTTTAGAAAATCCCCAAAAAAATCTAGGATTTATATTTAGAGATTTTCTCTCTTTGCCTATCTTTCTCTCTTAATCGTCCCCTATACTCACTTTCTCCTTGAGAACTTGTGTTTCAGGTATCATGGCACCAAAGAAGAGAAGCAGAGATTTGGCAATTTAAGAGGAGACTCAGCAAGTGGTTGAGAAAAGGGTCAGATGGAGTAAGGAGGAGAAGAAGGCAAAGAAGAGGCTTGAAAAGTTGCGGTTTGAGCCTACAAAATTTGCAAGTAGGGATCTCTTGCAAAGGCTATGCTTGTTGAAGGTGTTTGATGAGTTGCTAAAGGGGATGGGACTTGCTAGCCTATCACGGATGGACTGCCCTACTTACCCCGAGGCCACGCTTGACTTCCTCTCTACCTTGGATTTCTCATGCGAAGATCCAAGCACTCAAACTCCTTCCGTAGATCATGTGACGTTCAAGATCAGGAAGCAAACCTACCACCTCTCCATCACCGAGCTATGCCAAGCCTACGGTCTCAATGCTGCAGCCACGCTTGTGGAGTTTCCAAGGTTCAAAAGCGCCAATGATCTATGGGACTTGATTAGCGATGGAGACTACAAGGCCAACACGGCCAAGATCAAGAAGGTGCGAAACCCTGTGCTAAGATACACCCTCAAGCTTCGGGCCAACACATTCAGTGGAAGATCCGTGGCACCAACAGTTACCAAGAACGAGCTGTGCTTCCTTTTTCAAAGGGTTAAAAAGATCGTTTGCGATGCCAAGGAGGATGAGGACCCAATGGAGGATGAGCTTGGAGGAGACGTCAACTACGGTTGCATCTTGGCTTCTTCATTGGTCAAGTACAAGGCTTGGGCATTAAGGTGTATGGCAAGCTCTGCACTCATAGGAGGCTTCCTCACACCAATGTTCATACAAGCGGGAGTGCCTCGTGCGGAGTTCGAGCCTTGTGTGGAGCGTTCTTACATGGATGAGACCTACATGCGCAACACTGATTCCTTGGGACCTACTCCAGCTCCAGGGTACTATGCCTACTTGTTCTACAACCACAACCTTTAGAAGAAAGTATGCATCCTACCCAATACGGAAGAGACGAACCTACAAAGCATTGAGACAATAGAGTTTTTGCCAAGCGATGAAGAATGCTTTGCGCCTCTTGGAAACACGGCTGCACCACCTCAGCTCACTCGTGCGCCTTCAGAGTCCCCTCTTCAGATGCTGAGATGCCCCCGAGCTTTGATCTCCCCAAGCTAGACTATGAGCCACAGACAAAGGCTGAGAAGTTCCTTGCCTCGGTTGTTGAGATTCAGCGCAAAGTCAACAAGTGGCAAGGCAAGATGATAAAGAAGCTGGCAAGGAAGATCAAACACCTACAAGGGAGCTCATCTGACACGTCTGTGAGTGACGAGGTTGAGCAGATGGGAGAAACAATGAGGAGACGATCAACCGGAGGTGTGGAGATCCGTGAGCCCCAAAAAGGTGATCAAGCTAGCCGCCTTTCTCTACATGGAGGCACGAGCAAGGGCAAGGACAAGGAGATCCTTCACGACACTCCTAGAAAGAGCAGGAGGACAGGAGCAACCTCAAGCTCCAGTCATGCCTAGCTCCGCGGTACCAAAACACAAACCCTTGTATATATCATGCATTTTTAAAAATTTTGCTTTGTGTTTTTGATCTCCTCTTGAATTTGTTTGACACCGAGACGGTGTCATTCAAGTTTGGGAGAGAGTGTGTGCTTTGACATGTTTTTATTTGGATCTTATTTTGTGTTAGCATCCTTGAGTCTTCATGCATTGCATTCATCTAAGTACATAGAAAAATACAAAAAAATCAGAAAAATTTTCAAAAATTTCAAAACAAAATCATATAGCTTGCATTTGCATTGTAAAATATTTTAGGATTGAGTCTAGAATTTTTATCATTTAGGTTGATTGCATTTGCATAGGGAGCAATGATATAAAATTTTCCTTGTAAAGTGTTTTAAGCTCATGAATTGGTTCAAGGCCCTAGTTAGTAGTTCTTTGATGCTTTATACAAAGTTTGAAATTAAGTTCTAACCATATTTGGATCATTTGTCTTGATTTTTTGTGGCTAAAGTTGAACAAACATGAATTGAATCCTTTCCTACCAAGTGAAACCTTAACTTGAATTTCGAATTATCATACTTGTGCATTTGAAAAAGAATACATGAATTACATATACATATTTAGGCTTTCTTATTCCTTTCACCACTCTTTTGTAAGCCTGAATAGAACTCCTCACCTTGACCCTTACTCTCTTTTCAAGCCAAATATTTCGTGTGTGATTTGTGAGGCCTTTAAGTTCCGGTTGAACTTGGCATAAAGTGTTAGGTTTAGGCGACATGATTAGGCTCTCATATTGATGCTAGCTTTGCATATTGAAGCTAATTTTAGGCTTAAGGTTATGGTGGGAATTAATGGGTGTTGTTGATTTTGCTTACTTGTTTCGGTTTTTGAAAAGAGTTGTTGTTTGGAATTTGAATAAAAAGGGATTCATAGTGGGTGGTCTTGTTTTAAATGAAAGCTCGAATTGAAAAAGAAAAGAAGATAGCTCTCAAAAGAAAAAATAAAAAAATAAAAAAGGGCCAAAAGGCCAAGTAAAAAAAAGAAGAAAAAAATATGTGAAGAGAGCTATCAAAAGAAAAGAAAAGAGCTAAGTATATATATATGGCCATACCACTAGCTATAAGAAGGTTTGAATGATGTGTTTAATTGGGTTTTGCTAGGCTTCTTGCCTTGTTGTTTTTGGTAGTCTCTAGAGGGTGAGTGAGCTTGAAAAAGAAAGAAAATGAATGAGAGAGGGATTAGGATCATTGTTAGTGTATATGGGTAGATGAGAGCTTAAGGATCATTGTTACTCTTCATGCATTGCATTCATCTAAAAGCAGATTCAAGGTTGAGGATCATGCTTAAGGAGGTTCAAGATTCAAGCTTTGGGTTTTGAAAACATAGATCTACATATTTTAGTGCTATCTCTAGGCCTTGAGAAGCTAAGCTCGATTTATTGATAAAAGAGTTTTGACTCTCTTATGTCAATAACCCATTGTACTAATCATTGTGATGAGACTGCTCTTGATCTGATATTGCTCAGTTTCCATAGGTGGAAGAATTCCTTGCCTTGAAGCATAGTTGGAGGGTATATCAGCAGCACTAATGGGTCTTCTTGGTCTCTGAACAACAGCTCTTTGTAGACCAGCTTAACCTTGTTCACCTTGCAGGCCTTGAATCCCTTGAGGACCTTGTAAACCTTGTGGACCTTGCAAACCAAAACCAGCAGCGTACTGATGTTCTTCCATGCTTCCACAGCTGAATTTGGATTCTGCTAACCCAAAAGCTTTGACCTTTAACCTCAGTTGTAGTTGTAGACACTTAAGAGCAAGTGTTGTGGTACCTACAAAAGAAATTCTAGACCAAAAGAGAAATCAGTAACCAAAATCGAAAATAACAAAGCTTGATCTCAAAATCTCTACAAATCCTACTGAACATAGAATTCCCCTAATGGCAACAGCGCCAAATTGATACAAGAGTTTTGACTCTCTTATGTCAATCACCCATTGTACAAATCATTGTAGCATTGGGTTTTAATGTCAATCCAAAGGGGAAGATTGAAACAGCAGGATTAGTAGATTTCCTAATCCAAGCAGATAGAAAAAGGGGCTAGCAACCTAAGTGATCAAACAAGATTAAAGCAAACATAAAGCAAAGAGTGAAAGGCAAGCAAGCAATCAAAATAAAAGGAAAAACAGGGCAATATCAAACAGAGCTTAAAACAGAGAAAAGATGGGACTTGAGATGAGATTATTGCTTATAAACTCACACAATGCTATTCCTTATGCATAGGATTCATTTATATGACTAATCCAATCTCTTGGCACTAATCTCTTTGCTAATTGTCAAGTCAAGAACTAATTCTCATTAGTGAAATGATAAAGAGCAAGCATTAAAACAAATCTGTCAACCCTATATTGCCAAATCACTCCCTAGACAGTCAATCTCTTGAGCTAGGATAATCAATTCTCTTGCAAAGCAGTTCAGGAATTTCATCAAACACTTGGTGGGCATAAAATGAGCCTAAGATCTCAATCAACTTAGCTAGGGCTAATCAAGCATTAAACACATCAATCAAGAAAGGAGATGGAAGAATTAACACTATTCCATGCCTCGTTTGTTGAGATTCAACGCAAGGTTGACATGTGGCAAGGCAAGATGATCAGGAAGCTGGCAAAGAAGATCAAGGTACTCGAACAAGGAAGCTCATCTGAGACGACTGTGTGTGACGAGGTTGAGCAAATGGGCGAAACGATGAGGAGAAACTCGACCGGAGGTGTGGAGATCCGTGAGCCTCAAGATGGTAATCAAGCTGGGCGTCTTTCTCTACATGAGGGCACAAGCAGGAGCAAGGGCAAAGGGATACTTCACGACACTCCAAGAAAAAGCAGGAGGACCAGAGCAACCTCAAGCTCCAGCCATGCCTAGCTCAGAGGTACCAAAACTCAACCCTTTATATATATCATGCATTTTTAATTTTTGCTTTATAGATTTTGGTCTCTTCTTGAATTTGTTTGACACTGAGACGTTGTCATTCAAGTTTGGGGGAGAATGTGTGCTTTGAAATGTTTTTATTTGGATCTTTTTTTGTCTTCACATACTTGAGTCTTCATGCATTGCATCCATCTAAGTGCATAGAAAAATACAAAAAAATCAGAATTTTTTTTAAAAATTTCAAAAAAAAATCATATAACTTGCATTTGCATTGTCAAATATTTTAGGATTGAGTCTAGAATTTTTATCATTTAGGTTGCTTGCATTTGCATAGGGGGCAATGATATAAAATTTTTCCTTGTAAAGTGTATTAAGCTCATGAATTGGTTCAAGGCCCTAGTTAGTAGTTCTTTGATGCTTTATTCAAACTTTAAAAGTAAGTTCTAACCATATTTGGATCATTTGTCTTGATTTTCGTGGCTTAAGTTGAACAAACTTGAATTGAATCCTTTCCTATCAAGTAAAACCCTAACATGAATTTTGAATTATCATACTTGTGCATTTGAAAAAGAATACATGGATTACATATACATATTTAGGCTTTCTTATTCCTTTCACCACTCTTTTGTAAGCCTAAATAGAACTCCTCACCTTAACCCTTACCCTCCTTTCATGCCAAAATTCGTGTGTGATATTGTGAGGCCTTAAATTTTTGGTTGAACTTGGCATAAAGTGTTAGGTTTAGGGCGACATGATTAGGCTCTCATATTGATGCTAGCTTTGCATATTGAAGCTAGTTTTAGGCTTAAGGTTAGGGTGGGAATTCACGGGTGTTGTTGATTTTGCTTACATATTTTGGGTTTGAAAAGAAGTTTGTGTTTGGGGTTTGAACGAAAAGGGGATTCATAGTTTTCAGTGGTTGGTCTTGAATTGTTTTAAATAAAAGCTTTAGTTGAAAAGAAAAGAAGATAGCTCTCAAAAAGAAAAAAAAATTGTAAGAAAAGTGCCAAAAGCCCAAATGCTTAAAAAGAAAAAAAAAAAATTTATGAGAAGAGAGCTATCAAAAGAAAAGAAAAGAGCTAAATTATATATATGACCATACCACTAGCTATAAGAAAGGTTGAAGATGGTGTTTATGTGGGTTATGCTTGGCGTTTTGCCTTGTTTAATTTGGGTAGTCTCTAGAGGGTGAGTGAGCTTGAAAATGAAAATAAATGAGAGAGGGATTAGGATCATTGTTAGTATATTTGGGTAGATGAGAGTCTAGTCATGTATGCATACATTGCCTTTTACCTTTAGCATTATGCATAAGTTCAACCCTTTTTGAGATAAACCATTGCTTGAAATACCCTCATGAATGAGATCATTTTTATCTCATAACCTTGTCCCTAGCCAATTGTATTTGGTTTTAAATGCATAAGTGTGATTCACGGTTTGAACTTAAATGAATGTTAAAGGTTAGGATTCTTGTATTGTTTGGAATAGGCGAGTCATGATTTGAAATTCAATATGTGATGAATATGGCTAAGTTCTTTGGAGTAGAAGTTCGTGTAATGCATTTTAGAATTGAGAACTAGGACCATTGAATTGATTCATTTGCATAAACACTTTTGGAAATTTGAGCTCCCATTGTTAAACCTCTCTTCCTAGCTTGAATTTTGTTTGCTTGAGGGCAAGCAAAATGCAAGTTTGGAGGAGTTGATATATTCATACATTTCGCATATTTAGCATACATTTATAATAGTTTTCATGTATACATCTTTCATAATAGGCTAGTTTGCACCATTTATCTCATTTTAGGTTCTAGAACACTTTGCATTAGCATTTTGCATATTTCTTGCTTTCTTGCATCATATTCAGGTTGTTTTGGATACACTAGAGCTATGGAGGGTGCGTGGATGTGCTAAAGATCGAAAGGGAGCCTATGGATACTTGGGAGAACTCAGCCATGCAGCAAAGGAACCTAGATCGAAGGGAAGATCGAGCTAGGCAGGTCGATCTAGACGAGATCGACCAGAAGATCGAGACGCTCAGGTCGTTTCAAGGAAGAAGATCGAGGTCAAGATCGACCAAGGTGATCGAACGTGACTACGGACACGGAAACTAAGCCCGGGAAGAACGAGAGCCAGATTGAGGTCACGACTCGATCGTCCAAGGATCGACCGGAAGATCGATAGAAGCGCTCGATCCACCCGACTGAATCGACCCGACAATCGAGCAAAATAAGACGTTCTATGCGGAAGGTCAAGTAAGAGATCGACGACTCACATTTTGGAGTTTAGTGATGGGACCATTTCATTCTTTGGTATAAATATTTTTACCCTAGTTTTGGGCGATGGATCCGAACAATTCACAATGATTCATCTGTCTCTTCTTATTTAGCTTAAGAAAACTACCATTGTTACTTTTTAAGTTTTTCATATTTTGTAAAACCTTAATCTTGCTTTTAATCTTAAGTATTTCTCTTAATCTTTCATGTTTAGTAGTTTAATCATGTTTATCCTTTCTTCCTTTGCATTTTCTTGTGTTTTAATCATGTGTAGTGAGTAATCCACCAAGGGTTTAAGGTTGAGGTGATTAAGAGGGTTTTAAGGGTTTAAGCTTGGCTCTTTTCTTGCACTTAACTTAATCTGTTCTTGAGTTTGGGGGTTTTAATGTCTAGAGACTCTTGAGAAAGATCTCTTTGATCTCAGGGATTTCCTTACCTTAGCAGGATTCAGGAGATCCCTTAAAACCAAATCCAAGAGGCTAGCTCGTCCTTTCCCAAAAGCCATGGATGCTTAGGGAGCTAGTTAGGCCATTTTTGAGATTTATGCTTCATTTTCTTCACCCATTCTTTCCACCACACGCCATGGGTTAGAAGGAAAGGTTGAGGAAAGGATTTATACCACACACCATGGATAAATCTAGCTTAGGTTCTCAAGGCCTAGAGATAGCACTAAAATGTGTAGATCTATGTTTTCAAAATCCAAAGCTTGAATCTTGAACCTCCTTAAGCATGATCTTCAACCTTGAATCTGCTTTTCGCTTTTGAAATCTTAAAGTCATCATTTCCTAGTTCTAAAGTTTGAGTCTTTTGTCTTAAAAATCATTTCCTAGGTTGTTAGAACTTTTCCCTTTTTATCTGCTTTTAGTTTTCGAATTTTAAAAACCAGTAGTTTTGCATTTTAAATTCTTAGAAGTCATCTGCTAGTTGTTTAACCCTTCAGTGGGGATTTTAAAATAGTTTTCGTGGTCATTTAGTAGCTGCATTTAGTTTTTATAGATTTTCTCCTCAAATTATCCGGATTTCACTTAGATTTACAAAGCTCTTGCATTCCTAGTATCTTTCATCAACCTGAGCTGGATTGACACCTAAAGTACTTACAACTATACTTTGCTTTAGTATTTGACCCAAACTAGACCATAAAAATCTAGTTATCAACAAGCAAGCTAGTCCTATATTAATGCATGAAGTCTAAATTCTATAGGAATGCATGAAAATCAAAATCTTTTTGTGAAGCAATTTTCAAAAACGTTTCGATTGTTTTGATTTTTTCTATACCTTAGATGCTATGTGAACATGATGCATGGTTCCTATTATAGTATGCAAATGCAAGTTTAAGCATCAGTCCATTATACACCCTCCTCCACACTTAAATTACACAGTGCCTGTGTAATAAAATTGCTAACGAGAGTGCTCACAAACATCAAGCAAACAATCACATGAAACCTTTAAAACAAAATTGTGATATTTACAATGGTTAGTATTGTGTACCTTACTCGAGGTGGAGGAGGGGTGAGAGTCTGAACTCTCAATGGCATTGGAGGGAGATGCTTCTTCCTCATATGGAGTTTGCTGTCTAGCCCTTCTCTTCTTTCCTTTGCGCCTTGGAATAGCTACATGAGATGAGTGTCTGGCCGGTTCAGCAACATGTGTTCTTGGCCTCCCACTGATGTGGAAAGAGTGTCTCTCCTGGACTGTAGCTTCTGGTGTGTCTTCAAACATGTCCTTGGCATCAGATCCTCCTCCTTGTGGTTCTGCTTAAGCCGCTTGATCAGTTCTCTTGGCTTATGAAGATCATCCCAAATTCTTCTTGAGCTTTCTCACTTTCTTCTTCAAGGAATCAACCAATTTCTTGCTTGCTTTAACTGTCTTCAGAAAGCTTCTAATGGCCTTATCCTGGAAATGGTTTCACCTCTGAAGAAGCCTAATATGCTTATGAACAGCCTTTGAAGCTTCAGATATGCAGATCACATCATAAGGGTCAAATGCATAAGGGCGGCTATCATAGTCTTCATGTTCATCCGCCTCTTTCTCTTGATGCTGAACCTCTTGGTTTTGATGCTGCTCTTCAATATCCTCCTCTACATCTGAATCTCTGATGGTGCTCATATCTTAACCTTGCTTGGCCTCATCAATGGAGGGTCAGTCCTAGGATCATAAAGCTCATCTTCTGTTGGTATGATGCAGATGTTCTCATGGGTGGTGAAGTTGGTGAGGCGCTGCATTGGCAAGATGATCTTCCTCTTCCGTTTTTCCAGCTCAAACTGATAGCCAAATTTGGTTTCCACAGCTCCTGAGAGGTATAAGATAAGGGACATCAAAGAAGATCATGCTAACATCTGGTGTACCAAGCTCAACTCCAGCACTAAGCAAGATGGGAGTGATTACACCTCCAATGGCTATTATTGGCTTCTTGTCTCTTGTGTTGAAGGCCCATTGTTGGCATGATAGAAATTGCTTCATTAGGATCGCCACAAGACCAACTCATAAGCGCTCTCCATGAATCTTCCCATGCCTTGTCTCCATCATAATGTTCTTCAACCAATTCACAAGCAACCCCATCTCTTTTTATTTGACCATACTCTGCTCTTTTCTGTAGAATAGTGTGCTGGTGAGGACCCTAAGAACATATCTGATAGCTGGATGGCGGATACAGGTACTCTTCAGATGACCAGCTCTATAGGCGTCATTTGCTATCTCCTCCCACACATGCCTTAGCTCATTGTGCATGAAGCTCATGTTTTGTGGTCTTGAGCCTTGATCAAATCCAAATATTTCTTCAAGCTGAGTGAACCCCATAGTGTACCATACTTTCTTGGCCCTGAACTTGATGAATCCATTTCCAAAGTCTTCTTCTCCTTCATCATATTCTTCATCAAATTTGTAGAAGTAGACTTTGAAGCTTGCAAGGAACTCACAAGAAAGTTGCTTGTATGTTGGATACCCAAGACTAGCAAACTTCTCAAGTCCAATGTTGCTTAACAACTCATCCACCTCAGTCTTGATTCCCAGCTCTCCCAACAGACCAGGATCAGCATATCTTGTAGGAGTAAACTCCACTCTCCTCATCGCTCTCATGTAGTCCTTGAGCTTTGGTGCTGCATCTTGGACATGCTCTTCTTCAACTACTGGCCTTTTTCCTTCTGCTCTGTTTCTTTCAGCAGCATTTGAATCAAAAATCTCCTCATCTTCTCTAGTGCTCGACATAGTACCTGAAAATGCAATGCTTGAAGCAAAAATTAGCATATTGTCCTTTGAGAGCACTGTGCAGAAAATTATTTTTCAAAACTCAGGCTTGTATAGGGAAATTCCATACAAATTTACACTGATTGGCAACAAACATAGTTGAATTTAGCAAAATTTCCAGCTCAAAAGGATAAACACATTGAAAACTAAAATTCCCACAGTAACAAGCAACGATTTAAGCAATTTCAGGCATATGCAGCAAAAACATCATCTTCTCCCCACCAAACTATAAAAATGCATCAGATTGATCATTAATATTCTAATATGAAGCAATTAAATGGTGAATATGCCTGAAGAACAATAATATGCCTAGATTTGGCTAAAATCTAAACATTATGTCAAATTAAGTACAAAATGAGCAATTCCCAAACATTTCAACCATAAATTTTCAAAGAGGAGCAACAATGGTGACATGCAGATCAAAACCATAAACAAAATTGTGCAATACAATCTTAAGAATCATTCTAATGCATCTTATTTCAACTTGCAAAGATTAAACTCAAGAAAAGAATGTTTTTAGCAAACTAGCTTAATCTTTGAACCAAGAATTGAATTTCTAGAACAGAGAATGCAAGAAAAAAAGAAGAAATGAGTGGCAATGATGTTCAGTGATATACATATATATTTTGCATATTTAGCTTGCATTTAGGGTAGTTTTCATGCATTCATCTCGCATTATAGGCTAGTTTCTACCATTTGTTGCATTTTAGGTCCTAGATCACTTTGCATTCGCATTTTGCATATTTTCAGCATTTTCGCATCATTATCAGGTTCTTTGGGACGCATTGGAGTTGTGGAGGTTGCGTGGACGTGCATAGGATCGAGAGGCAGCTTGTGAACACTTGGAGAACTCAGCCGTTCAGCAAAGGACCCGGGATCGAGACTCAGATCAAGCTAGGCAGGTCGATCTAGACGCGATCGACCAGAAGATCGAGTGACTCAAGTCATTTCAAGGAGAAGGATCAAGACCAAGATCGAGAGAGGAGATCGATCTTGAGTACGGACGTGGATGACGCCATACAGAACGAGAGCCAGATCGAGACCACGACTCGATCATCTAAGGATCGAGTAGAAGATCAAAGGAAATGTTCGATCCATCCAACCAAATCGATTTGAAGATCGAGCAAAAGAAGGCAATCTATGGAGAAGATCGAGAGAGCTGATCGATCTCGAGATCGATCTCTGGAACCTTATCCGGCCAGCTTATTTTTGGAGCGTAGTGAGGGGACCATTAGGGCTGTTTGGCTATTTTGGGCAAAGGGTGGCTATCACTTTCAACCCACGCTTAGTCTTATCCTTTTCCAGCTTTCCTTTAGGCGATTTCCGCCATTGTTCTGTTCTTAAAGTTTTTCATGTTTTGAACCTTGAATCTTTTCAATATTAAGTCTTTTTCTTTAATAGCTTGCTTGTTCATGTTTAGTTTTATTTCTATTGCATTTCAATCGGTTTCAAATATGAGTAGTGAGTAGATTTCTTTTGGGTTTAAGGTTGGGACGATTTACGGGTTTAAAGGTTTAAGCTTTTGGGAGTTTTTCTTGTTCTTAACCTATTCTCTTCTAGGATTTAGGGTCTTAAGCTTAGAGAGTCTTGGAAATGATCTCTATGATTCCAGGGCTTTCTTACCTTGACCGGATTCAGAGATACTTGAAAACCAAATCCTAGAGACTAATCTATCCTCTCCCAAACGCCATGGTTGAAGAGGGGGTTAGTTAAACCAATATTTGAGATCTTTGTTTAATGTTATTTGACCCATCTTTCCACTACACGCCATAGGTTAGGAGGAAGGGTCAGAGAAAGGGGTTATACCACAAGCCATGGATAATCCTAGTTTAAGTTTCTAAAAGCTTAGAGATAGCTCTTCAAAAGAGTAGATTTATGTTTTCAAACCCAAAGCTTGAATCTTGAACCTCTTGAATATGACCCTCAACCTTAGATCCTCTCTTTTTAGTATTTTAAAACCTCTGTTTATCATTCTCTAGTCATAAAGCTTGCCTCTTTGATCATTTGAAGTCATTCATCTAAGTTGTTAGAAGTGTCCTGTTTTACCCGTTTTAGTGCTCGATTTTTAGTAATTAGTAGATTTGCATTTTAGAGTCTCTGTTTTCTTCTAGTAGCTATTAACCCTCTTCCAGGGATTTTAAATTAGTTTTCCTGCTCATTTGGTCGTTGCATTTAGTTTTCATTAATTTTATCATCTATTTACCCGATTCTGCTTAGATTTGCTTAGTTCTTGCATTCTTAGTGTTTTCTTCACCCAGGCTGGATTGATACTCTCGTGCATACTGTACTACAACTATAGGTTGCTTGAGCTTTGATATTCTTGCTGCAAAACAATTTGTTTATCAAATAGGACCGTTGCCAGGGATCAAACCCGGGTCACCCGCGTGACAGGCGGGAATACTTACCACTATACTACAACGACTAGAGGATCAGTTTGAAGAATTTTTGAGTTTGAGAGAAGATGATCTACCTTGGTATGCTGATATAGTGAACTTCTTAGCTTGTGGAGAGGAACCTACTCATCTTGACTATTACCACAAGAAAAAGTTCATGAGGGACGTCTCTCAATACTTTTGAGACGAGCCTTACCTGTACAAGAGGGGAGTAGACAGCCTTTACAGGAGGTGTGTAACAAGAGAAGAAGCTAAAGACATTCTCCTTCATTGTCACGGTTCATCTTACGGAGGTCATTTTGCTTCTTTCAAGACGGCAACAAAGGTCTTACAAGCCGGGTTTTGGTGGCCATCGCTGTTCAAGGATGCTCATGAGTTTGTTAAGTCTTGTGAAGCATGCCAAAGAGCTGGAAACATCACCAAGAGAAACGAGATGCCTCAGGTGCCAATCTTTGAAGTTGATGTGTTTGATGCTTGGGGAACAGACTTTATGGGGCCGTTTCCATCTTCTTACGGCAACAAATTCATCTTGGTGGCTGTTGATTACATGTCTAAGTGGGTTGAGGCTATAGCTTCCCCAACCAACGACTCAAAGGTGGGGGTTAAACTCTTCAAGACTATCATCTTCCCACGGTTTGGAGTTTCAAAAGTAGTGATCAGCGATGGGGGCAGCCACTTCATCAACAAAGTGTTTGAAAGTCTCTTGAAGAAGTATGGAGTAAAGCACAAGGTAGCAACACCTTATCACCCACAAACTAGTGGGCAAGTAGAGGTCTCTAATAGACAGATCAAGGCTATCTTAGAGAGGACAGTGGGAGCAACTCAGAAGGATTGGGAAAGTAAGCTAGACGATGCTCTTTGGGCGTATAGAACCGCCTTCAAGACTCCTATTGGTACCACTCCCTTCACTCTCCTTTACGGCAAGGCATGTCACCTCCCTGTGGAGCTAGAGCATATAGCACTATGGGCAGTGAAGCAGATGAACTTCAGTCTCAAGACGGCACAGGAGAAGAGGTTGATTCAACTCTATGAGCTTGATGAGCTAAGGCTTGATGCTTATGAGAGCGCCAAAATCTACAAGGAAAGGACCAAGACGGTTCATGACAAGAAGTTAATGCATAAGGAGCTTAAGGAGGGCAGTCTGGTCTTGCTTTACAACTCACGCTTGAAGCTATTCCCTGGCAAGCTCAAGTCTAGATGGTGTGGACCTTTTGAAATCAAGGAAGTTCTACCCTATGAAGCGGTTACTTTGGTTGGCAAGAGTGGAAAGGCTTTCACGGTTAATGGGCACAGAGTCAAGCCCTACTTGGCGAGTGATTGCAGCAAGGAGAGCACCACAATGCTTCTCCAAGACCCACCTCTGGCCTGAACCAAGTAAAGTCTAGCTAAAGACGTCAAGAAAGCGCACTTGGGAGGCATTCCCATGTCTATCTTGTATATATTTTTGCTTTCTTTCTATTTCAGTTTTATGCTTTTTATGTTTAAGTGTGTAGGTGAAAGGATAAGGAATTGGCGATCATGATCTTGGAGTCAAAGGAGGCAAGGAAATGAGAGTTAGAGGCAAGAGATCGAATGCTAGATCGACATACCCTGGCTCGATCTTTACTAGATCGAGCTAGTGAATCGAGTGAAGTCCCTCGATCTAGATGAGATCGAGTGGACAATCGAGTGAGTCAGTCGATCATGAGAGGATAAACCACCCATGTGTTTAGCTTGAAATGCAAACGGGGTGTGGATCGACTGACCTCACTCGATCCTCGAGGATAAATCGATCAGTCTACTCGATCCGCCACTCGATCCATGCCCAAACGACCCCCAAATCGATCAAGTGGCTCGATCCAAGGAGCATAGCCACACTTACGTAAAATCATAGAACGAGGGGGCACACTCGATCTAGAACTCGATGCAATCCAGATCGAGTCCCTGATCGATCAACCCTCTCGATCATAGCCAACATGGGCATGAGATCGAGTCTAAGATCAACCAAAATTACTCGATCTCATGCCGAGGTAAGTTTGTGTTTTCTCTCTCTTTTCTCTTTGACCATGAAAGATGTGCCTTGACCAATTTTGTCAGAAAACCACTTGCATAATCCATAGTTTTCCTAGCCTTTAAATTCACATGCATCCAGACTCTCTCATTTGTGTTTCGAGCTGTTGTCTAAAGAAAGAAAGAGTGTGAGTTTCTGTTTTTAAGGCTAATAGCTGCTTGCTTTCATCTTTTCAAAAGGTATTTTCGGTTATTTGATTTGCTTGCTTAAATTTTTGAAAAATTGCATTTTGATTGCTTAGGATGATTGTTGGTTGTTAGGAGGTTAGGATAATTTTCAGAAATAGCTAAATATTAGAAAAATTGCTAGATTTGATCCTATCTCTAGATATTGTCCTATAGTATTTAGCTGTAAGTTTTAGAAATTCCCTAAAAATCTAGGATTATTGTTATAAGTTTTTCTCTCCTACCTTGTCTTTCTCTTAGATTCGCCGCCTATACTCATTCTCTTCTTTGAGATTTGTGTTTCAAGTACCAATGGCACCCAAAAGGAACAGAGATGAGACAACACAAGGAGAAGGAACTGAAGAAGTGGTTCAGGAGAGGGTTAGATGGACAAAGGAGGAGAAACAAGCTGAGAAAAGGTTGGAGAGGCTCCGGTTTGACCCTACGAAGTTCGCAAGCAGGGATCGGTTGGCAAAGATGGGGCTGTTGGGAGACTTTGATGCGCTTCTCAAGAACATTGGACTCCCGTGCTTGTCAAGGATGGATTGCCCAACCTATCCCGAGGCAACCCTAGACTTCTTAGCCACCTTGGAGTTTACCTACGAGAATCCAAGCCTCCCTACTCCATCACAAGGTCACATCACCTTCAAGATCAGGAGGCATGCCTACCACCTGTCCATTCCCGAACTATGCCAAGCCTACGGTCTGAAAGCTAGTGGCAAGCTTCTAGAGTTTCCTCCTTTCACTCAAGCCAACGACCTATGGGATTTGATCAGCAACGATGACTACAAGGCTAACACGGCCAAGATCAAGAGAGTCTGCAACCCCGTGCTGAGATACACCCTCAAGCTCATAGCCAACACTTTCAGCAGAAGGTCCGTGGCTCCAACAGTCACCAAGAATGAGTTGTGTTATCTCTTCCAAGGCGTTAAGCACCTTCTATGCGATCCTAAGGAGAATGACGAGCCGATGGAAGATGAGCTTGGAGATGATGTCATTTATGGATGCATTTTGGCTTCCTCTTTGATCAAGTACAAGGCGTGGGCAATGAGGTGCAAGGCGAGTTCAGCGCTGATAGGAGGCTTCCTCTCACCGATGTTTGTTCAGGCCGGGGTAACTCTTCCAGACTTTATGCCTTGCACGGAGACATACATGCGCAACACAGACTCCTTCGGACGCACGCCAGCTGAAGGCTTCTTTGCCTATCTGTTCTACGATTGTGAGAATGAGAAGAGGGTGTGCATCTTGCCAGACAAAGAGGAAACGGAGCTGCTAGGTGTTGGCAACATAGAGTTTCTGCCGAGAAATGAGGAATGCTATGCACCTCTAGGAGCCACAGCCGCGCCACCACAAGCTGCTCGTCCGCGTTCAGAGTCACCTCCCTCCGATGCTGAGATGCCAGCTAGCTTCGACCTTCCCAAGCTTGACGACGAGCCAAGGACCAAGGCGGAGAAGTTTCTTGCTTCTGTTGTGGAGATGCAGCGGAAGGTGAATAAGTGGCAGAGCAAGATGATTAAGAAGCTTTCCAAGAAGATCAAGGTCTTGCAAGGGAGCCCACCTAAGAAGTCAGCCAATGAGGAGGTGCAGCAGTCGGATAAGAGGAGGAGATCAACCGGAGGTATTGAGATCCGTGAGCCCCAAGAAACCAATCAAGCTGCACGTCTCTCTCTTCATTAAAGCACGAACAAGGATAAAGGCAAGGATGCCAGCCACGACAGTCATAAGAAGAGAAAGAAGTCTGGAGAAACCTCAAGCTCCAGCCTTACTTAGCTCAAAGGTACCAACAAGCAAACACTTGTAAATAACATGCATTTTCTTTAATTTTTGCTTTGTGTTTTGACTCCTCTTGAATTTGTTTGCCACCGAGACAGTGTCATTCAAGTTTGGGGGAGTGTGTGTGTTATTTGACATGTTTTCTTTGATCTTATTTTCTGTTATCATACTTGAGTCATCATGCATCATGTAAGGCATAGAAAAGAACAAAAAAATGATAAAATTTTTAAAAATTTTCAAAAAAATTCATGTAGTTGCATATTGCTTTGTTAAAAATTTTAGGATTGAGTCTAGAATTTTTATGCATTTAGGTTGTTTGCATTTGCATAAGGGGCAAAAGTTTTTCTTGAAAAGTGTTTTAAGCTCATGAATTGTTTCAAGGCCCTAGTTAGTAGTTCATTGATGCATTGTACATACTTTGAAAGTAAGATCTAACCATATTTGGATCATTTGTTTTGATTTTCGTAGCTTAAGTTGAACATTCATGAATTGAATCCTTTCCTAATAAGTGAGAACCTTAAATTGAACTTTTAATTATCATACTTATGCATTTGAAAAAGGATACATGGATCACTTATAAATATTTAGGCTTTCTTCTTCCTTTCACCACTCTCTTGTAAGCCTAAATAGACCTCCCCACCTTTACCCTACCCTCCTTTCAATCCAATGTTCTTGTGTGTTGAATCTTTGTGAGGACTCTTTTCGGTTGGACTTAGCATAAAGTGTTAGGTTTAGGCGACATGATTAGGCTTTCATATTTATGCTAGCTTTGCATTTTGAAGCTAGTTTTAGGCTTAGGATAGGGCGGGTATTCATGGGAATTTATTTGTTTTTGTTTTGGTTTAAAGGGTTTGATGTTCGGAAGTTGAATAAAAGGGTTCAATGGTTTTCAGTGGTAGGCCTTATGTTTTAAAATGAAAGCTCTAGTTTGAATAAGAAGGTAGCTCTCAAAAGAAAAGAAAAAGAAAAGAAAAGAGCCAAGAGGCCAAATGTTTTAAAAAAAAAATGAGTAGAGAGCTATCAAAGTTAAAAGAAAAGAGCTAAGTATGTTTATGGCCTTACCACTAGCCAAAAAGGTTTTAAAGTGATGTGTTTATTTGGGGTTTTGCTAGGCGTCTTGCCTTGTTGATAAGGGTAGTCTTTAGGTGGTTGAGTGAGCTTAAAAAGAAAAGAAAAATGAGAGAGGGTTCTAGGATCATTGTTAGTGTATATGGGTAGATGAGAGTCTAGTCATATATGCATCAATTGTCTTTACCTTTAGCATTATGCATAAGTTCAACCATTCTTTGAGATAACCCATTGTTTGAATCACCCTTATAAATGAGATCATTTTTATCTCATAACCCTTGTCCCATAGCCAAATGTATTCGGTTTTAAAGTGCATAAGTATGATTCACGGTTTGATCATTAATTGAATGTTAAAGGATTGGATTCTTGGATTGTTTGGAATAGGAGAGTCATGATCTGAAATTCAACATGTGATGAATATGGCTAAGTTCTTTGGAGTATGAGTGTGTGCATTGCATCTTAGGATTAAAAACTAGGACCATTGAATTGATTCATTTGAAAAACACTTTTGCAAGGAATTTGAGCCCCCGTTTTTAAAAAACCTCTCTTCCTCTCTTGAATTTTGTTTGCTTGAGGGCAAGCAAAAGGCAAGTTTGGGAGAGTTGATATACCTATATATTTTGCATATTTAGCTTGCATTTAGGGTAGTTTCCATGCATTCATCTCACATTATAGGCTAGTCTCTACCATTTGTTGCATTTTAGGTCCTAGATCACTTTGCATTCGCATTTTGCATATTTTCTGCATTTTCGCATCATTATCAGGTTGTTTGGGACGCACTGGAGTTGTGGAGGTTGCATGGACGTCCATAGGATCGAGAGGCAGCTTGTGGACACTTGGAGAACTCAGCCGTTCAGCAAAGGACCCGGGATCGAGACACAGATTGAGCTAGGCAGGTCGATCTAGACGAGATCGACCAGAAGATCGAGTGACTCAAGTCGTTTCAAGAAGAAGGATCGAGACCAAGATCGAGAGAGGAGATCGATCGTGAGTATGGACGTGGATGACGCCATGCAGAACGAGAGCCAGATCGAGACCACGACTCGATCATCCAAGGATCGAGTAGAAGATCGATGGAAATGCTCGATCCATCCAACCAATCCATGGGGAAGATCAAGAGAGCTGATTGATCTCGAGATCGATCTCTGGGACCTTATCAGGCCAGCTCATTTTTGGAGCGTAGTAAGGGGACCATTAGGCCTGTTTGGCTATTTTGGGCAAAGGGCCGCTATCACTTTCAACCCACGCTTTGTCTTATCTTTTTCCAGCTTTCCTTTAAGCGATTTCCGCCATTGTTCTGTTCTTGAAGTTTTTCATGTTTTGAACCTTGAATCTTTTCAATATTAAGTCTTTTTCTTTAATCGCTTGCTTGTTCATGTTTAATTTTCTTTCCCTTGCATTTCAATCGGTTTCAAATATGAGTAGTGAGTAGATTTCTTTTGGGTTTAAGGTTGGGGCGATTTAAAGGTTTAAAGGTTTAAGCTTTTGGGAGTTTTTCTTGTTCTTAACCTATTCTCTTCTAGGATTTGAGATCTTAAAGCTTAGAGAGTCTTGGAAAATATCTCTATGATTCTAGGGTTTTCTTACCTTGACCTGATTCAGAGATCCTTGAAAACCAAATCATAAAGACTAATCTATCTTCTCCCAAACGCCATGGTTGAAGAGAGGGTTAGTTAAGCCAATATTTGAGATCTTTGTTTAATGTTCTTTAACCCATCTTTCCACTACACGCCATAGGTTAGGAGGAAGAGTCAGAGAAAGGGGTTATACCACAAGCCATGGATTACCCTAGTTTAAGTTTCTCGAAGCTTAGAGATAGCTGTTCAAAAGAGTAGATTTATGTTTTCAAACCCAAAGCTTGAATCTTGAACCTCTTGAATATGACCCGTAACCTTAGATCCTCTCCTTTTAACATTTTAAAACCTCTGTTTATCATTCTCTAGTCATAAAGATTGCCTCTTTGATCATTTGAAGTCATCCATCTAAGTTGTTAGAAATGTCCTGTTTTACCCGTTTCAGTGCTCGATTTTTAGTAATTAGTAAATTTGCATTTTAGAGACTCTGTTTTCTTCTAGTAGTTGTTAACCCTCTTCCAGGGATTTTAAAATAGTTTTCCTGCTCATTTGGTCGTTTCATTTAGTTTTCATCGATTTTACCATCTATTTATCCGATTCTGCTTAGATTTGCTTGATACTCTCTTGCATACTGTACTACAACTATAGGTTGCTTGAGCTTTGATATTCTTGCTGCAAAACAATTTGTTTATCATTCAGCTCGATGTGGATGTCTGGAGAGAGATGAAAATACTTGTTCTAAGGCAAGAGATAAGATGGGAAAAATCTCATTTAAAATAAATCAAAAATGCATGTGAGGAGGAAAGAAAAGATTTTTTTACTAGCCATCAAGATCCACAAAAATGTTTTACTCGATTTACACATGTAAAAATTTCAAATTTTTTTACACGGATTATATCGAGCAAAACATTCGATGTGGTAGAAGTGTACCATATCGGGGACGTTGGGTCCTGTGGCTGGACGATCATGCTCCTCTGCCTCGGGGATTCTGTGTTCTGGTCAGCTTCTCCTCCAGTGCACCTTGCATCGAGCAGTCTTAGCAGATGTTCTGCTCGATGTTGTTGCTTGGTGTTGAGAGACACTTCAGCTTGCATGATCCTTCCCGTGGGCAGTGCATGGCATCATCCGGATGCTTGTTCTTTGCTCGGCCATTCTGCATCGAGCAAATGTATTGGTGTTTTGCTCGATGCTACACCTTCATGTGGATCTTCCCGTACCCGGTTGCACTGGTCGTCGGTGGTTGTCGTACCGGATATCGTGTGCTCGAGTCAGTAGGTAACATCCGTATCGAGCAAAAAATGTTTTGCTCTATGCTACTCCTCGATTTGACTTCACCGAGCATCTTCATCAATGTACGTGCTAAGGCTTCACGATGTACGGACGGGGGATTGCATTGAGCAAGAGTTCACGAGGTTTTGCTCGATGCTACACCTCGATGTGATTACCACCGTGCATTTTGGTCGATGTACGGCCCATTCTTCTCGGTGGACAAACTAAGGCTTCAGGAGCGATCACATCGAGCAAGGCTTTGGGGGTTTTGCTCGATGTGACACCTCGATGTAGTCTCCATCGTGCAACCTGCTCGGTGTACGGACTGCTCCTTCCCCGAGATAAGCTGTATCAAGCAGCAATGACAGATGTTCTGCTTGATATGGTACCTCGATATAAAAACAAAGTTTTCTCTCCTTGGCCTTTATACCATCCTACACAGCCATGAACCTGTTCTTTGACCACTGAAACACTTAATAAAGACATTAGTAATAAAAAAAAAGCATATATTTACAAGGATAGTCATGAGATTACATCCCAAGTGTGCTTGTTTTAAGTCACTAAGATTGACTTTGATGGTTTGAGGACTAGTGAGAAGCGGTTGATGGAGCTGGTGCTCCTTACTCCTTCTTCTTGTCAATTCAAGTGCCCACTGACATCAGTTTCTTCTTGTCACGAGCTGTCTTTTTTTTTCACCTCTTCTTGACACTTGGTGTGATCAAAGGCTTCACTTCTTTGGTGATCAAACCTTCATCCTCTTTCAAACCACATTCAAGCTTCAACTCAGAGTGAAGCTTATGTTCTGGCTCATCAGGTAGAGTGTCTCTCAACAGCATGTTCATTGTGACGCTCATAGCATGCTCCACACGCTCTAGAAGTTGCTGTTGCTCACTCTCTTCTTCCACAATGGTTCCACAAAAAGCTATAGAGGGTGAAATAATCTTGTAGACTTTGTACTCATCAACATTCTTCAGAATCACATTTCCTCTCTTGAAATCTACTTGAGCTCCTGCTGTTGCGAAGAATGGTGTTCCTAGAAGAAGTGGAACCTGAACCATAATGCTTGCTTAGGTTGTTATAATTTGCAAAGGAATTTGGAATTCTAGAATCTGATCATAGTTAATCTCTGCGACGGAAGTCGATTGGTTTTACATTCGTGTTTTCGAGTTCTAGAACGGTTTTAATAAATATTCCTTTCAGTCCGTAGTCTGCGATTTATGTCAACCTGCGAATTTCCCATTGCCTAGCGTCTTGTCTCTATTTATTTTAAGAACTCACAATCCGTTCTTGATATTGTGACATTCATTATATTATTTAGTTTTATTTATTTTTGACTGCTTAGCTTCATTTGAATCTAAAATCTGTTGAGTAATAGTATTAAGTCCTTGTGGATTCGATCCCTAAGTACTACAATGATCTCTTAATTTGAGAGAGTAGCTCTAAGGGTTAATTTGCGCATATCAAATTTTGGCGCCGTTGCCGGGGACTTAGATATTACTTTCAGATTTTTAGTTTTAGAATTTTGACTGAGCCTTTATTTTCTGTTTGTTAACCTTCTTCACTTCTCTGTTGTCTGTTTCAGGTGCACGCATAATTGCAGTACATGGAGCAACAAAGACAAAAAACTTGTGACTCTAGGCATCGACGAACTCGCCAAGCTAGAGAGAACCATCAGGAAAGCCAAAAAGCAGACTAAAATGGTTGGACCACTTGTTTTGAGGACAGATGTTGAGGGTCATTTAGTTGCAGAGAAGGGAACAAAAGAAATGAGGATGGGCAGAGGATAGATGACAATGGCGTTGTGATTAAGGAGCAGAATATGCAACAACAAGCTGCTGGAGATGCTGCTGGGCGTCATCCACAGAGGACTCTGGGAGATTACAACAGGCCTGGCTAGTTCTATGCAAATAGAGCTGCGATCCGTCCACCAGCCTTTCCGAGGAATGATTTTGAGCTGAAACCCAGTTACTACCAGCTTGTAGGTCAGCACCCCTTCCATGGGATTCCACATGAACACCCAATGGATCATATAGAGAAGTTTGAAGACCTGGCTACAAGTGTTAAAGCCAATGAAGTCACCAATGATTTCCTATTTTGCAAGCTTTTCCCTCATTCTTTGGAAGGAGATGCAGCAGATTGGCTCAAACAGCTGGAACCTGGTTCTTTGACCACGTGGGAGGATACCAAATCTGCTTTCCTCAACAACTTTTATGATGATGAAAGGTCAGAGGAGTTGAGGACAAAAATCGCCACATTTTTGCAAGGTCCAACTGAAGCTTTCAAAGCAGCCTGGGTGAGGTTCAAGCTGTACCAAAGGGATTGTCCACACCATGGGTTCAATGATGTACAGCTGCTGGTTATCTTCTTCACAGGTGTTGATTGGAAGTACCAGATGGCTCTGGATGCAGCAAGCAATGGGAACTTCAACACTAGAGTCCCAGCTGACGCCATCAAGCTGATAGAGAACCTAGCTTCCAGCAACAGCACAAAGAATGCTGATTTTGAGAGAGAAAAACGCTTGCAATGCAGGGAGCAACCAGTTTGCTACTGAGATGAAGGCCAAACTGGATTCTGTTCATAACCTCTTGATGGGTAAGAAGTCTGTTCAGTTTGCTGCTGAAGTTGAGACATTTGAGCCAGCTGAGGAGTTTGAAGAAGAAGATGTCAATTACATAAATGGATCTGGTTTTCAAGGTCAGAGGTACAACAATCAGCAATGAAACAGAGGATTCAATGGGAATATGCAGAGGAGCAACTTCACAGGGAACCAGAGTTCTTCTGGCTACACCCCCAAGCCTCAGTTTCAGAAGTCTGAGTACCAAAAGCCTTACCAGAACAACAACTTCAACAGGAACTATGGTTTTTTATCTTATCAGCCTGCACCAGCACCATCAGCTTCAAGTAAGATGGAACCCATGGTTGAGCAGTTGCTAGAAAGTCAGCATAAGATTACAGTTGACTTCAATGGCAAGATTGACGCCCTATACCAATATTTAAATGGAAAAATCGAAGCTCTAAAAACTCATGTTAAGACTTTGGATACTCAAGTGGCTCAAACTGCTGGAGATATGAAAAGGCAAGATGGATTTCTTCCAGGAAGAACAGATACCAATCCAAGGCACTCTGTCAATGCCATCACACCGAGGAGTGGAAGGAATCTGCAACCAGTGCAGAAAAAAGGCCTGAATACAGAGGATTTCGGGCAACTGCAGGAGTTTGAAGATAAAGATTTTCCCAATATGGAAGAGTGTCGATCAACACCAACCCCTCAGTGTCGATCGACACCATATGAAATTCACGGTTCTTCGACTCAAGGCGAAGAGATATCGACCAAGGTCGACAAGCAGCTCGACACACAATCAGCACGCTCGACACCACTTCAAGAAGCTAGTGTCGATCGACACCCACCCCCTGGTGTCGATCGACACCCACCACAGAAGCAAGCTGCGATTTTCCAGACTCCAGAAAATGCAGAAGAAAGGGTCTATAAGCCAAAGGTACCTTATCCAAGGAACCAGAAGAAGGCTAAACAGGAACTGGAGGATGCTAGGATCAAAGCTATCATGGATAAGCTTGTGGTCAAGATTCCTTTGATAGATGCTATAAGGACTACTCCTGTGATAAAGAGGTATGTGAAAAAAATGATGACCAAAAATCTGGGACTTGAGCAAGGGACAATGCTGATTTCAGAACAAGTGAGTGCAGTGATTCAGAACAAGATACCAGAGAAGCTGACTGAACCAGGGAGCTTTGTTCTAGACTGCACAATCTTTTCTGAAAGGTTTGAGAGGTCATTATGTGATTTGGGGTCAAGTGTCAACCTGATGCCTCATTCAGTTGTTGTCAGCTTGGGCATGACTGATTTCCAGCCAACCAGAATATCTCTTATCTTAGCAGATAGATCAGTAAGGATTCCTGAAGGCATTCTAGAGGATGTGCCAGTCAAGGTGGGAGATTGTGTGATTCCCACAGACTTTGTGGTTCTAGCTTATGGTGAAGAACCAAAGGACCTTTTGATTTTGGGAAGGCCATTTCTGGCTACTGCAGGCGCCATCATTGATGTCAGAAAAGGGAGCATTGCTTTGAATGTGGGCGATTTGGTGATGAATTTTGACATGGAAAAGTTGATGAAGAGACCAACAATAGATGGCCAAACATTCTATGTAGACTCCCTCACCAGTCTTGCAGAAGAGATCTTCCAAGAGATGCATCCTGCAGACCTTTTGGAGAGGGCACTGATAGTTTCTGCAGAAGCATCAGAGCACCTAGACAACATTGCTGCTGGTTATGTCAGAAT
This sequence comes from Thlaspi arvense, assembly GCA_911865555.2. NCBI lineage: Eukaryota > Viridiplantae > Streptophyta > Magnoliopsida > Brassicales > Brassicaceae > Thlaspi > Thlaspi arvense. Next base: position 46,313,151 of record OU466862.2, read on the forward strand.
GATAGATGCAAGTGAGCAAGTCATGCAGTTGGTTGCACAACAAGAGCTGGTTGGGACATCTGTAAAAGCTGCAATGCTAGGCGATTGGAGTGAAGAAAAATCTCCAAAGATCGAACTCAAACAGCTCCCTGCAGCTCTAAGATATGCTTTTCTGGGACCAAACTCTACATATCCTGTTATAGTTAGTGCTACCTTAAACAATGCCGAGCTCACTTTACTGATAAGCAAGCTGCGCACTTTTCGCAAAGCTCTTGGCTATTCTCTTGATGACACTTCAGGTATCTCTCCAGAGTTGTGCATGCACAAGATACACCTTGAGGATAAGTCAAAGTCTTCAATAGAGAACCATAAGAGGCTGAATCCGAACTTGCAGGATGTAGTGAAGAAGGAAATCATGAAGCTTCTAGCTGCTGGGATCATTTATCCTATTTCAGACAGCACCTGGGTCAGTCCAGTACATGTGGTTCCCAAGAAAAGAGGAGTCACAGTGGTGAAAAATGAGAAGAATCAGCTGATTCCCACAAGAACCATCACTGGACACAGAATGTGCATTGACTACATGAAGCTCAACACTGCAACAAGGAAGGACCACTTCCCACTGCCATTCATTGATCATATGCTGGAGAGGTTGGCGAATCACTCCTACTACTGCTTCCTGGATGGCTACTCTAGCTTCTTTCAGATCTCCATTCACCCAGATGACCAGGTGAAGACCACATTTACTTGTCCATATGGCACCTTTGCATATCACAGAATGCCATTTGGACTTTGTAATGCTCCTGCGACATTCTAGAGGTGCATGCTGTCCATCTTTACAGATATGATTGAGAAGTATATGGAGGTCTTCATGGATAATTTCTGAGTATATGGATCCTCCTTCAAAGATTGCCTTGACAACCTCTGTCAAGTGCTTGCAAGATGTGAAGAGAAGCACCAAGTTCTGAACTGGGAGAAATGCCACATTATGGTCAGAGATGGGATTGTACTTGGACATCGAGTTTCTGGTGAAGGCATTGAAGTGGACAAAGCCAAAATTTAAGTAGTGACAAGCCTGCAGCCACCAGATTGTGTGAAGTCAGTAAGGAGGTTTCTAGGACATGCTGGATTTTACAGGAGGTTCATTAAGGATTTCAGTAAGATTGCAAGACCACTAACAGCTCTGCTTTGCAAGGATGTGAAGTTTGAGTTTACTGAAGAGTGTCATTCAGCCTTCCAGCAAATCAAACAGGCATTAGTGAGCGCCCCTATTGTGCAGCCTCCTGATTGGGATCCACCATTTGAGGTGATGTTTGATGCTTCAGACTTTGCAGTGGGCGCTGTTTTGGGTCAGAGAAAGTAGAAGAAGCTTCATACAATCTACTATGCAAGCAGAACCTTGGATGATGCTCAAAAGAACTATGCAACTACAGAAAAGGAACTGTTGGCTGTAGTATTTGTATTTGAGAAGTTCAGACAGTATTTGGTTGGAGCTAAGGTAATTGTGCACACTGATCATTCTGCTCTCAAGTTCTTAATGCAGAAGAAAGATGCCAAACCAAGACTGTTGAGATGGATTTTGCTACTACAAAAGTTTGACATTGAGATAAGGGACAAGATGGGGATTGAGAATGGGGTAGCAGATCATCTTTCAAGAATCAGGATTGAAGACAGCGTCCCCATTGATGATTTCCTGCCAGAGGAGAATATATGTCTCATTGAGGCAAGGTTGCAGCCTTCAGATGTGGAAGACTTGCAGTTTTTTCGAACTGCAGACAGGGTGTCGATCGACACCCACCACTTGGTGTCGATCGACACCAATCTCTAGGCGAGCCAATATCGAGCAGGATCGACATCACCCTCGTCACCAAGTTGACACAGACTTGGTGTCGATCGACACACCCCATCTGGTGTCGATCGATACCAGTCGCGAACTGCCAATCTACTTCAGCAGATCCTGCGTGATGTTTTCTCTCAGCCTATCTTCGCAGTTACAGCCTCTTCTAGGCCTTGGTATGCTGATATTGCCAACTACCTAGCTGCAGATGAGGTCCCTGAAACCCTCAAATGCTATGAGAAGAAGAAATTCATGAGAGAACTCAAGAGATATTACTGGGATGAGCCTTACTTGTACATGCACTGTTCAGATGGAATCTACAGAAGATGTCTTGCAGAAGCTGAAGTTCAGAATGTGCTGTTCCACTGTCATGGATCTGAGTATGCAGGACACTTTGCTACTTTCAAGTTTGTCTCCAAGGTCCTACAAGCAGGCTTTTGGTGGCCTACAATGTTCAAGGATGCTCAGACATTCATCTCAAAATGTGATGTCTGCCAAAGGAGAGGGAAGATCAGTAAAAGACATGAGATGCCACAAAACTTCATACTTGAGGTTGCATCGATTTCATGGGACCCTTTCCTTTATCTTATGGGAACAAGTACATCCTTGTTGCAGCGGACTATGTCTCCAAGTGCCAGTCCACACAATGATGCTGCAGTGGTCCTGAAGTTGTTCAAAACCATCATTTTCCCAGGTTTGGAGTACCACGGATTCTGATCAGTGATGGTGGAAAGCACTTTATTAATAGAGTGTTTGAGAAGCTGCTGCAGAAGTATGGAGTTCATCACAAGGTTGCTACACCTTATCACCCTCAGACACGTGGTCAGGTTGAAGTTTCCAACAGGCAGATCAAAGAAATCCTGGAGAAGACAGTTGGAAAGACATGAAAGGATTGGTTAGCCAAGTTAGATGATGTACTTTGGGCTTACAGAACCGCATTCAAGACACCACTTGGCGCCACCCCATTCCATTTGCTTTATGGGAAAGCATGTCACCTTCCAGTGGAGCTTGAACACAAGGCAAACTGGGCTGTCAAGAAGATGAACTTTGACTGGAAATCTGCAGCAGAGAGGCGCTAGATACAGCTCAATGAGTTATATGAGATCAGACATCAGGCATATGAGAACTCAAAGCTGTATAAGGAGAGGACTAAAGCCTACCATGACAAGAAGATCCTTGCCAGACACTTTAAACTAAATGACCAAGTACCTTTGTATAACTCACGTTTACAATTATTTCCTGGAAAATTGCGTTCTCGTTGGTCAGGTCCTTTCACAGTACGCCGCCCTTAAACCCCCGAACTCATCTTCTTCCTTCTCTTTTTTTGAAAACCCGAAAACACAAATTTTCTCCATAAATCGCAACTTCCTTGTTTGTTAACGGATTTGAGTGATTCAAAAGCCTAACTTGGGCAAAATTCTTTGCTCTTTCTAAATATCCAACTCATTCATCCGATCTGCAAGGTATGACACTCAAAATCCCACTTTTTCAGTTCGACCCCAAGGTTTGAAACTTCCGATTTGACCTGTTTTAGCTTGATTTAGGACTTGAATCATGCTTCTCTAGGTTGTTTAGGAGAAATTCGACCTTTCCTTAGTTATTACAGCTTGTTTTGCAAAATTTTGAAATTTTCGGATTTATTGATTAATTTTGCAATAGGAGGTTCGAATTTGGGGTTTTAGACTGGAATTGTTTGTGATTAGTTATCACTAAGTTGCTGGTTAGGTTCGCCATTGATGATACATGCCAGATTTTGAATTTTTGGATTTTTGATTTTTGGCCTGATTTTCAAAAATTTTGTGTGTTCTTAGTTTTTCTGACTGCAGATGGCTTCGAGGAACAAACGATCACGCACTGAGACTGGAGAATCCTCCAATCCAGCACCTTTCCACCATGGCCTCGAAGAGAAGGGTTGAGGATCCTGATGAAGAGTGTTTGGGAGGATACTCCAGCGAAGGAGGTCGCGAAGCGCGACTGCGTTTTCCGGAACATCAGTGAGCAGTGGGACGATTATGACACATTTTTCTACAATGCCTGGACCAAGATGGACATTGCGCCTACACGTTTCGCCTGTCAAGATACATTGCGCAGGCTCGAAGTCAAGGAGGAGGCTCTGCGAGTGCTCCAGAAGATTGGCTTGGGCACAATTGCGACCAAGCAGTACGATCTATACCCGGAGTTAGTGCGCCAATTCATTGCCAGAGTCAGGTGTATTACACCAATGAGATCGTGAGGAGGGCAGATGAGGGCACTCTCACATTCATCATCAGAGGCATAAGGTACAGGATACTCCAGCGAAGGAGGTAGAGAAACGCGACTGCGTTTTCCGGAACATCAGTGAGCAGTGGGACGATTATGACACATTGTTCTACAATGCCTGGACCAAGATGGACTTTGCGCCTACACGTTTCGCCTATCCGGATACATTGCGCAGGCTCGGAGTCAAGGAGGAGGCTCTGCGAGTGCTGCAGAAGATTGGCTTGGGCACGATTGCGACCAAGCAGTACGATCTATACCCGGAGTTAGTGCGTCAGTTCATTGCCACAGTCAGGGTGTATTACACCAATGAGATCGTGAGGAGGGCAGATGAGGGCACTCTCACATTCATCATCAGAGGCATCAGGTACAGGATCAACTTCACTGCACTCTGTCTCATCTTCGGTTTCGATTCAGCGTGCACTGGTGTCTCTCTCCCGACGCCATTGCCTGACCTGCAGAGTTTCTGGTCCCATTTCGGGAATGGGATGTATGACTCCAAGAGGTCCACTCAGACAGATGTGCGCCATCCTTTGCTGCGATACCTTGTCCACCTCTTCTCCACTACACTTCTGTGTAAGTCCGAGTCCAGGAAGATGCGGGTTTATGAGCTGACTCTCCTGTACTATGGCATTGAGGATGTGTTAACAAAGGAGTATCCGATTGACAGTGATGTCAACATGGGCGCCATCTTTGCCCATCACTTGGCTTCACTGAAGACCAAGGCGTTCACCGGAGCTCGGGGCAAGCCCGAGAGTTTTGGTAGTCTTCTCACTCCCATCTTCCGCTACTGCAACATCGATACTTTGACTTGTAGAGTTGTGACTGAGCGCCACCTCCTGGACATGGACTAGCGGGAGATGAGCCGCTATGGAGTTTTGTTAGTCACACTGGTCAGCGATGTCTGATTCCGCTACCACAGCCTGCTCTCACTACACTTCAGACAGACTCCCTCAGCTTCCAGCCTGATGCTACTTTGCTACGGTCCGCACCAGCTACTAGGCGCAGAGGAGGATCTTCCCGAGCTGCTACTTCTGCTGCTGAGGATGCACCTGTTGAGGGCCTTGCTGGAGGTCCATCTCGTCGAGCGAGAGCACCACGCACCTACACGCTGCCTGAGCCGATTGGTCGACATGAGCTCCCACCGATTCCAGACATTCCGATGAAGCAGGCCACTTTTCAGCGTTTCATGGTGCAGAGTGTTCGGGCGCTGTGGAACGCCATCTCAGTGCTGTCTAACTGCGGTTGTGTTCGCCCCCACTCGCCTGATACTGAGGATGAGGATTAGTTCCTCTAGCTATCCTGGTTACTTTTTCTTTTCCCTTTGTTCTTTTTCATTTTCTCTTGAGTCAGTTTTTATGTCTTTGTCTTGAGTCAGTTTGTCAGCTTTGTTATGTTTTGAAACTTGTTTGCACCGATGAAATTATGGATTATGTTGTTGCTTTTAATTGTTTGCTTGAGTGTTCCTAACAGTCTTGACTTGGGAGGACTTCAGCTAACCATCTAACTTGCAACAAATACACATGTTTGGGTCATCCCATTCTGTTTTCGGACACCACGTGCAGTCACAGGTACCATTTTCTCATCTCTGTACAAACCGTTTCATCCCTTATTTTTACCAACTCCATGCTTAATAACACTGGGGACAGTGTTGCTTAAGTCTGGGGGAGGTCGTTGCTGACATTGTGTACATTGTTTTTGATTTATAGAGTCTCAAAGTTGAGTCAAAACCTGTTTTATTGAGTCAAAATTTTTGAAATTGTCAGTTTTTCTTGGAACCAACCACAAAACATTGATGCTTATAAGAACCATTGCCACAGTTGTTGATTACAAGTCTTACAAAGTTGAAAGTCATAGGTAGACCAGTCTAGCAATGAAGAATTAGGTTCTTAGAGAATCTGGAAAATTTGCTGTTAGCTCCACTTTAATGAACTTAAAACTTCTTGTCTTGGTGCTTGATTCTCTTTGATCTTGATTCTCTCTTCTAACACTGACAAGTATGTTAATACACAATCTCTCTTTGATCTCCCCTGATATAGCTTTAAAAGTTTAAGTCAAAAGAATGGTGCATTTATGACCTTGTCTCCTTACAAGGAACAACAGTAATGAACACACTCAAGAACCTGTCTCCTCACAAGGAACACAAGTATTGAGTAGCACCATATCTTGAACTGTAAAAGAATGAGAAAGAGCTTAAAATATAAAAAAAAAATCAGAAAGAAAAGATCAAGGGAAGAGAAAATAGGAGAGCTGTGTTGAGATTGCTTTGTTCAGTTGTTTAGGAAGGAAAAAGAATCTATAAGTGATTGAGATGATAAAACCTTGTTGAGACACCACTTAGATAGAAATAAGGAGTTTAGTAGTAGAGATTTCTGATTTCTTGAAGGAGCTTGAATTGGATTTGAAAGATTTGCTAAGCCTGTGATGATTAGACTGAAATTTGATCTTGTGTTGACTCTGTGGTATGTGGATTCGAAAGTGTTAATCAATGTGGTGTTTCTGATGTCTGGCTGACTTTTTATGTGTTTTCAAACCTCGACTCTAGGCTTTGTCTGATCTTTGCTTGAGGGCAAGCAAAAGATAAGTCTGGGGGGAGTTGATATATCATGGTTTTTGCTGGTTTTTGACCAAGATATAAGTCTTGTTTATAGAGTCTTTTTGGTACTTTTCGAGTCCTATAGAGTCTTTGCAGGTCTAGGTACGTTTGGAGCATAATTGTGGGTTTTGGAGCCTTTTGGAGCTATGTTAAAGCTGATGCTGAAAAGACAAAGTCGGAGAGCACTATGAAGCAGGGTGTCGATCGACACCCACCACTTGGTGTCGATCGACACCGGTCGTGGTCGCGAAGAGAGCGTAAAAACTCATTGGAAGAATTTGCAACTTGGCCCAGAAGTTTCCCACTATTTCCACTTTTGCCCCAGTTCGTGTTTAGACTTGTATTTAGGTTTTTTAAGCCATTGTTAGGCCATCATCTTGTTTTTCATTGAGACTAAGAGAGAGATTAGATTGAGTGCTTTTGGGGAGACAAATCCATACTCTGCAGAGAAGAATTTCGAACCCCTTCATCTTTTACTTTAGTTCTTAATGCAATTTTATTCAGTCATGATTTGTGTTTCACTTGCTATGTCTGAGTAATCTGCTAGTTAGGTTTTGGGTTATTCAAAGGTTGATAATGAATTGTTAGAATTACAAAACTGGAAGGATAAATCATTTGGTTCTTTATCTAGATTGCTTTAACACTGGTTTTAAGATTGATCACTTAGAAATCAGATCTTAGGTTGTTTAATAGATGTGGAAACATTGTTAATCACCAGAACTATCTTAGATGAGCAAAATAACTGATTTCAAAGGAATTTTGATTAGCGATTTTGTGAACATATCGAACCTGAACCATAATGCTTGCTAAGATTGTTAGAATTTGCAAAGGAATTTGGAATTCTAGAATCTGATCATAGTTAATTTCTGCGACGGAAGTCGATTGGTTTTACGTTTGTGTTTTTGAGTTCTAGAACGGTTTTAATAAATATTCCTTTCAGTCCGTAGTCTGCGATTTATGTCAACCTGCGAATTTCCCATTGCGTAGCGTCTTGTCTCTATTGATTTTAAGAACTCACAATCCGCTCTTGATCTTGTCACATTCATTCTTGTATTTAGTTTTATTTATTTATGACTGCTTAGCTTCATTTGAATCTAAAATCTGTTGAGTAATAGTATTAAGTCCTTGTGGATTCGATCCCTAAGTACTACAATGATCTCTTAATTTGAGAGAGTAGCTCTAAGGGTTAATTTGAGCATACCATATTGCGAAAACTTGGTGGGACAAAAGCTGATCTTGGCTGAAAGTTTGCTTGTTGAAAACCTCCTTGAAATGATGATCTTGGAGCAAAATTGTTCTGCTGGTTGAAAGGAACAAAAGGTTTGGTTCCTTGGCTTTGTTGAGCACCTTGTGCGGGATAGACCTGATCCTCAGGGTTAGCCATGTTGGTGCTTCTATAAGAGAAGTTGGGATGATTCATGTAGTTGTTGAAACCGCCTCCTTGTTCGTTCATGTAGAAGGCTTCTTCTTCTACAACTGTCACATCGTCTTCTTGTATAGCAACTTGTCCAACTTTCTTGAAAGACACACTCAGCAGCTTGTCTAACTTTTCACTCAAAGCTTTAACCTCTTTTTTGTGTGCTCTCACCTTCAGCGCTTACAACAGCTCTGGATGTTCTGTCATACTCCTCACCTTAGTTTCCATTAGAAAGTGTTAAATTCTCCACAAGAGCTAGTCCATCAACAACAGTATTCCTGATAGGGCTCAGGTTTTACCCAATTAATTAACTACTACAAGTGCACAGCAAAGCAGTTGAAGCATAAAAGGTTATCAAATCCCAAGGGAGTGAGCTGGCTACACTAGCGATTGTAGATTCAGATTAAGCTAAGCAGTAAATAATAAATGTAATGCAAAATAACTAAAGTATGAAAGTAGGCGAAATTTGTTGATTGATCTAAGTTTCAGAAGACTAAAAGCGCTAAGTCAGGACAATTCGCAGGTTGAATCCGAAAATGTAGAATGCATGCAAGCAAGAATGATTTAAAACAGTCTTGAACTCAAAACTCAATGATATAACTATTCAATTATCATTGCAAAATTTATCTATGCCTAATTCTAAATCTCTTTGCAAATTCCAACATGGTAAGCAAGCATTAAAGATCAGGTTTCGATTGTTCACAAAGCTCCTAAGTCAAATCTCTTTGCAAATAGGCATTTTGCTCATCTAATTCTAGTTCAGATGATTAACAATGTTGTCACATCTATTAAACAACCTAGGGTTTCGAAATCTAGATGATTAGTCTGAGAAATCGATATGAATGCAAGTATAGATGAAGAACCAATGGATTTCCTAATAGCAATTCTTCAAACTCGTAATCAACCTTTGAAAAGTCCTAACTTAACTAACAGATTACTCAGACATGATCATGAAGACACAAAACATAACTGAATAAAACTGCATTAAAAGAATAGAGTAAAAGACAAAGGGGTTCGAAATCTTTTCTAAAAGAATACAGGATATGTCTCCTCAAAACCTCTAAATAAACTCTCTCTAAAGCTTTCTGAATTTTAAAATCTAAGATCAAAGCCAACTCTGGCTGAAAACCAAATATATACAAGCTAAAACACGAGCTGGACATTTTTGTAAATAATGTAACTTCTGGGCCAACGTTGCAATTTCCTCTCCATCTTTTAATATAAGTCGTGAGTCCTCTTCAGATGTGGGTGACGGGCATCACCCTTGAGTGGTGACGATCGTCACCAAAGCCGATCGATGCCTCTGAGTTGCTAACTTCGTGGTTGATTCTTGCAATGCTCCAAAAAGCTCCAAAATCTCCAATTATGCTGCAGACATGCTATAGCCTGCAAAGACTCTACTAGGACTCTAAAAAGACCAAAACGACTAAATAAAAAGGACTTATACCACGGTTAAAAACTATAAAAACCATGATATACCAATTCCCCATGAAATTTCCATTTTATGTTGTATCCAAGAGCATCCTATACTTTGCGTCACTCCATGATATCTCCATTATTTATACCATTTTAGCTTGCATTCATCAATAGTTTTCGTCTTTAAACATGCATATTTTGCTTATTCTTGTCCCATTTGCATATATTTAGGAGTTAGTGTAGTGTTAGTAGTTGCATTGCATTTTGCATGCATTTGGAGTTTCATTCAGGTACTAGAAGGAGTTTGGAGACCATGTGGTGCGATGGATGTGAGCTGGGAATGAAGCAAGGAGAAAGACAAGGGCGGATAAGCCAGTATCGATGACAACATCGACGTTATCTGATTGATACGACGCATATCGATGCGAGTATCGACCACTTCAATGTCGATACAGTAAGAGCATGGTGGGAAGGCAGCATATCGACCAAGAAAGACCTCGATGCACCAAGAAGAGACTCGTGCCGAGCAGTGTATCGATATCCCCATGTCGATACACCTTGAGAGGACAATACAAAGGTCTTGTATCGACGTGTTTGTCCGATAAGCCTTAACTAAAGGGCAATTGTATCGAGTTCACACCAAGGAGGATAAAGCCGATACAACCTTAGAACCTTCTGTATCGACCAGCATATCAACCAAGGGATATCGATACAACCCAGAAGAAGACATGATATCGACGTGTGTATCGATGTGTATGACCGATATGGTCCGTCCGTGTCAGCCTATTTTCGGTTTAAACTTGGTTTATTAGGGGTTTTCAAGTTCTCCTATAAATACTTAGGGGTTATTGGTTCTTGTATTTTTGTGGATTTATAAATCTTCTTTAGATTTGATAAATTTATTGATTTCAAATCAGCAAAATGGAAAAAAAAACAAATCCACTCAAATACCAAGGTTAGACCTTGTATTTAAAAGTCTTTGTATTTTAGTCATAAAAACCCTTCCAAATCCATTCAAATTCAATTAAAACTCAAATCCTTATAATATTTAGATTCTAAAATAATAGAACCAATAACACTGTATTTCATTATGAATTTTAAAATCATAGAACCAATAACACTGTATTTCAATATAGATTTTAAAATACAAGAACCAATAACACTGAATTTATTTTGGATTCTCAAATCGATTAAAATACAAGAACCAATAACACCTCCTAAAATGGTTAGGAAACTTAGATCTTATTATTTTTCTTCTGTTCTTGCACTTAAAACCTTTTCTTTCTCAGCTTTGCTTTGTAAGAACTAGTTTGATTTAGTGAATTTCTGCATTTGCCTTTAATATATTCTTGCTTATTCTGCTTTCTAATCATGCTTAACCATTATTTCTCTTTGGAATCGGTGGTTTTGATTATGGCTAGTGAGTAATCTCATTTTGGGTTTGAGATGGGATAGATTAGAGGGGTTTTAGGACTATATTAGTGATATCTTAGGCTTAATATGATAGTCTTCTCTCGATTAGATGTGCTTAACACTAGATTAGTATTGGCCAGGCTTGCTTAGTATCTTGGCTTTCTCTAATGCATGATAAGTGTTTGATGAAATGCTGCTATGAGTCTCTTAGAGGATATGTCCTGTTTAGTTTGATCACAACTACTTTCTTGAATTTGGCTTGACTTAAGTGATATGCTGCATTCTTAGTGTCTTATGAACTCAGATGGACTGATACCTTACATGCTGCAATGACATGAGTGTGTTAGGATTTGATTAGCTTAGCAAAATCCTGCTATTAAATTGGCGCTGTTGTCATATGGGTTTAGTTTAAGATCAAGCTGCTAATTCTCTGTTTGTTACTGATATGCAAGTTGCTGTTCCTCTTATATGTGTATGAACTTAGGGTCTAGAAGCAATCAAAACCTGCTAGATTATCAACAAAATATTCTGCAAGTGGAGAGAGCATTAAGAGCAGCAAGGGAAAGAGAGAGACTGCAAAAGTTTCATCAGCTCAGCATGAAGCATATTATAGATGATCAGCGATTTCAGGGACCACCAGGAGCACAAGGTGTTCAAGGAGTTGCTGGTGTTCAGGGACAGCAAGGTGTCCAAGGTGAGCAGGGTCAGAGAGGACCAGCACATGGTGCACGCCGAATCAAGTCTGGACTGATCTCCATGGTACAAGGAAGAAAGTTCCATGGCTTACCTTTTGAAGACCCTTTGGACCATCAAGACAACTTTGATAGGCTATGTTCACTCACGAAGATAAATGGAGTCAGCGAAGATGGCTTTAAGTTGAGGCTCTTCCCATTCTCTCTAGGAGACAAATCTCATCAATGGGAGAAAAACTTACCTCAGGGAAGCATCACTAGTTGGGATGAGTGCAAGAGAGCATTCATGGCCAAGTTCTTCTCTACTTCAAGGACAGCTAGAATCAGGAATGAAATCTCTGGTTTTGCTCAAAAAAACAGTGAGAGTTTTGGTGAAGCATGGGAGAGATTGAAAGGGTACACACTTGAGTGCCCTCAGCATGGCTTCTCACAAGCTTCACTCCTCTCCACCCTATACATAGGCGCTCTCCCTAAGATCAGGATGCTACTTGATACAGCCTCCAATGGAAACTTCCTATCTAAGGATGTAGATGAAGGTCTAGAGCTTGTGGAGAACTTAGCTCAAAGTGATGGCAATTATAGTGAAGACTATGAAAAAACTCCAATAGGAGAGGATGGCAATACTAACAAGGAGCTGGAGTCTACAAGAAGAGATTTGAAAGAGATGAACACTAGGCTTGACCAGCTGCTCCAAGTGCAACACAAAGAGATCAACTATGTTGGTGAAATGGTGGAGATGCCTAGTGAAGAGGAGTTAAACGTAGAAGAGATGAACTACTTGGGGAATCAAGGAGGCTACAATAGTTATGGGAACTACAGACATAACCCAAACCTCTCCTACAGAAGCAACAATGTTGCCAACCCCCAAGACCAAGTTTACCCTCAACAACAACCTCAATGGAATCAGCCAAGGCCTTTTGCGCCATTTAACCAAGGTTATGCACCAAGGAATAACTTCCAAGGTAACTTCCAGCAAAAGCAGTTTACCCCTCCTGGTTTCTCTCAAGGCCAAGCAAGTTCATCAAACAAAAATGATGCTGAAGTGAAAGGACTACTGTAACAACTCCTTGAAGGCCTACAAGCTACTAATTTGGAGATCACAAAGAAGTTTGTTGAGGTTTATAACAGGATAGACACCTTCCATGTTGAAATTACTAACAAGTTTGATGGGTTGGCTGCAAGAGTGAAGACACTTGAGAACAACAAGGGCATTGCTGGCCCTAAAACTCAAGGCAACCTCCCTGGAAAACCAGAAGCTAATCCTAAGGAGTTTTGCAGAACCAAAGTTACTGAAGAAGAGACCTTCTCAGCTGAAAAGAAGCTGTTATTGAAGAATTCCTTTCATTGCTTAATGAGGACATTGAACTTCACAGTGGGGGAGAGGAGTTTTTAGCAGCTGATGCCAACCAAGAGGTTGCAAAGGAAGAGTCTCTTGAAGCAGCAAAAACTAAGGAAGAGGAGAAGAGTAAGCCACTTATCCCAGTTGAAGATGAGAAAGGAAGAGGAGTCTATGATTTTTCTCCCTACAAGCCAGCTCTCCCTTTTCCTGGAAGGTTTAAACAAGAGCTTCTTGAGAAGTATGATATCTCTTGTATTTACACCATTTAGGACTGCATTTAGTACATGTTTTGGTTCTCTTTTGCATGTTTTCCCTTAGTTTTGCCCCATTTTCTTCTCCTTTTAGACTTAGGTTGTATTTAGGGTATAGCTTGCATTTCTCTTGCATTTTCGATGTTTTTAGGTGCTTTTGGAGCTAAAAGGAGCTCGGAAGAGCTTTGGGGATGATTCAGGATGCTAGCTAGATCAAAGGGAGCAAGAAGGATCAAAGCAGACAATCTCTGCAAAGGTTTTCGGTCATAGCCCGGTGAACATCGGTCAAGGGGTGACCGATACCAGATTTTTGGTCACCAGCATCGGTCATGGGGTGACCGATGTAAGCACATCGATCACCAGCATCGGTCAGGAGTGATCGACATAAACACAGCGGATCAATTTTGGTCACAAGCATCGATCACTGCAAGACCGATGGGATCTACATCGACCACAGATTACTGTTGTAACTGACCGATGTAAACCAAGTCCGAACCTGTTTTTATTTACACTTTTGCTATTACTCTAGGGCTTCCTTCTCTATGCTATAAATAGTCTCTTTTTCCAGATTTTCGACAAGTCTTGTCAATTTACTGTTCTTAAGTATTTTCTTTAAGTTTGTAAGACAAATCCTTTGCTTTATTTAATATATTTGAGTATTTGCCTTTAATCTTTCTTTATTCTCTCTTCTAATCATGATTAACATCCTTTTCCTTTGTGATTTGATGTTAAACATGAGTATGAGTGAGTAGTTTGCTTAGAGTTTCTAGATGTGGTATATTAGGGGAATTTAAGATTTGATTAAGGCTTGTTTAGTGCTTCAGTTTATGGGTTCCTCTCTATTAATCTGTTATTAATGCTAGATTTGTCTTGATCACACTTATCTAGGATGATAGCTTTCTCTTATGCCCACCAAGTGTTTGATGAAATGCTGATCTTGTTTAATAGAAGATTTGCTGGCCTTGGCTCAAGAGATTGACTGTTTGAGGAGCATTTTGACTTGAATAGAGTTGTTTAGTATTGCTTGCTTGATGTTTTAGCACTAATCAGAGTTAGTTCTTGTTAAGATGTTTAGCAAAGTGCTATTTGCCAAGAGATTGGATCTAGCTTGCTTGATTGTGAACTCTATTTCTAGAAACTACCATTGCTTGCTTATTTGCTTGATCAATGTAGTTTGAAACAGCCTTAGTTAATGTCTAAATTCCCCAAGTCAATAACCACATCTAGGAACTTGCTTTTCTCTTATTTGAATCTCGGATTTGCTCTGTTTTGCTATGTTTTTCTTGCTTAAATCTGCTTAGTTTGCTTTTGTTTTCACTTTCTTTGTTGCTTGATCACATTAGGGTTTCTAGAACAGTTGCCTAGGCAACAAGAACCTTTTCCTGGTTGCTTGACTTAGAGATTTCACTCTTAACTCTTGTGTTTTCAACTAATCCCAATTGGATTGACATTAAAACCCAATGCTACAATGACTAGTACAATAGGTGATTGACATAAGAGGTCCAAAACCCCTTGTATCAATTTGGCGCCGTTGCCATTTGGGATTTATGTTTGAATCATTAGAGTTTGTAGAATCTTTAAGATTAAGCTTTTAGTTTTCTTTGGTTACTAATCTCCTTTGACACTGATTTCTGTCTTTCAGGTATATGACCTTGAAATCCAGAGGTTCAAGCAATCTTGTGGACTTCATAGACAACATCAATCTGCTGGATAGAGGACAGAGAGCAAGGAGACAGCAAGAAAGGCAGCAACACCTGCAAAGACTTGTGATGAACAATCAGGAACAAGTCATGGATAACATCAGATTCCAGGGTCCTCAAGGAGCTGCAGGCGCTCAGGATATACAAGGACATCAAGGTGTTCAAGGCTTACAAGGTGAGCAAGGACCAAGAGGCGCTGCACAAGCTCCAAGAGCAGCTAGACCTATTGGCGCTGATGATGCACCAAATGCCTACAACAACAGGACATGCATCATTCCACCAGCAGTCCAAAACAACAACTTTGAAATCAAGTCTGGATTGATTTCAATGGTTCAGAGCAGCAAATTCCATGGGTTACCACTTGAAGACCCTCTAGATCATCTGGATAATTTTGATGGGCTATGCTCACTAACAAAGCTAAATGGAGTAAGTGAAGATGGCTTCAAGCTTAGATTGTTTCCCTTCTCACTTGGAGACAAAGGACACCAATGGGAGAAGAACCTGCCCCAAGGAAGTATCACCAGTTGGGATGAGTGCAAGAAAGCCTTTTTGGAAAAGTTCTTCTCTACTTCAAGAACTGCTAGAATAAGGAATGAGATTTCAGGGTTTGCCCAAAGGAACAATGAAAGCTTTGGAGAAGCCTGTGAGAGATTCAAGGGATACACACTGCAATGCCCTCATCATGGTTTATCACAAGCCTCTTTGCTATCCAGTCTCTACAGAGTAGCCTTGCCTACGATAAGAATGCTTCTGGACACTGCATCAAATGGGAACTTCCTGTCAAAAGATCTGGATGAAGGCTTGGAGTTAGTAGAGAACTTGGCTCAGTCTGATGGAAACTACAATGAGGAGTTTGACAGAGCACCAAGGAGTGCAAATGATGAATTAGAGTCTAGCAGAAAAGAAATCAAGTCTCTACATGAGAAGCTAGACATGTTGCTAAAGGAAAAGAAAGAGGTTCACTTTGTGGGAGAAATGGTTCAGCTTGATGATCAGGAACAATGCCAAGTTGAGGAGATGAACTATTTGGGAAACCAAGTTGGTAATAACAACAATGGGAACTACAGACCAAACCCCAACTTGTCTTACAGGAGCAACAATGTTGCCAACCCACAAGATCAGGTTTACCCTCAACACCAATAGCAAGCTGCCCCAAGACCTTTTGTTCCCTACAACAATCAAGGTTTCCAGCAAAGGAACAACAACTACCAGCCTAGAGCACCCTACAACCCTCCAGGATTCAATGCCCAAGCCCAAGGACAAGCTTCCTCTAGCTCTCAAGACACTGAACTCAAGATCCTCATGCAACAAATGATCAACACTCAAGTCACCATAACCCTGGAAATGAACAAGAAATTTGCAGAGGTCCACAACAAAATTGATTCAGTGCATGTAGAGCTCACCAACAAGTTTGATGGATTAGCTGAAAGAGTCAAAACACGTGAGAACAACAAAGGCATAGCTGGTCCCAAGCCACAAGGACAATTTCCTGAAAAACCAGAAGCTAACCTTTAAGGAGTTCTGCAATGCAATTGTCATAGAAGAAGAAAGCTTCTCAGCTGAAGAGGAGGCTATCATTGAAGAGTTCCTCTACTTATTCATTGAGGACACTGAACCTCTAAGTGGGGGGGAAGAGTTCTTAGAAATAGAAAATGACCGAGGAGCTGTAAAAGAAGGACCCTTTGGAGATGGGGAAAACTCAGATGATGAAGAGTGGTGGGCGCCACATGAAGTTGTTGATTACACAAAGGAGTACTTGGTGGAAGCTGCTGATGATAAGGAGAAACCTCAAACTGCTACTCTTCCTGTCTATCAACCAACAATCCCTTTTCCAGGAAGGTTCAAGAAACAGCTAGTTCAGAAATATGAAACCCTCTATGCTGCTCAGATAGAATTGAGAGGTTTGAATGGCCAAGAAAAAATAGAGAAGCTGATATATCATAGTTTTTCTGGTTTTTGACCATGATATAAGTCTTGTTTATTGATTCTTTTTGGTATTTTTCGAGTCCTATAGAATCTTTGCAGGTCTAGGTACAAATGGAGCATAATTGTGGATTTTAGAACCTTTTGGAGCTATACTGAAGTTGATGCTGAAAGGACCAAGTCGGAGGGCATTAAGGAGCAGGGTGTCGATCGACACCCACTACTTGGTGTTGATCGACACCGTTCGTGGTCGCGAAGAAACATGAAAACTCATTGGAAGAAATTGTAACTTGGCCCAGAAGTGTCCCACTATTTGCACTTTTGCCCCAGTTCATGTTTAGACTTGTATTTAGGTTTTCTAAGCCATTGTGAGGCAGACATTCGGATTATCATTGAGACTAAGAGAAATATTAGATTGAGAGCTTTTGGGGAGACAAATCCATACTCTGTAGAGAAGAATTTCGAACCCCTTCATCTTTTACTCTATTTTCTTAATGCAAT
This sequence comes from Thlaspi arvense, assembly GCA_911865555.2. Lineage (NCBI taxonomy): Eukaryota > Viridiplantae > Streptophyta > Magnoliopsida > Brassicales > Brassicaceae > Thlaspi > Thlaspi arvense. Next base: position 46,330,468 of record OU466862.2, read on the forward strand.
TTTATTCAGTCATGATTTGTGTTTCACTTGCTATGTCTGAGTAATTTGCTAGTTAGGTTTTGGGTTATTCAAAGGTTGATAATGAATTGTTAGAACTACAACTCTGGAAGGATAAATCATTTGGTTCTTCATCTAGATTGCTTTAACACTAGTTTTAAGATTGATCACCTAGAAATCAGATCTTAGGTTGTTTAATGGATGTGGAAACATTGTTAATCACCAGAACTATCTTAGATGAGCAAAATAACTAGTTGCAAAGGAATTTGGATTAGTTTCAGTCTGTAGTCTGCGATTTATGTCAACCTGCGAATTTCCCATTGCCTAGCGTCTTGTCTTCTGATTTTAAGAACCTACAATCCGCACCTGACATCATTACTTTCGTTGTTATTTTAATTTCATTTCATCAATTATTGCTTAGCTTTATTTGAATCTAAAATCTGTTGAGTGATAACATTAAGTCCTTGTGGATTCGATCCCTAAGTACTACAGTGATCTCTTAATTTGAAAGAGTAGCTCTAAGGGTTAATTTGAGCATATCAGAAGCTAAGGGTGAAGGCTTGAACACCTGAGGTTAAGGAGCTCACTATCAAGAAACTTGGATATCCAGGATGTTTTACTCTCCCATGTGAGCTTAAGGGGCAGACTTTCAAAAGCTGTCTTTGTGACCTTGAAGCAAGTATCAACCTTCTCCCATCCTTTACTGCTAAAGCTCTTGGCTACACTCAACTTCAAGAGAGTAATATGTCCCTTACTATAGCTGATGGGACAGTGAAGACACCACTTGGGAGCCTCAAGAATGTACTAATGATGATTGAAGGAGTAACCATCCCCACTGATTTCTTGGTGCTTGATGTGGAAGGCTATATAAAGAATGCTATCATCCTAGGAAGACCTTCCTTAGCCTCAGCTGGAGCAGTGTTTGATGTCAAGGAATGCACAATTGAGCTGAGACTGACCAGGAAGAAAGTTCTAAGGTTTGACTCCAAGGGAAATAAGCTGGAGAATGAGCAAGCTTTCTCAATGGACATCAAGAAGCTAAAGCAGCTTGGGAAACATTGGCCAGAGTTTGAAGGCTACCAAGGGGAGAGTTTTGATGGTGGCTGTTTACCAAAGTTGTTTGAAGACACCACTGAAAAGGAGGTCCTTGAAGTGGGTAGTTACAAGAATCTGAATGATATTAAGCTGGTTACTAGCAAATGAGAGGTGGTTTTGCAACCAAGTGTCTATAAAAGGGGAGAGTTTAGCTTTAAGCTGCAGCAAGAGGGGAAGACTATGCCTTTTGCCAAGATCAGGATTAATGGAGCCTCTGCCAGAGTCAAAAGGAGCAAGCCACCACCAAGGAGTTCCAAGACTCCTTCCCCTCACTTCAACTAAAAGAGGTAAGCAAAGTCAAGCTTAGTGACTTTAAACAAGCACACTTGGGAGGTAGTCCCATGGTATCCTTTTATATATATTATGCTTTCTAGTTTATCTTTTATGCTTTGTTATAATGTATATAAACAGGAGTTCGAATTGGGGGTTGAGAAAGTCTGAATGGGACAAAGAACAGGTGTTTTCTGGCTGATATCGATCAACTGTATCGGTCATGACAAGACCGATACACATTTTTCGGTCATGAATTTTGGTCATGTTTGATCGAAGTCTGTGGAGCCAGTTTACACCAGTCAACACATCGGTCACTTGTGATCGATGTGGAAGGAAGTTTGAAAGAGGGACACATTTCGGTCATCCACATCGGTCAAGCTTGATCGATGTAAACCCACCGGATGAATTTCGGTCAAGTGTATCGATCAGTTAGTGATCGATGTGATTCTCAGGAAACATATCTGTCACTAACATCGGTCATACACAGACCGACATAAACGTGCCAGATGGATTTCGGTCGAGTACATCGATCATGTGATGACCGATGTTGTCCCTAGGAAGCACATCGGTCACTAACATCGATCACCTATGACCGATACTGACTTTTCGGTTAGTAACAACAGTCATTTGTGACCGATGTTCCACCCGAGGTAAGTACTTCAACTTTCAAAAACAATTTCTCTCCTTTGGTTTGGAGCCAAGGGAGTTTAAATTTTAATGTTGGATCATTCCTGACCTCTTTCATAGCTTCTGAGCACTTTTGTTTTTGTCCCCCACTCTTTTGATTCCTTTGGTTCCCTCACCAACCATTGATTCCTTTGGTTCCCTCTCCTTCTCTCTATTTAAACCAACAACTTCTTCACTTCTCTTAACACTTCAGCTCACTCCTCTTCTCACCTAAAGCACGAAACTACCAGTTCTCTCTCTCTTTTACTGCTTTCTCTAAGTGCTCAGAAGTTCCAAAAATGTTTGCTTCCTAAACTATCATTCCTTTGCTCTTAGACTTTGCATGTGTTCATAATCGCTTAGTCTATGTTTTTAAGAGCAAGTGTTGATTAAATTTAAGTGCTGTGATTTGAGTTTGCAATGTGGAATTGTTTAGGATAAGCAAGTTAGATGTTGAAGCTTTGCTTAATGTTCATTTATCTCATTACTTGCTTATTTTTATTCCTTTGCAAGGTCATCATCGCTTTTTGCCTAAGAACCATTTTGCTAGATTCTCATGCATAACTATTTATCTTTTGTGCATTCTAGCTTATCTAACTGCTAGCTTTTGATTTCCTCTTGCTTTGTAGAAGTTTAATATTGTTGTTAAGACTTGTTAGATTTTCCTTAGCCAAGAGAGTTTTCTTTTAAAGCTTTCAGTAATTAGGTTCTTCAGCTTTTGTTCTTTCACTTACCCTGTTTTCAAGCTTTGCTTTTGATGGTACCATGGGAAGAACAAACATAGCTGCTGGGAAAAAGGGAAAAGCACCTCAGGAAGGAGCAACTACCTCACCAAGAGCGACCAAGGACAAGGGAAAACGCGCTGCTGCTGAGCACTCATCAAAAGCTGCTGGAAAGTTATCAGTTGGGTATAAAGGCGCCAACAAGAAAAGGAAGGATACAACTGTGGAGGAAGAAGTCCGCTGCCGTGAGCCATGGGCTAGAAAACTCATGGAGGCTTTTAACCAATGCACCTTCAAGCCAACAAGATACCCTTGTGGTAGTACAATGAAAGCACTAGGGATCTACATGGACTGCAAGAAAGTGTTTGGGAATATGGAACTTGAAAGCCTCATAACAACACCACTCCCTTCATATCGGCAACTCACTTACCAGTGTCTCTCCACCCTCCAAGTGGTCTGGTATGAAGACAATGAGCTTCCTAATAGAGATGGGTGGTTCTCTTTCGAAATTGGCAATCAGAAGTTCATATCCACCTTCCTGACTATCGCTAAAGCTCTTGATCTAAGGTCCCACCCCAACAAGCAAAGCACTTTCGACATCTCCAGGAGGCAGCACGCCAATCTATGGGAAGCTATTGGGGCTGGACAATTCATGCCTGGAACAACAAGGAATCAGCTGTGAGATATGCTCACAAGGCACTTGCAAACACGTTCTTTGCAAGGAAGGAGACAACATATCTCACAGGAAGGTAAATAGACCTGATATACCAGGGAGTGTATGATATTGTAGGCACCACCAGTGATGGTATACCTCTCAAGGCGCCAGAAAAATATCCATGCTATGTGTCTATGCTGATGGAGCAGCTCCTCTACTACCAAGGCTGGGTTCTGAGCAAGGTGAAAAATGGGAGAAGCCCATAGCTCCACATTGGGGGAATTATGACAGCTGTTCTTCTGGCTAGTGGAGTAGACTTTGAGGAATATGAAGATGATGCCCTTAAGCCACAATGGATTGATATAGCCAATCTCAAGAGAAGCCACTTCCTTGAAAAAAGCACTGGTGGAAAGCATTTATACACCTTCATCAAGGGCTTGATTACACCAGCAAAAGTCCTTCTCCCTAACCCAAGGCTCACCTCCTTCACCAAGAGGAGCAACATCAGCTTCAATCGAAGTGATGATCAGCTCTACACAGGCGGCCCTATCCCTGGAGAGAGAGAAGAAGACAGTGAGGAAGGAAACACTGAAGAGATTATAGAAGAAGAAGAAGAAGATCACCAATGGAATGCTACTGCTGGCGCTGAAGGCCAAGGAAGAACCTATGAAGAAGATGAGCTTGAAGAAGAAGAAGTGTTGAGCTACAGCTCAAGGCAGTTCCACTTCAAACCCTATGAATCACCCAACCAAGGAGGCTCTTTGAAGGTAGCTCATGAGCACATCAATGCTCTCCAGAAATGGTGTAAATGGCAAGACAAAGCCATTAAAGGGTTGATGAAAATGGTTAGGGGGAAGTTCAAGAAAGACAAAGCAACATCAGCAAGAACTTCCCACCAGACCCATACTCATGAGCACACTCCTAACCAAGAAGAGCATCTACAGCAAGATGAGCCAACTGAAGAGGAGGAAGCTGTTTGAAACCCCCATGGAAGACACTCTTTCTATGCACAGCTAAGTGATGAATGGGGAACATGGGCACAACCAAGAGCTTTATCTTATGAGCCAAGTACCCATGTACCATCAGCTTGGGAACGAACTCCCACTCCCTCTTCAGTTCAGGAGACATGGCAATGGGGTCAACAAGGGAACTCTGCTCAAGCAGAGCAGTTATGGTCAATCTGGGTTCAACCAACTCAAGAAGCAGAGCATTCCACAAAAGTTTATGAGAGGAGAAACAAGAGGAGAGCTAGAAAGTCTCCTCAGACCTCATGATCATCCCACCACTCCTACCACTGAACCAAGTACCACATCCTCTCCACTGTTTATACCATTGCATCTTTTTAGTTTTGTATTATATTTTGTGCTTCTCTCTCTCATTAATTTCATTACACAAGAGACTGTGTAATTTAAGTGTGGAGGAGAGATTTGGGGTTTGACTTTGTGTTCTGTTTTCTTAGTTTTTCTTTTCCTTTTTACTTTGAGTCTCATGGATATCATGCATTCATGTAAGGCATAGAAATACACAAAAAAAAATCAAAAACTTTGAAAATTTTTGCATTTTTGCAAACCAAAAAGAAAGCATGTAGTTGCATTTCATTCTTCTAAGATTGAGTCTAGTGTTGACATATAGGTTGCATTGTATTTGCATAGAGCATTATGATGAATTTTCCTTGTAATGTGCTTAGTGTTTACAGATGATTTCAGTGTTTAAGTGCTAAGTTGTTTGATGCATCATATGATTGCTAGAAGTTAAGGCTGAATCATGCTTAGATTGCTAGATTTGGTCTTCTCATCTCATTCTGAAAGCATTTGTTCTCTGAAAATCAACTCTATCAACTTGAACTTTAATTTGGACTTTTAATTATCATGTCTTATGCATTGAAAAGTGAATTCATGGCTACCATATACATATTTGGATCATCTTTCTCCTTTCTGCCACTCTTGTTGATCCAAATAGCTGATCCTCATACTTATGGGACAGTTACATCCTCACCCTTAACCAAAAACTCCTTTTGAGTCTAAACACTATTGTGAGAGCTGTGAGGCCTTTGCATTGCATTTTCGATTTTGTCTTGAAAAAAAGTGTTACGAATAAGGCTGGCAATGATTAGCTCTCTTGTAGATATCAGCTTGCATCTTGAGCTTAATTCTAGGATAGGAGTTTTTGGGTTTAAAAAGGGTAGTGTAAGTGGTTTGAACTTCATGTATATATGTTTTGAAAGAAAAGGAGAAGATCTGAAATGGTAAAAAACGGGAAACAGTCTAGAATTGTGGTTAAGAAAAGGGAAGAAAAAGCTCTAAGTACAAAGAAGAAAGGCGCCAGCAACAAAGCTCAGAAAGGTCTAAATAAGAAAAATCAGACCAGGAGCAATCCACCAAAGGTGATGAAGGTGCCAATACAACAAAGAAGAGCAAGTCCCAACAAAAAAGAAGCAACCACACAAGCAAAAAGAACATGTTTCCCCAACCACCCGTGAGCCAAGGGCTAGAAAAGTCATGAAATGCTGATCTTGTTTCAAAGAGGATTTGCTGGCCTTGGCTCAAGAGATTGACTGTTTGAGGAGCATTTTGACTTGAATAGAGTTGTTTAGTATTGCTTGCTAGATGTTTTAGCACAAATGAGAGTTATTTCTTGTTAAGATGTTTAGCAAAGGGCTATTTGCTAAGAGATTGGATCTAGCTTGCTTGATTGTGAACTCTATGTCTAGGAACCACCATTGCTTGCTTATTTGCTTGATCAATGTAGTTTGAAACAGCCTTAGTTATTGTCTAAATTCCCCAAGTCAATAACCACATCTTGGAACTTGCTTTTCTTTTATTTGAATCTCGGATTTGCTCTGTTTTGCTCTGTTTTTCTTGCTTAAATCTGCTTAGTTTGCTTTTGTTTTCACTTTCTTTGTTACTTGATCACATTAAAGTGCTAGAACAGTTGCCTAGGCAACAAGAACCTTTTTCTGCTTGCTTGACTTAGAGATTTCACTCTTAACTCTTGTGTTTTCAACTAATCCCAATTGGATTGACATTAAAACCCAATGCTACAATGACTAGTACAATGAGTGATTGATATAAGAGGTGCAAAACCCCTTGTATCAAAGTACACTAATCTCTATGAAGCCCAAGAAAGTCTATGGAGACAATGCTGAGCTGCCTGCTAGACAAACATTGGAGAAGCTCAACATCAAGAAGCTTAGAGATCCAGGTTGCTTCACCTTACCTTGTGAGCTGAAAGGAAAAACTTTCAAGAGCTTTCTTTGTGACCTTGGAGCAAGTATCAATCTTCTCCCATCCTCTACTGCTAGAGCGCTTGGCTACACTTCCTTTCAAGAGAGTAATGTGTCTCTAACCATAGCTGATGGCACAGTAAAGGTACCACTTGGAGCTCTTAGAGATGTGTTAATGATGATTGAAGGAGTGGTCATCCCAACAGATTTTCTGGTCCTAGATGTTGAAGGAAAGATTAAGAATGCCATCATTCTAGGAAGACCATTCTTAGCTTCAGCTGGAGAAATATTTGATGCAAAGGAATGCACAATAGAGCTAAGATTAACCAAGGAGAAAGTGCTGAAGTTTGACTCCTAGGAGAACAAGCTGGAAGAGGAGCAAGCCTTCTCAATGGAGGTTAAGAAACTGAAGAAAGTTGGTGAGCGTTGTCCGAAGTTTGAGGGCTATATGGGTACAAGCTTTGATGGTTGCTGTCTATCGAAGTTGTTCGCTGATACCACTGAAGAGGAGGTCCTCGAAGTTGGTGGTTCTGATGATGTGGATGAAATCTTGTTGGGCCCTATAGAAGGAGTGGTTCTGAGACCATTTGGCTCTAAGAGTGGTAAAGTTTGCTACAAGATGAAGCAAGAGGGAAGATCTAAGCCTATTGGAGTTCTGAAGATTGATGGAATCATCAGGAGTGTCAATGGAAGCAAGATCACACAAAAGAGTTCCAAGACTCCTGCTCCTTACCACAACTAAGGAGTTGAGGAAAGTCAAGCTAAGTGACTCTAAACAAGCGCACTTGGGAGGCAATCCCATGGTATCCTTGTACATAGCTTTGCATTTTTATGTTTTTTATGTTTATGTGAGTGTTTTTGAGTATCCGTAGTAACCAGGTTCAAGCTGAATAAGGATGAATGATATTGCTGCATATTTTGTGTATTTTGCATACATATAAGTTAGTTTTCACGTATTTACCTTGCATGTTAGGCTAGTTTGCATCGCTTTATGTCCTAGAGTACTTTTGCATCAGCATTCGCATGTTTCGTGCATTTTGCATCACAATCAGGGGTCTTTCGGTTACTTTGGAGCTATGGATGACTTGTGGATGCGCGGAGGCTCGTGAGGAAGTCCGTGGACACTTGGAGAAATCAGGATTGCACGCTAAGGACCTGAAATCGAGTAGCAGATCAAGCAAGGCAGGTCGATCTAAATGAGATCGACCAGAAGATCGAGTATGGAGATCGATTTGGAGTACGGACGTAGACGACGCCATGCAGATCGAGGACCGGATCGAGCTTCTAACCCGATCAGCACAAGATCGACTCGGAGATCGACTAAGAGCCATACGATCCAAGACGAGATCGAGTGCCAGATCGAGCTCCATGATCGATCCAAGACCAACCTTATCCGTCCAACCTGTTTTTGGACCGTAGCGAAAGGGGGGGGGGACCAGTTGCGGTTTGGCCATTTTAGGCAAAAAGCAATGATCCCTTTCATTATTCCACCCGGTTGACTACTTTTCTATCTTCTCTCTCATTTTAGGCGATTCGCCATTGTTAGACTTCGAGTTTTTTTTCTTGTTTTTGCTTTTGAATATTCAATCGTTTAAGTTAAATCAGTCGCTTTTCATGTTTAGTTCTTCGTTTATTGCATTTCGTACGGTTTATTTCATGAATCGCGAGTAGTTTCGTCGGGTTTCGGGGTTGAGAGGATTCAAAGGGGTCGAAAAGGTTTTCAAGTTTGGTGTTTTCTTGTTCTTCATTGCTTTCTCTTTTAGGATGTCGAGTTCTTAAGGCTTAAAGAGTTTCACGCCAAGATCTTTATGATCAGAGAGACCTCTTATCTTAACAGGATCCAGAGATCTCTGAAAATCGCATCCTAGAGAGTAGTTACTCTTTCCCAAACGCCATGGTAGTTTAGAGGACTAGTTAAGCCGCGTGTTTGAAATCTGAGTTCTTTGCCCTTCAGTCTCTTTTTCCGCCAAACGCCATGGGTCTGGAGGAGAGGATGAAGGAGTGATCATTACCACAAGCCATGGATGGATCTTGTTTTGTTTTCAAGGCTTAGAGAATCTCACAAAGTGAGTAGATTTATAGTTTTCAAACCAAGCTTGGACCTTTGAGACCCTTGAACATGAATCTCAACCCTAGACCCTCTTTCTTAGTATTCTTACATCTCTGTTAATCATTCGCTTGTTATCTATTGCATCCTGGTCATTAGATTCGTTTCTGTTTGAACTTTTAGATGAGATCGGTTGCTTTTGCTCGATCTAGTGGTCGATCCAGTGGTCGATTCACTAGTCGAATTTTAGTAATTCGTAGCTTTGCATTTAAATCATTCTGTCTTTTCCTCGTGGTAGCTAGCTCGCTTATAGTATTTTTAAAATAGTTTTGCTTTGCATTTGACTGTTGCATCTAGTTTTTAGGATTTTCACAAAACCGTTCATCATTTGCTTAGCTTTGCATGACCCTTGCATTCTCATTGCACTTTCTAGCCCTAAGTTGGATTGATTCCTCTTGCATTATACTACGACTGTGTGTTGCTTGAGTTTGATAACCTCCTGCATTGCATTACCCCAATAGACCATTAAAAAGTGTTATCAAATGGCACCGTTGCCATCTTAGGGGATAGAAAGCATTGAGATTTGGGGTTTAGTAAAGACTAAGCCTTTCTTTTTTTTTGGTTACTGATTTCTCTACTCTCAAACTTGTGTCTTTCAGGTACATGAATCTGAGTTCCAAGGGTGACAACAACCTACTCACGCCCTTGGACAATATTCATCAGCTTGGCAACGCAAGATCAAGAAGAGTTCGAGAACAAGCTAGAGCCTTTGAGGAGATTGTTCAGCAAGGTTCAGTGGATTTTGAAGCGATGGCTCAGCACGAGCACCCAGAGGGACCTCCTCCAGTTCACGGGGCAGTGGGAAGGGGTAATGGAAACCCCCACCACGTGGCTAGACCCCCACGGATAATAGGAGCAGGAGACGCTCCCAACACCCATCACAATAGGTTTGGGATCACTCCTCCTCCTGTACAGAACAACAATTTTGAGATTAAGCCGGGATTCATCTCCATGGTGCAAAACAATAAGTTTCACGGGCTAGCAATAGAAGACCCCTTGGAGCACCTTGATAACTTCGAACAAGTATGTGGGATGATCAAGATTAACGGCATATCCGAAGATGCTTTCAAGCTGCGTCTCTTTCCAATTTCTCTTGGAGACAAAGCTAGACATTGGGAGAAGACCCTTCCACAAGGCACCATTACATCTTGGGCTGAGTATAAGAAGGCTTTCCTCTCCAAGTTCTTCTCTAGCACCAGAACAGCAAGACTGCGAAGTGAGATCAGCAGCTTCACTCAAAGGAACAATGAGACTTTCAATGAAGCCATGGAGCGGTTCAAAGACTATACCATTCAATGTCCTCACCACGGCTTCAGCGAAGAGACTCTTCTAAGCACTCTTTACCGCGGAGCTTCACCAAAGATTCGCTTGTTGCTTGACACGGCTAGTAAAGGAAACTTCCTTGGTCAAGAGGTGGAGGAAGGCATGGAGCTGATTGAGAACATGGCACTGAGTGACGGCAACTATGCTGAGGATTACGACTGTGCACCGAGAGGTTCTGAGCTAGAGTCTCATAAGAAGGAACTTAAGTCATTGCACGAGAAGATTGACAAGCTGGTGTTCGCTAATTAGAAGCATGTTCACTTTGTTGGTGAAGCGGATGAAACCTTAGAGGAACTTGAGTTGAGTCAAGAAGAAGCCAATTGGGTGGCGGGTCAGAACAACTACAAACCTCAAGGGTATTCACAAGACTACAACCAGAACAACAATCTCTCCTACCGTAGCACCAATGTCGCGAACCCTAAGGATCAAGTGTACCCTGCTCAGCAAGCAAAGCCTTTCGTACCATACAACAAAGGTTTTCAGCCGAGTGGTGGCTTCCAAGGGCAAGGGCAGAACAAATTCCAAGGACAACAGCAAGGAAACAAAGGTTATACGCCAATGTACCCTCCGAGCTTTGCTCCTCAACAACAACAGATGCAACAACAACAAGTTGACCCTGTCCAAGCTATGTTTCAACAATTGATTCAAGGGCAAGCATCTACAAACCAGAAGTTTGCCGAGATGAACACTCGTCTAGACTCGTCTCTCACGGATTTCTCTACTCAGATCACTAATTTGAATAACAAAATCAAGCAGATAGAGAAAGGAAAGGCGAGTACAAGCGGTCAGAATAGCTTACCGGGCAAGTGTGAGCAGAATCCCAAGGAATACGCCAATGCCATTACATTAAGGAGTGGGAAAGAGCTTGCACCTACGGTTACTCCCAAGGTCAACGAGGACGTTGTAATTCAAGAGGGGGAGGGTAAGCTTTTAGCTGATGATGAGATAAACTTTCACAATGTTTGGATTCAAGGGCCAAGGAGAGGTGAGAAAGCGGTTGTTGAAAAGAAAGCGGAGCAAACTACTAAGGAGAAGGATGCTTATGTGCCTCCACCGTATGTACCTAAGCTACCTTTTCCTGGCCGCTTCAAGAAGCAATTCATAGAGAAGCATAGAATCTTGTTTGAGAAACATCTTAACGACGTAGAGATCAAGCTACCTCTCGTGGACTGCCTTGCAATGATGCCTAAATGCGCCAAATTCTTCAAAGACACGCTTGTGAAGAAGAATAAGGAAAGCAAGGAAGTTCTTGTTCTTAGTGAGGAATGTAGTGCTGTGATACACAAGGAGATAGTCCCTAAGAAGTTGGGAGACCCTGGAAGCTTCACTATACCTTGCGCTTTAGGTCCTTTAGAGTTCAAGAGTTGCCTTTGTGATCTCGGATCTAGTATAAATTTGATGCCTCATTCCGTAGCAAAGAAACTTTGCTTTACCCGGTTCAAGGATTGTAGAATCTCGTTGGTACTAGCTGACAGGAGTGTGAGGTTACCCGTGGGTTTGCTTGAGGATTTGCCAGTGAGAATCAACGGTGTAAACGTGCCTACAGACTTCGTTGTGTTGGAAATGGATGAAGAACCTAAGGATCCACTCATTCACGGTAGACCGTTCTTAGCCACAGCCAAAGCCATCATAGACGTCAAAAATGGGAAGATAGCTCTGCACTTGGGTAAAGACATAAGGCTGGACTTTGACATCAATGAGGTTCTGAAGAAGCCTACGATAGAAGGGCAAGCTTTGTACATTGAAACGTTGGATGCTTTAGCGGATGAGTTGCTGGAAGAGTTGGCTCAGGAGGATCATTTGAAGCTGGCATTAACTAAAGAGCCAGGGGTTTTCGCTTACTTGGATCAGAGGACTCAGGAATACGTTAACCTGCTTGATTCAAGGAAGGTTGTGCTAGAAGATGAAGGCGTTTGCCTAGAGATCGACTCCGAGATCGTCGACATTACTCGATCCAGGGGTCGAATCGACAGTCAGATCGAGGAGGGTGATCGATCCAGGAAATCAATCGAGTCCGAGATCGAGAGAAGACTTCTGATCAGTTTGGGGTCTAATCTGGAGATCGACTCATCGTCTCGATCCCTCTCTCGATCCACATTAAATCGTGTGAGTGAATCGAGCGAAACTGCTCGATTTAGACGACATCGAGAGCAAGATCGAATGGACGACTCGATTTCAGAAGGGATAGCGGTTGGAGAAAGCAGCCTCAAGGGCCATGTCTCCGGTTCTAAGGAAGGTTCCAAGGAGGAAAACAACAGCAACAGCCACGAGGATGATTGGAGCGAGCTGCTAGCCCCAAAGGTGGACCTTAAGGAGCTCCCAAAAGGGCTAAGGTATGCTTTCTTAGGGCTTAACGAAACCTATCCTGTGATTGTGAACAAAAACTTAAGTGATGATGAGTTGCACTCGCTCTTAACTGAGTTGAGAAAGTATAGGAAGGCCATTGGGTAATCTTTAAGTGACATCAAGGGCCTTTCACCAATGCTTTGCACTCATAGGATTCACTTGGATAATGAGAACGCCTCCTCTATAGAACATCAAAGGCATTTGAATCCCAATTTGAAAGAGGTTGTTAAGAAAGAGATTCTTAGGCTATTAGAAGCTGACGTGATCTATCCCATAAGTGACAGCACGTGGGTTTCTCCCGTACACGTGGTGCCTAAGAAGGGAGGGATCACGGTCATTAAGAATGACAAAGATGAGCTTATATCTACTAGGACTATTACAGGACACCGTATGTGTATTGATTACATGAAGCTTCATCTTGCTACTAGAAAGGATCATTTTTCCTTGCCTTTTATTGATCAAATGCTTGAAAGACTTGCTAATCACCCCTACTATTGCTTTCTTGATGGATATAGTGGATTTTTCCAAATACCAATCCATCCAAAATATCAGGAGAAGACGACCTTTACATGCCCTTATGGCACCTTCGAGTATCGAAGGATGCCATTCGGGTTGTGTAACGCACCGGCTATGTTTCAGCGGTGTATGATGTCGATCTTGTCCGATCTAATAAAAGAGATAGTAGAGGTGTTTATGGATGACTTCTCGGTCTATGGTGCGTCCTTTTCTGCGTGTTTGTTGAATCTTTGCAAGGTACTAAAGCGTTGTGAGGAGACAAACTTGGTGCTTAACTGGGAAAAATGCCACTTCATGGTGAAGGAAGGGATCGTGCTTGGCCATAAGATATCAGAAAAGGGTATTGAGGTCGACAAGGCTAAGGTTGAAGTGATGATGAGTCTCGAGCCGCCGGTAAATGTCAAAGGAGTGAGAAGTTTCTTGTGATGCTAGTGACTACGCCGTGGGAGCCGTTCTAGGTCAAAGAAAAGATAAGAAACTGCACGTGATTTACTATGCTTCAAGAACCTTGGATGACACGCAAACAAGGTACACCACCACGAAGAAGGAGCTATTGGCAGTAGTGTTTGCCTTTGAGAAGTTCCGTTCATACCTCGTGGGTTCCAAAGCTATTGTCTACACAGATGACGTGGCTCTTAGATACATCTATTCCAAGAAAGACACAAAACCGAGGCTTTTGAGATGGATCCTCTTGCTCCAAGAATTTGACATGGAGATCAAAGACAAGAAAGGGATAGAGAACGGCGTTGCTGACCATCTCTCTTGGCTAAGAATCAACGAGTCTCTACCTTTAGATGATTCGCTTCCTGAGGAACAACTCATGGCGATCACTACGACTGTTTGTGGAAGGCTAGAAGGGCGGTTTGAAGAGGTTTTGAGCTTCAGAGAGGAAGATTTCCCGTGGTACGCTGACATTGTGAACTATTTAGCGTGTGGCGAGGAGCCAACTCATCTTGACAGCTATCACAAAAAGAAGTTCATGAGAGACGCAAGCAACTACTTTTGGGACGAGCCTTATTTATACAAGAGAGGCGTAGACAGTTTATACAGGAGATGTGTCACAAAGGAAGAAGCTCAGGACATTCTCTTTCATTGCCATAGCTCTTCGTACGGCGGACACTTTGATTCATTCAAAACCGCTACAAAGGTCTTACAAGCTGGTTTCTGGTGGTCGTCTATCTTCAAAGATGCTCACGAGTTTGTGAAGAGCTGTGAAGCATGTCAACGAGCAGGGAACATCACTAAAAGAAACGAGATGCATCAGGTTCCCATCTTTGAGGTTGACGTCTTTGACGCATGGGGCATAGACTTCGTGGGGCCGTTTCCTTCTTCCTACGGCAACAAGTTCATTTTGGTGGCTGTTGATTACGTCTCTAAATGGGTTGAGGCCATTGCTTCCCCTACAAATGACTCCAAGGTGGTGATCAAGCTCTTCAAGAGTATCATATTCCCGAGGTTTGGAGTACCCAAGGTGGTGATAAGCGACGGAGGAAGCCATTTCATCAACAAGCTGTTTGAAAACCTTCTAAGGAAGTATGGCATGAAGCACAAGGTAGCTACACCTTACCATCCTCAAACGAGTGGCCAAGTGGAGGTCTCCAACCGACAAATCAAAGCCATACTCGAGAAGATGGTGGGTACTACTCGGAAGGATTGGGCAGTGAAGTTAGACGACACTTTGTGGGCTTACCAGACTACCTTTAAGACACCCATTGGTACTACTCCTTTCACTCTTCTCTACGGCAAAGGATGTCACCTCCCCGTCGATCTGGAACATAGGGCGTTATGGGCCGTGAAACGGCTGAATTTTGATCTGAAGACAGCTCAGGAGAAGTGTATGATTCAGTTGCACGAGCTTGATGAGCTAAGGCTAGATGCTTACGAAAGCGCTAGGATCTACAAGGAGCGTACTAAGGCTGCTCACGACAAGAAGTTGGTACCCAAGGAGCTTAAGGAAGGGAGTTTGGTGCTGCTTTACAACTCAAGGCTCAAGCTCTTTCCAGGAAAGCTGAAATCTAGATGGAGCGGTCCGTATGAAATCAAGGAGGTATTGCCCTACGGAGCTGTCACGTTGGTCGGCAAGAGTGGGAATGCATTCACAGTGAACGGGCACAGAGTTAAGCCATACATGGCGAGTGCATTTGACAAGGAGACCACCTCAATGCTTCTCCAAGATCCACCATCTGCCTAAACCAAGTAAAGTCTAGCTAAAGACGTTAAAGAAAGCGCACTTGGGAGGCATTCCCATGTTTATCCTGTATATATTCTTGTTTTATTTCTCTTTCAGTTTTATGTTTTTATCTTCTAAGTGTGTAGTAATAGGGATAAGGAATCGCAGGTCATGTTCTCAGATCCAAGGAGATTGAGAAGGGATGAATATAGGCTAGAGATCGAATGCTAGATCGACTCATCCTGGCTCGATCTTTGCTAGATTGAGCTAGCGAATCGAGAGGAGTCAGTCGATCTAAACGAGATCGAGTAGACGAATCGAGTAGGACGGTCGATCATGAGAGGACAATTCACCAACGCGTTCAGCCTAAAAAGCGAACGAGTAGATCAACCGGGTCACTCGATCCCTGAAAAGATCGAGCAGTCTACTCGATCTACCATTCGATCTCACCCAAATCGACCCCTGAATCGATCAAGGAAATCGATCCAAAGAGCTCAGCCAAGTTGACCAAAAGTCAAAGAACGAGAGAATCAAATCGATCTAAGACTCGAAATTATATCAATCGAGTCACTGATCGATCAAATCTCTGGATCCAGCCAACATGGCATGAGATCGAGTCCTAGATCGACCGAACGGACTCGATCTCATGCCGAGGTAACAAATTTTTTCCCTCCCTTTCTCCTTTCCCTCTCTTTTTAATTTTGAATGGTGGTCAAGGCAATAATCTTTGACCACGAAAGATGTGCCTTGACCACCTTTTGTCAGAAAACCGCCTTTATCACCCATGGTTTTAGATTTTTGTTGCCTTTATGTTTTCAACAATTTCACACTCTCTCATTTCTGTTCTTGCGAATTTTAAACCGAGAGAGAGTGTTTTTCTTCTTTTCCTAAAGGCATTTAGCTCTTACCTTCGATCCTGCACAAAGGTATTTTCAGATTTTTAATAAAATCTTTTCAAAAATTTCTTTTATCATCGCTTGATCGATTTAAGTTGCTAAGGGTTTTAATGATTTTTTTTAGTAGCTAGAAATCAGGAAATATTCTAGATTTAATTCCATCTCTATATTTTCTTTTCCTTTATCTAGTTACAATTTTTATAAATCCCCCAAAAATCTAGGGTATTAGTTGTAAATTTTTTCTTTCTCGCTAGTCTCTTTCTCGATTTTGCGCCGCCTTGCTCATTCTTTTGTTTGAGAATCGTGTTTCAGGCACCAATGGCACCTAAGAGAACCAGAGATGAGGCTGAACAGAGAGAGGATGAACAACGAGTGGTTCAAGAAGAGGGAACTCAACAAGTCCAAGAGGAGGAACCTCAACAAGTTCATGAGAGGATCCGTTGGACTAAGGAGGAAAAGGCGGCGAAGAAGAGGTTAGAGAGGCTGCGCTTCGAGCCTACCAAGTTCGCGAGCAGGGACTTGCTGGAAAGGATGGATTTCCTCGAAGATTTTGACTTCCTTCTCCAAAACATGGGGCTCGCTTGCTTTTCAAGAATGGATTGCCATTGATTTCCTCTCTGCCTTGGCGTTTTCCTACGAGGACCCGAGCCTCCCTACTCCCTCACAAGGACATCTCACTTTCAAGGTTAAGAAGCGGTCCTATCACCTTTCCATTGAGGAGCTTTGCCAAGCGTATGGACTTAACGCCGCGGCTAAACAAGTGGAGTTTCCTCCTCTCAAGAACGCTAGCATCATATGGGATGTGCTTTGCGATGAAGACTACAAGGCCAACACGGCTAAAATCAAGAAAGTGAGGAATCCCGTTCTGAGGTACACTCTCAATTTGTTAGCGAACACCTTCAGCGGACGAGCCGTGTCTCCCACGGTGACGAAGACCGAGCTGTGCTTCCTCTTCCAAGGGATCAAGAGGATACTATGCAGCAGCGAGGAAGAGAACCATGATCCGCTGATGGATGACCTTGGGTATGATGTCAACTACGGGTGTATACTAGCATCCTCCTTAATGAAGTACAAGGCTTATGCTCTGAGGTGCAAGGCGAGTTCAGCTTACAACAGAGGGTTTCTCACGCCACTCTTCATCTAAGCCGGTGTACCCTATCAACGGTTCGAACCTTGCGCGGATAGAGCCTTCATGGACGAGACCTACATGTGCAACACCAATAGCTTGGGACCTACGCCAGCTCCAGGATTCTTCGCCTATCAGTTCTACAATGACACGGGGAAGAAGAGTGTGTGCATCTTACCTAATGTCGCAGAGACAAACTTGGACAGCATCGGTACGATCCAGTTTTGCCCAACCCACAAGGAGTGCTACGCCCCACTTGGTACAACAATGATGCCCATTCAGTCCGCACGAGAGCAGTCAGAGTCACCACCATCAGATGGCGCAATGCCAGCCCACTTTGAGCTTCCAAGGATGGACTTTGAGCCGCGGACCAAAGCTGAGAAGTTTCTTGCTTCAGTGGTGGAGGTGCAGCGAAAGATAACTAAGTGGCAAGGGAAGATGATCAAGAAGCTTTCCAAGAAAGTCAAGTCGCTTCAAGGGAGCTCATCCACAAAGTCTAAGGGGTCCAAGAGTGAAGAGGTTAACCAGCCCGAGAAGAGGAGGAGATCAATTGGCGGTATTGTAATCCGGGAGGGACAAGGCACCGCGCAACAAGCTCGTCATTCCGTCCATGGTTTCCCCACCGAGGATAAAGGCAAGGACATATCCCGACGCTCCTCTACCAAGAGCAGCTCCGCTGGAAAATCCTCAAGTTCCAGCCGAGTTTAGCTCCAAGGTGACAACAACCTTCCATTGTACATACCGTTCATGTTTTCGTGATTTTTGATTTGTGTTTTAAGCTCTCTCGAATTTGTTTGCCACCAGTACGGTGTCACTCAAGTTTGGGGGAGTATATGTGTGGTTTGACATGTTTATTTTGCTCTTATTTTATCTTTGTATCTCTTGAGTCTTGCATGCATCTAAGGCATAGAAAAGAAAAGGAAAAAATTGGTAAAATTTTTAAAAATTTTCAAAAAAATTCATGTAGTTGCATTCACATTGTTAAGCATTTTAGGATTGAGTCTAGAATTTTTAAGCATCTAGGTTGTTTACATCTGCATAAGGGGTTAAAGTTTTCTTAAAAAGGTGTTTTAAGCTTATGAAAGGTTTCAATATCCTAGTTAGTAGTTCTCTAATGCTTTGCTCACACTTTGAAAGTAAGTTCTTACCATGCTTGGATCACTTGTTTTGATTTTCGTGACTTGAATTGAACTCCCATGATTTGAAACTTGTCCTAATAAGTGAAAACCTTAATCTGAATTTTTAAATATCATTCTTATGCATTTGAAAATGAACACATGGATCTTAAAAATATTTAGGCTCTCTTCTTCCTTTTCCCACTCTTTGTGAGCCTAAGTAGAACTCCCGCCTTGACCCTTACCTTTCTTTGAAGCCAAGTTTTCGTGTGTGACATCATTGTGAGGCCTCTTTCGGTTTGAACTTAGCATAACATGTTACGTTTAGGCGACATGATTAGGTTCTCATATGATTACTAGCTTTGCATTTTGAAGCTAGATGTAGGCTTAGGATAAGTTTGGGGGATCATTGGGGTTGCTATCATGTTTATATGTTTTCAGTTTCAAAAGAGTTTGGTATTTGAAGTAAACAAAAGGTTTTAAGTGAAAAGTTTTGTGTTTAAAATGTATAATGCTCCAAAAAAATTCAGAAGATAGCTCTTTCAAAAGAAAAATAAAAAAAAAGAGCCTAAGTGCCAAAATAAAAAGAAAAGAAAAAGAAACAAAAAAATAAAATTAAAATAATAATAATAAAGAGAGCTATCAACAAGAAAGAAATAAGAAGCTTAATATTTTCAAACCTTTTCACTAGCCTAAAAGAGTTAAGATGTTTTCTATTTTGATTTGGGGTTGCTAAGCTTTCGCTTTGAAGATAAGGGTAGATTCTAAGAGGGTGAGTGAGCTAAAAAGAAAGAAAATGAGAGGGGTTTTAGAATCATTGTTACCTTGCGTGGGTAGATGAGAATCTGATCATGTATGCATCAATTGCCTTTACCTTTAGCATTATGCATAAAGTTCTTATCATTTTCGAGAGAAACCCTTGCTTAAAATAAACCCTCTTTAAAATGAGATCATTCTATGCTCATAGCCTTTACCCTTAGGCAAATGTGTTTAGCTTTAAAGTTCATAAGTTTGATTCATGGTACGGTCATTAATGAATGTTAAAGGACGAGTTTCATTGATTGTGAGGAATAGGAGAGTCATGATTTAAAATTCTTTGTGTGATGAGTATGGCTAAGTTCTTTGGAGTAAGAGTGTGCACATTGCATTTTAGAACTAGTAACTAGGACGTTGAGATTGATTCATTTGAAAGACACCTTTGCAAGAAGCTTAAACCCCCGTTTGTTTTAAAACCTCTCTCCCTTCTTTAATTTTGTTTGCTTGAGGACAAGCAAAAGGCAAGTTTGAGGGAGTTGATATTGCTGCATATTTAGTGTATTTTGCATACATATAAGTTAGTTTTCACGCATTTACCTGATAACTAATATCTTTGCAAGGGTGAGTATGCAATGAGGCTATCAAAACTCAAATGCAAGACAGGTTGTAGCACAGTATGCAAGAGAGAGTCAATCCACACATAGGATGATAGAAAAAGCAAAGAGAATGCAAGGGCTTTGCAAATCTAAGCGAAACAAAGATTGGTTTTGAGAAAATCCCTAAAAACTAGATGCAGCAACTAAATGGAATGGAAAACTATTTTAGAATTACCAGGAATGATCAAACTACCATGAGGAACAAACAGAATAATTAAAGGACAAAGCTACGAATTACTAAAATTCGACTAGTGGATCGACCACAAGATCGACTACTAGATCGAGCAACAACGATCTCTAAGCCTTGAAAACGAAATAAGATCTATCTATGGCTTTCGGTATAGATCACTCTTTCATCTTCTCCTCCAAACCCATGGCTTTTGGTGGAAGGAAAGGTTGAAGGGCATGAAAAACAGATTTCAAACGCGTGGCTTAACTAGTCCCCCAAACTTCCATGGCTTTTGGGAAGGGGTAACTAGTCTCTAGGGTGCGATCTTCAGAGGTCCCTGAATCCTGTCAAGGTAAGAGACCTCTAGGATCATACACTCATACTCCAAAGAACTTAGCCATACTCATCACACAAAGAAATTCAGATCATGACTCTCCTATTCCTAACAATCAAAGAAACTCATCCTTTAACATTCATTAACATCCGAACCATGAATCAAACTTATGCACTTTAAAGCAAAACACATTTGGCTAAGGGTGTAGGTTATGAGCATAGAATGATCTCATTTGAAAAGAGTTTTTAATTAAAACAAGGGTTTCTCTCAAAAGTGGCAAGAACTTTATGCTAATGTTAAAGGTGAAGACAATTGATGCATACATGATCAGATTCTCATCTACCCATGTAAACTAACAATGATCCTAAACCCCTCTCATTTATTAACTTTCATCCTCACTCACCACTTAAAATCTACTATTTTTTTCTCAAAGCTTAGCATTCCCCAATTCAAAACAGAAAACATTTTTAACTCTTTAGGTTAGTGAAAAGATTGAAAATAATTTTGCTCTTTAACTATTTCTTGTTTGTAGCTCTCTTATTTATTTTTTTATTTTTTTATTTTTTTTTTATTTTTATTTGGTACTTAGGCTCTTTTTTTTTTTCTTTTTTTATTTATTTGAGAGAGCTACCTCCTGAAATTTATTAGAGCATATATATAATTTTTAAACACAACCCTTCACTTAAAACCTATTTCTTTCTTTTAAACACCAAACTCTTTTTGAAACCGAGAACAAATAGACATGAAAACAACCCCAATGATCCCCCAAACTTATCCCAGGCATATACCTAGCTTCAAAATGCAAAGCTAGCAATCATATGAGAACCACATCATGTCGCCTAAACCTAACACTTTATGCTAAGTTCAAAACCGAAAAAGAAGGCCTCACAATGATGTCACACAAGAAATATTTGGCTTCAAACAAGGGTAAGGGTCAAGGTGGGAGTTCTACTTAGGCTCACAAAGAGTGGTAAAAGGAAGAAGAGAGCCTAAATATTTTAAAATCCATGTGTTCATTTTCAAATGCATAAGGATGATAATTAAAATTTCAGATTAAGGTTTTCACTTATTAGGACAAGTTTCAAATCATGAGAGTTCAATTCAAGTCACGAAAATCATAGCAAGTGATCCAAGCATGGTAAGAACTTACTTTCAAAGCATAAGCAAAGCATTAGAGAACTACTAACTAGGGCATTGAAACAATTCATGAGTATAAAACACTTTTTTTAAGAAAACTTTAACCCCTTATGCAAATGCAAACAACCTATATGCTAAGAAAAATTCTAGACTCAATCCTAACAAGTTTTGACAAGATGAATGCAACTACATGAATCTTTGAAAAAATTTTAAAAATTGGTAACTCAAGGATGCTAGAGGAAAATAAGATCAGAAAACACATGTTAAACCACACATGTACTCCCCCAAACTTGCTTGACACCGTCCCGGTGGCAAACAAATTCAAAGGAGCACCAAACCACAAAGCAAAAAGAAGCAAATATGAGCGGTTATGTACAATAGAAGAAGGTTGTTACCTCTGGTCTAGTCTCGGCTGGAACTTGAGGATGTTCCAGAGGAGCTAGAGACTATGGTTTTGCCCTTGTCGGTTGGTTCTTGGAGAGAAAGACGCGCCGGCTGAATGTTGCTGCCTTGAGTCTCACGGATGACAACTCCACCGGTTGAGAGCCTCCTCTTCTCGGGTTGTTGAACCTCTTCACTTGCATCTTTCTTAGGCGAGCCTCCTTGAAGTGCCTTGACCTTCTTGGCAAGTTTCTTGAGCATTTTGCCTTGCCATTTGTTGATTTTCCTTTGCATCTCCACAACAGATGCTAGGAACTTCTCCGTTTTGGTTCTCGGCTCAAAGTCTATCTTGGGAAGGGTGTAGGCTTCGGGCATCTCATCTTCCGTAGCTGGAGACTCGGACCTTTGACGAGGGGCAATCGCTGGGGCAGGCGGTCATCCTAGAGGAGCAAAGCACTCCTCTTCTGTTGGCAAGAACTCGATGTTCCCAACACCAAGCAGCTCGGTCTCGTCTTTGTTTGGCAGGATGCACACTCTCTTCTCGTTTTCGTCTTTACGCCTTGGAACAGGAAGCAAAGCTCGGTCTTCGTGACCGTGGGAGCAACTGACCTTCCGCTAAATTTGTTAGCGATCAGCTTCAAAGTGTACCTCAGCACCGGGCTTCTCACTCTCTTGATCTTGGCGGTGTTGGCTTTGTAGTCTTCGTTGCTAATCAGGTCCCAAAATTCGTTTGCTCGCTTGAAGGAGGGGAACTCGGTCTTGGTGGCAGCTGCGTTGAAACCATACGCTTGACATAGCTCAGGGATGGAGAGGCTGAAGGCTTGACGTCCAACCTTGAAAAAGAGGCGACCTTGTGAAGGAACGGGCGCGCTAGGGTTCTCGTAACGAAACTCCAACGTGGCAAGGAAGTCTATTGTCACTTCTGGAATGGTTGGGCAATCCATTCGTGACAGACATCTTAAGCCAATGTTCTTGAGGAGTTGGTCGAAATCTCCAAGGATCCCTAGCTTGAACAGCAGCTCCCGGTCCGCAAACTTAGTAGGCTCAAACCGAAGCCTTTCAAGCCATTTCTTGTCCCTCTTCTCATCCTTACTCCATCTGAACCTCTCTTGAACAGCCACCTCTTGTCCTTCTCCCTCTTGTACTATCTCTTCTCTCGTTCTTTTGGGGGCCATTGTACCTGAAACAAATTTCTCAAGAAGTTTGATAAGCAAAACAGCGATTTGATGAGAGAATAAGAGAGGGGAAGAAGAAAGCTTATAACTACTACCCTAGAATTTTGGGGAATTAATAAAAATTATAGCAAAATAAAGGAGAATCAAATCTTTAGATACTAGAAAATCCAGAATTATTCCTTTTACTTAGCTAAATTTTAAAATTCAAAAACGGCCATATCATCTAAAACAATTTCTTGCGAAATAAAAGGGAATTTTCCAAAAAATAATTCATTAAACTCCGAAAATACCTTTTGCAAGAATGTTAAAGAGTCTTGCTAGCCTTTGAAAACAAAAAACTCTCACTCTCTTTGCTTAAAATTTCCGAGAAAACAAGAATGAGAGGGTGAGAAGTTGTTGAAATATTTAAAGGCTAAGCAAGAGACAAAACAATGGGTAGGAAAGGTGGTATTCTGACAAAGTCTTGGTCAAGGCACATCTTTCATGGTCAAAGATGCTTGTCTTGACCAAGTTTTGAATTTAAAAACTGGAGGGAAAAGAATAAAGGAGGGAAAGAAAATGTTACCTCGGCATGAGATCGAGTCCGTTTGGTCGATCTAGGACTCGATCTCATGCCCATAATGGCTTAGATCGAGAGGGTTACTCGATTTGTGACTCGATTCATGATGCATCGCGTCTCGGATCGATTGGCTCCCTCGATTGTTGAGATTTTGGCTCCACGGCTAAGTCCTCGTGATCGAGCTACGTCCTCGATTTGGGGGTCGATTTGGCATAGATCGAGTGATGGATCGAGTCGAGTGATCGATCTGTTTTCAAAGGATTTTCTCGAGAGAAATTAGATTGGTCGATCCATTTGGGATCGATCGATCCATTTTCGTCTAGATCGATCTTATCACTCGTTCTCGTCTAGATCGACTGGCTCCTCTCGATTCACTAACTCGGTCTAGCAAAGATCGAGTCAGGATCAGTCGATCTAGCACTCGATCTCTAGCCTTTTCTTAACCCCTATCGCCTCTTTTGGACTTCAAGTTCGAGGTTCAGACTCCTCATACCTGCTCCTACACACTTGCAAAATAAAAACATAAAACTGAAAGAGAAATTAAGCAGAAATATGTACATAATAGACATGGGAATGCCTCCCAAGTGCGCTTTCTTTAACGTCTTAAGCTAGACTTTACTTGGTTTAGGCGGATGGTGGGTCTTGGAGAAGCACCGAGGTACTCTCCTTGTCATAGCTGACCGCCAAGTAAGGCTTAACTCTGTGTCCGTTGACGGTGAATGCACTGCCACTCTTTCCCATCAATGTAACAGCTCGATAAGGCAGCACTTCATGGATCACAAACGGCCCGCTCCACCTTGACTTCAGCTTTCCCGGGAAGAGTTTGAGTCTTGAATTGTATAGCAACACTAAACCTCCTTCCTTAAGCTCTTTGGTAACCAACTTCTTTTCATGAGCTTCCTTAGTCCGCTCTTTGTATATCCGAGAGCTCTCATAAGCGTTCAGTCTTAATTCGTCCAGTTCATGTAGCTGAATGAGGCACCTCTCTTGAGCAGTCTTGAGGTTAAAGTTCAGCCTCTTCACAGCCCACAATGCACGGTGTTCCAGCTCAACCGGGAGATGACAGCCCTTGCCATTGAGTAGAGTGAAGGGGGGTTGTACCAATTGGTGTTTTGAAGGCGGTACGGTAGGCCCAAAGAGCGTCGTCCAGCTTCACCGCCCAGTCTTTCCTTGTTGCTCCGACAGTCTTCTCTAGTATAGCCTTGATTTGCCGGTTGGAGACTTCCACTTGACCGCTTGTTTGAGGATGATACGGTGTAGCCACCTTATGCTTAACGCCATACTTTCTCAAGAGGTTCTCAAAGACCTTGTTTATGAAGTGGCTTCCTCCATCGCTTATAACCACCTTAGGTACCCCAAACCTCGGGAAAATGATACTCTTGAACAGCTTGATCACCACCTTAGAATTGTTTGTAGGGGAAGCAACAGCCTCAACCCATTTAGAGACATAATCCACTGCTACTAAGATGTACTTGTTGCCATATGAAGAAGGAAATAGCCCCATGAAGTCTATGCCCCATGCGTCGAACACGTCAACCTCGAAGATGGGAACCTGAGGCATCTCGTTCCTCTTAGTGATATTCCCTGCTCGCTGACATGCCTCACATCTCTTCACAAACTCGTGTGCATCTTTGAAGATGGACGGCCACCAGAAACCAGCTTGCAACACTTTCGTGGCAGTCTTGAACGAAGCGAAGTGTCCTCCGTAGGAAGAGCCATGGCAGTGATAGAGGATGTCTCTAGCTTCTTCCTTCGTAACACACCTCCGGTACAAACTGTCCACTCCTCTCTTGTATAAGTAGGGCTCGTCCCAAAAGTAGTCATTAGCCTCTCTCATAAGCCGCTTCTTGTGATAGCTGTTGAGATGTGTTGGCTCCTCACCACACGCTAAGTAATTCACGACGTCAGCGTACCATGGTAGATCCTCCTCTTTGAAGCTCAACACCTCTTCAAACTGTCCCTCTAGCTTTCCACAAACAGCCGTGGTGATCGCCATGAGTTGTTCTTCTGGAAGAGAGTCATCTAAGGGGAGAGACTCGTTGATCCTCAGCCGTGAGAGATGGTCAGCGACTCCGTTTTCTATTCCCTTCTTGTCTTTAATCTCCATGTCAAACTCCTGGAGCAAGAGAATCCACCTTAGAAGCCGAGGCTTAGTGTCCTTCTTCGAATATATGTATCGCAAGGCCGCGTGATCTGTGTAGACAATAGCTTTGGAACCCACAAGATACGACCGGAACTTCTCAAAGGCGAACACTACTGCAAGCAACTCCTTCTCTGTAGTAGTGTACCTTGTTTGCAAGTCATCCAAGGTTCTTGAAGCATAGTAAATCAAGTGCAGCTTCTTGTCTTTCCTCTGACCAAGAACGGCTCCTACGGCATAGTCACTAGCATCGCACATGATCTCAAAGGGTAGTGCCCAGTCTGGTGCTTGAACTATAGGGGCTGATGTAAGGGCTTCCTTTATGGTCACGAAAGCTCGCAAACACTCCTCATCAAACACAAACTCAGCTTCTTTGCACAGCAACCATGTAAGAGGGCATGCAATCTTGGAGAAGTCCTTGATGAAGCCCCTATAGAACCCGGCGTGTCCCAAGAAACTTCTGACTCCCTTAACGTTAACCGGCGGCTCAAGACCCATCATGACTTCCACTTTAGCCTGATCAACCTCAATGCCCTTCTCTAATATCTTATTACCAAGCACGATCCCTTCCTTAACCATAAAGTGTCATTTCTCCCTGTTTAGCACCAAGTTTGTCTCTTCACAACGCTTTAGTACCCTGCAAAGATTCAACAAACACGCAGAAAAGGACGCACCATAGTTAGAGAAGTCATCCATAAACACCTCTACCATCTCTTCTATTAGATCGGAGAAGATCGACATCATACACCGCTGAAACGTAGCCGGTGCATTACACAATCCAAACGGCATCCTTCGATAAGCAAAGGTACCGCAGGGACATGTGAAGGTCGTCTTCTCCTGATTATTTAGGTGAATTGGTATCTAAAAGAAACCGCTATACCCATCGAGGAAACAGTAGTAAGGGTGATTAGCAATTCTCTCAAGCATTTGATCAATAAAAGGCAAAGGGAAATTATCTTTCCTAGTTGCAAGGTTAAGTTTCCTATAATCAATACACATCCTATGACCAGTGATAGTTCTAGTAGGAATAAGTTCATCTTTTTCATTCCTTATGACAGTGATCCCTCCCTTCTTAGGCACCACGTGTACAGGAGAAACCCACGTGCTGTCACTTATGGGATAGATCACGTCAGCCTCTAAAAGCTTAAGGATCTCTTTCTTAACAACCTCTTTCAAATTAGGATTCAAACGCCTTTGATGTTCTATAGAAGAGGCGTTCTCATTATCCAAGTGAATCCTGTGAGTGCAAAGCATTGGTGAAAGGCCCTTGATGTCACTTAAAGAGTACCTATTGGCCTTCCTATACTTTCTCAGCTCAGTCAGGAGCGAGTGCAACTCATCATCACTTAAGTTTTCATTCACAATCACGGGATAGGTGTTATTAGGCCCTAAGAAAGCATACCTTAGCCCTTTTGGGAGCTCCTTAAGGTCCATCTTTGGGGCTAACAGCTCGCTCCAGTCATCCTCGTGGCTGTTGTTGTTGTCTTCCTCCTTGAAATCCTTCTTAGAACCCGAGGTTTGGCCCTTAAGACTGCTTTCCTCAACCGCTATCCCTTCTGAAATCGAGTCCTCCAGTCGATCTTGCTCTCGATGTCGTCTAGATCAAGCAGTTTCGCTCGATTCACTTACTCGATTCGATGTGGATCGAGTAAGGGATCGAGACGCTGAGTCGATCTCCTGATTAGACCCCAAAATGATCGGAAGGTCTTTCTCGATCTCTGACTCGATTGTTCTCCCGAATCGATCATTCCTCTCGATCTGACTATCGATTCCTGCACCGGATCGAGTTGTGTTCTCCATTGCATTGTCGATCTGACTCCTGGATCGAGTGATAGTGTCGATCTCGGGGTTGATCTCTAGGCAGCAGCCTTCATCCTAGAATCCAGCAAGTTGACGTACTCATGGGTCCTCTGATCCACATAGCCAAACTCTCCTGGCTCCTTTGTCAGTGCCAGCTTCAGATGGTCCTCCTGAGCGAGTTCTTCTCGCAACTCATCCGCTAAGGCATCCATCGTTTCAATGTAGAAAGCTTGCCCTTCTATGGTCGGCTTCTTCAGAACCTCATTGATATCGAAGTCCAGCCTTATATCCTTTCCTAAGTGCAAGGCAATTTTCTCGTTCTTGATGTCGATGATAGCCCTGGCGGTTGCAAGGAATGGTCATCCTAGGATGAGTGGATCCTTAGGCTCTTCATCCATTTCCAACACGACGAAGTCCGTAGGCACGTTCACACCGCTGATTCGCACCGGTAGATCTTCAAGCAGCCCCACTGGTAGCCTCACGCTCCTATCAGCCAGTACCAACGAGATCCTACAGTCTTTGAAACGAGTAAAGCCAAGCTTCTTCGCCACAGAATGAGGCATCAGAGTTATGCTAGCTCCGAGATCACAAAGGCAACTCTTAAACTCCAGAGGACCTAAAGCGCAGGGTATAGTGAAGCTTCCAGGGTCTCCTAACTTCTTAGGGACTATCTCCTTATTTATCACCGCACTACACTCTTCACTTAGAACAAGCACCTTCTTGCTTTCCTTATTCTTCTTCATGAAATTGTCTTTGAAGAATTTGGCGCATTTAGTCATCATTGCAAGGCAGTCAACGAGAGGTAGCTTGATCTCCACGTCCTTAAGATGCTTCTCAAAGAGGATTCTATGCTTCTATTTGAGTTGCTTCTTGAAGCGGCCAGAAAAAGGCAGCTTAGGTACATATGGTGGAGGTACATAAGCATTCTTCTCCTTAGTAGTTTGCTCTGCTTTCTTCTCAGCAACTGCTTTGTATCCTCTTCTTGGCCCTTGGATCCAGACATTGTCAAAGTTAATCTCATCATCAGCTGAAGGCTTACCCTCCCCCTCTTGAATTACAACGTCCTCGTTGTTCTTAGGAGTAACCGGAGGTGCTAGCTCTTTGCCGCTTCTTAACATGATGGCATTGGCATATTCCTTAGGATTCTGCTCACACTTGCCCGGTAGGCTATTCTGACCACTTGTACTCGCTTTCCCCTTCTCTACCTGCTTGATCTTGTTGTTTAAGTTGGTGATCTGAGTGGAGAAGTCAGTGAGAGACGAGTCCAGACGAGTGTTCATCTCGGCGAACTTCTGGTTTGTAGAGGCTTGCCCTTGTATCAGTTGTTGAAACATGGCCTGAACCGGATAGACTTGTTGTTGCATCGGCTGTTGCTGCTGAGGTGCAAAGCCCGGAGGGTAGTTTGGCGTATAACCCTTGTTACCTTGATGTTGCCCTTGGAAATTGTTCTGCCCTTGACCTTGGAAACCACAACTCGGCTGAAAACCTTTGTTATAAGGGATGAAAGGTTTTGCATGATGAGCAAGGTACACTTGGTCCTTAGTGTTGGCAACATTGGTACTTCGGTAGGAGAGATTGTTGTTCTGGTTATAGCCTTGGTTGTAGCCTTGAGGTTTGTAATTGTTCTGTCCCGCCACCCAATTGGCTTCTTCCTGGCTCAACTCAAGCTCTTCTTGATTCTCATCTGCTTCACCAACAAAGTGAACATGCTTCTGGTTGGCTAACACCAGCTTATCTATCTTCTCATGCAAATATTTCAGCTTCTTTTTGTGAGACTCTAGCTCGGATCCTCTCGGTGCACGGTCATAATCCTCAGCGTAGTTACCATCACTCAATGCCAAGTTTTCTATCAGCTCCATGCCCTCTTCTACCTCCTGACCAAGGAAGTTTCCTTTACTAGCTGTGTCAAGCAACAACCTGATCTTTGGTGAAGCTCCGCGGTAGATGGTGCTGAGTAGGGTCTCCTCGCTGAAACCGTGATGAGGACATTGGATCGTGTAGTCTTTGAAACGTTCCATTGCCTCGTTGAATGTCTCATTGTTTCGTTGAGTGAAGCCGCTGATTTCTCTTCTCAACCGTGCTGTCCTGGTGCTAGAGAAGAATTTTGAGAGAAAGGCCTTCTTACACTCGGCCCATGAGGTGATGGTGCCTTGTGGGAGGGTCTTCTCCCAATGCCTAGCCTTGTATCCGAGTGAAAAGGGAAAGAGACGTAGCTTGAAAGCATCTTCAGATATGCCGTTTATCTTGATCATCCCACATACTTGCTCGAAATTGCCAAGGTGCTCTAAGGAATCTTCCATTGCTAAGCCGTGGAACTTGTTGTTTTGCACCATGGAGACGAAAACCTGGCTTAATCTCGAAGTTGTTGTTTTGTACAGGAGGAGGAGTGATCCCAAACCTATTGTGATGAGTATTGGGAGCATCTCCGGCTCCTATGATCCTTGGGGGTCTAGCCGCGTGTTGGGGGTTTCCATTGCCCCTTCCCACTGCCCCGTGAGCTGGAGGAGGTCCCTCTGGATGCTCGTATTCAGCCATAGCTTCAAAGTCAACCAAACCGTGCTGAACAATCTCCTCAAAGGCTCTGGCTTGTTCTCGTACTCTTCTTTGCCGTGAATGACCAAGCTGATGAATGTTGTCCAAGGGTTGAAGTGGATTGTTGTCACCCCTTGAACGAAGATTCATGTACCTGAGAGACACACATTTGAGAGTAGAATGATTAGTAACTAAAACAAGGTAAAGGCTTAGTCTTTACTAAGTCCCAAATCTCTATGTTTTCTAAACAATCATAGGATGGCAATGGCGCCATTTGATAACTAATATCTTTGCAAGGGTGAGTATGCAATGAGGCTATCAAAACTCAAATGCAAGACAGGTTGTAGCACAATATGCAAGAGAGAGTCAATCCACACCTAGGATGATAGAAAAAGCAAAGAGAATGCAAGGGCTTTGCAAATCTAAGCGAATCAAAGATCGGTTTTGAGAAAATCCCTAAAAACTAGATGCAGCAACTAAATGGAATGCAAAACTATTTTAGAATTGTCAGGAATGATCAAACTACCATGAGGAACAAACAGAATAATTAAAGGACAAAGTTACGAATTACTAAAATTCGACTAGTGGATCGACCACAAGATCGACCACTAGATCGAGCAACAACGATCGATCTCGTCTAAAGATGTAAGAACAGTAAAACTAACGACCAAGATGCTATCAAAGATCAAGCGAATGACGAGAGAAGATGTAAAAATGCTAAGAAAGAGGGTCTAGGGTTGAGATTCATGGTCAGGGGTTTCAAAGGTCCGAACTTGGGTTGAAAACTTTAAATCGACTCACTTTGTGAGAATCTCTACGCCTTGAAAACGAAATAAGATCTATCCGTGGCTTTCGGTATAGATCACTCCTTCATCCTCTCCTCCAAACCCATGACTTTTGGTGGAAAGAAAGGTTGAAGGGCATGAAAAACAGATTTCAAACGCGTGGCTTAACTAGTCCCCCAAACTTCCATGGCTTTTGGGAAGGGGTAACTAGTCTCTAGGGTGCGATCTTCAGAGGTCCCTGAATCCTGTCAAGGTAAGAGACCTCTAGGATCATAAAGCTCTTGGCGTGATAGTCTTTAAGCTTTAGGAACTCGACATCCTAGAAGAGATAGCCATTAAACACTAGAAAACTCCAAGATCGAAAACCTTTTTGACCCTTTGAATCCTCTCAACCCCGAACCCTAATGAAACTACTCACTACACATAAGATAAATCAAGCAAAGCATGAAGAAAGAAACGATGAACATGAAAAAGAACTAGATTAAACTTCAAACCGATTCGAATACAAAGCAAGAGAAAAACTTCAAATTCGACAATGGTGGATAATCTCCAAAACCAGAGAGAAAAGCATAAAAAGATAAGGTTGAAAGTTGTGTGAAAAAGAACATCGCCGCCTTCCCAAAATGGAGAAAACAACTCGATGGTCCCCCCCCCTCGCTAGCGGCCAAAAGCGGTTGAAAGGACAGAGATCGACTTCAGGATCGAGCGGCTCTCTCGATCATCTACGGACATCATGTCTTCAACTCGATCTGGGTCTCGATCATCTTTGGCGGATCAAGTGTTGTATCCGATCTTGGTATCGATCTTCGGCTGGACCGAGTAGTGGACTCGATCCGGCTCTCGCTCTGCATGGCGTCATTTACGTCCGTACCGTTTGATCGATTGCTTCACTCGATCTTCGTCTCGATCATTTTCCTTGGATCGCCTGGTCTTCTCGATCTTCTGGTCGATCTCATCTAGATCGACCTGCCATTCTCGATCTGGTCCTTAGCAAACATCCGACCTTCCACGAACCGCCACAACAACTTCAGCACGTCCACGAACCTCCACGACTCCAAAGTAGCCAGAAACAACCTGAATGTGATGCAAAATGCAAGGAACATGCGTGTGCTGGTGCGAGAATGCTCTAGGACCCTAACTGATGCAATCTAGTCTAAAGTGTGATGTAAATACATGAAAAGCTAACTAATATGTATGCAAAATGTATGCAATATGCAGTAACCTCATTACCTTGCATGTTAGGCTAGTTTGCATCGCTTTAGGTACTAGAGTACTTTTGCACCAGCATTCGCATGTTTCGTGCATTTTGCACCACAATCAGGTTGCTTTCGGTTACTTTGGAGCTATGGATGACTTTTGGACGCGCGGAGGCTCGTGAGGAAGTCCGTGAACACTTGGAGAAATCAGGATTGCACGCTAAGGACCTGAGATCGAGTAGCAGATCGAGCAAGGCAGGTCGATCTAGACGAGATCGACCAGAAGATCGAGTATGGAGATCGATTTGGGGTACGGACGTAGACGACGCCATGCAGATCGAGGACCGGATCGAGCTTCTAACCCAATCAGCACAAGATCGACTCGGAGATCGACCAAGAGCCATCCGATCTAAGACGAGATCAAGTGCCAGATCGAGCTCCATGATCGATCCCAGACCAACCTTATCCGTCCAGCCTGTTTTTGGACCGTAGCGAAGGGGGGGACCAGTTGCGGTTTGGCCATTTTAGGCAAAAAGCAACGATCCCTTTCATTATTCCACCCGGTCGACTACTTTTCTATCTTCTCTCTCGTTTTAGGCGATTCGCCATTGTTGGACTTCAAGTTTTTTTCTTGTTTTTGCTTTTGAATATTGAATCGTTTAAGTTAAATCAATCGCTTTTGATGTTTAGTTTTTCGTTTATTGCATTTCGTACGGTTTATTTCATGAGTCGCGAGTAGTTTCGTCGGGTTTCGGGGTTGAGAGGATTCAAAGGGGTCGAAAAGGTTTTCAAGTTTGGTGTTTTCTTGTTCTTCATGGCTTTCTCTTCTAGGATGTCAAGTTCTTAAGGCTTTAAGAGTCCCATGCCAAGATCTTTATGATCAGAGAGACATCTTACCTTGACAGGATCCAGAGATCTCTGAAAATCGCATCCTAGAGACTAGTTACTCTTTCCCAAACGCCATGGTAGTTTAGAGGACTAGTTAAGCCGCGTGTTTGAAATCTGAGTTCTTTGCCCTTGAGTCTCTTTTTCCGCCAAACGCCATGGGTCTGGAGGAGAGGATGAAGGAGTGATCCTTACCACACGCCATGGATGGATCTTGTTTTGTTTTCAAGGCTTAAAGAATCTCACTAAGTGAGTAGATTTAGTGTTTTCAAACCAAGCTTGGACCTTTGAGACCCTTAAACATGAATCTCAACCCTAGACCCTCTTTCTTAGTATTCTTACATCTCTGTTAATCATTCACTTGTTATCTGTTGCATCCTGGTCATTAGATTCGTTTCTGTTTAAACTTTTAGACGAGATCGATTGCTTTTGCTCGATCTAGTGGTCGATCCCGTGGTCGATTCACTAGTCGAATTTTAGTAATTCATAGCTTTGCATTTTAATCATTCTGTCTTTTCCTCTTGGTAGCTAGCTCGTTTCTAGTATTTTTAAAATAGTTTTGCTTTGCATTTGACTGTTGCATCTAGTTTTTAGGATTTTCACAAAACCGTTCATCATTTGCTTAGCTTTGCATGACCCTTGCATTCTCATTGCACTTTCTAGCCCTAAGTTGGATTGATTCCTCTTGCAATATACTACGACTGTGTGTTGCTTGATTTTGATAACCTCCTGCATTGCATTACCCCAATAAACCATTAAAAAGTGTTATCAATGAACCAAGCTTGGAAGAAGGAAGGAGGCGAAGAAGGGTCAATATCGACCTGCATATCTGACAAAACATGTCGATACAGTCCATATTAAGCAGTTTATCTAGCATGACTTGCTTGATACAGAGGTGTCGGACTGATATCGACATGTGTACCGGGATAATGCTGATCGATATACTTGTGATGATTTTTGTATCGATCAGTGTACAGGTGTAAGGCAAACCGATACACTTTAACAGGCAATGTATCAGGTAATAAACAGATCGATATGCCTCAACTGGTACCAATATCGATCACATGCTTCGATGTACCAGGTCCATACGACACCAATGAGTGCATATCGAGCACAGTATCGATATAACACACCGATATTCCTTAACTGTGAAGATGAAAGGCGATTAATCGCCCTTTTGAAGGCATATCGGGGTGAATATCGGCGTCTAATATCGATACACCTTAAAGGACGAATGAAAATATGCTACTCAACATAAGTTAAGGTGTATCGATATGCATATCGAGGTACTAGTCCGATGTGCATCGTTGCATGATCATATCGAGCTGCATATCGAGCTGTCTATTGGACAGCTGAGTGTGATCATCGGACTACGTATCGAGGTGGGGGACGTCGATACAAGAGGTGTAAAGCAATATCGACGTGCATACGGGTTGATATAATGACCCGGACATCCGATATCTGCATGCATATCGACCGGACCAAGTCGATATGATCAATATCGATCACAATATCGACTTGGGTGGTCGATATTGCACCCGAGGTAAGTCTTCTTCAATTCAATTTTTTTCCTTCCTTGGTCAAACTAGATCAAGGAGTTTGATTTTAAATTCTTCCCCTTCTGAAGCATGAGTGGGACCTCTCTTAGGTTTACTTTGTCTCCTTGCTCCCCACAAAAAGATTCCTCAACCCTCTGTTTAAACAAACCCAACCTTCTCTCTTTTTCATTTTCATTTTTCTTGTATACAACCACAAAATTTCAAAAGCTTTAGTGTTGTAAGTGTCTAAGAGAGCCAAACCACTCAAGGTAATGTCTCTCAGCTTTTTAAATGTTTATAATTTGCCATAAGCACTGAAGAATTTTATTGGATGATGTGGTTGCTTGCTTGATTTATGATTATTGCTTCTAATTTAGTTTATTTCTTTTGCATGGTGAATAATTGTTTTTGACCTTTGAAACATTTAGATTAATAAATACTTGCTTGTCAAATTCATTTATTTAGCTTTGCATTAGTATTTTAGTCCATTTGTTTAGTTTCACCATGCTAGGATTCATGCTTTTCAATTAAATGATAAATTTTGTATAATGAATCCTTTGCATGCATTGTTTATTTAATTGCTTCACAACTGATAGAAATTTACTTTTATGTAAATAACCTCGTCCTTTTGTGATTTTTAGAAACATTAAGCTTTGTAATTTGTTGCCTCCTTGGTTCTGATTTTTCTTTTGAGATTTTGTTTTAAGTACCATGGGAAGAACAACAAGGAGTGGAGCAAACAAAGAGGTTGAGAGGCAAGAGAAAGCAAAGCGCAAAGATGAAGAAGTTGGGAGTCGAAGCGCCAAATCTCAAGGCAAAAAGAGAGTTAATTTTGGTGCTAGTGAGCAAGTTCCCCAAAAGAAGAAAGGCACCACCCCAGCTCAAAGGCAACTCTTTGACAAGCTGCAAAGGGTTGATGTGAGACAAACAAGATATCCCCATGTGCCATCTCTAAAGGTCTTGGGAATCTATGAAGACTGTTATTCTATGCTTGAGACAATAGAGCTCACAAAGCTGGTGGGAACCCCTTATTCAGCCAACAAGGACCAAGTGCTTCAATTCTTTGCATGCTTTGAAGTGACATTCTATTAGCCAGGAGAGGAGACTCCTGAAGAAGATGGTGATGGCTTAATCACTTTAAGAGTTTCGAAGAGGAACTATAGGATGTCCTTCTCAGCAATTGAAGATGACTTTGGATTCTCCTATGGAAGCACTAGAGGTCAAAATCTGGGGGTTAGCAAAGAAGAGATGAGCAGCCTTTGGGAGCATGTGGCTAAGGGCGCTTTCAAGCCAGGAAGAAATAAGGCTTCTTTGATCTGAAATCCAGCCATCAGATATGCGCACAAAGCATTGGTGCATACTCTCTTTGGAAGGAAGGAAAGTGGAGCTGTTGAAGGAGGAGAATGGGAGCTAATTGATCAAGGTCTTATGAGCATACTTGACTGCACAAGGCAAGGTGTTGCACTCAAGGGAGCAGATGGGACAACAGGAATGGTCACCATCTTCATGCAACAACTTTTGGTCATCAAACATTGGTTAGCCAGCAATGATGGCAAGGCGCTAAAGCTATTTTTTTCTGGCCTTATTACACAATTGATGGAAGCTGCAGGAGTTGAGAGTGGACCAACAACAGTCAAGATCACATACTTGGACCTGTCATACATCAAGAAAGCAAGGTTCCTTGGTGAAACTGTGGGTGACAAGTTCATCTACAACTTCATTGAAGAAGACATATCTGCTGCAAAGCTTCTACTCCCTGATGTGCATCTCACATCCTTCTCTAACCCCATCAGCTTTTCCTTTCAAATTCCACAGCACCTTCTCTACCAAGCTGGCACTCCATCCTTTTACATTCATCAAGGCGCCAACACTCCTCTTCCTCAAGGAGACTATCCCCTTGTGGTCTTTGAAGGAGGGCAAATGGGAGAAGGAATTCAAGAAGGAGAAGAATCAGATGCTCTAAGCTACAACAGTGAGGAGTACAACTTCCAGCCTCATGATGTCTAACACTAAGGAGGCCCCATGAAGAAGGTCCATGAACACATCAACCTCTTGCAAAGGTGGAACAAATGGCAATACAAAACCATCAAGAAGTTGGTGGAGGGCATGAAGAGTTTGAAGGCTCAAATCAAGGACCTAAAGAGGAAATCTAGTGTAGCCTCTACTTCTGTTCATCAACAAGAGCAAGAAGCTGAAGGGCAAGGAGTGGCTAGAGCTCCAAGTAGAAGGCACTCTTTTGCTGGTTATGAGGAAGTGAGAGCTTGGGTGCCCCCAAGAGCATCTTGCAAAGAAGCACCAAGGAGGACGAGACACACACGGAGGGAGCGGCCAATAAGGAACCACCACATTAACCTCATGGAGGACCTTTCAGGGGCCTCCTACACCTCACACACCACCTTCTAAGGTACCAAAAACTCCTCCATTGTATATACCATTGTATTTTTTTTAGTTCTTGTAATATATTTCTGTTGCTTCTCTCTTTCACTCTTTTATTACACAAAGGATTGTGTAATTTAAGTGTGGAGGAGGGATTTGGGGTTTGATTTTTTTTGTTCTTTTCTTAGTTTTTCTTTTTTTTATTCATCTTTGAGTCTCATGCATTCATCTAAGTGCATTCAAAAACATTTGAAAATTTTGCATCTTTTGCAAGCAAAAAAAAAGCATGTAGTCGCATTCATTTCTTTAGGATTGAGACTTGAATTTTTCATATAGATTGCATTGCATTTGCATAGGACATGATGATGATAAATCCTTGTAAAATTCTAAGGGTTTAGGACTGATTTAAATGTCTAATTTGATGCATCATAAGGATGAAGAAAAAGAGACTCCCCAATACAAAGAGAAGGCGCCCACAACAAAGGAGAAAAAGAAAGGCCACAAAATGTTGAGATCAAAAAAGAAGCTTCCCTGAAAAATGGCAAAGTGTGGAGAGTGTGAGAGTGTTGAGAGAGGGTAGTTAGGATTGGTTTTGATTTGGGGTAAGAGTTTTGGGGTTTAGAACAATCTTAGGCATTAGGTAGATAGTTATCTATCCTTGTACACATAAGTTGTGCTTCACCTTTATAGTTCATTCATTTTTGAGAGAAACCCTTGCATTTGAACCCATATTTTGATTAGATCATTTTTATCTCATGACCTTAACCCTTAGCCAAATTATTCCACCTGATTTGCTTGATCATGATTCACTTGGTTACAAAGTTTAAATGAATGTTCAAGGGATTGATTCATTTGAGCATTTGACTAATCTGAGCTAGAGATCATTTTCAAACTGGATAGGCATGGCTAGGTTTTTTAAAGTATAACTGATTGTGTTTTGCATCCTACACTTAGGCACTTAGACGTTTATTCATTTCTTTACCTTAGCATTTTTGGATATGAGTGCCCACCTTCAAACCTAACTTCCTCCTTGTCTTAGTTTGTTTGCTTGAGGACAAGCAAAAGGCAAGTGAGGGGGTATTGATTTCTATATTATTTATACAATATTAGCTTGCAGTCATCACTAATTTTAGTCTTTAAACATGCATATTTTGCTTCTTCTTGTCCCATTTGCATACATTTAGGATTTAGTGTACTTTTAGGAGTTGCATTACATTTTGCATGCATTTGGAGTTTTATTCAGGTACTAGAAGGAGTTTGGAGACCATGTGGTGCAATGGATGTGAGCTGGGAATGAAGCAAGGAGAAAGACAAGGGTGGATAGGCCAGTATCGATGACAATATCGACTTTATCTGATCGATACGTCGCATATTGATGGGAGTATATACCACTTCAACATCGATACAGTAAGAGCATAGTGTAAAGGCGGCATATCGACCAAGAAGGACCTCGATGCACCAAGAAGAGACTTGTGTCAAGCAGTGTATCGACAACCCATGTCGATACACCTTGACAGGACAATACCGAGGTGCTGTATCGACCTGTTTGCCCGATAAGCCTTACCTAAAGCGCGATTGTATCGACTGCACACCAAGGAGGGTCAAGCCGATACAACCTCGGAGCCTTTTGTATCGACCAGCATATCGACTAAGGGACATCGATACAACCAAAAAGAAGACATGATATCGACGTGTGTATCGATGTGTATGACCGATATGGTCCACCCGAGTCAGCCTATTTTTGGTTTAATCTTGGTTTATTAGGGGTTATCAAGTTCCCCTATAAATACGAAAGTCCTAAAATGGTTAGGAAACTTAGATCTTATTATTTTTCTTCTGTTCTTGCACTTAAAACCTTTCATTTTTCAGCCTTGCTTTGTAAAAAATAGTTTGATTTAGTGAATTTCTGCATTTGCCTTTAATCTATTCTTGCTTATTCTGCTCTCTAATCATGCTTAACCATTATTTCTCTTGAGAATCTGTGGTTTTGATTATGGCTAGTGAGTACTCTCATTTAGAGTTTGAGATGGGATATATTAGAGGGGTATTAGGACTAGATTAGTGATGTCTTATGCGTAATATAATTGTCTTCTCTCTATTAGATGTTCTTAACACTAGATTAGTCTTGGCCAGGCTTGTTTAGTATCTTGGGTTTCTCTTATGCCTGATAAGTGTTTGATGAAATGCTGCTATGTGTCTCTTAGAGGATTTGTTCTTTTAGCCTAAGGAATCAGATGTCTATGGTGCACTTTGGCTTTATAGGATTGGAGTTATGTTCTCAATGCTTGCTCATCATTTGTTTGAGTAAAGAAATTTGTCTTGAATATGTGCTTAACAAAGTGATTAGTGTCAAGGAATTGAGCTAGTTATAAATATTAATCCTATGCTTAGAAGATAGCACTGTTTGAATGGTTTTGAAGCATCACTAGTTAGGTTCTAATTCCTTCTTAATCAATTGCCCCCATCTTAGATCCTTGCTTTATCTATTTGAATTTCATGCTTTGTTTAGTTCAGTCTTTACTCCTGTTTAGTTTGATCTCAACTGCTTTCTTGAATTTGGCTTAACTTAAGTGATTTGCCGCATTTTTAGAGTCTTATGATCTCAGATGGATTGATACCTTACATGCTGCAATGACATGAGTGTGTTAGGATTTAATTAGCTTAGAAAAATCCTGCTATCACTCCTCTACACAAAGTAGACAACAAGCTTTCATTTGTGAACCCATGATGAGGGCACTGCAAAGTGTATGACTTGAAGCGATCCATGCTTCAGCAAATGTCTCATTCCCATGTTGAGCGAAGCTGCTTATGGTGTTCCTGAGCTTTGCTGTTCTTGTTGAGCTGAAGAATTTGTTGATAATGCTGTCTTGCATTCATCCCAAGTGGATATAGAGACTTGTGGAAGTGTCTTCTCCCACTGATGTGCTTCGTCACCTAAACTGAAAGAGAACAAGCGCAGCTTCAAAGCATCTTCAGAGACTCGTTGAATCTTGGTCATTCCACACACTTTGTCAAACTGGTCCAAATGATCCAAATGATCCAAATGGTCTTCATTGGGCAGACCATGAAATATGTTTCCTTGCACCATGTTAATTAACCCAAGTTTCATCTCAAAGTGGTTTAGGTGCACAACTGGAGCATGAATTCCATTCCTGTTATGGTGAGTGTCAGGCGTATCACCAGCTCCTATCAGTCTTGGAACTCTGATATATCATGGTTTTTATGGTTTTTAACCATGATATAAGTCCTTTTTATTGAGTCTTTTTGGTCTTTTTAGAGTCCTAGAAGAGTCTTTGCAGGTTAAAGCATGTCTGGAGCATAATTGGAGATATTGGAACCTTTTGGAGCATTCTGAGTTGAAGCCACGAAGTACCAAGATCGAAGCAGAAAGTATTCACTAATGGTGACGATCGTCACCCCATTGGTGACGCTCGTCACCCAGATAGGAAGGAGCGTGGCTATTTGTTAAAAGTATCAAGAAGAATTGCAGAACTTACCCAGAAGTTTCCTTTATTTATATGAAGACCCCAGATCGTGTTTAGCCCCTATATATTAGGTTTTTCAGCCACTGTTGGCAAGAATCTTAGTTTTGAGAATTGAGAGAGCTAGAGAGAGATTTTATTCAGAGCTTTTTGGGGAGACAAATCCTGTACTCTTTAGAGAAGATTTCGAACCTCCTTTGTTTTCTACTCTTTCTCTTAATGCAATTTTATTCAGTTATGTTTTGTGATCTCACATGTCTGAGTAATCTGCTAGTTAAGTTAGGGTTTTTCAAAGGTTGATGAAAAGAGTGTAGAA
Source organism: Thlaspi arvense (assembly GCA_911865555.2). NCBI lineage: Eukaryota > Viridiplantae > Streptophyta > Magnoliopsida > Brassicales > Brassicaceae > Thlaspi > Thlaspi arvense. Next base: position 46,370,915 of record OU466862.2, read on the forward strand.
TCGCTATCTGTTAGGATTATCTCATGGTTCTTCATCTCTGCTTGCTTTAAAATCGAATTTCTGAGACACATCATCTAGGAATCCGAAAATCATAGGTTGTTAAATATTTGTGAGAGCATTATTCATAACCTGAACTAGTATTTGATGAGCAAAACAACTTAGTACAAAGAGATTTGGCTTAGGAGTTTTGTAAACAATTGAATCTGATCATCCCTGCATACTTAGGTTGTTAGGGTTTGCAAAGAGATTTGAAACTCTGTGATCTAGGTATAGATAACTTCTACAATGAGAATTGATTAGTTATGCATTAGAGATTCATGTTTAAAAACGGTTCTTAATCATTCCTGATTTCCTGCATTCTGCATTCTTGGATTCATACCTGCAAATTACCCTAGCTTAGCGCTTTTAGTCTTCCTGAACTTAGAACATAGCATACCATCGTTTGCTTATTTCTAATTATTCATTCGCATTACATACATCATATTTCGCTTAGCTTAGTCCAAATCTATAATTGATAGTGTAGTTAGCATTACTCTCTTGGGATTTCGATACCCCTTATACTACATCTGCTTTGCTGTGCACTTGTAGTAGTTTTTATTTGGGTAAAACCTGAACCCTATCAAGTTTTTGGCGCCGTTGCCGGGGAGTAATAGCTGCCTATCGATTTTTAGTATTAGGATTTTGTCTAAGTTTTTATTTGTTTACTGACTTTCAGCTACTTTTCTTTGTTCCTGTTTCAGGTGTATGCCTAATCGCAGAACCAGAAGCAACAAAGAGAAGGAGCTTGTGACTTTGAGCATCGACGAGCTTGCTAGGTTGGAGAGAACTAACAGGAAAGCTAAGAAGCAATCTGCAATGGTCGCTCCACTGATCTTGGTTGAAGATGCAGAAGGTCACTTGGTTGACAGGGAAGGAAATAGGAGGAACGAAGAGGGGCAGAGAATTGATCAAGAGGGGAATGTCATTGTTGAACAGCAGGTTCAACAAGTGGCTGAGAACGTGGGAGTCCCTGCTGCTGTCAATAACGCTGCTGGACGTTTTGTTCAGAGGACTCTAGGTGATTACAACAGACCTGATCAGTTCTATGCCAACAGAGCTGCAATCCGACCTCCTGCCTTCCAGAGGAACGATTTTGAGGTTAAACCTGTCTACTATCAGCTAGTTGGACAGCATCCCTTCCATGGTTTACCTCATGAGCATCCTATGGATCACATAGAGAGGTTTGAGGACCTAGCTTCCAGTGTCAAAGCTAATGGGGTTAGCAATGACTTTCTGTTCTGCAAGCTTTTTCCCCATTCTCTTGGAGGAGAAGCTGCATATTGGCTAAAGCCACTGGAACCTGCTTCACTAACTACTTGGGAGGACACCAAGAATGCTTTTCTGAACAATTTCTATGATGATGCCAGATCAGAAGACATGAGAACGAAAATTGCATCATTTACACAAGGCCCTACTGAAGCTTTCAAGGCTTCTTGGATCAGGTTCAAGTCTTATCAGAGGGACTGTCCTCATCATGGTTTCAGTCAGGTGCAATTGCTTGGGATCTTTTTCAGAGGCATTGACTGGAAATATCAGATAGCGTTGGATGCTTCAAGCAGTGGAAACTTCAATACCAACAGACCAGAGGAGGCGGTGAGACTGATTGAGAACTTGGTCTGCAGCAACAGCACTAAAAATGCAGACTTTCAGAGAATGAAACAAGCTGGTGCAGCTGATGGAAATCAGATTGCTGAAGTTAAGGCTAAGTTAGATGATATGCACAGCCTTTTGGTAGGGAAGAAGTCAGTTCACTTTGCTGCAGAAGTAGAGACTTTCGAAGCTCCAGAGGAAGTTGAGCAGGAGGATGTAAATTTCATCAACTCTGGCGGATTTCAGGGACAAAGGTATGGGAATCAGCAGTGGAACAGAGGATACAGCAACAACAATCAGAAAAATGCCCCTACAGGAGGACATAACACGCCTGGTTTCACTCCTAGACCCCCTTTTCAGAAGACAGAGTATCAGAAGCCATTCCAGAGCAGTGGAAACTACAGAAACTATGGTTCTACTTCCTATCAACCAGCACCTCCACAAGAGAACAAAATGGAAGCAATGTTCGAACAGATTCTGGAAGGACAACAGAAGCTTACTGTGAACTTCAATGGCAAGATAGATTCGCTCTATCAGGACCTGAATGGGAAAATTGAGAGTCTGAACTCTCATATGAAGAAGCTTGATGTTCAAGTTGCTCAAACTGCAGGAGCTGTTCAGAGGCAAGAAGGATTTCTTCCAGGAAGAACTGATGCCAATCCCAAACACCACGTGAATGCCATCACATTGAGGAGTGGAAGGAACCTGCAACCAGTGTTGCAGAAGGATATAACCTCAAGAAATTTCGTGGGTGTAGAAGAGTATGAAGATGAAGAAAATTTTGCTGCAGAACCATTGGTGACGATCGTCACCAATAATGGGTGTCGCTCGTCACCCAATGAGGACAACCCCGAGCCTGATTCTTCACTTATTGGTGACGACCGTCACTAAGGGAGTGACGCTCGTCACCCAAATCCAGTACTCGACCCCGACTTATTCAAAGTGAGTGACGCTCGTCACCAGTCCAGTGACGCTCGTCACCAGTCACCACATATTGCAGTTTCGCCTAAGACTTCAGATAATGCTAAGGAGACCGTGTATAAACCCAAGATACCCTATCCTAAGCATCCTAAGAAGTCTAAGCAGGAGCTTGAGGATGCCAGATGCAAGGCTATCATGGACAAGTTGGTGATAGAGATCCCATTGATTGATGCTGTAAGGATCACTCCTGTTATTAGGAGGTATGTGAAGAGAATGGTGACCAACAACTTGAGCCTTGAGGTTGGAGCTATGATGATCAACGAGCAGGTCAGTGCAGTGATTCAGAACAGAGTTCCAGAGAAGCTTTCAGACCCAGGAAGCTTTGTTTTAGACTGCACCATCTTCAATGACAAGTTTGAGAGGTCATTGTGTGACCTTGGTTCTAGTGTGAACCTCATGCCCCACTCTGTTGCAAAGAGTTTGGGGATGACTGATTTTAAAACTACAAGGATATGTCTTGTCCTAGCTGATAGATCAGTTAGAGTTCCTGAAGGGGTAATAGAGGATGTTCCTATCAAAGTATGAGATTGTATGATCCCTACTGATTTTGTGGTTTTAGAGTATGGAGAAGAGCCCAAAGACCCCTTGATTCTTGGCAGACCCTTCCTGGCCACTGCAGGAGCTATTATTGACGTCAGGAAGGGTAGAATAGAGCTGAATGTTGGCGATTTAGTGATGAAATTCGAAATGGACAAGCTGATAAAGAGGCCAACCATAGATGGACAGACTTTTTATGTTGATGTTCTCACAAATATTGCTGATCAGATCTTCCATGAGATGAGTTCAGATGACCCCTTGGAAAGGGCGTTGACCACTTCTACAGCTGAGTATGAGCATTTAGATGCTGCTGCAACAGGCTACACAAAGATGATGGATGCTACTGCACAAGTTATGCAACTGGTTGCACAGGATGAACTTGTCTCCACATCTGCAAAAGCCGCCACAATGGGTGACTGGTCAGCAGCAAAAGCACCAAAAGTTGAGCTTAAACAGCTCCCTGCAGGGCTAAGGTACGCATTCCTAGGAGAAAACTCCACCTATCCTGTTATTGTTAATGCTTCATTGAACAATGCAGAGCTCACCCTATTGCTAAGCAAGCTGCAAAAATTTCGCAAAGCTCTTGGCTATTCTCTTGATGACATTTCAGGTATCTCTCCAGACTTTTGCATGCATAGAATACACCTAGAAGATGAGTCGAAATCATCAGTTGAGCATCAGAGGAGGCTAAATCCGAATTTGCAAGATGTGGTCAAGAAAGAAATCATGAAGTTGTTGCAGGCTGGTATCATCTATCCTATTTCAGACAGTGCTTGGGTGAGTCCAGTGCACGTGGTGCCTAAGAAAGGAGGTGTCACCGTGGTCAAGAATGACAAGGATGAGCTGATTCCAACCAGGACTGTCACAGGACACAGGATGTGTATAGACTACAGGAAACTGAATGCAGCAACAAGGAAGGACCATTTTCCTCTACCTTTCATCGATCAGATGCTAGAAAGGCTGGCGAATCACAAGTATTACTGCTTCCTTGATGGGTATTCAGGCTTCTTTCAGATCCCCATCCATCCAGATGATCAGGAGAAGACCACGTTTACCTGTCCTTATGGCACTTTTGCCTATCGCAGAATGCCCTTTGGTCTGTGTAATGCTCCTGCAACCTTCCAGAGATGCATGATGTCGATTTTCACAGACATGATAGAGAAGTTTATGGAGGTGTTCATGGATGACTTCTCTGTTTATGGATCTTCTTTCAAAAGCTGTTTGGACAACCTGTGTGCAGTTCTGCAGAGATGTGAAGAGAAACACTTGGTTTTAAATTGGGAGAAGTGCCATTTTATGGTACAGGATGGTATTGTACTTGGTCACAGAGTCTCAGGAGACGGTATAGAGGTGGATAGGGCGAAAATTGAGGTGATGACAAGTCTGCAAGCACCTGACTCAGTCAAAGCAGTGAGGAGTTTTCTGGGACATGCAGGCTTCTACAGAAGGTTCATCAAAGATTTTAGCAAGATAGCCTGTCCACTTACTGCTCTCCTCTGCAAAGATGTGAAGTTTGAGTTCACAGAAGAGTGCAAATCTGCTTTTGAACAGATCAAACAGGCGTTGGTTACAGCCCCTGTTGTGCAGCCTCCAGATTGGGACTTACCTTTTGAGGTAATGTGTGATGCCAGCGATTTTGCAGTTGGAGCAGTGCTGGGACAGAGGAAAGACAAGAAACTCCACGCCATCTACTATGCAAGTAGGACTTTGGACGATGCTCAGAAGAATTATGCAACAACTGAGAAGGAATTGTTAGCTGTTGTGTTTGCTTTTGAGAAGTTCAGGCAGTATCTTGTTGGCTCCAAGGTCGTGGTTCATACTGACCATTCAGCACTGAAGTACTTAATGCAGAAGAAGGATGCAAAACCAAGGCTGTTGAGATGGATCCTGCTTCTTCAGGAATTTGATATTGAAGTGAAGGATAAGAAAGGGGTTGAGAATGGAGTTGCTGACCATTTATCCCAGATTCAGGTCGAAGACAGTGTTCCCATCAATGATTTCTTGCCTGAAGAGAATGTTTACTTAGTGGAAACCAGAGAACAGGAGAAAAGTGTCGAAAACCTGCAGTTTTCACGAAACTACAGGGGAGTGACGAGCGACACCAGGGGGGTGACGCTCGTCACCAACCAAGACCATTCGCGACAAAAGTATACGAGTGAGGTGACGCTCGTCACCAACATTGGTGACGCTCGTCACCGATCTCCACACTTATCTGCGATTTGTGCAAGCTTGGGGAAAGCTTTTGCAGAGCCTGTTTATGCTTTACATGCTCCAAAGAGACCCTGGTATGCTGATATTGCAAACTACCTTGCTGCAGAGGATGAACCACATGATTTTAAAGGATATGCTAAGAAGAAGTTCTTGAGAGAACTTAGGAGATTCTATTGGGATGAGCCATACCTCTACAAGCATTGTGCTGATGGTATTTACAGAAGATGTTTAGCAGAAGAAGAAGTTCAGGACGTGCTCTTCCACTGTCATGGATCAGATTATGCTGGACACTTTGCTACATTCAAGACTGTCTCTAAGGTTTTGCAGGCTGGATTTTGGTGGCCTACCATGTTCAGGGACGCCCAAGCCTTCATCACAAGCTGTGATACTTGTCAGAGAAGAGGAAAAATCAGCAGGAGACATGAGATGCCACAGAACTTCATTCTAGAAGTTGAAGTTTTCGATTGTTGGGGTATTGACTTCATGGGACCTTTTCCCTCATCTTATGGGAATAGATACATTCTGGTTGCTGTTGATTATGTATCTAAGTGGGTAGAGGCGTTGGCTACTCCTACTAATGATGCTGCAGTGGTTTTGAAGCTGTTTAAGACCATTATCTTTCCCAGATTTGGTGTCCCACGGATTGTCATAAGTGATGGGGGTTCTCACTTTGTCAACAAGGTTTTTGACAAGCTGTTGAAGAAGTATGGTGTACAGCACAGAGTGGCCACGCCCCTATCACCCCCAAACAAGTGGACAAGTCGAGGTTTCCAACAGACAGATCAAGCAAATTCTGGAAAAGACAGTTGGGAAAACAAGGAAGGATTGGTCTGCAAAGCTGGATGATGCATTATGGGCCTACAGGACTGCCTACAAAACGCCACTTGGGACTACTCCTTTCCACCTTCTCTATGGCAAGGCGTGCCATCTACCAGTAGAACTGGAGTTCAGAGCAGAATGGGCAATCAAGAAGCTGAATTTCGATCTGAAACCTGCTGCAGAAAGGCGCTTGATTCAGCTCAATGAACTGGATGAGATCAGATATCTAGCCTATGAAAACTCCAAGTTATACAAGGAGAGGACAAAGGCATATCATGATAAGAAGATCATCTCCAGGCATTTCGAGCCCAATGACCAGGTATTACTCTATAACTCTCGTTTACAGCTTTTTCCTGGTAAACTGCGTTCTAGATGGTCAGGTCCTTTCACTGTCGAAGAGGCTCGTCCACATGGTGCAATTGTCCTGATTAACTCCAAAGGAGAGGAGTTTATTGTCAATGGACAAAGGGTGAAGCATTACTGGGCACAAGCAGAGATTCCAGCAGGACACATTGTGTCTCTGAATCAGGCACCAGCTGTCTAAACAGCCAACCAAAGTCAAGCTAATGACTTTAAAAGAGCGCTTAGTGGGAGGCAACCCACTGGTAAGTTGTAGATATATTACTTAGTATTTATTTTCGTGCTTAGGATTATTAGTTAGAATTTTAGTTAACAAAAAAAAAAAAAAAAAAAAAAAAAAAAAAAACGGTGACGATCGTCACCCTTATGGTGACGCTCGTCACCCATCAGAATCGAACACGGGACTTAAGCTTTTCTCTTCTTCTTCCTCGAGCACACCTGCAAAATAACCGAAACTAGTTAGAAAATAGGAATTTCATAACTTTTTATTTTCTTAACCAAATTGAGTGATTTAAGAGTCTAATCCGTGTGGATTTTACTCCTCTTTCTGAATATCAACTCAGTTTTTACGATCTGCAAGGTATGTTTTCGGAATCCCCAATTTTCAGTCCGCCATAGGTTTGGTAAAATCCGATTTTTGACTTGATTGGCTTGATTTAACTGTTGAATCATGGTTAGTTAGGTTGTATTAGAGGAATGGAACCATCTTTGTGAGCTTTTATCGGTTGATTGCACTATTTTGAATTTTCGAGTTCATGATGAAAGTTGCAAAAATCTGGAAATTTTGGGTGATTTAGGTTGAACTGATGCTTGAATTGTGTTCTTGGTAGTATAGAGATTAATCGCCATGAGCTATTTGATCCTGTTTGGTTGATTTTTCGAACTTTGAAAAATTTGCTAACTTTTGAGATGGTTTTGGTCGATTTTGGTACTCAATTTGCAGATGCCTCGTCAAGAGAAAAGACTAAGACAAAGCTCGTCTTCCAGCACTGCAACAGGGTCTACAGATTCCCTCAGTCAGCACCCGGTTTGCAGGCCCCCATGGCCCAAACGAGAGGATCGGAAAATAGCCTCGGAGATGGCTTGGGCAGGGACTCCGAAGCAAGAAGTGGCTCGGGATACCTGTGTATTCCGTGATATTCAGGAGGAGTGGGATGAGTATGACACGCTGTTCTACAATGCGTGGCTAGGAGTTAAGATTATCCCTACTAGGCTCGCGGATCCTGCTGTTCTGCAGAATATGGGGATCTTTGAGGAGGTTTATGAGATTTTGGAGCGCATTGGCATGGGGACTATGCCATTCCAGCAGTACGACTTGTACCCAGATTTGGTCCGCTAGTTTCTCTCTACAGTTCGCGTCTACTACGCGAATGAGCTGGCGAAGCGTGCTCAGGAAGGCACTATGACATTTCTGATCCGAGGGATTCGATACCGGATCAGTCTGATGGAGCTTTGTGGGATCTATGGCTTCTCTGACCATCCCACAGGCGTTCTCCTTCCCTCTCAGTGGACCCATTTGAGGACATTCTGGTCCAAGTTCGGGAATGGAGTCTATGATAGCAAGACCAGCACGCAGACAGAGGTTAGACATCCGGTTTTGAGGTACCTTCTGCGCCTCTTTGGTCATACTATTCTGTGCAAGTCTGCGCCCAGCAAGACTCGAGTTAGCGAGCTGATTCTCCTTTACTACGGACTTTATGAGATGCTGGATGATTCGATACCAGTTGATAGTATGGTTCGCGCCAACTTAGGTGCTGTTTTCGCTGAGCATTTGGTCTCTTTGAAGACCAAGCCATTCACCAGTCCAGGGGAGAAGACTGAGAGTGTGGGCAGCTTGTTGACACCGATCTTCCATCATTTCCAGATCGATGTTACCCCTTGCAGTCTGCGCAGTGATAGATCGCTTATGGATGAGCAGTATCTGCGCCATGTCACTTGGATGAAGACCGGAGTTGTCTGGACTTTTACTACTACTTTTGGAGAGTATGTTGGCATTAAGTTGCCACAGAGAGCACTCACTACTATCCAGACAGACCCACGCCAGCTATTCTTCATGCCAGCACAGACTCTTCTGCGCCCCTTGACTCTGCGCCCTGCTCGAGCTGCTACAGCTGGTCCCTCTGCTTCTACTGCTGCGGCTACTGATGCTGGACCTTCTACGCGTCAGAGTGACTCTTCTGCTGCCTTCCGGCGTCCTCCACGACCACAGACACCCATGGATATGGCTGCTTTTCAGGAGTATGTCATTGATAGCTTTGAGGGACTCTGGGATGCTGTTGCTACACTTAGCAACTGTGGTTGCGTCCGCCCCCACTACACTACTGAGCCTTGTGAGGATGAGGATTGAGGCTTCATTATCTGGTTACTTGTTCCTTTTTCCCTTTTTATTTTTCCTTCTTTTGAGTCATTTTTATGTTTCTTTTGAGTCAGTTGTCAGTTTTTTTGATGATGTTTTGTGAGATTGTTGAACCAGGTTATTATTGCTATGTTTGGATGTTGTTAATTATGTGTTTGAATGCTCAAAAAGTCTAACTTTCGAGTACACATGCAAACACTTCGTTAATTAACATCTAACATAAGATTTATGCAATACAGGTCGTGGTGACGCTCGTCACCAGATTGGTGACGCTCGTCACCCGACCCCACGCGAGGTAACACTTTTCTGACTTGGTTTTTCGACTTCTTATTCATTTTTCTGACCAACTCTTGGCTTAATAACACTGGGGACAGTGTTGTTCAAGTCTGGGGGAGGTGGTTACTGACGTTGTGTGCTTTGTGTCATGTTTATAGAGTCTTAAAGTTGAGTCAAAAATCTGTTTTTCTAGAGCCAAAACTTTTGAAACTGTTAGTTTTTCTTGGAACTAACCATAGGACGTTTTTGCTGATAAGAACCATTGCCATAGTAGTTGATTACAAGTCTCACTAAGTTGAAAGTCATAGGTAGATCAGTCTAGCAATGAAGGTTTAGGTTCTTAGAGAATCTGGAAAATTTGCTGTTAGCTCCACCTTAATGAACTTTAAACCTCTTGTCTTGGTGATTGATTCTTATTGATCTTGATTCTCTCTTTCAGCACTGAAAATAAGGTTAAAATACAGTCTCTCTTTGATCTTCCCTGTGTTGAAAGTGTTGCGGAAGTTTATGATAAAAGAGAGAAAGGAATGAAGAACATGAAGAACAAGAGAGAATAATTCAAGGATGATTATTATTCCTTAAGTTAACCTTACACATGAGGCGAAGATGCCTACTTATAGATGGTTTCGGTTACTACACATAACAAAGCAACAATGACATAAAGAATAAACAAAGAAGGAGATCCCAAGGGAGTGAAAGTGACAGGTCCTAACGGTTGCTCCTTATCTCACACATGTGACCTTATCTTCTTCTTAATATGACCGTTGGAGTAGAAACAAGAAATCAAGTATCTTGACTTCTCCTTAGCTTATTCGTCACTCTTTCTTATCTTGTGCTCCAAGACTACTAGATGATCATTCTTGAGCAGCACGGTTCCATAGGTGTGTGTACGGACCTGTACGGACATGATCCTTCCTCCTTCTAGTTTGATACTCCCCCTCAAGCTTTAACCGTGGTGAATGGTTAGAGCTTGGAGCCATGAAGGATCACCTCATTAAAAACCTCAATGTAGAAAACCTCATGGGACAAAACTACATTGAGGGAAAAAGAGTGTGATCCCCACGGCTAGGTGAGCTCAAGCTGAGATGTCAACGAGCCCCATTTTAGAGTGAATGAACTCGCTTGTCTTCTGATTGACCGCCTTAGTGAAGATGTCAGCTAGCTGATCTGAACTCCTTGTATAGCACGGTAGAATGACTCCAAGTTGTACTTGCTCCCTGACTTTATGACAATCCACCTCTATATGCTTGGTCCTTTCATGGAAGACCGAGTTGGATGCAATGTGCATAGCCGCTTGATTATCACAATGCATTGTGATAGGTGTGCTTGTCTCACATCCGAGGTCTCTGAGGAGGTTTCTTAGCCACATCAGCTCGGTTGTTAGTCTCCTCATGGCCCGGTATTCAGCTTCAGCACTGGAGCATGCAACTACATTTTGCTTCTTGCTTTTCCAAGTGACTAGGTTCCCACCAATGAATGTACAATAGCCAGTAGTTGATCTTCTATCTGACCGATCTCCTGCCCAATCTGCATCACAGTAGCCCACAATCTCTGAGCTTCCGTTGCAACTCATAAAAATCCAAATGCCATGTCCTATTGTGCCTCGGACATAACTGAGGATACGCTTGACCATGTTCCAGTGATGCACCTTTGGAGTCTTCATGTATTGACTCACCTGATTCACAGCAAAACACAAGTCAGGCCTAGTTATGGTAAGGTAAATTAACTTACCAACCATCCTGCGGTATTGTGCGAAATCATCAAATGGCTCATTACAAGGCTCCCCCTCTCGCTCCAACTTATAGTTATCTTCAAGAGGAGTTTTCGCTAGTCTATCTCCAAGATCTCCTGTTTCACTTAGCATGTCAGTCATATACTTTCTTTGTGAGAGAAACACACCCTCTTTTGATCTACAAACTTCAATTCCTAAGAAGTATTTGAGTTCCCCTAAATCCTTAATATCAAAGACATTCTGTAAATAGCTTTTAGTAGCAAGAATGTTTACCTTGTCATTCCCAGAGATGATTATATCATCTACATAAATGAGAATGACTACTATACCTTCCTGGCTGGTGAGTGTGAATAGAGTATGGTCAGCTTCTGATCGGTTGAATCCTCTATCAAACAGTACTCTGCTCAGCTTGTGGTACCATGCTCTAGGCGATTGCTTAAAGCCATATATCGCCTTCCTTAGTCTTAGTACTCTACCAGGAGTGATGCCTTCTTCTAAGCCGGGTGGTGGTGTCATATAGACCTCTTCCTCAAATTCTCCTTGTAGGAAAGCGTTCTTTACATCCATTTGCCTGAGATCCCACTCTAGATTAACCGCCAAGGATATGATTACTCTAACCGTGTGGAGCTTAGCTACTGGTGCAAAAGTGTCTTTGTAGTCTTCCCCATATGTCTGAGTAAAGCCTCTAGCCACCAACCGAGCTTTGTACCTCTCTATTTCACCATTGCTCTTGTACTTGATAGTAAAGACCCATCTTTAGCTAACCGTTTTCTTCCCTTTAGGTAAGTCAGCTTCATCCCAAGTATGATTCCTTTCCATAGCTCCTTTTTCTTCCCTGATTGCTTCACGCCATTCCTCATGTTCTACTGCTTCTTCATAGGTCTTAGGGATATGACCCTGCTCTATTGCTGCCAGGAACACTCGGTGTTCCTCCGGAAGTTGTGCAAAGGAGCATGATGCCTGAGTTGGATGCGCCACGGCATTGCCATTGTAATACACCCTTGTGTTTACCCAATTAGAGGGGTCCTGCCTTTCTCTTGTACTGCGCCTTAAGGTAGTGGGAGCCGGAGCTTGGACTGGTTCTGCTTGTTGTAGACTTTGCAAGCGTGGACTTCTTCTTAGAGGAGCTGGTGCTTGAGCTGGTGCTGACCGTGTGGGTGCTTGATCTTGCTCTGAAGGTTGATCATGTGCATTGTCGTGGGAATCCGAGGCTGTGTGCTCAGCTGGTGGATCATCATTGTTATCACCATTCTCCCCCTCATGATCAACCGTAGGGGTTCTAGTATTGGTAGTGACACCGAGATGATCTAGGAGCAGCCGGAGGTTAGTGGCTCTATCTGATGTAGACTTGGAAATGTCTTGCAAGTCTTCCCATGGCTGCTGGGCATAGAAGCTTTCTGATTCCAAAAACTTCACATCTCTAGACACTATAACCCGGCGTGTAGTAGGATTGTAGCATGTGTACCCCTTTTGAGTAGTGGAATAGCCAACAAACATACATCTAGTGCTCTTGGCATCCAGCTTTGTTCTAAGATCTCCTGGAATTAAGACAAAACACACACACCCAAACACTCGTAAGTGATCAAGAGAAGGTTTGGTTGAGTTGAGTACCTCATATGGTGATGAGTCATTGAGGACTTTTGTGGGTATGCGATTGATCAGGTAACAAGCCGTGAGCACTGCATCCCCCCAAAAACGCTTTGGTACATTGCTTTGAAACATCATGGATCTGGCCACCTCCATTAAGTGTCTATTCTTCCTCTCAGCTTCACCATTCTGTTGAGGAGTGTAGGGACAGCTCGTTTGGTGAATGATGCCGTGTGAGTTGAGATATTCTTTGAATATGTTACTTGTGTATTCTCCTCCATTATCTGATCTGAAAATCTTAATCTTGGCATTAAAGTGATTAGTGACATGGGTTTGAAAGTTTCTAAATGCCTCAAAAACTCTATCTTTTGATGGAAGGAGAGTTAGCCAGGTATACTTAGATTTTTCATCTATGAATGTAACAAAGTATTTATTTTGATCTCTAGACTCACAGGGAGATGACCAAACATCAGAATGCACTAAATCAAAGCATTTATCATAAATAGTAGAAGACTTAGGAAAAACAGTTCTACAATATTTTCCTAAGATACAAGCCTCACACTCATCATTTTTAAACACTACTTTAGGTAATAAAAGACTCAATGCACGAGCATGAGGATGTCCTAGTCTAGCATGCCAAATCGCATTATTAGCACAGGCTACAACATTATTAGAAGAAGCAAAGGTAGAATCTAAGAGCTTAGTGTCTTCAAGAACATAGAGATCATCTTTGGTAGTCCCTTTCCCAAGCAATTTGCTGGTCTTAATATCCTGAAAACACACATCATTAGGTCCGAATATAGCAATACAGTTTAAATCAGTTGTAGCTTTCTTAACTGACAGTAAGTTAGAGGTAAAGGTAGGCATATAAAACGCTTTAGAAGACCTTTCAAAGAGTTTAAGTTCACCTATTCCCTTAATTGGTACCTTTTCACCATTAGCAATCTCAACATTTCCTAAAGTTGGCTTTATATTACTAATTAGGCTTAAATCACTAATCATGTGATGTGAAGCTCCTGAATCAACTATTAAAGGTTTATTCTTAAGAGTATATGAAGATCTATAAGAATTACCCAAGTTGTTAACTACATGAAAGGAGGTACCAAGGGTATTACCGGATTCTTTGAGTGCTTTGATCAGGGCGTCTAACTCTGTTTTCTTCACGAATTGAGATGAGTTAGCTATCCCCTCTTCACACATGTTCCTCTGAGAGGGCTCTCCCTTGTGACTCCCCTCTTCATTCGCAAAGTTAGCTCTTGTTTCCTTCCATTTGCTCGGTTTGAGGTGTGGATGAAGGATCCAGCATTTTTCTTTGCTATGCCCTTTCTTCTTGCAATGATCGCAGAATTGGCTTCTCTTCTCATCGAACTTGTATGCCCCCTTATTCGCTGAGACTAGCTCCCCCTTTCCTCCAAATAAACCGAGAGATCCTTGCTCCTTTTGGATTTGAGAGCATACTTCTTCAAGGGTTGGCAACCGTTCCGCTCTAAGGAGATGCTTGATGAGGTCATTGTAAGTTGAGCTGAGGGTCATGAGTAGGCCAAAGACTTTGTCTTGCTCTCTTCTGTCATTCAAGACTTGAGGGTCAACTGTGCTTGGCCTTAGCATCTCCAGTTCTGCCCATAGTGCTCTGAATCTTCCAAAATGCTTAGTAAACTCCATATCTTCTTGCCTTAGCTCATTGATAGCCTTCTTGACTTCAAATACACGGCTGAGATTGGATATATATTGCCGAACACTTGCTTCAGAGTCTCCCATAGTTCTTTGGCGGTTTCACAGTATGAGTAAGCCTCCAAGATTTCATTACTAAGGGAGCTTTGTAGAAGGGCAAGGACGGTCTGATCTTCCTTGTACCATTGGGTCTCTTCAGCTGGGACAATGGCGGCTCCGGCGGCTGGTGGTGCTGCTATAGGGGCATCGCTTGAAACATGTCTCCAAAGACCTCTTCCATACAAGGCGGTTCTTGTGGTTCGTGACCACAGCAAATAGTTAACCCCTTTGAGGGTAACCGGTAAAGCCAATGGCTTGTTGTTCTCCAAGGCCATGTTTAAACACTATGGACCGTTGGGCAAAGTGAGTGACCGTTGGGTAAACGGTTTTGGATGATGAAGTAGAGATGATTAGAAGGTGAGCGAATACTAGTATGGTGGGAAGAGAGTGTTTTAGGCGGTTTAGAGAGTGTTTAGTGAGAGTTTAGAGTAAAGAAAAGTGGTTGAGAGTTATGGACCATTGGGTAAAGATGAAAGTGTTTCTGGAATTTTGAAAGAGTGAAAGAGCGAAAGATGAAATGAAGAAGAGAGTGATGAAAATCAAAAGGTTGTAGTCCAAAGATCTACAAACCGCTCTGATACCATGTTGAAAGTGTTGCGGAAGTTTATGATAAAAGAGAGAAAGGAATGAAGAACATGAAGAACAAGAGAGAATAATTCAAGGATGATTATTATTCCTTAAGTTAACCTTACACATGAGGCGAAGATGCCTACTTATAGATGGGTTCGGTTACTACACATAACAAAGCAACAATGACATAAAGAATAAACAAAGAAGGAGATCCCAAGGGAGTGAAAGTGACAGGTCCTAACGGTTGCTCCTTATCTCACACATGTGACCTTATCTTCTTCTTAATATGACCATTGGAGTAGAAACAAGAAATCAAGTATCTTGACTTCTCCTTAGCTTATTCGTCACTCTTTCTTATCTTGTGCTCCAAGACTACTAGATGATCATTCTTGAGCAGCACGGTTCCATAGGTGTGTGTACGGACCTGTATGGACATGATCCTTCCTCCTTCTAGTTTGATACCCTGATGTAGTTTTTAAAAGATTAAGTCCAAAGAATGGTGCATTCATGACCCTGTCTCCTCACAAGGAACAACAGTAGTGAACACACTCAAGAACCTGTCTCCTCACAAGGAACACAAGTATTGAGTAGCACCATATCTTAGACTGAAAAAGTTGAGAAAAAAGAAGTGAAAAATCGAAAATATCCTAAGGAAAAAGATTAAGGGAAGAGAAAATAGGAGAGCTGTGTTGAGATTGATTTGTTCAGTTGTTAGGAAGGGAAAAGAATCTGTAAAGTGATTAAGATGATAGAGCCTTGATGAGACTTCACACTTAGATTAAAAAATTAAGGAGTTAACAGTAGAAGTTTCGGATTTCTTGAAGGGATTTGGACTGGACTTGAGAGATTTGCTAAGCTTGTGATAATTAGACTGAAATTTGATCTTGTGTTGACTCTGTGGTATGTGGATTCGAAAGCTTTAACTAGTGTGGTGTTTCTGATGACTGACTGACTGTTTCTTGTTTTCAAACCTCGACCCTGTACTCTATCTGATGTTTGCTTGAGGGCAAGCAAAAGCTAAGTATGGGGGAGTTGATATATCATGGTTTTTATGGTTTTTAACCATGATATAAGTCCTTTTTATTGAGTCTTTTTGGTCTTTTTAGAGTCCTAGAAGAGTCTTTGCAGGTTAAAGCATGTCTGGAGCATAATTGGAGATATTGGAACCTTTTGGAGCATTCTGAGTTGAAGCCACGAAGTACCAAGATCAAAGCAGAAAGTATTCACTAATGGTGACGATCGTCACCCCATTGGTGACGCTCGTCACCCAGATAGGAAGGAGCGTGGCTATTTGTTAAAAGTATCAAGAAGAATTGCAGAACTTACTCAGAAGTTTCCTTTATTTATATGAAGACCCCAGATCGTGTTTAGCCCCTATATATTAGGTTTTTCAGCCACTGTTGGCAAGAATCTTAGTTTTGAGAATTGAGAGAGCTAGAGAGAGATTTTATTCAGAGCTTTTTGGGGAGACAAATCCTGTACTCTTTAGAGAAGATTTCGAACCCCCTTTGTTTTCTACTCTTTCTCTTAATGCAATTTTATTCAGTTATGTTTTGTGATCTCATAATCATGTCTGAGTAATCTGCTAGTTAAGTTAGGGTTTTTCAAAGGTTGATGAAAAGAGTGTAGAATCGCTATCTGTTAGGATTATCTCATGGTTTTTCATCTCTGCTTGCTTTAAAATCGAATTTCTGAGACACATCATCTAGGAATCCGAAAATCATAGGTTGTTAAATATTTGTGAGAGCATTATTCATAACCTGAACTAGTATTTGATGAGCAAAACAACTTAGTACAAAGAGATTTGGCTTAGGAGTTTTGTAAACAATTGAATCTGATCATCCCTGCATACTTAGGTTGTTAGGGTTTGCAAAGAGATTTGAAACTCTGTGATCTAGGTATAGATAACTTCTACAATGAGAATTGATTAATTATGCATTAGAGATTCATGTTTAAAAACGGTTCTTAATCATTCCTGATTTCCTGCATTCTGCATTCTTGGATTCATACCTGCGAATTACCCTAGCTTAGCGCTTTTAGTCTTCCTGAACTTAGAACATAGCATACCATCGTTTGCTTATTTCTAATTATTCATTCGCATTACATACATCATATTTCGCTTAGCTTAGTCCAAATCTATAATTGATAGTGTAGTTAGCATTACTCTCTTGGGATTTCGATACCCCTTATACTACATCTGTTTTGCTGTGCACCTGAAGTAGTTTTTATTTGGGTAAAACCTGAACCCTATCAAACTCTAGGTGCATGAACTGGTACTCTCAAATCCTGAACTCCAGCCGCTTGGTTCAAAGCATCTTATGCTTCATCTATGTGTGCTGCAGCTTGTTGTAATGATGCATGTCCTACAACGCCAACATGTGGTAACTGAGCCTCTTTCTCTGCCATCCCATGTTCTTCTTACTCTTGATCTCTCTGTCTTACAGCTCTTCTCCTATGGATATTATCAATAGAATGAGTCAGATTTGATGAGCCTTTGGACCTCAAATTCATACAATTACCTGAAAAAAACAGAGCAAAGAAAACATAGCAAATTAGTAAACTTAATGAAAACAACTTAGGCTAAAAACAATGTTAAACTCAAAGAATCCACAAATGGCAACGGTGCCAATTGGAAGCAAGACTTTTGCAAGTCATTGTTTAAACTTCAAAGTTATCATAATCCCCAAATCAGATGTAGTATAGGGTCTTAGGTGTTAAACACACTTGTGGATCTTGAGATACAAACAATGTTGTAAGCTAAGTGAGATTGGAGATTTTCATTGTAAAGAAATGATTCTAGCAACCTAACAATGCAGTAAAAAGAAAGCAGAAATCAAATGCAAGTAAACAATGACTAAGCAATGAACTCAAAGCAATAACTAAGCAAGAACTAAATGAGAAAGACAACTTAAGCAATACTAAGCAAGATGATGTTAAGACAATTAATAAAAAGCAAGACTCAAGGTTCTGAGTAATTGTGGGATTAGTGCTTTTCAAGAGTGATTAAGGGGGTTTCTAGCAAAGGCAAACATCAAGCATTCATAGGCAATGTTGTACTCCTAGACAAGGTATCTAAAGGGAATCAGCTTGGCGTCAATAAGCAATTCATATTCAATAAGATTGAAGTGTCAAACCCACTTGTGATGGCGAATTATTCAACTAAGCAAGTAAAAAAGTCTCACTCAAATAAGAATTCAGATCAACCTATCAATCTTGTGAAACATATAGGGACCTAGTTAGCTAAACACCAATCAAGAATATGGACTTAAGCACATAGTTGCAAAACCCTAACAATGCTAAGCAATGAAGAGGAATCAAACAAAGGCAAGATCTTTCAATGCATACTATCTACCCATCAAGCAAGAATCTAAAAAAATCCACTATTTAGCCCTAAGCGAATCATCTAGCAAGGTTTAACTATCACTTTGGTGTCACTGAACAAAGGAAACATAGACCAAGCTAAACTATAAGGCCAAATAAGCGAACCATGGATAGAGATGAGATATTAAACCATCTAGTGAACCATATGCATCGATCAATACAACATTCAATCAAAAGAAACAAGCTTTATGAACAATTATCACTTTGCAAGAGAAGGAGACAACAGAGAACAAACTAATCAAGCCTAATCACCTCTTAATAACATCTTAATCACCACTTTCCCTACTTAGAACCATAAACCTAAAGTAAACTACTCACTAATCATGTTCAATCCCATTTGTTTAGAGTTAAACATGATCAGATGAGATTAAAATGCAAAGATAATAAATCTACACTACCATGGTGCTAGAAATAAGATCAAAAGACAAGATTAAACCATAAAATAGCAAACTTTATTAAAGGAAAAGTAACTAGAGCAATCGCTCTTTAAGGTTTAAGAACAAGATGAAAGGTGTAAGTTTTTTGATAGAAAGACTAAGATAGGATAAAGACAATGTTTTGTGGCTTCCGTTTTATAGTAGGGAACCAAAAGAAGCTTAAAAAACCTAAAAACAAGATAAGGTCAACGAAAATCAAGTGGTCAACGCGCGGATGAGTTGCATTAAGTTTGTACGAACGATGTTCTGCTCGATGCAGAACCTCAATATTGCTCGTGCAGCACGTATCGGATTCCTTGCTCGATGCTGGACCTCGATGCAGACCAAAGGCTTAGACTCCTCGAACTGATCCTCTTCCTCACGTCCTGCGGCTTACATCGAGCACACTCCACATAGGTTTTGCTCGATAACCTTGCTCGATATGGACAAGACTTTGCAAAAGCTCCTTCTTGACATCCTCTTAGAACATGAGATGCTTCCATCTCCTTCCCAACTCCAAGAACCTCCAAAAACACCTGAAAACCACCACAAACATGCACATGTATGCAAATGTATGCATTCCTAAGCTAAATTCATGTAATGTTGATTCTAAGTGCAAATAAGACTAAAATGCTAAACTATAATGCAAAAACAAAGGAAAAGATGCATGAAATACAGTCTAAAATGCTTTAAAATAGCAAGCTATCAATGGCAACAACGCCAAATTGAAGAAGGACTTTTTGCAAGTCTTAACTCAATCCCTCTCTAATCAGATGTAGCATAGAAGAGGTTTATTGATCCATCTAGGAGCTAGAATAAAAGAGATGCAAGACACTAACTAAGCTTAACCATGTATGATGAGGAAGGATAATTCTAACAACCTAAGTGATCAAAGTTGAAATGCATGCACAAAAGAGAAAACTAGCAAGACTAAAGCAAGTAATGCAATGCAAACAAACTAAATGCAACAGAAACTAACAAGGAAATGATCTAAATGCAACAGGACTAAGAACCAAAATAAATGCTAAATACAATAACCTGAAATGCAAGGCAAGGAATAGAAGAAAAGTAAAGCTACTAAAAACAGAGGAAACATAACACAAGATGATCAAATGCAAAGAACAATAAGGTGCAGGTTCAAGGCTAGAGCAATGATGACTTGGGGATTACTTAGTATCAAACCTAGAGTAGTCAAGACCAATAACAAGCAAAGAACATGATGAAGCCACTAATTAATCAATCTGCAAACAGAACAGAGATGTCTAAGTTAAGTACACGTCATACCCACTTGTGATGGCGTATTTGTGCAAAACCAGCTTGAAAACACAAGACTCTTATAGACCAAACATGCTACCTAAATCACAATATAATCATCTAGTAGAATGTTCCTAACAAAGTCCTTTCAGACATTTAAACAAACACTTGTGATGCAGCAAACACCTAAGATCAGTTTCACCCTAAAATAGTTACTAAGCACTTAGAACAACTAAGTTAGTTGCTCTAAGCATAAATCAAACCAATACTCCCTAAGTTATCAACCGATCATCCCCAAATCTGCTCTAACCTTAAACGATATGAAACTACTCACAACACATCATGAAATCAACAGAAACAAGCAGAAAAGGCAGATCAAACATGATTAAACAAGAACTAGAAAGAAAATAACAAAGGAAGTGTAAAACTTTATTAAAAGAGTGATCTTGATCAAAATCTCATCAAATCCCCTTTGGGTTTCTCCCTCCGGTCGAAAAAGTGATAAAAAAGATAAAGTTTAGCTTAAATAAGCCAAAAAGATAAGGTTTGACAAAAAATAGAAAAAGCTTGGTCAACTCTTTGGCGTTGAAAAATCAGGGTACATAGCTGGGTGTTCCTCTCGATGTATCCAGCTCGATGTAGAATAGCTCTCGTTGCGGTTCGGTTGCTCAATGGTTACTCGGCATACAACAAGTCTTGGGTCGTATCGGGTAGGTGGTCTGGTGTTCAGCTCGATGTTGGACCTTGATATGCCCTGTCTCTTCGTATCGGCTTGTACGGCATGCTTAGCTCGATGCACTACCCCGTTGCAGTCTCGGAGTCCTTGGTCAAATTCTTCTTCATTGTCCGACGCTCCACATCAGGCTAGCTTCATTGGTGTTCTGCTCGATATCGTTGCTCGATATGGGATCAGACTTCGCAAAAGCTCCTTCTTTGACATCCTCTTCGAACTTGAGCTGCTTTCATCTCCTTCCCAGCTCCAAGAACCTCCATAAACACCTGAAAATCATCACAGACATGCACATGTATGCATTCCTAACCTATATGCATGCAATGTCTAATCTAAGTGCAAATGAGACTAAAATGCCAAACTATATTGCAAAAGCAGGGGAAAAGATGCATGAAATGCAGCCTAAGATTCTCTATTATAGTAAGCTATCAGGGTCCCACATCGGGGTCTTTGCTCGGTTCAACAGGATGTGTGTTAAAGATCGGTATGGATGCCTCTACACTCATATTCAGGCTCCACGTTCTTCATGAAAGTTGTAGAGGATCTGAATAGCTTTACAATGGTGGTCGAATCATGTCATTTGGATCTGGGGGTTAAAGAGATAGAGTGATTTAAGCTATGCAGTGTTCACCAGCCTGCTGTACCGGGGAAGCGCATCGACTAAAACCCATGCAAAACTGCCCGATGCACGCTGAACCGACCAAAGCTGTCTGAAGCAACATGACAGACTGCATTGGCTTATTGCATCGATCAAAACATCATCCATTCTGACGGATGCACTTTATCCGCGAGTTGACCAACTCTTTCTACTTTTGACTAAACCTTATCCTTTCACCTTTATAAGCTTTCAGATTATCCTTATCTTCTTTTATCTTCTTTTTTCAACCTTGTGGGAAACCACAAAGAGATTTTATGGGATTCTGATCAAGATCAACTTTTTAATAATGTTTTGCACTTCCTATGTTATGTACCTTCTAGTTCTTATTTGACCATGTTTGATTTGTCATCTCTGCTTGTTTCTGTTGATTTCATGATGTGTTGTGACTAACTATAGTTTGATGTTAGAGCAGATTTGGGGATGATTGGTTGATAACTTAGGGAGTTTTGGTTTAATTCTTGCTTGAATAACTTAGCTTAGTTTTTCTTAGTGCTTAGTAACTCTTTTAGGGTGAAACTGATCTTAGGTGTTTGCTGCATCAAATATGTTTGTTTAAATGCCTGAAAGAACTTTGCTAGAAACTATCACCTAGATGAGTATATTGCGTTTAGGTTGTTTATTTGGTCTTTAAGAGTCTTGTGTGTCCATGCTTGTTTTGCACAAATACGTCATCACAAGTGGGTCTGACATGTGCTTAATTTAGACATCTTTGCTTTGTTTGCAAATTGATTGAATTAGTAGCTTGATCATGTTCTTAGCTTGTTATTAGTCTTGATTATCCTAGTTTTGATACTAAGTAATCCCCAAGTCATTATTGCTCTAGCCTTGATCCTGCGCCTTATTGTTCATTGCATTTTCATCATTTTGTGCTCTGTTTTTCTATGTTCTTAGTTGCTTTGCTTTGCTTCATTCGAATTGTCTTTAGTCTCATATCTTGCCTTGCATTTTAAGCTATTGCATTTAGCTTTCATTCTCTCATCTTGCATTTCCATTTGACTCATGCTTTCTTTGATTCATGTTGCATTTAGCTTCTTTGCATTTCAGACTTTGCTTTACTCTTGCTAGTCTTCTCTTTTGTGCATGCATTTCATCTTTGATCACTTATGTTGTTAGATAAACCCGTCTCTATCATATTGGTTAAGCTTCGTTAGTACCTTGCATTTCTTTTATTCTAGCACTTAGATGGATTTATAAACCTCATCTAGACTACATCTGATTTAGAGAGGGATTGAGTTAAGACTTGCAAAAGTCCTTCTTCAATTTGGCGCCGTTGCCATTCTAGGATTGCTTAGATAATTGAGTTTAGGTTCTTGCTTAGACTTAACTATCTTTTACTTTACTAATCACTTTACCTTTCTTGGTCTATTTTCTGAGGTACAATGGCTGATCAACACCATCACAGATCTGCTTATCAAGCTCAGTTCAAAGAAGTCGAAGCTCCAGTTCAGAGGTTACATAGGCCAGTGCCTCAGATTGCTAGAAGAGCATAACACATTGGTTCTCATGATGCTCCTTATCTTCACACTAGATGCAGAGGTATACTTCCTCCACCATCTCAAGAGAATCACTTTGAGATCAAGAATAGTGTGATTGCAATGGTACAAGCCAACCGCTTCAATGGTACACCTATGGAGGATCCGCTTGATCACTTGGACAGCTTTGAGTGCCTTTGCAGTTTACAACAGATCAGTGGTATCATAGAAGATGGCTTCCAACTGAGGTTATTTCCTTTCTCTCTTGCTGATTGTGCACATTTGTGGGAGAGATCTTTTCCTTGTGGATCAATATGTTCATGGGATGATTGCAAAAGAGTGTTTCTTGCAAAGTTTTACTCTTCTACCAGGACAGCTATGGCAGAACATATCAGGTTTCACACAATCACTAAATGAACCATTTTGTTAAACATGGGAAAGATTTCAGGGATATACATTGCGCTGCCCTCACCATGGTTTCTCAACAGAGTCATTGCTCAGCACGCTTTACAAAGGAGTATTGCCAAGGTTTAAGATGTTGCTAGACACAACCAGCAATGGACATTTCCTGGGTACAAGTGTAGAAGACGGTTTCCAGCTGATTGAAAACCTTCCCTTGAGTAATGGTGACTACGCAGATGAGCGAGAGGACAGCTACAAGAAGAATACTGAAGTCTCACTTCACCAAACGAAGCAGGATATGTTAGCACTAAGTGCTAAACTAGACTTGTTGATTGAGCAATCTATAAGTCAATCAACAAAGGCTAAGGAGAAGACATCAGCCCATGCACATGCTTACAACTTAGAAGCTGAAGCCTACTATGTGCAGCAATAATAGACCTGATAGGTAGCTATATTATAGTGTTTTAGGATGAATTTCATACATATTTTCTCTTGTTCTTGCATTATTTCGTATCATTTTAGTCTCATTTGCATATAGAAGTAGCCATGCTTACATTTGCATGTTTGAGGTGTATTTCAGGTGTTTTTGTGGCTAAAGAGACTTATGGGAGAATGAAAGATCATCTGGAGTCAAAGACATAGTCAAGAAGAATGAAGCCAAGCTGTTTAGAAGCTGCACTGAAGTCCCACGAGGTCTTTTCTCGGTTCAACAGAGTGCGAGTTAAACATCAGTCCGGACGAAGCCTCTGCCCTCATATTCAGGCACCACGTCAGTAATGGAAGTTGTAGAGGATCTGAACAGCTTTCCAATGGTGGTCAAATCATTTCATTTTAAGCTGGGGTTCAAGAGATAGAGTTATTTAAGCTACGCACGAGCCTGCTGTACCGGGGAACCGCATCGACCAAAACCCAGACAAAACTCCCCGATGCGTGCTAAACCAACCAAAGCTGTCTGAAGCAACAGGGAAAGACTGCATTGGCCAACTGCATCGAGCAAAACATCTACGGTACACCCCGATATGCTTTATCCGAGAGTTGACCGACTTTTTCCACTTTTTGACCAAACCTTATCCTTTCACTTATTTAAGCTTTTGGCTTATCTTTTTGTTATATTATTTTCTTCTTTATCTTATTTTCGACCTGAGGGGAAACCTAAAAAGGGATTTGATGAGATTTTGATCAAGATCACTATTTTAATAATGTTTTGCATTTCCTTTGTTATTTTCCTTATAATCTTGTTTAATCATGTTTGATCTGTCTTTTCTGCTTGTTTCTGTTGAGTTCATAATGTGTTGTGAGTAGTTTAATATGGTTTGAGGTTAGATCAGATTTGGGGATGATTGGTTGATAACTGAGGGAGTTTTGGTTTGATTCATGCTTAGATCAACTAACTTAGTTGTTCTAAGTGCTTAGTAACTCTTTTAGGGTGAAACTGATCTTAGGTGTTTTCTGCATCACAAGTGTTTGTTTAAATGCCTGAAAGAACTTTTCTAGGAACATTCTCGTAGATGATTATATTAGCGTTTAGGTATCAAGTTTGGTCTATAAGAGTCTTGTGTTTTCATGCTGGTTTTGCACAAATACGTCATCATAAGTGGGTCTGACATGTGCTTAACTTAGTCATCTACGCTCTATTTGCAGATTGATTTATTTAGTGGCCTCATCATGTTCTTTACTTGTTATTGGTCTTGATTACCCTAAGTTTGATACTAAGTAATCCCCAAGTCATAATTGCTCTAGCCTTGAACCTGCACCTTATTGTTCTTTGCATTTGATCATCTTGTGTTCTGATTTCCTATGTTTTGAGTTGCTTTGCTTTTGTTCCATTCCTTGCCTTGCATTTCAAGTTATTGCATTTAGCATTCATTTTGGTTCTTGCACTTCCATTGCTTTGTTTACCTTAGTCATGTTGCATTTAGATCTTTGCCTTGTTAGTTTCTGCTGCATTTAGTTTCTTTGCATCGCATTACTTGCTTTAGTCTTGCTAGATTTCCCTTTTGGTTGTGCATTTCTTCTTTGATCACTTAGGTTGTTAGAATCATCTTTCTTCATCATGCATGGTTAAGGTTAGTTAGTGCCTTGCATCTCTTTTATTCTAGCTCCTAGATGGATTGATAAACCTCATCTATACTACATATGATTCAAAGAGGGATCTAGTTAAGAGGTGCGCCGTTGCCATTCTAGGATTATTAGATAATTGAGTTTAGGTTCTTGCTTAGACTTAACCACCTCTTACTTCACTAACCACTTTACCTTTCTTGCTCTGTTTTCTCAGGTACCATGGCTAATCCAAACCACTTTAGACCTGCTCATCAAGCTCAATGCAAAGAAGATGAAGCTCCAGTTCAGAGGTTACATAGGCCAGTGCCTCAGATTGCTAGAAGAGTACATCACATTGGTTCTCATGATGCTCCTTACATTCATACTAGAGTATTAGGTATACTCCCTCCACCATCTCAAGAGCATCATTTTGAGATCAAAAGCAGTGTAATTGCATTGGTACAAGCCAACCGCTTCAACGGCACTTCTATGGAGGATCCGCTTGATCACTTGGACAGCTTGGAGAGTATTTGAAGCTTACAAAAGATCAGTGGTGTCACAGAAGATAGTTTTAAACGGAGGTTATTCCCCTTCTCTCTTAGTGATCATGCACATTTGTGGGAAAGATCTCTGCCTTGTGGATCAATATGTTATTGGGATGACTGCAAAAGAGTGTATCTTGCACAGTTTTACTCTTCTACCAGGACAGCTACTCCAAGGCAGCACATCTCAAGTTTCAAACAATCACATGATAAGCCATTCTGTTCAGCATGGGAAAGATTTCAAGGTTACACCCTACGCTGCCCTCATAACAGTTTCTCCAAAGAGTCACTGCTCAGCACATTCTACAGAGGAGTGTCACCACAGTTGAAAATGCTGTTAGACACAGCCAGTAATGGCCACTTCTTGGGTACAGGTGTTGAGAATGGTTTGCAGCTGATTGAAAACCTTGCAATGAGCAATGGAAACTCCGCCGATGATCATGAGGATACCTACAGGAGGGGTACTGACGCTTGTTTTCTCCAGACACACCAGGTGTGATTGCAATCGGTGCTAAGGTAGACTTGTTACTTGAGAAGTCCATGCATCCATCACCACAAGTTAAGGAGAAGAAGTCAGTTCTTGGCAATGCTTCCAACTTAGAAGCTGAAACAGACTATGTGCAGCAACAACAAGATGTGCATCATGAGCCTTACCAGGATACAAGCTATGACACATTCAATGCTTATAACCCGAAAGTGAAAAATAGGGAGAGTACTCCATTATATAACCTGCTTGGTGTTCCCATTCAACAGCACTATAGCTTTGCACCTTCACATGAAGCACTTCAAGAGAGTATATATGCAACCGAGTTTGTGCCACAACATCAAGTAGCCGCTGCACCTGTCCAGGATATCCCTAGTCCTTCAACTGCACCACATCTACACCTGACACAACCACAGCTAAGCTGCTTGAGCAACTACTTGCAGGTTAACAAAACACAATGGCAATGCATGCTAGTCTACTACAGGAGTTCGAGAAAGTCCATGATGAGCTTGCTATTCTTAAGGCCAACAAGATCTCCTCTCCTACAGCTCCACAACAAGCGCCACAAGCTGTGAAAGCAATAACTACTAGGAGTGGTAAACAGCTACAAGGTCCTATGGCACCAAAACCTCTTCATGTGGACATTGACAAGCAAAGTGATGGGGGGGGGGGGGGGATGTCTCTTGAGACTCATGAAGAAGAGACCAAAGCTGAATCAGAGATGGAAAGGAAAGCTGAGGCAGAGCATGTGAGAAAAGGAAAACAAGTGGTTGATGAAGCACAAAGACAAGCCGTACAACCTACAAGGAAGGAACCTGTCTTTGTTCCTCCTCCTTACAAGCCACCACTCCCCTTTCCAAGAAGAATCAAGAAGCAGTTGGTGGAGAAATACAAGCAGCTTTTTGAGGAGAAAATGAAAAAAATAGAGCTGATTACACCCTTTCTTGATGCATTAATGCTTATGCCTCAATACCAGAAGTTCTTGACCGATGCGGTTGCAGAAAGACAAAATGAGATGAAAGGGATGGTTGTTATTGCACATGAAGTTAATGCTATCATATAGCAACAACCTCCACCTGGGAAGTTAGAAGACCCTGGATGCTTCACTCTACCATGCTCCATAGGACAACTCACATTCAGCAATTGTTTGTGTGATCTTGGAGCAAGCGTGAGTCTTATGCCCTTCTCCACTACAAAGCGCATAGGATTCAAAAGCTTTAGACCAAGCAGGATAACTTTTGTGTTAGCTGACTGTTCTGTTAGACATCCTGTTGGACTCCTTGAGAACCTCCCTGTCCGAGTTGGAGAGATTGAAGTACCAACTAATTTTGTTGTGTTAGAGCTTCATGCTGAACCACCAGATCCTCTGATACTTGGCACACCCTTCCTTGCTCAGCTGATGCATTGATAGATGTAAAGGGAGTAAAGATAGAGCTGCATTTGGGGAATGACATAGTTCTCAAGTATGACATACATGAGGTCCTGAAGAAGCCAACAATAGAAGGACAAGTGTTCAAATTTGATGCTAAAGATGAGCTGAATGATGAGATTTTTGAGGAGTTAAACACAAAGAATCATCTGAGTGTGGTGTTGACTAAGGAACCAGGAAAATATGGGAACTTGCATTAAGAAACTTCAGACTATGGGCGGCTGTTCAAGAAGCACA
This sequence comes from Thlaspi arvense, assembly GCA_911865555.2. Classification (NCBI taxonomy): domain Eukaryota; kingdom Viridiplantae; phylum Streptophyta; class Magnoliopsida; order Brassicales; family Brassicaceae; genus Thlaspi; species Thlaspi arvense. Next base: position 46,398,788 of record OU466862.2, read on the forward strand.
AGTTAGACTTACACGACAAGCCGTTTGTTGAACTAAGAAGTGGAGTGGTGAGCTCAGTGCATCAAAAGGCTACTAACACTAAGGATGGCAAGTCAGAACCGGATAATAAAGATGATGACCTCAAGCCACCTCCCAAAAGGCTAAAGGTACTTAACAGATGTGCTTGGCGCCTAGTTGATATCTCTCATAATTTCATCATATAAGCTTGCATTTAGTTCATATTTTTGTCCTCTTTTACATGTTTTCCTTTGCTTTTGTCCCATTCTTCTTTGTTTTTAGACTTAGCTTGCATTTATGTTGTAGTTTGCATTTTTTTTGCATAAGGGATGCTTTCATGTACCTAAGGAGCCATTTAAAACAGGAAGGAAGTGTGGGAGTGATCCAGGGAGTTCCCCCAATCAAAGAGGAGCAAGAGAAGTGAAGGAAATCGAGATTTGGCCTACCATCAATCACTGCAAAGTCCACATTGATCGATGTAAAGGAGCAGAAAGAAATAGAGTTTACATCGATCACTCACATCGATCACATGTGATCGATGTCAAGCCACATGACACTCACATCGATCATCAGCATCGACCGATGTAATGGACCCGCGAGTCTTGAAGATCACATCGATCAAAGACTGGTTGATGTCAAGGACCAGAGAAGCACATTGATCAGCTACATCGAGCAGACCTGATCGATGTCGTCCACATCGAGCACCCACATCGATAATAGATGATCGATGTTGACGCAGACTGAAGAAAATTTATTTTCAATTTTGCCACTCTGCATAGACTCCTATAAATACTTAAGATCTCTAATTTCTGGGATCATCCTATTATCCAGCAGTCCTTACTTTTCTAGTTTCTTAATCACATTTTGTACTTTAAATCTTTGGTTGAATTCAATATAGATTTGCATTTCCCTTCTTGTTTAGCCTTTCTAATCATGATTAGCTATATATATCTCTTTGATTTGATGGTTTTGATAAAGATTAGTGAGTAGTACTTTTACGGATTTGAGATGGGTTAGGTTGAGGGAATTTGATACTTGATCTATGGTTGCTTATTGTTAATTTTTCTATTTCCTTTATTGATTGCTTTGTTTAATGCCTAATTATCCTTAGCTAAGTTTATTAGGATCTTAGGCTCATTTTATGCCCACCAAGTGTTTGATGAAATGCCTGAACTGCTTTGCAAGAGAATTGTTTGTCCTAGCTCAAGAGATTGACTGTCTAGGGTGTGATTTGGAAATATAGGATTGATAGATTGTCTTAATGCTTGCTGTTTATCATTTCACTGATGAGAATTAGTTATTGATTTGATGATTAATAAAGAGATTAGTGCCAAGAGATTGGATTATTCTTATAAATGAATTCTATTCATAAGGAATAGCATTGTGTGAGTTTGTAAGCATCATCGGTTGAGTTAAGAGTTCCCTAGCACCAATTATTCCATCTCAAGTCATGCTTTCCTCTGTTATTAGTTCAATTCGAATTTTCTCTGTTTTTGCTTATGTTTTAATTGTTTTGCTTCTGTTCACTCTTAGTTTGGTGTTAGCTTCAGTTCTGTTTGATCATTTAGGTTGTTAGACATTTAAACTATCTCTACCTGCTTGAATTAAGAGCTCTATTGCATTCCCACTGCTTCAATCTTCCCGTTTTGGATTGATAAACTCAATACTACAATGACTAATGTAGGTTGGGGATTAAGATAGGATAAAAACCTACATCAATTTGGCGCCGTTGCCAATAGGGGAGTGCTTTGTTCAGTAGGATTTGTACAGATCTTGAGATCAAGCTTTCTTATTTTCGTTTTTGTTTACTGATTTTCCTTTTTGGTCTAGAATTTCCTTTGTAGGTACCAAAATACTTGCTCTTAAGTGTCTACAACTACAACTGAAGTTCAAGGTCAAAGATTTTGGGTTTGCAACCAACAGATATCAGCTGTGGAAGCACGAAAGAACAACAGTTTGCTGCTGGTTTTGGTTTGCAAGGTCCACAAGGTCTACAAGGTCCTCAAGGAATTCAAGGCTTACAAAGACAGCAAGGTCCCGCTGGTTTACAAGGAGCTTGGTGCATGTGAGGTCAAAGACCATTGAGACATATAGGTGCTGCTGATATCCCTTCAAGTTATGCTTCAAGACAAGATATTCTTCCACCTATGGAGACTCATCACTATGAGATAAAGAGCAGCATGATTACTACGATTCAAGAAAGGAATTTATTTGGCTTGCCTAATCAAGATCCTCTTGAGCACTTGGATCACTTTGAGAGGATCTGTGCTATGACAAAACTTAGTGGAGTTTCAGATGATGGGTTGAGGCTCAGATTGTTCCCATTCTCTCTTGGTGATAGAGCTCAAATGTGGGAAAAGTCTTTGGCACAAGGCAGCATCACCACTTGGGAACAATGCAAAGGTGCCTTCTTAACCAAGTTCTTCTCTCCCTCTAGAAATGCAAGATTCAGAAATGAGATCACAAACTTCAAACAGTGGTCTAATGAGAGCTTTGGAAACACTTTGGAAAGGTTTAGAGGCTTCACTCAACAGTGCCCTCATCATGGCTTCACCAAAGTAATTCTTCTCTCCACACTCTATAAAGGTGTTCTACCAAGAGTAAGAATCCTTCTAGATACAGCAAGCAATGGGTATTTCCTTGGCAAAGATGTTGATGAAGGATAGATACTAGTGGAGAACATGACACTAAGAAATAGGGACTATGTTGATGAGTTTGAGCAGCATGGAAGGACAGCTGAAAAGAGGTTGGAAACAGCAAGACATATGGTAAAAGCTATGCAAGAAAAGGTGGATATGTTGCTCAATGGAGGCCCTCACATTCACCACCATCAAAGGTCCTCTTCTCAATCACTTGGCGCCTATAACCAACAACAAGGGAACATGATACTCCCTACTACTCCTATGCAGCCTGCCTTGGACCCTCAACAACAACCAAGCAATCAGCCTTCTCAAAATTTGGACATCAAGCAACTTTTCCTTCAAATGCACTAAGTCCAAACTGGTGAAATTCAAAGAAGCATGGCTGAAATTCAGAGATGCATGGCTGAAGCTCAAAGAAGCATGGCTGCTGAAATTCAAAGAAGTAGTGACTCCACCAGCAACAACTTCCAGTCCCAAATAGACTCCTTGACTATGAAGCTGAGTAGGCAAGATAACAATGCTCAGCCAGTTACCTTCAAGAGGCCCTTAGAGTATTGCTATGGTATCTCCTCTACTTCCCTAACTACTCACGAAGATAATGAAAACTCTATTGCTGAGATTGAAAGCCTTCTATATGGCCATGATTTTGTTCCTATAACTCCAAAGGTAACTCCAATGGCCTTCCTATACGTCCTCAGCTCCTTAAGGAGTGAGTCTAACTCATCATCACTTAGATTTTTATTCACAATGACCGGATATGTATCATTTGGTCCAAAGAAAGCATACCTTAGCCCATCCAGAAGCTGCTTTAGGTCCACCTTTGGGGCTAGCAGCTCACTCCAGTCGTCCTCCTGGCTTGTGTTGGGGTTGCTGTCATTCCCCTCTTTTGAACCCGAGTCATGAGCTCTTAAGCTGCCATCTTGGACCGCTCCTACCGCAGAGATCGAGTCAACAAGTCGATCGCTCCCTCGTTCTAGGCTGGATCGATGGAACTCTCTCGATTCACTTGCTCGTTTGGATATGGATCGAGCAGGAGATCGATTCACGAGGTCGTTCTCTGAACAGATCGAGTTGTCTCACACGATTGTCCCATCGATCTCTTTCCTGGATCAAGTAATTTGGTCGATCTCCAGGTCGATCTCTAGGCACTGGCCTTCATCTTCTTTCACAACCTTGCGAGAATCAAGGATGTGTACATACTCCTCGGTCTGTTCACTCAAGAAACCATACTCCCCACACTCCTTTGTTAAAGCCAGCTGTAGATGATCCTCTTGTGCCAATTCCTCAAGCAACTCATCAGCCAATTCATCCAAAGTTTCAATGTAGAACGCTTGCCCACCAATAAATGGTTTCTTCAAGACTTCGTTGATGTCAAAGTTCAGCTTGATGTCTTTGCCAAGGTGTAGAGAGATCTTGCCATTCTTCACGTCTATGATGGCTCCAGCAGTTGCTAGAAACAGTCTACCAAGGATTAGAGGATCTCTTGGTTCCTCATCCATTTATAGCACTACAAAATCTGTTGGCACATTCACATTGCTAATCCTCACGGGTAAGTCTTCAAGCATGACCCCAGATCTCCTAGCTTCTTTGGTGCTATCTCCTTGTGGATGATTGCACTGCATTCTTGACTCAGTACCAAGACCTCGTCACTCTCTTTCTCCTTCTTAGCAAGAGTATCCTTCAGAAACTTGGCATATTTTGGCATCATAGCCAAACAATCAACTAACAGCATTTTGATCTCAATGTTCCTTATATGCTTCTCAAACAAGGCTTTATGCTTCTCAAATAACTGCTTCTTGAAACGTCCAGGGAAGGGGAGCTTTGGTTTGTAAGGTGGAGGCACGGAAGCTTCTTTCTCCTTGCAAACTTCCTCCACTTTTTTCTCCAAAACTGCTTCCTTGCCTTTCTTTGGCCTTGCAATGTAGACATTGTCAAACGTGATCTCTTGATCATTTGAGAGATTACTCTCCCCCACTTGAATCACAATGTCCTCATTGTCTTCAGGTATAGACCGTGGTGGTAGCTCTTTCCCACTCCTCAAAGTGATCGCATTGGCATACTCCTTAGGGTTTGTCTCACACTTCCCAGGTAAGCTACCTTGACCGTTTGAACTGGCTTTTCCTTTCTCTAGCTGAGTCTTGTTGTTCAAGTTGGTGATTTGTGTAGATACCTCAGTGAGAGAAGAGTCCAGCCTATTGTTCATATCAACAAACTTTTGATTTGTAGTTGCTTGTCCTTGAAGTAACTGTTGGAACATATCTTGTACCGGATCCTGAGGTGGTGGTTGAACTTGTTGCTGCTGTGGAACAAAACCAGGATGGTAGTCTTTGATCACTTGCTGTTGCTGGCCTTGGAAGTTGCCTTGTCTCTGCCCTTGGTACCCACTGTTTTGTGTAAACCCGCCTTTGTTATAAGGAACAAAAGGTTTTCTTTGTTGTGGAGGGTAGACTTGATCCTTAGGGTTCTCCACATTGGTACTTCTGTAAGACAGGTTGTTGTTGCCTTGATACCCTTGAGCATAGCCCTGTCGCTTAGTATAGTTTTGGCCTCCAAGCCAATTTGTTTCCTCTTGGCTCAGCTCTAACTCTTCTAGAACATCTGTAGCCTCTCCCACAAAGTGTACATGCTTTTGATTTGCAAGTACCAGCTTGTCAATTTTTTCATGAAGTGATTTCAGCTCCTTCTTGTGTGCCTCAAGGTCAGACCCTCTTGGTGCTCTATCATAGTCTTCAGCGTAGTTGCCATCACTCAAAGCAAGATTCTCAATAAGCTCCATTCCCGCTTCTACATCTTGTCCAAGAAAGTTCCCTTTACTCGCGTGTCTAGGAGCATTCGAATATTGGGAAGATCTCCTCTATAGATGGTGCTCAAGAGTGTCTCCTTAGTGAAGCCGTGATGAGGACATGCAATGGTGTAGTCCTTGAACCGCTTCATTGCTTCACTAAAGGTCTCATTCTGTCTTTGTTTAAAACCGCTAATCTCACTCCTTAGCCGAGCTGTCCTTGTGCTTGAGAAGAACTTAGAAAGAAATGCCTTCTTGCAATCAGCCCATGAGGTTATAGTCCCCTGAGGTAAGGTCTTTTCCCAATGTCTTGCTTTATCCCCAAGTGAAAAAGGGAAAAGCCTAAGCTTAAAACTGTCCTCTGAGATTCCATTGATCTTGATCATACCGCACACTTGCTCAAAGTTGTCTAGATAATCTAAAGGATCCTCCATAGCAAGGCCATGGAACTTGTTGTTCTGCACCATTGAGACAAAGCCAAGCTTGATCTCGAAGTTGTTGTTTTGCACCGGTGGTGGAGTGATGCCAAAACAGTTGTGATGAGTGTTTGGTGCATCACCGGCACCAATGATCCTTGGTTGCCTTGGGGCGTGGTTGGGGATTCCATTACCCCTTCCAGCAGCAGCACGGTGAGTTTGAGCCTCGGCTTGGTCTTGCTAGCCCATGACCTCAAAATCAAGAATATCCGGTTGCAATATCTCTTCATAGTCTTGTGCTTGTTCTCTTGCCCTTCTTTCTCTTGCACTTCCAAGTTGATGAATGTTGTCTAGAGGTTGTAGTAAGTTGTTGTCAACACTAGACCTCAGATTCATGTACCTTAGAAGAAAAGTATGAAGGTAGATAGATTAGTAACCAAAGTAAAAATAAAGACTCTACTAAGCCCCAAATCCTAATACTTTCAACTCAAACCCAAGTTGGCAACGGCGCCATTCGATAACAAGCTTTTACTCAGCTGTTTTAGATCAAAGCCTAAAGTAATGCTAATGTTGTAGTATAGCTGCTAGAGGTGTCAATCCAGCTCAGGTTGATGAAAGATACTAAGAATGCAAGAACTTTGTAAATCTAAGTGAAATCCGGATTATTTGAGGAGAAAATCTATAAAAACTAAATGCAACTACTAAATGACCACGAAAACTATTTTAAAATCCCTACTGAAGGGTTAAACAACTAGCAGATGACTTCTAAGAATTTAAAATGAAAGACTACTAATTTTTAAAATTCGAAAGCTAAAGGCAGACAGAAAAGAAAAGTTCTAACAACCTAGGATGATATTTGAGAAACTAAGACAAAAGATGCAAACTTTAGAACTAGGAAATGATAACTTTGAGTTTTAAGATGCTAAAAGTGGATTCAAGGTTGACGGTCATGCTTAAGAGGGTTCAAGATTCAAGCTTTGGGTTTGAAATAATAGACCTACTCATTTGAGTGCTATCTATAAGCCTTGAGAAACTAGAGCTAGATTTATCCATGGCGTGTGGTATAAATCCTTTCCTCAACCTTTCCTCCTAACCAATGGCGTATGGTGGAAAGAAAGGGTGAAGAACATGAAGCATAGATCTTAAAAAATGGCTTAACTAGCTCCCTAAGCATCCATGGCGTTCGGGAAAGGATGAGCTAGTCTCTTGGATTTGGGTTTGAGGGATCTCCTGAATCCTGCTATGGTAAGGAAATCCCTGAGGTCAAAGAGATCTTTCTCAAGAGTTTCTAGGCATTAAAACCCACAAATCCAAGAAGAGAATAAGTTAAAAACAAGAAAAAGACCAAAGCTTAAACCTTTAAACCCCTTAATCACCCCAACCATAAACCCATAAATCACTACTCGCTACACATGATTAAAACACACGAAAATGCAAAGGAAGAAAAGATAGACATAATTAAATTACTAAGGAAGAGAGATTTAAGAGAAATACTTAGATTAAAACAAGATTAAGGGTTTTACAAACTAAGAAAAGCTTAAAAGTAAACAATGGCGGTTTTTAAGAATAAAGATAGATGAAAACTCAAAACAAGAAGGAGACAATATGTATTGTTCTCTTCCGATCCCAAAATAGGGTAGACAAGAGAAATGGTCCCCTCACTAAAATCCAAAATATTATCTGTCCATATAAGGTTCCGAGATCGACCTGAGCAGTCGATCTCTTACTCGATCTTTCTCGTAGAACGTCTTCTCTCGCTCGATCTTCGGGTCGATTCGGTAGGGTGGATCGAGTGCTTCTATCGATCTTCTAGTCGATCCTTGGATGATCGAGTCGCGACCTCGATCTGGCTCTCATTCTTCCCGGGCTTAGTTCCCGTGCCCTCTTCCTTGAAACGACCCAAGCAACTCGATCTTCCGGTCGATCTCGTCTAGATCGACCTGCCTAGCTCGATCTGCACCTCCATCCACGTTCCTTTGCTGCATGGCTGAGTTCCACCAAGTATCCATAATCCTCCTCCCGATCCTTAGCATGTCCATGCACTCTCCATAGCTCCAGTGTATCCAAAACAACCTGAATATGATGCAATAATGCAAGAAATATGCAAAATGCTAATGCAAAGTGTTCTAGGACCTAAAATGAGATAAATGGTGCAAACTAGCCTATTATGGAAGATGTATGCATGAAAACTACTCTAAGTGCATGCTAAATATGCGAAATATATGAGTATATCAACTCCCCCAAACATGCCTTTTGCTTACCCTCAAGCAAACAAAGTTCAAGCTAGGAAGAGAGGTTTAAAAGTGGGAGCTCAAATTTTCAAAAGTGTTTAAGCAAATGAATCAATTCAATGGTTACAATCTCATTTCTAAAATGCAGTACACAAACTTATACTCCAAAGAACTTAGCCATATTCATCACATATTGAATCTCAAATCATGACTCTCCTATTCCAAACAATCCAAGAATCCTAACCTTTAACATTCAATTAGGATCAAACCGTGAATCACACTTATGCATTTTAAAACCGAATACATTTGGCTAGGGACAAGGTTATGAGATAAAAATGATCTCATTCATATGGGTACTCCAAGCTATGGTTTATCTCAAAAAGGGTTGAACTTATGCATAATGCTAAAGGTAAAGGCAATTTATGCATACATGACTAGACTCTCATCTACCCATATACACTAACAATGATCCTAATCCCTCTCTCATTCATTTTCTTTTTCAAGCTCACTCACCCTCTAGAGACTACCCAAATCAAACAAGGCAAGACGCCAAGCAAAACCCAAATAAACACATCATTCAAACCTTCTTATAGCTAGTGGTATGGCCATATAAATACTTAGCTCTTTTCCTTTATTTTGATAGCTCTCTTCTCATATTTTTCTCTTTTTTTATTTACTTGGACTTTTGGCTCTTTTCTTACATTTTTTCATTTTCTTTTTGAGAGCTATCTCATTTTTTCAAACTCGAGCTTTCATTTTAAACAAGGCTAACCACTTAAAACTATGCATCCCTTTTTGTTCAAACCCCAAATCTTTTCAAAACCGAAACAAGTAAGCAAAATAAACAACACCCATGAATTCCCATCCTAACTTTAAGCCTAAAACTAGCTTCAATACGCAAAGCTAGCATCAATATGAGAGCCTAATCATGTCGCCTAAACCTAACACTTTATGCCAAGTTTAACCGAAAATTAAGGCCTCACAAAATCACACACGAAAAATTTGGCTTGAAAGGAGGGTAAGGGTTAAGGTGAGGAGTTCTATTCAGGCTTACAAAAGAGTGGTGAAAGGGATAAGAAAGCCTAAATATGTATATGTGATCCATGTATTCTTTTTCAAATGCACAAGTATGATAATTCAAAATTCATGTTAAGGTTTCACTTTATAGGAAAGGATTCAATTCATGTTTGTTCAACTTAAGCCACAAAAATCAAGACAAATGATCCAAATATAGTTAGAGCTTACTTTCAAAGTTTGAATAAAGAATCAAAGAACTACTAACTAGGGCCTTGAACCAATTCATAAGCTTAAAACACTTTACAAGGATAATTTTCATATCATTGCCCCCTATGCAAATGCAAACAACCTAAATGATTAAAATTCTAGACTCAATCCTAAAATATTTGACAATGCAAATGCAAGCTATATGATTTTTTTAAAAAAAAATTTAAAAATTTAATTATTTTTTTGTATTTTTCTATGCACTTAGGTGAATGCAATGCATGAAGACTCAAGGATGATAACATAAAATAAGATCCAAATAAAAACATGTCAAAGCACACACTCTCCCCCAAACTTGAATGACATCGTCTCCGTGTCAAACAAATTCAAGAGGAGATCAAAAACACAAAGCAAAAATTAAAATAAAAATGCATGATATATACAATGGTTGAGTTTTGGTACCTCGGAGCTAGGCATGACTGGAGCTTGAGGTTGCTCCGGTCCTCCTGCTCTTTCTAGTAGTGTCGTGGAGAATCTCTTTGTCCTTTCCCTTGCTCGTGCCTTCATGTAGAGAAAGACGCCCAGCTTGATTGCTTTCTTGATGCTCACGGATCTCCACACATCCGGTTGATCTCCTCCTCAACTCCGGTTGGTCAACCTCATCACTCAAAGACGCCTCAGATGAGCTTCCTTGTAGGGCTTTGATCTCCTTGGCCAGCTTCTTGATCATCTTTCCTTGCCACTTGTTGACTTTGCGCTGAATCTCAACAACCGAGGCAAGGAACTTCTCAGCCTTTGTGCGTGGCTCATAGTCTAGCTTGGGGAGATCAAAGCTTGATGGCATCTCAGCATCTGTAGGACGGGACTCTGATGGTGAACGAGGGAATTGAGGTTGGAGCTGCTGCGTGTCCAATAGGTGCAAAGCATTCTTCATCTGTTGGGTAGAACTCTATTGTGCCGATGCTTTCTAGGTTCGTCTCGTCTTAGTTGGGCAGAATGCATACCTTCTTCTCATGATCATTTTTGTAGAAGAATTAAGCATAGAAACCTGGAGCTGGAGTAGGTCCCAAGGAATCGGTGTTACGCATGTAGGTCTCATCCATGTAAGCATGCTCCACACAAGGCTCGAACTGCGCAAGAGGCACTCCCGCTTGTATGAACATTGGTGTGAGGAAACCTCCTATGAGTGCAGAGCTCGCCTTACACCTTAACGCCCAAGCTTTGTACTTGACCAGTGAAGAAGCCAAGATGCATCCGTAGTTGACGTCTTCCCCAAGCTCATCCTCCATTGGGTCCTCATCCTCCTTGGCATCGCAAACAATCTTCTTAATCCCTTGGAAGTGGAAGCACAGCTCGTTCTTGGTAAGTGTTGGGGCCACAGATCTTCCACTGAATGTGTTGGCCAGAAGCTTGAGGGTGTATCTTAGCACAGGATTCCTCACTTTCTTGATCTTGGCTGTATTGGCCTTGTAGTCTCCATCGCTAATCAAGTCCCATAGATCATTCGCCGATTTGAATCGTGGGAACTCCACAAGCTTTGCTGCAGCATTGAGACCATAGGCTTGGCATAGCTCAGGGATGGAGAGGTGGTAGGCTTGCCTTCTGATCTTGAACGTGACATGACCCTTTGAAGGAGTTTGGATGCTTGGATCTTCATAAGAGAAGTCTAAGGTGGAGAGGAAGTCAAGCGTGACCTCGGGGTAAGTTGGGCAATCCATCCTTGATAGGCAAGCAAGGCCCATGTTCTTGAGCAACTCATCAAAATCTCCCAACAGCCCTAGCCATTCCAAGAGATCCCTACTTGCAAACTTTTTAGGCTCAAACCGCAACCTCTCAAGCCTCTTCTTTGCCTTCTGCTCATCCTTATCCATCTGACCCTTTCTTCAACCACTTGCTGAGTCTCCTCTTGAGTTGCCAAATCTCTTCTTCTCTTATTTGGTGCCATGGTACCTGAAACACAAGTTCTCAAAGAGAAGGTGAGTATAGGCGAATAAGAGAAAAAAATAAGGCAAGAGAGAAAAACTCTGAAGATAAATCCTAGATTTTTGGGGATTTTCTAAAATTTATCAATAAATAGAAGATGAAAATCTCTTGAGATAAGGCTAAATCAAGAAAATTTTCCTAATACTTAGATACTCCAAAAAATTTGTCCTAATCCCTAGCAAATAACATTCAACCAACTTAACAAAAAGTAAATTTTCTTAAAAACTCAAACATGAAATTCAAGAAATTTCAAAAATACCTTTGAAAAGGGAAGTTGAGAAGATGTTATATGTCTTTAAAAACCGAACTCACACTCTCTCTTTCTAAAAATCAGTTTCGAAATGCAATGTGAAGAGAGTGTGGATGCAAGGTGGTTATAAAGACAAAAATCTATGGATGCATGCAAGTGGTTTCTGAAAAGTGTGGTCAAGGCACATCTTTCATGGTCAAAGATGCTTGCCTTGACCAAAATTCAAATTTAAAATGGGAGGGAAAGAGAAAAGAGGGGGAAAGTTTGAACCAACCTCGGCATGAGATCGAGTCAAATTGGTCGATCTTGACCTCGATCTCATGCCCATTCTGTCTGTGATCGAGAGGCTTGCTCGATTGGGGGCTCGATCTGATTTGAATCGAGCCTTAGATCGAGTCTGCTCCTCGTTCCAGGATTCCAAGTGGTTATGGCCATGTTCCTTGGATCGAGCTCCTTGATCTATTTCGAGGTCGTTTTGGCAAGGATCGAGTGAGCTGATCGATTGAACTGATCGATCCAGTTCGAGGATCGAGTGAGACCAGTCGATCCACACCCCGTTTGCATTTCAAGCTAAACGTATGGGTGGGTCATCCTCTCACAATCGAGTGACTCACTCGATTGTCTACTAGATCTCATCTAGATCGAGTGACTTCACTCGATTGACTAGCTCGATCTAGTAAAGATCGAGCCAGGATAGGTCGATCCATCACTCGATCGTTTGCCTCTGTTTCTCCTTTCCTTGCCTTGTTGACTCTAAGATCATGATCTCCGGTTCCCATCTCCTTGTACCTACACACTTAAACTAAAAAGCATAAAATTGAAACAGAAAAAAATCAAAAATATGTACAATGATAGTCATGGGAATGCCTCCCAAGTGCGCTTGTTTTACGTCTCTTAGCTTGACTTTACTTGGTTTAGGCTAGAAGGGGGTCTTGGAGAAGCAACGTGATTCTCTCCTTGCTGCAATCACTCGCCATGTAGGGCTTGAATCTTTGCCCATTCACCGTGAAACTCTGTTCACCCTTGCCTACCAAAGTAACTGTGCCATACGGTAGTACTTCTCTTATCTCAAACGGACCGCTCCATCTAGACTTGAGCTTCCCGGGGAACAACTTCAAACGTGAGTTGTAGAGCAAAACCAGACTTCTCTCTTTGAGTTCCTTAAGCACCATCTTCTTGTCATGCATGGCTTTGGTCCTCTCTTTGTAGATCTTGGCGCTTTCATAAGCATCCAACCTCAATTCATCAAGCTCATGAAGTTGCACCAGTCTTCTCTCTTGTGCCATCTTGAGACTGAAGTTCACTTGCTTCACAGCCCAAAGAGCTTTGTGCTCTAACTCAACAGGGAGGTGACAAGATTTACCATAAAGGAGGTTGAAAGGCGTGGTACCAATGGGAGTCTTGAAAGCCGTTTTATAAGCCCAAAGAGCTTCATCAAACTTGCTTGCCCAATCTTTCCTAGTTACCCCCGCGGTTCTCTCTAGGATCGCTTTAATTTGCCTATTGGAAACCTCCACTTGGCCACTGGTTTGAGGGTGATAAGGCGTGGCTACCTTGTGTTTAACTCCATACTTCCTCAAAAGACCCTCAAAAACCTTGTTGATGAAGTGGCTGCCCCCATCACTAATCACCACCTTAGGAACTCCAAACCCTGGAAAAATGATAGTCTTGAAAAGCTTGACTACCACCTTTGAATCATTAGTTGGTGAGGCTATGACTTCCACTCACTTAGACACATAGTCTACTGCCAGAAGGATGTATTTGTTTCCATATGATGATGGAAATGGACCTATAAAATTAATTCCCCAAGTGTCAAAGACATCCACCTCAAAGATAGGTACCTGCGGCATCTCATTCCTCTTGGTTATGTTCCCAGCTGTTTGGCAAGCTTCACACGATTTCACAAACTCATGAGCATCTTTGAAGAGTGTAGGCCACCAAAACCCGTCTTGTAGAACCTTTGTAGCTGTCTTGAATGATGCGAAGTGCCCACCATAAGTCATACCGTGGCAATGGAGAAGAATGTCTCTTGCCTCTTCGGTATAGGCTGTCCACACCCCTCTTGTACAGATAAGGATCATCTTAAAAGTAGTGAGAGATGTCCCTCATGAACTTCTTCCTCTGGTAATGGTCCAGGTGAGTAGGCTCTTCTCCACAACCCAAATAGTTAACAATGTCTGCATACCATGGTAGCTCTTCTTCCTTTAGGCTCAAGACTTCTTCAAACTTCTCCTCTAGCTTTGCACATGTCACGGTGTTAACCATCATTAGCTGCTCCTTAGGGAGTGAGTTATCCAAAGGCAAGACATCATTCACTCTCATCCTTGAAAGATGATCCGCTACACCGTTCTCTATACCCTACTTGTCCTTGATTTCCATATAAAACTCTTGTAAGAGAAGGATCCACCTTAAGAGTCTCGGCTTGGTGTCTTTCTTGGAGTATATGTACCTCAAGGCAGCATGGTCAGTATACACGATGACCTTAGAACCCACCAAGTAAGATCTAAACTTCTTAAAAGCAAAGACCACGACTAGAAGCTCTTTCTCGGTGGTTGAATACTTCACTTGCGTGTCATCCAAGGTACGACTTGCATAGTAAATCACATGCAGCTTCTTATCTTTCCTCTGACCTAAAACAGCACCCACAGTGTAGTCGCTTGCGTCGCACATAATCTCGAAGGGCAAATCCCAATCCAGAGCTTGAACTATAGGCACGGTGACCAAGGCTTCTTTGATTGTCTTAAAGGCTTGTAGGCATTCTTCATCTAATATGAACTAGGTTTCCTTACACAGTAGCCTCGTAATAGGACGTGCTATCTTGGAGAAAGCCTTGATAAACCGTCTGTCGAAGCCAGCGTGCCCCAAGAAGCTCGTAATCCCTTTCACATTAACCGGAGGCTCTAAGTTCATCATAACCTCTATCTTTGCCTTGTCAACCTCAATCCCATGCTCAGAAATCTTATGCCCGAGTACAATGCCTTCCCTCACCATAAAGTGACACTTTTCCCAATTCAGCACCAAGTTTTTCTCCTCACATCTCTTGAGAACCCTGCAAAGATTTGACAAACAACCATCAAACGAAGCACCATACACAAAAAAATCATCCATGAAAACTTCCACCATTTCCTCTATGAGGTTAGAGAAAATAGACATCATGCACCTTTGAAAGGTTGCTGGTGCATTACATAACCCAAATGGCATCCTTCGATAAGCAAAGGTACCATAGGGGCATGTGAAAGTGGTTTTCTCTTGGTCATTTGGGTGAATGGAGATTTGAAAGAAACCGCTATAGCCATCTAGAAAACAGTAGTATGCGTGATTGGCTAATCGTTCTAGCATTTGATCAATGAAGGGAAGAGAGAAATGATATTTCCTAGTGGCTGAGTTGAGTTTCCTATAATCAATACACATTCTATGTCCGGTTATTGTTCTTGTAGGAATTAACTCATATTTTTCATTTTTTATAACCGTGATACCCCCTTTCTTTGGTACCACATGGGTCGGAGAGACCCATGTGCTATCACTGATAGGGTATATCACGTCAGCCTCTAAGAATTTTAAGATTTCTTTCTTGACCACTTTTTTTAAATTTGGGTTCAAATGTCTTTGATGTTCAATGGAAGATGTGTTTTCATTATCTAAGTGAATCCTATGAGTACAAAGCATTGGTAAAAGACCCTTGATGTCACTGAGAGAGTACCCAAGGGCCTTCCTATACTTCCTCAGCTCCTTAAGGAGTGAGTCTAACTCATCATCACTTATATTTTCATTCACAATGACCGGATATGTATCATTTGGTCCCAAGAAAGCTTACCTTAGCCCATCCGGAAGCTGCTTTAGGTCCACCTTTGGGGCTAGCAGCTCACTCCACTCGTCCTCCCGGCTTGTGTTGGGGTTACTGTCCTCATTCCCCTCTTTTAAACCCGAGTCATGAGCTCTTAAGCTGTTATCTTCGACCGCTCCTACCACAGAGATCGAGTCAACCAGTTGATCGCTCCCTCGTTCTAGGCTGGATCAATTGCACTCTCTCAATTCACTTGCTCGATTGGATACGGATCGAGCAGGAGATCGATTCACGAGGTTATTCTCTGAACAGATCGAGTTGACTCGCTCGATTGTCCCATCGATCTCTTTCCTGGATCGAGTAATTTGGTCGATCTCCAGGTCGATCTCTAGGCACTGGCCTTCATCTTCTTTCACAACCTTGCGAGAATCAAGGATGTGTACATACTCCTGGGTCTGTTCACTCAAGAAACCATACTTCCCACACTCATTTGTCAAAGCCAGCTGTAGATGATCCTCTTGTGCCAATTCCTCAAGCAACTCATCAGCCAATTCATCCAAAGTTTCAATGTAGAACGCTTGCCCACCAATCGTTGGTTTCTTCAAGACTTCGTTGATGTCAAAGTTCAGCTTGATGTCTTTGCCAAGGTGTAGAGAGATCTTGCCATTCTTCACGTCTATGATGGCTCCAGCAGTTGCTAGAAACGGTCTACCAAGGATTAGAGGGTCTCTTAGTTCCTCATTCATTTCTAGCACTACAAATTCTGTTGGCACATTCACATTGCTAATCTTCACTGGTAAGTCCTCGAGCATGCCTATAGGAGCCTTATGCTTCGGTCAGCCAGAATGAGTGAGATTCTACACTCCTTAAACTTGGTAAAGCCTAGCTTTTTGGCAATGGAGTGAGGCATAAGGTTTATGCTTGCTCCTATATCACATAACCAACTCTCAAACTTCAAAGGCCCTAGTGCACAAGGGATAGTGAATGACCCCGGATCTCCTAGCTTCTTTGGTGCTATCTCCTTGTGGATGATTGCACTACATTCTTGACTCAGTACCAAGACCTCGTCACTCTCTTTCTCCTTCTTAGCAAGAGTATCCTTCAGAAACTTGGCATATTTTGGCATCATAACCAAGCAATCAACCAACGGCAATTTGATCTCAACGTTCCTTCTGTGCTTCTCAACCAAGGCTTTATGCTTCTCAATCAACTGCTTCTTGAAACGTCCAGGGAAGGGGAGCTTTGGCTTGTAAGGTGGAGGCACGAAAGCTTCTTTCTACTTGCAAACTTCCTCCACTTTTTTCTCCAAAACCGCTGCCTTGCCTTTCTTTGGCCTTGCAATGTAGACATTGTCAAACGTGATCTCTTGATCATTTGAAATATTACTCTCCCCCTCTTGAATCACAATGTCCTCATTGTCTTCAGGTACAGACCGTGGTGGTAGCTCCTTCCCACTTCTCAAAGTGATCGCATTGGCATACTCCTTAGGGTTTGTCTCACACTTCCCGGGTAAGCTACCTTGACCGCTTGAACTGGCTTTTCCTTTCTCTAGCTGGCGAATCTTGTTGTTCAAGTTGGTGATTTGTGTAGATACCTCAGTGAGAGAAGAGTCCAGCCTATTGTTCATATCAACAAAATTTTGATTTGTAGTTGCTTGTCCTTGAAGTAACTGTTGGAACATAGCTTGTACCGGATCCTGAGGTGGCAGAAAATAGACAACTATAGAAAATAATTTGTGTAGATACCTCAGGGTAGCCTTTGTTCACATTGTGTTGCTGTTCACAAAATGTACATGCTTTTGATTTGCAAGTACCAGCTTGTCAATTTTTTCATGAAGTGATTTCAGCTCCTTCTTGTGTGCCTCAAGGTTAGACCCTCTTGGTGCTCTATCATAGTCTTCAGCGTAGATGTCATCACTCCAAGCAAGATTCTCAATAAGCTCCATTCCCGCTTCTACATCTTGTCCAAGAAAGTTCCCTTTACTCGTCGTGTCTAGGAGCATTCGAATCTTGGGAAGAGCTCCTCTATAGATGGTGCTCAAGAATGTCTCCTCAGTGAAGCCGTGCTGAGGACATGCAATTGTGTAGTCCTTGAACTGCTCCATTGCTTCACTAAAGGTCTCATTCGGCCTTTGTGTAAAACCGCTAATCTCACTCCTTAGCCGAGCTGTCCTTGTGCTTGAGAAGAACTTAGACAGAAATGCCTTCTTGCAATCAGCCCATGAGGTTATAGTCCCCAGAGGTAAGGTCTTCTTCCAATGTCTTACTTTATCCCCAAGTGAAAAAGGGAAAAGCCTAAGCTTAAAACTGTCCTCCGAGATTCCATTGATCTTGATCATACCGCACACTTGCTCAAAGTTGTCTAGATGCTCCAACGGATCCTCCATAGCAAGGCCATGGAACTTGTTGTTCTTGTGCTTGTTCTTTTGCCCTTCTTTCTCTTCAAAGTCTTGTACTTCTTCTCTTGCCCTTCTTTCTCTTGCACTTCCAAGTTGATGAATGTTGTCTAGAGGTTGTAGTAAGTTGTTGTCACCAATAGACCTGAGATTCATGTACCTGAGAAGACAAGTATGAAGGTAGATAGATTAGTAACCAAAGTAAAAATAAAGACATTTAAGATCCCTACTGAAGGGTTAAACACTAGTAGATGACTTCTAAGAATTTAAAATGCAAGACTACTAGTTTTTAAAATTCGAAAGCTAAAGGCAGACACAAAAGGAAAGTTCTAGCAACCTAGGATGATATTTGAGAAACTAAGACAAAAGATGCAAACTTAAGAGCTAGGAAATGATAACTTTGAGTTTTAAGATGCTAAAAGTGGATTAAAGATTGAGGGTCATGCTTAAGAGGGTTCAAGATTCAAGCTTTGGGTTTGAAAGCATAGACCTACACATTTGAGTGCTATCTCTAAGCCTTGAGAAACTAGAGCTAGATTTATCCATGGCGTGTGGTATAAATCCTTTCCTCAACCTTTCCTCCTAACCCATTGCGTATGGTGGAAAGAAAGGGTGAAGAACATGAAGCACAAATGTCAAAAAAGTGAATTAACTAGATCCCTAAGCATCCATGGCGTTTGGGAAAGGATGAGCTAGTCTCTTTGATTTGGGTTTAAGGGATCTCCTGAATCCTGTTAAGGTAAAGAAATCCCTGAGATCAAAGAGATCTTTCTCAAGAGTCTCTAGGCATTAAAACCCCCAAATCCAAGAAGAGAAAAAGTTAAGAACAAAAAAAAGACCAAAGCTTAAACCTTTAAACCCCTTAATCACCCCAACCTTAAACCCATAAATGACTACTTGCTACACATGATTAAAACACATGAAAATGCGAAGGAAGAAAAGATAGACATGATTAAACTACTAAGCAAGAGAGATTTAAGAGAAATACTTAGATTAAAACAAGATTAAGGGTTTTACAAACTAAGAAAAGCTTAAAAGTAAACAATGGCGGTTTTTAAGCATAAAGATAGATGAAAACTCAAAACAAGAAGGAGACAATATGTATTGTTCTCTCCCGATCCCAAAATAGGGTAGACAAGAGAAATGGTCCCCTCACTAAAATCCAAAATATTAGCTGTCCGGATAAGGTTCCAAGATCGACCTGAGCAGTCGATCTCTTACTCGATCTTTCTCGTAGAACGTCTTCTCTCGCTCGATCTTCGGGTTGATTCGGTAGGGTGGATCGAGTGCTTCTATCGATCTTCTAGTCGATCCTTCGATGATCGAGTCGCGACCTCGATCTGGCCCTCGTTCTTCTCGGGCTTAGTTCTCGTGTCCGTACTCACGTTCGATCACCTTGGTCGATCTTGACCTCCATCCTCTTCCTTGAAACGACCCGAGCAACTCGATCTTCCGGTCGATCTCGTCTAGATCGACCTGCCCAGCTTGATCTGCACCTCGATCCCGGTTCCTTCGCTGCATGGCTAAGTTCCTCCAAGCATCCATAAGCCTCCTCTCGATCCTTAGCATGTCCACGCACTCTCCATAGCTCCAGTGTATCCAAGACAACCTAAATATGATGCAAGAATGCAAGAAATATGCAAAATGCTAATGCAAAGTGTTCTAGGACCTAAAATGAGATAAATGTTGCAAACTAGCCTATTATGGAAGATGTATGCATGAAAACTACTCTAAATGCATGCTAAATATGCGAAATATATGAGTATATCATTCACCACCATCGATCAAGTTGGTGATTTGTGTAGATACCTCAGTGAGAGAAGAGTCCAGCCTATTGTTCATATCAAGAAACTTTTGATTTGTAGTTGCTTGTCCTTGAAGTAACTGTTGGAACATAGCTTGTACCGGATCCGGAGGTGGCGGTTGAACTTGTTCCTGCTGTGGAACGAAACCAGGAGGGTAGCCTTTGTTCACCAGTTGTTGCTGGCCTTGGAAGTTGCCTTGTCTCTGCCCTTGGTACCCACTGTTTTGTGTAAACCCGCCTTTGTTATAAGGAACAAAAGGTTTACCTTGTTGTGGAGGGTACACTTGTTCCTTGGGGTTCTCCACATTGGTAATTCTGTAATACAGGTTGTTGTTGCCGTGATACCCTTGAGCATAGCCTTGTGGCTTAGTATAGTTTTGGCCTCCAACCCAATTTGCTTCCTCTTGGCTCAGCTCTAACTCTTCTAGAACATCCGTAGCCTCTCCCACAATGTGTACATGCTTTTGATTTGCAAGTACCAGCTTGTCAATTTTTTCATGAATTGATTTCAGCTCCTTCTTGTGTGCCTCAATGTCAGACCCTCTTGGTGCTCTATTATAGTCTTCAGCGTAGTTGCCATCACTCAAAGAAAGATTCTCAATAAGCTCCATTCCCACTTCTACATCTTGTCGAAGAAAGTTCCCTTTACTCGTCGTGTCTAGGAGCATTCGAATCTTGGGAAGAGCTCCTCTATAGATGGTGCTCAAGAGTGTCTCCTCAGTGAAGCCGTGCTGAGGACATGCAATGGTGTAGTCCTTGAACCGCTCCATTGCTTCACTAAAGGTCTCATTCGGCCTTTGTGTAAAACCGCTAATCTCACTCCTTAGTCGAGCTGTCCTTGTGCTTGAGAAGAACTTAGACAGAAATGCCTTCTTGCAATCAGCCCATGAGGTTATAGTCCCCTAAAGTAAGGTCATCTCCCAATGTCTTGCTTTATCCCCAAGTGAAAAAAGGGAAAAGCCTAAGCTTAAAACTGTCCTCCGAGATTCCATTGATCTTGATCATACCGTACACTTGCTCAAAGTTGTCTAGATGCTCCAAAGGATCCTCCATAGCAAGGCCATGGAGCTTGTTGTTCTGCACCATTGAGACAAAGCCAGGCTTGATCTCGAAGTTGTTGTTTTGCACCGGTGGTGGAGTGATGCCAAAACGGTTGTGATGAGTGTTTGGTGCATCACCCGCACCAATGATCCTTGGTTGGCTTGGGGCGTGGTTGGGTTCCATTACCCCTACCAGCAGCAGCACGGTGAGGTTGACCTTGGCTTGGTCTTGCTCAGCCATGACCTCAAAATCAAGAATATCCGGTTGCAATATCTCTTCAAAGTCTTGTGCTTGTTCTCTTGCCCTTCTTTCTCTTGCACATCCAACTTGATGAATGTTGTCTAGAGGTTGTAGTAAGTTGTTGTCACCACTAGACCTGAGATTCATGTACATGAGAAGACAAGTATGAAGGCAGATAGATTAGTAACCAAAGTAAAAATAAAGACTTAGTCTCTACTAAGCCCCAAATCCTAATACTTTCAACTCAAACCCAAGTTGGCAACGGCGCCATCTGATAACAAGCTTTTACTCTGCTGTTTTAGATCAAAGCCTAAAGCAATGCTAATGTTGTAGTATAGCTGCTAGAGGTTTCAATCCAGCTCAGGTTGATGAAAGATACTAAGAATGCAAGAACTTTGTAAATCTAAGTGAAATCTGGACTATTTGAGGAGAAAATCTATAAATGCACCTACTAAATGACCACGGAAACTATTTTAAAATCCCTACTGAACGGTTGAACAACTAGCAGATGACTTCTAAGAATTTAAAATGCAAGACTACTAGTTTTTTAAAATTCGAAAGCTAAAGGCAGACAGAAAAGAAAAGTTCTAACAACCTAGGATGATATTTGACAAACTAAGACAAAAGATGCAAAATTTAGAACTAGGAAATAATAACTTTGAGTTTTAAGATGCTAAAAGAGGATTCAAGGTTGACGGTCATGCTTAAGAGGGTTCAAGATTCAAGCTTTTGGTTTGAAAGTATAGACCTAGACATTTTAGTGCTATCTCTAAGCCTTGAGAAACTAGAGCTAGATTTATCCATGGCGTGTGGTATAAAGCCTTTCCTCAACCTTTCCTCCTAACCCATGGCATATGGTGGAAAGAAAGGGTGAAGAACATGAAGCATAGATCTCAAAAAAGTGGCTTAACTAGCTCCCTAAGCATAGATGGCGTTTGGGAAAGGATGAGCTAGTCTCTTGGATTTGGATTTAAGGGATCTCCTGAATCCTGCTAAGGTAAGGAAATTCCTGAGATCAAAGAGATCTTTCTCAAGAGCCTTTGGGCATTAAAACCCCCAAATCCAAGAAGAGAATAAGTTAAGAACAAGAAAAATACCAAAGCTTAAACCTTTAAACCCCTTAATCACCCCAACCTTAAACCTATAAATGACTACTCACTACACATGATTAAAACACACTAAAATATAAAGGATGAAAAGATAGACATGATTAAACTACTAAGCAAGAGAGATTTAAGAGAAATACTTAGATTAAAACAAGATTAAGGGTTTTACAAACTAAGAATCGCTTAAAAGTAAACAATGGCGGTTTTTATGCATAAAGATAGATGAAAACTCAAAACAAGAAGGAGACAATATGTATTGTTCTCTCCCGATCCCAAAATAGGGTAGACAAGAGAAATGGTCCCCTCTCTAAAATCCAAAATATTAGCTGTCCGGATAAGGTTCCAAGATCGACCTGAGCAGTCGATCTCTTTCTCGATCTTTCTCGTAGAACGTCTTCTCTCGCTCGATCTTCGGGTCAATTCTGTAGGGTGGATCGAGTGCTTCTATCGATCTTCTAGTCGATCCTTCGATGATCGAGTCGCGACCTCGATCTGGCCCTCGTTCTTCCCGGGCTTAGTTCCCGTGTTCGTACTCACGTTCGATCACCTTGGTCGATCTTGACCTCGATCCTCTTCCTTGAAACAACCCGAGCAACACGATCTTCCGGTCGATCTCGTCTAGATCGACCTGCCTAGCTCGATCTGCACCTCGATCCCGGTTCCTTCGCTGCATGGCTGAGTTCCTCCAAGCATCCATAAGCCTCCTCTCGATCCTTAGCATGTCCACGCACTCTCCATAGCTCCAGTGTATCCAAAACAACCTGAATATGATGCAAGAATGCAAGAAATATGCAAAATGCTAATGCAAAGTGTTCTAGGACCTAAAATGAGATAAATGGTGCAAACTAGCCTATTATGGAAGATGTATGCATGAAAACTACTCTAAATGCATGCTAAATATGCGAAATATATGAGTATATCAATCACCACCATCAACCACCTACATCGATCATGTCCAACATCGACCACCTACATCGATCATGAATGATCGATGTGAACCTCCTTTCTGCCAAAACCTCTTGTAAGGTACACAATTCCACTTCTTTTCTTTCTGAATCCTTATGTATTCATTCTTAGTATCCCTTATCAACCTCATTCAAGCTTCTATCACACAGATTGTGTAATCTAAGTGTGGGGGAGGGCATTGCATTTGTCATTGTGTTTTGTTTTCTTATTTTCTCTTTTGCATACTTGAGTCTCATGCATTCATGCATTCATCTATATGCACTAAAAATCCATAAAATTTTCACAATTTTCTGGAACCAAAAAGTTCATTTAGTTGCATTTGCATAACTAAGATAGAGTCTAGATGCATTTCATATAGGTTTGTATACATTTGCATAGGGAGTAGATGATGAACACTTGTCAAGATGTTAATGTTTAAGTTGTTTTCAATGCTTTGGTTCTTTGTTGTTTGATTGCATTGTAGTGAGTTTGAAGTTAAGGCTGCTCCACATCTTGAATACTTGCATTGATATTCTTGTCTTATGCTGAAGCTTGCTTTGATTTGATGCCAACTCTGTTTATTAGAACCGTTATCTTGATATTTAATTATCATGTTTATGCATTGAGAGTGATCACATGGCTACCCATATACATACTTGAGTTATCTTCTTCCCTTCTTATCACTCTTGTTAACCCAAGTAGCTGATCCTCATCATTATGGGACAGTTAACAACACCCTAACCCATCCTTCTTTCTGAACTTAAACACTATTGTGAGTGTTTGCGAGGCCTTGCATTGCATTATTTTCGATTATATCTTGGCAAAAAGTGTTAGGAATAAGGCTGGCAAGGAGAAGCTCTCTTGTAGACACCAGCTTGCATCTTGAGCTTGGTATTAGGTTAGGAGTTTGGGAAAGGGTAGTATAAGCTGTTTAAGTCTTATTGTTTATATTTTTTTTAAAAAGAAGAAGAAGAATTATGGGGATGGTATTATGGGGAAATAAGTTAATTTTGTGGGTAAGTATAAGGAAGAAAAGATCTAAGTGTTAAAGAAAAAAATGTGCCAACAATAACAAAGCTTACAAAGTTCATCCCTAGAGGAGAAATCAGACCAAGCAATCCACCAAAAGTGAAGAAAAATGGCGCCAATCATACAACAAAGAAGAGCAAGTTCCAACAAAGAATCAACCACTTAAGCAAAAAGAAGAAGGAGTTTCCCCCAAACATGAAGGAAGGAGAGATCAAGTGCTTTGGGAAAGGGTAGATCTAGGGATTTCACTTTGGGTTTAGAAGATAATAGGTTCATCTTCGGGTAAAAAGGGGTAGAAGAGAGCTTTTACTTGCATGCATAGGTGTGCTTTTACCTTAAGTATTTTGCTTAAAATATAATCATTTCATTGAGTGATCCTTTATGTCATTGAACCCTTATCTGAATGAGATCATTTTTATCTCAGGACCATGTCACTTAAACCAAGTGTGTCCACTTGATTTGAATAAACTTGATCCATTGGTTACCATTATTGAATGTTAAAGAGTTGGCTGATTTGAATGCTTGTGCAGGCTATGATAGGTGTGGCTAAAGCTTTTGAAGTAGAACAATATATTTGCATCTTAGAACCTACAATTTGGACACTAATTCAATTTTTCCATTGGCATCTTTAGTTTTGAGCTCCCACTTTCAAACATCACTCTCCCATGTGTTCTTATTTGCTTAAGGACAAGCAAAAGACAAGCATGGGTGTTGATATCTCTCATAATTGCATCATATAAGCTTGCATTTAGTTCATGTTTTAGTCCTCTTTTGCATGTTTTCCTCTGCTTTTGTGCCACCATACCGCGAAGAATAAAATAGGCTTCGTTGATGGATCTCTTCCTCGACCTATAGTTTCTCATCCTCATTATCGCATTTGGTCACAGTGGAACAGTATGGTTAAGTAGTGGATTCTGAATACGGTCACAAAACCGATCTATGGAAGTATTTTGTGATACAATGATGCTTCTATGATTTGGAAAGACTTGTTGGCTCGTTTTTATATAAAGAATCTACCTCGCTCCTTTCAACTGACTCAGCAAATCTGGTCTCTCCAACAAGGATCCGCAGATTTATCGACCTACTATACACATCTTAAAACTCTGTGGGATGATCTTGATGAAGCAGATTGCGTGAAGACATGTCAGAATTGTTCTTGCTGTAAGGCTACCGCTACTAAAGGGGAACATACGAAGATCATCAAGTACCTGGCAGGCTTGAACGATTCTTACTCTAATGCTCATAGTCAAATCATTATGAAGAAACATGTTCCCGACTTGGCTGAGGTTTACAACCTTCTTGATCAATGAGACTAGTACAACTGACTAGTAGAAACATTAGGTGATTGAATCAAGTCCTAAAAAGTCTTGTATCAATGTGATACAAGAGTTTTGACTCTCTTGGTCAATCACCCCTTGTACTAATCATTGTAGTAAGGGTTTTTTATCAGTCCAAAAGGGGAAGATTGAGGCAGTAGGATTACAGTAGATTTCTTAATTCAAGCAAATATAGATAAGATTGAAGTGTCTAACACTATAAGTGATCAAGCAGAAGTGAAGAGAACATCAAACAAAGAGTGTATAGCAAGCAATGCAACTAAAACATAGGCGAAACAGAGAAATTTCGAATTCAACTAAAAACAGAGAAAAGATGGAACTTAAGATGAGATAATTGGTGCTAGAGAACTCTTAACTCAACCTATGATGCTTACAAACTCACACAATGCTATTCCTGATGCATATAATTCAATTATAAGACTAATCCAATATCTTGGCATTAATCTCTTTGCTAATCATCAAGTCAAGAACTAATTCTCATTAGTGAATTGATAAACAGCAAGCATTAAGACAATTCTATCAATCGTATAATGCCAAATCACTCCCTAGACTGTCAATCTCTTGAGCTAGGATAAGCAATTCTCTTGCAAAGCAGTTCAGGCATTTCATCAAATATTTGGTGGGCATAAAATGAGCCTAAGATCCTAATCAACCTAACTAGAGCTAATCAAGCATTAAACACAGCAATTAAAAAAGGAAATGGAAGAAATAACACTAAGACATTATAGATTAAGCCAAAGTTCCCTAAACCTAACCCATCTCAATTACCTAAAGAGACTACTCACTAATCACCATCAAAACCATCAATTCAAAGAGAAAGAGATATCTAATCATGATTAAGGAGATTAAGCAAGAAGATAAATACAAACTTATACTGAAATCAAGAAAAGATTCAAATTACAAAATAGGGTTCAGAAACTAAAGAAAAAGAGACTGCTGGATAAAGAGATGTTTCAAGAAATTAGGGATTTTAGGTATTTATAGGAGTCTAAGCGAAAATGGTAAAATTGTAAATAAGTTGTCTTTGGATAGGTTCCCGACGGTCACAGGCTGGATCCCATCGGATGACCGATACAGGTTGAGTGGTTTCACGAATACTGTGATATCTTCTGAACGGCATATCAGAATTACCTGACGCCAAGTCCTCCTGAAAGCTAACTCACGTGGCTACAACCTTAATGAAGAGTTTGGAAGCTGAATCAAGACGGAGAGTATTCGTGTGATCTGATCTTCAAGTCGGTTAAGATTAATGGTCAAAACTCCAGATGGACATGTGCTCACTTTATTCGTCGGAATTCTTCAACCACTGATGGGAATGACTCGACATCATTACGAAACAAAATTTAAGTCACGGGGGTACAATATTGATGAAGAACGCCGAGGCTAAATCGGAATGGAAACACCTCATCTGAGCTGATCTTCATTCGATATGGTCCTTCGAGTGATTCCCATCGGTCACTTCCTGACCGATGGTAATGAGGAATGTGATCGATGGTATACTCGCTGGGATCCCATCGGTCACTTCCTGACCGATGGTCCTGTGGAATGTGATCGATGGTATACTCGCAGCATTCGCATCACTCACTCCTTGACCGATGGTCCTGATGACTTGATTGATGGGGGTTGAGCGGTTTCACGAAAACTTCTTTATCTTTCTAACCGCTAATTGAAATGACCTGAAACCAACTCCAGACGCAAGTAACTCATGGGGCTACAACATTTATGAAGACAGTTGAAGCTGAATCGGGTTGGAGATGCCTTTTCCGAGCCGGTTTTGTCAGGTGAAGTTTCTGGCCGCTTCAACAAGGTGCACCTTCTTCTTGTATCTTTTGATATCTGGTGCTGCACCAACCATCATCTACCATGCTCCTTGTAGTCTCAAAACTCTCCAAACATACCTGCCAAACTCCTCAAATGCACAAAACATGCAATGAACACCCTAAATCTACACTAAGTCCTAATTGAATGCAAATGGAACAAAAACAAGCAAAAATGAATGTTTAAAGACTATAAAACAATGCAAAATGTATGCTAATATGGTGTAAATAATGAGTATATCAATACAGAGGAGAAGCTGATTCGTAGGTTCACGAGCGGAGTGCGAGTTGAGCTAAGGAACGGATGTGTGGTCCATGACTTCAGGACAGTGGCTGAGCTAGTAGAGAAGGTGGCATTGTTGGAGTCAGGACAGGCGGAAGCTGCTTTGATGACAGCTGAGGCAGGGACAGCAGTGGCAAAGGGGGGTCAGTCTAGTGAACAGAACCGGAAGTTCGGGAAGGAAGTACCGAGCAAGGGATCCGTGGGTTGCTGCGTGTGCAGCAAGTGTGGCACGGCTCACATTGGCGAGTGTAGACGCGGTGGTAGTGGATGCCACAGGTGCGGGATCTTAGAGCATCGGGTACGAGACTATCCGGAGGAGGATCTGCGAGTGGTTCGTGTGTCCGGCAGTGACAGTGCGGTTTGGGTGTGCTACGGTTGTGGAGAACCAGGGCATTTCAAGCATGAGTGTCCCAAGGCAGGGGTGGTGGAGTAAGTTGTGTCGCAAGGGAAGCGAGCAGGGGAGGCGCTTGCATCAGAGGCCAAGAGACAGGCCATTATGCCAAGGGTGTACACGACGAGTGCAGCAGCAGCTGACGAACCGAGCACTTCTCATCCGATTACTGGTACGTGTGGTACATAGAGTTTTGTGAATTGCTTTTGCGTGTTATGTTTTAGTATATAGTCTTAGCATTCTAGGGAATTAATGTGTAGGGACCGTGCTAATGGGTGAGGTTGAAACCCATGTTTTGTTTGACTCGCGAGCGAGTCATTATTTTTTTAATCCGGATATGATCGGAAAGGGACAGTTCCAGAAGGAACCTGGAGAGTTTAAAAATGTTTCGGTGTGGATTAGCGAAGTAGACATGCCAGCGGATCTAGTGATCTGTAGAGTTTAGTCCTATGATGTCATCTTGGGGATGGACTTGTTAGGCAATCACATAGCTCATTTAGACTGTCGCCAAGGAAGGGTGCGGTTTGAGAGAGACGAAGAGGTTTTGGTTTATCAGGGAGTTAGACCAACCTCGGGAAGTTTGGTGGTTTCAGCTATTCAAGCAGAACGGCTGATAGAGAAAGGGTTGTGAGGCGTATCTAGCAACGATCACTACCACAGAAAGAGAACTGGATGTTGACTTGGGCAGTATACCGGTGGTGCAAGAATTTGAGGATGTCTTTCAAGCGTTGGCAGGACTGCCACCAGCTCGTTCAGATCCGTTCACGATTGAACTTAAGCCGGGGACAGCTCCATTGTCCAAAACACCATACCGGATGGCGCCGGCTGAGATGGCAGAACTGAAGAAGCAGCTAACAGAATTTCTGGACAAGGCGTTCATAAGACCGAGCAGTTCACCATAGGGAGCGCATGTGTTGTTCGTGAAGAAGAAGGATGGGAGCTTTAGGCTATGCGTTGATTACCGCAGATTGAACCGTGTGACCGTGAAGAACAAGTATGCACTTCCCAGGATAGACGAGTTGTTGGACCATCTCAGGGGAGCTACTTGGTTCTCTAAGATCGATTTGGCATCAGAGTACCATCAGATACCCATAGAGGAGACAGACGTGCGTAAGACTGCCTGTCGGACAAGGTATGGTCATTACGAGTTTGTGGTCATGCTGTTTGGTCTGACGAATGCGCCAGCTGCATTCATGAAGTTGATGAATCGCGTGTTCAGGGAGTACCTAGATGAGTTTGTGATCATTTTCATATATGATATTCTAGTATACTCAAAGGGTGAGGAAGAACATATAAGTCATTTGAGGACTGTTCTGGAGAAGTTGCTAGAACAGAAGGTATATACCAAGCTCAGTAAGTGTAGCTTTTGGCAACGACATATAGGATTCTTGGGTCACATTGTATCAGATAAGGGAGTCTCCATGGACCATGAGAAGACTCAGGCCATTGCGGATTGGCCTAGACCAGAGAATGCTACAGAGATAAAGAGTTTTCGGGGGTTGCTGGTTACTACAGGTAGTTTGTCAAAGGCATTGAAAGCATGGCTCAGCCAATGGCAAAGCTTACTGGGATAGACATGGAGTATGTATGGACGGATGAGTGTGAAGAGCGCTTTTCAAAGTTAAGGAGTTACTCACTAGTGCAACAGTATTGGCGTTACCAGAACCGGGTGAGCCATACGTGGTATATACGGATGCATCACGGAAGGGACTAGGGTGTGTCCTGATGCAGGATGGTAAGGTGATAGCTTATGCTTTGCGGCATCTACGGAAGCATGAAGGAAACTACCCTACGCATAATTTAGAGATGGCGGCTGTGGTATTTGCACTTAAGATATGGAGGTCTTACTTGTATATAAAGAAGGTGCAGATATACACGGACCATAAGAGTTTAAAGTACATCCTTACTCAACCGGATTTGAACTTGAGACAGCGCAGATGGATGGAGTTGGTAGCGGACTATGATTTGGAGATAGCATACCATCCAGAAAAGGCCAACTTGGTGGCGGATGCGTTAAGCAGAAGGAGAGCTAGCGTATCATCAGAACGGGAAGTTGGAAGCATTGTGAACATGCTAAGGACATTGCGGTTGAATGCAATAACAGAAAGGGTTGAACCGTTGGGTTTGGAAGCTGCGGATATAGCTGACTTGTTGACTAGGATTCGGATTGCTCAGGAGCAGGATGAGAATCTGAACAAGATGTCACAGAATGATAAGACGGAATATCAGACTTCAAACAATGGGACCATTTTTGTGAATGGACGGGTATGTGTACCGAATGTGAAGAAGTTAAAGGACGAGATACTTAAGGAGGCACATCAGTCAAGGTTTTCTGTTCATCCGGGAATGACCAAGATGTACCAGGATCTGAAACGGTACTATCATTGGGTTCGGATGAAGCGTGATGTGGCTAAGTGGGTAGCCGGATGTGAGATGTGCCAATTGGCTAAGGTAGAACATCAGTTTCCGAGTGGTTTGTTGGAAACGTTTCCAATGCCAGAATGGAAATGGGACATGATGACCATGGACTTTGAACTGGGTTTACCAAAGATTAAGAAGTTGCATGATGGAGTATGGGTCACTGTGGATCGATTGACCAAATCCGCTCACTTTTTACCAATGAAAAAGATGGATGGAGTACCAAAGTTGGTGGATATGTACATTGATCAGATCGTGAGGTTGCATGGATGGCCAATGAGTATCATCTCAGATCGTGATCCGAAGTTTACTTCGAGGTTCTGGAAAGAGTTCTAGGAAGCGTGTGGGACGCGGTTGCATATGAGTACAGCATATCTTCCTCAAACTGATGGACAGTCAGAACGGACGATTAGGACATTGGAGGATATGTTGAGAGCATGCGTGCTGGATTGGGATGATAGTTGGGAAGACTACTTGTCATTGGTGGAATTCGCGTACAACAATAGTTACCATAGGAGCATTGAGAAGTCTCCGTATGAGGCGTTGTATGGCAGGCCGTGTAGGACACCAGTGTGTTGGACACTAGTGGGGGAGCGTAGCGTAATGGGGCCAGCAGTGGTCGAGGCTACTATAGAAAAGATCAGAATCTTAAAGGTCAATCTGAAAGAGGCAATTGATAAACAGAAAAGTTATGCGGACAAGCGTCGCAAGGACTTAGAGTTCAGTGTGGGTGATATGGTTTATCTGAAGGCACTGACTTATAAGGGAACAGACAGGACAGCTAAGTATGCCAAGTTGAGTACGAGGTACATGAGACCGTACCGGATAATAGAAAGAGTTGGCGCAGTGGCTTACAAGTTGGACTTGCCATCGGAAATGGGAGCGTTCCACAATGTATTTCATGTGTCGCAGCTAAGGAAGCACATAACTGAACGGGAAACGGTTATAGATGAACCGCCAGCAGACTTTCAAAAGGACCTTGCAGTAGTGGCTAGGCCGGTTCGGGTGATAGACAGGAAAGAAAAGACTAAGCGTGGGAAGCTAGTCAAAATGGTTCAGGTCATATGGGACTGCGACAGACAGGAACAAGTGTCATGGGAAAATAAGGCTAGGATGAAAGTCGGGTATCCCAAATGGTTTGACAAGTTGCAAACAGACGAGTCGGATTCGAGGACGAATCCAAAACGGGTGGGGGAGAGTTGTAGCATCCGTATCTGAGAGAATTCGGAATGATCAAGTCGGACAGGGCATTGTCCGAGGAATGATCGAGCCAAGGACGGATATTGGCTGGGAACTGGGAGGTTCAGACTATGGTCGGGTGATGACTGGGAAAGTTTCGATGGATGGCAGGGATAGCCGAGCCGGATGAACCATATCCGAGAGAAAATGGTCCAGTCAGTGAGAAAAAGGGATTAATCCGAGTGAGAGTGGGGTTATTCCGAGTGACAGTGCACTGTGTCCGGGAGAAAATGAAATTATCCGAGAGAAAATGGAAATTAGCCAAGGAAGTGAGAATATTCGGGTGACAAATGGAAAATGGCCGGACAGAAGGGAAATAACTAGGATAAGGGCGGTTTATCCGAGAGAAAAGAAAATTGTCCGAGAGAAAGTGGACTGGACCGTGGGCCAAGGATGTTACGTCGGCTTATACGCGGTTACCACGCGGATGGTAGTGTTTAGTACGGGTGATAGCCGAGAAAAATCTAATTGGTTCGGGATAACTCCTACTGGAACCAGGAAACGTCGGTTTAGACCAAGTTACTTAGGGTTTTGCGAGTATATAAGGTGTTTTTGAGACTTAGCTCGAGGGTGTTGCTTTTATTTGAGATAAATAAAGCAAAACGAGAGTTT
Organism: Thlaspi arvense; assembly: GCA_911865555.2. Taxonomy (NCBI): domain Eukaryota; kingdom Viridiplantae; phylum Streptophyta; class Magnoliopsida; order Brassicales; family Brassicaceae; genus Thlaspi; species Thlaspi arvense. The sequence continues at coordinate 46,430,751 of OU466862.2, forward strand.
AGTTGAGAGAAAACCCTAGAAAAGAGAGTTTATCCCGAGGATAGCCGAGAGAGATCTCGGGAGAATGAAGCAATTTTTGTCCTCAAGTCTTCTGACCTAGCATCATCATAGAAATTGTTTAGAAAAGTGTTCTTGGTGTCTTCCCAAGTGGTCAGCAATCCAGGCTCCAAGTGCTTCAGCCAAATAGCTGCATCTCCTTCAAGAGAGTAAGGAAACAGCTTGCAGAACAGGAAATCATTGCTAACTCCATTTGCCTTGACACTTGAAGCCAAATCCTCAAACCTCTCTATGTGATCCATAGGATGCTCATGTGGTAAGCCATGAAAAGGATGCTGACCCACAAGCTGATAATAGGCAGGCTTGAGCTCAAAATCGTTTCTCTAGAAAGCAGGAGGGCAGATTGCAGCTCTGTTGGCATAAAACTGATCAGGTCTGTTGTAATCTCCTAAAGTCCGCTGTATAAAACGCCCAGCAAGTTTTACAGCTTCCTCCGCAGCCTGCTGAACCGCCTGTTCAACTATGACATTGCTATTCTGATCCAGTCTCTGCCCTTTTGCATTCCTCCTGTTTCCATCTCTGTCAACCAAGTGACCCTATGCATCTTCGACAACGGTTACTCCCCGGCAAGGCGCCAAAAACTTGATAGGGCTCAGGTTTTACCCACTTTTAGTATACTGCAAGTGCACAACAATGCAGTTGTAGCACAAGGGGTTATCGAATCCCAAGGGAGTAAGTTAACTACACTATAAAGTTCAAGTTCGGATTAAGCTAAGTAATCAGTAATGTATGTAAAGCGAAATAGCAAAATAAATGAAAGTAGGCAAAATTTGTTGATTGTTCTTAAGTTTCAGAAAGCTAAAAGCGCTAAGTCAGGACAATTCGCAGGTTCTATCCGAGAATGTAGAATGCATGTAATCATGAATGAATCAAAACTGTCTAGAACTTGAAACACTGATTTAAAACTGATCAACTCTCGTTGCAGAAGTTATCTATGCCTAAATCACAGAATTTCAGATCTCTTTGCAAATTCTAACAATCTAAACATGCACTAATGATTAGGTTCAATTGTTCACAATACTCCTAAGTCAAATCTCTTTGCAAACAGGCGTTTTGCTCATCTAATACTAGTTCAGGTGATTAACAATGTTCTCACATCTATTAAACAACCTAGGGTTTCAAAATCTAGATGATCAACTCCAGAAATTGATGTGAATACAAGTATAGATGAAGAACCAATGTTTTTCCTAACAGATTAGCAATTCTATAAACTCTTCATCAACCTTTGAAAAACCCTAACTTAACTAACAAACTACTCAAACATGTTGAATTGAGAAAACATCATGAATAGAATAGATTGCATAAAAGAAATAAGAAATAAAGGTAAAAGAGTTCGAAATCTGCTCCGAAAGAGTCTGATTTGTCTCTCCAAAAGCTCTTTTAGAAATCTCTCTCTAAAGCTCTCTAGAAAAATAAGATACAAACCAAAAAGTGGCTGAAAACACTAAAATATAGGCCTAAAACGAACTGGGGCAATTTTGCAAATAAGTGAAACTTCTGGGCCAAAAGTGCAAATTCCTCTTTATCTTTTAATTAGAACCGCGATTCCTTCATCATATGTGGGTGACGAGCGACACTACCGAGTGGTGATGATCGTCACCAGTGCAGCGTAAGCCTTTTGAGTTGCTTCCTTTGGGAATGATTCTTGCTATGATCCAAAAAGCTCCAAAACCTCCAATTGTACTCCAGTCATGCTATAACCTGCAAAGACTTTACTAGGACTCTAAAAAGACCAAAAAGACTCAATAAAAAGGACTTATATCATGGTTAAAAACCATAAAAACCATGATATATCACATTTCAAGCTCACAAGTGATCAGAAACTTCCCTGGATTGAGAAGCTTGGTTAATGTTTTCAGCTCCTTTTTTCTCTTTAGATTATCCCCCACATTCTCTAGAATTGGCTCCACTACTTCCAGGTTATCAAAAACTTCTTTAAGGAACCTGTTTTGATCCTTCACCTCAAGCAAGGTGGTTCCATGAGGAAGCTTTATTCCAGCATCATGTATGTCCTTCCTAAAATTTGAATAGACTGCCATCTGAGCCTTTACAAAGGTGCATTGTGGGGTAAGGGATTGGTGGTTTATAAGCTTGAACGTCAGAAGCTTTACCCTTCTCATTGTTGCTTGAAAAACTACCCATTTGGCGCTTATACAGCTCTTTGAAGTCTTCAGAACTTTCCTTAGCCAAGACCATCAAGGTGTGGTATGCTCTACAAGCTCCTTGTCAGCTTCACCGAGATCTGGTTTGGCTTCTTCTTCTGGAGCAACCAAGGCTTTCTCAGCCTCTTCTTTCTCAGCAGCTTCTCTTGCAGCTCTCTCTTGCTCCAAAGCAAGCTCTTCTTCTCTATTCAAGCTTTCATCTAACCCTTGGAGGAACTGTTCTACAATATCAACAGCTTCTTGATCATCAATGGTGACATTCAAGACATTCCCCCCCCCCCCTCCACCCCACACACACACTGATATATCATGGTTTTTATAGATTTTAATGATATTACTGCATATTTCATATATTTTGCATACATATAAGATAGTTTTTCATGCATTTACCTTGCACATTAGGCTAGTTTGCATCATCTTAGGTCCTAGAGCCCTTTTGCATGAACATTTGCATATTTCTTGCATTCTGCATCGCATTCAGGTTGTTTTCGGCCACTTTGGAGCTTTGGAGGATTCGTCGACGTGCTAAGGCTCGTGAGCAAAGTCGTGGACACTCGCAGAACTCAGGATTTGCATGCTAAGGACCAGAGATCGAGAAGCAGATCGAGCACGACATGTCGATCCAGACGAGATCGACCAGAAGATCGAGTAGCCGAGTCGATGCAAGGAAATGGATTGAGACCGAGATCGAGATGGGAGATCGATCTGAAGTACGGACGTAAATGACGCCATGCAGATCGAGGACCAGATCGAGCTTTCCACCCGATCAACACATGATCGACTAAGAGATCGACCAAAGTCACCCGATCCAAGCCAAAGATCGAGAGCCAGATCGAGCCTCCTGCTCGATCCCAGACTACTTTAACCGTTTTTGGCTTCTAGCGAGGGGGGACCATCGAGCTGTTTGCCCATTTTGGGAAGGCGGCGTTCTGCTTTTCACACACGCGTTTTCACTTTATCTTTTTATCATCTTCTCTCTAGTTCGAAGGCGATTATCTCCGCCATTGTAGAACCTTGACTTTTCTTGCTTTTACATTTTGAATATTGAATCTTTGCTTCTAATCAACCGTTTATCATGTTTAGTCGATCATCTATTGCGTTTTGTTCGGTTTCCTTTATGAGTAGTGAGTAGTTTCATTGGGTTTTCGGGGTTGAGAGGATTCAAAGGGGCTGAAAGGGTTTAAAGCTTGGTGTTTTCTTGTTCTTCATCGCCTTCTCTTTTAGGATTTGAGCACTTAAGGCATAGAGACTCTCACGCCAAATCTCTATGATCAGAGGGATATCTTACCTTGACAGGATTCAGATGTCCTGGAGAAGTCAAATCCTAGAGGCTAATCCTTCCTTTCCCATATGCCATGGTTATTTAGGGGATTAGTTAGGCCATGTGTTTGAAATCTATGTTTTATGCCCTTCAATCTCTTTTTCCACCAAACGCCATGGGTTTGGAGAAGAGAATGAAGGAGTGACCCATACCACAAGCCATGGATGGGTCTTGTTTTGTTTTCAAGGCTTAGAGAACCTCACAAAGTGAGTAGATCTAAAGTTTTCAAACCAAGCTTGAACCCTTTGAAACCCTTGAAAATGATCATCAACCCTGGACCCTCTTTCTTAGTATTTTCTCATCTCTGTTAATCATTCGCTTACTATCTGTTCGCATCCTGGTCATTAAAATTCATTTCTGTTTGAACTGTTTAGACTAGATCGATCGTTGTTACTCGATCTAGTGGTCGATCCTGTGGTCGATCCACTAGTTGATTTTTAGTAATTCATAGCTTTACATTTTAAGTATTCCGCTTGTTCCTCGTGGTAGTTAACCCTCTTCCATGGATTTTAAAATTTTTTTGCTTTGCATTTGACACATGCATTTAGTTTTTAGAGGTTTTACCAATCATTTATCATTTTAGCTTAGCTTTACTCATCCTTTGCATTCTTAGTGAACTTGCTACCCTTAGGTGTGGATTGATATCTCTCTTGCTCACTATACTACATCTCTGTGTGCATTAGAGCTTTGATAACCTCTATGTTGCATCTTGAATTATCATTGCATCATAAAAACCTGTTATCAAATGGCGCCGTTGCCATCTTAGGGGATAGAAAGCATTAAGATTTGGGGTTTAGTAAAGACTAAGCCTTTAGTTTAAGTTGGTTACTGATTTCTCTACTCTCAAACTTGTGTCTTTCAGGTACATGAATCTACGTTCCAGGGGTGACAACAACCTACTCACACCCTTGGACAATATTCATCAGCTTGGACACGCAAGATCAAGAAGAGTTCGAGAACAAGCTAGAGCTTTTGAGGAGATTGTTCAGCAAGGTTCAGTGGATTTTGAAGCGATGACTGAGCACGAGCACCCAGAGGGACCTCTTCCAGCTCACGGGGCACTAGGAAGGGGTAATGGAAACCCCCACCACGCGGCTAGACCCCCACGTATCATTGGAGGAGGAGACGCTTCCAATACTCATAATAATAGGTTTGGGATCACTCCTCCTCCAGTGTAGAACAATAATTTCGTGATCAAGCCAGGGTTTGTTCAGATGGTGCAAAACAACAAATTTCATGGGTTAGCTTTGGAGGACCCATTGGCGCATTTAGAAAACTTTGAGCAGCTTTGTGGAATGCTCAAGATAAATGGCATCTCGGAAGACAGCTTCAAGCTGCGCTTGTTCCCCTTTTCCATAGGAGACAAGGCACGTCATTGGGAGAAGACCCTTCCCCAAGGCACTATCACTTCTTGGGCCGATTGTAAGAAAGTTTTCCTCTCCAAATTTTTCTCAAGCTCTCGGACAGTAAGGTTGAGAATCGAGATCAGTGGTTTCACTCAGCATCAGAATGAGTCATTCAACGAGGCTATGGAGCGCTTTTAGGATTATACAATCGCTTGCCCTCACCATGGCTTCAGCGAAGAGACCCTCTTGAGTACTATATACCGCAGAGCACTTCCAAAGATCAGACTACTACTTGACACGGCAAGCAAAGGGAACTTTCTTGGTCTAGAGGTTGAGGAAGGTATGGAGCTCATAGAGAATTTGGCGTTGAGCGATAGGAGTTACTCGGAAGACTATGACCGTGCACCAAGAGGAGCTGATCTTGAAGCCAACAAGAAGGAAATGAAGTCTCTACATGAGAAGATCAATTAGCTCATGCTTGCTAACCAAAAGCATGTACATTTTGTTGGGGAAGCCGCGGATGTCTTGGATGAGCTAAAGCAATGCCAAGAAGAAGAAGCTAATTGGGTAGCCGGTCAAAACAACTACAAACCTCAAGGTTACTCTCAAGGCTACCAAGGCAACAACAACTTGTCTTATAGAAGCACCAACGTTGAAAACCCAAAGGATCAGGTGTACCCTCCCCAACAAGCTAAACCGTTTGTGCCCTACAACAAAGGTTTTCAGCCGAGTGGTGGTTTTCAAGGTCAGCGACAAGGAAACTTTCAGGGACAGCAGCAGCAGCAAGGAAACAAGCCTTATACTCCTATATACCCTCCAGGATTTGTTCCTCAACAACAGATGCAACTGCAACAAGTTGATCTTGTACAAGCCATGTTTCAGCAGTTGCTTCAAGGGCAAGCTTCAACAAACCAGAAGTTCGCCGAGATGAATAACAGCTTAGACTCCTCTCTCACTGATGTCTCTACTCAGATAATAACTCTAAACAACAAGATCAAGTAGTTAGAGAAGGGTAAGGCAAGTACAAGTGGTCAGAATAGCTTACCGGGCAAGTGTGAGCAGAATCCCAAGGAATACGCCAACGCCATTACACTATGAAGTGGGAAAGAACTTCCACCGAGGGTTGCGCCTAAGGACAATGAGGACATTGTGGTTCAAGAGGGGGAGGATAAGCCGTCGGCTGATGATGAGATCAACTTCCACAACGTATGGATAGAGCGGCCAACAAAGGGTAAAGAAGCAGCTGTAAAGAAGCAAGCGGAGAAAGCAACCGAGGAGAAAGATGAGTACATACCTCCGCATTATGTTCCTAAGCTTCCTTTTCCCGGTTTCTTCAAGAAATAGCTTATAAAGAAGCATAGACTCTTGTTTGATAAGCATCTACGGGACGTAGAGATCAAGCTACCTCTCGTGGATTACCTTGCCATGATGCCTAAATGTGCAAAAAATTTCAAAGACACGCTTGCAAAGAAGAATAAGGAAAGCAAGGAAGTGCTGGTGCTTAGTGAAGAATGTAGCGCTATTATACACAAGGAGATAGTTCCCAAGAAGTTGGGAGATCCAGGAAGCTTCACTATACCATATGCTCTCGGTCCTTTGACATTTCAAAGCTGTTTATGCGATCTTGGTGCTAGTATAAATCTGATGCCCCATTCTATAGCAAAGAAGCTCGGTTTTACTCGGTTCAAAGACTGTAGAATCTCCTTAGTGCTAGCTGACAGAAGCGTGAGGATACCCGTGGGTTTGCTTGAGGACTTACCAGTGAGGGTCAGTGGTGTAAACGTGCCTACAGACTTCGTTGTGCTTGAAATGGATGAAGAACCTAAGGATCTGCTCATTCTAGGGAGGCCATTCCTTGCAACCGCCGGAGCAATCATCGATGTCAAGAATGGGAAGATAGCTCTACACTTGGGTAAGGATATAAGGCTGGATTTTGATATCAACGAGGTCCTGAAGAAGCCCACTATAGAAGGGCAAGCTTTCTACATAGAGACGTTGGATGCTCTGGCAGACGAGCTGCTAGAAGAGCTTGCACAAGAGGATCACTTGAAGCTGGCATTGACTAAGGAGAGAGGAGAGTACGGTTTCGTGGATCAGAGGACTCAAGAGTACGTTAATCTCCTTGATTCTAGGAAAGTTGTGCTAGAAGATGAAGACGAATGCCTAGAGATAGATCAGGCAATCGAGAACATCACTCGATCCAAGTCAGCAATCGACAAGAAGATCGAGGATACTGGTCGATCAAGAGAGGAGAACGACTCAGACACTTGATCCCATCTAAATCGAGTGGGAGATCGACCTGAGAGCAGTCGATCCAGAAAAACAATTGATGGGAAGATCGAGGGAAGCCAACCGATCAGTTCAGAGAACGAGACGGAGACTCGATCTCTTGCTCGATCACAATCAAATCGAGTAGGAGAATCGAGTGAAATTGCTCGATCCGGACCAGAACGAGTGCAAGATCGATTGGAAGACTCAATTTGGGAGAGGACAACGGTTCAAGAAAGAAGTCTTTTGGGTCATGTCTCGGGTTCTAAGGAGGCTATTGAGGATGGGAACGTCAAGAAGAGCTATGAGGAGGATTGGAGCGAGCTGCTAGCCCCAAAGGTGGACCTTAAGGAGCTCCCAAAAGGGCTAAGGTATGCTTTCTTAGGGCTTAATGAAACCTATCCCGTGATTGTGAATGAGAACTTAAGTGATGATGAGTTTCACTCGCTCCTGAATGAGCTAAGAAAGTATAGGAAGGCCATTGGGTACTCTCTAAGTGACATCAAGGGCCTTTCACCAATGCTTTGCACTCATAGGATTCACGTGGATAATGAGAACGCCTCTTCTATAGAACACCAAAGGCGTTTGAATCCTAATCTAAAGGAGGTTGTTAAGAAAGAGATTCTTAAGCTTTTAGAGGCTGACGTGATCTATCCCATAAGTGACAGCACGTGGGTTTCTCCCGTACACGTGGTGCCTAAGAAGGGAGGGATCACGGTCATTAAGAATGATAAAGATCAGCTTATACATACTAGGACTATTACAGGACACCGTATGTGTATAGACTATAGGAAGCTTAATCTTGCTACTATAAAGGATCATTTTCCCTTACCTTTTATTGATAAAATGCTTGAGAGGCTTGCTAATCATCCTTACCATTGCTTTCTTGATGGAGATAGTGGATTCTTGCAAATACCAGTCCATCCAAATGATCAGGAGAAGGCGACCTTTACATGCCCTTATGGCACATTCGCGTATCGAAGGATGCCATTCGGGTTGTGTAACGCACCGGCTACGTTTCAACGGTGTATGATGTCGATCTTCTCGGATATAATAGAAGAGATGGTAGAAGTGTTTATGGATGACTTCTCTGTATATGGTGCGTCTTTTCTGCGTGTTTGTTGAATCTTTGCAAGGTACTAAAGCGTTGTGCAAGGTAACTGGGAGAAGTGTCACTTCATGGTGAAGGAAGGGATCCTGCTTGGCCACAAGATATCAGAGAAAGGCATAGAGATTGACAAAGCCAAAGTTGAGGTCATGATGAGTCTTGAGCCGCCGGTTAATGTCAAGGGGTGAGGAGTTTCCTAGGCCATGCTGGTTTCTACAGGCGCTTCATCAAAGATTTTTCCAAGATTGCACGCCCACTCACGCGACTGTTGTGCAAGGAAGCTGACTTTGTGTTTGATGAGGATTGCCTTCATGCTTTCGTGACCATCAAGGAAGCTCTAGTATCCGCGCCTATAGTGCAAGCACCGGATTGGACTCTACCGATCGAGATAATGTGTGATGCGAGTGACTACGCCGTGGGGGCTGTTCTTGGTCAGAGAAAAGATAAACGGCTGCACGTGATTTACTATGCTTCACGCACCTTAGACGACACGCAAGCCAGATACACTACGACTGAGAAGGAGTTGCTGGCGGTTCTATTCGCCTTTGAGAAGTTCAGGTCATACCTCGTAGGCTCCAAAGCCATCGTCTACACAGATCACGTGGCTCTGAGGTACATCTATTCCAAGAAAGACACTAAACCGAGACTCTTAAGATGGATCCTTTTGCTCCAAGAATTCGATATGGAAATCAAGGACAAGAAAGGGATAGAGAACGGCGTCGCTAACCACCTCTCTAGGATGAGAATCAATGAGTCTCTTCCCTTAGATGATTCGCTTCCAGAAGAACAACTCATGGTGATTACTACCGCTGTTTGTGGAAGGCTAAAAGGACGGTTTGAAGAGGTTTTGAGCTTCAAAGAAGAGGATCTTCCTTGGTACGCTGACATTGTGAATTTCTTAGCGTGTGGAGAGGAGCCTTCTCATCTTGACAACTATCACAAGAAGAAGTTCATGAGAGACGTAGGCCACTACGTTTGGGACGAGCCCAACTTGTACAAGAGGGGCGTGGACAGTTTATACAGGAGCTGTGTAACAAAGGAAGAAGCTAAGGACATTCTCCTTCACTGCCATGGCTCTTCCTACGGCGGTCACTTTGCCTCATTCAAAACCGCTACAAAAGTCTTACAAGCCGGTTTCTGGTGGCCGTCTATCTTCAAGGACGCCCATGAGTTCGTAAAGAGTTGTGAACCTGTCAACGAGCAGGGAACATTACGAAGAGAAACGAGATGCCTCAAGTTCCTATCTTTGAGGTGGACGTGTTTGACGCATGGGGGATAGATTTCATGGTGCCTTTCCCTTCTTCTTACGGCAACAAGTTCATTTTGGTGGCTGTTGACTACGTTTTTAAATGGGTTAAGGCCATTGCTTCCCCTACAAACGACTCTAAGGTGGTGATAAAGCTTTTCAAAACCGTCATATTTCCACGGTTTGGAGTCCTCAAGGTTGTAATCAGTGACGGTGGTAGCCATTTCATCAACAAGTTGTTTGAGGGCCTTCTAAGGAAATATGGTGTGAAGCACAAGGTGGCTACACCGTATCACCCTCAAACGAGTGGCAAGTAGAGGTCCCCAACCGGCAGATCAAAGCCATACTCGAGAAGAAAGTGGGTACTACTCGGAAGGATTGGGCAGCTAAGCTGGACGACGCTTTGTGGGCTTAGCAGACCGCCTTCAAAACGCCCATTGATACTACTCCTTTCACTCTCCTCTACGGCAAAGGATGTCACCTCCCCGTCGAGCTGGAACACAGAGCATTGTGGGCAGTAAAGCGGCTGAATTTTGATCTAAAGACGGCTCAGGAGAAGCGCTTAATCCACCTACATGAACTTCATGAGTTAAGGCTGGACGTCTACGAAACTGCTAGGATCTACAAGGATTGTACTAAGGCGGCTCATGACAAGAAGCTGGTCCACAAAGAGCTTAACGAAGGCAGTTTGGTATTGCTCTACAACTCGAGGTTGAAGCTCTTCTCAGGTGAAGTCAAGGTGGTGCGGACCGTTTGAGATCAAAGAGGTATTGCTTTATGGAGCCGTTACATTGGTTGGCAAGAGTGGGAATGCATTCACAGTAAACGGACACAGAGTGAAGCTATACTTGGCCAGCGCATTCAACAAGGAGAGCACTTCAATGCTTCTCCAAGACCCACCATCTGCCTAAACCAAGTAAAGTCTACCTAAAGACGTTAAAGAAAGCGCACTTGGGAGGCATTCCCATGTCTATCTTGTATATATTTTTGCTTTATTTCTCTTTCAGTTTTATGTTTTTATCTTCTGAGTGTGTAGGAACAGGTATAAGGGATTGCAGGCCATGATCTTGGATCCAAAAGGAGTAAGGAGTTTCAAGTATAGGCTAGAGATCGAGAGCTAGATCGACTCATCCTGACTCGATCTTTGCTAGATCGAGCCAGTGAAGCGAGAGGAGTCAGTCGATCTAGACGAATTCGAGTAGAACATCGAGTGAAACGGTCGATCATGAGAGGACAACCCACCAATGCGTTCAGATTGAAAAGCGAACGAGGTGTAGATCGATCGAGACACTCGATCCTCGAAACTAGATCGAGAAATCTACTCGATCTGTCTCTCGATCTAAGCTAAAATCGACCCCTGAATCGATGACGTGGCTCGATCACGAGGACTTAGCCACCGTGCCAAAAATCGAGGAACGAGAGGTGATATCGATCCAAGACTCGATTGAATTCAAATCGAGTCCCAAATCGAGCAATCCTCTCGATGCAAGCCATTATGGGCATGAGATCGAATCCTAGATCGACCAAATAGACTCGATCTCGTGCCGAGGTAACAAATTCTTTTCCCTCTTTTCTGTTTTCCCTCCGGTTTTTAAATTTAAAAAGTGGTCAAGGCAAGCATCTTTGACCATGAAAGATGTGTCTTGACCACAACTTTTGTCAGAAAACCACTTCTTTTACCCATGGTTTTGTAAAATCGTTAGCCTTTATATTTTTAAGCTCTCTCACACTCTCCCATTTCTGTTTTCGCGAGTTCTCAAGCAAAAGAGAGTTATTTCCTAAAGGCTAAGAGCATACTCTTTCAATCTTAGCAAAGGTATTTTCGAATCTTTAAGAAAATCTTCAAAAAAATTTCCTTTTAATTCGCTTTGATTGTTTTAGATGCTAGGGCGGTTTAATTTTTTTTTTTTTAAACTAGCTTAATATTAGGAAAAATTCTAGATTTAACTGTATCTCTAGATCTGATTCTCTGTTATCGTGCTAGGATTTTTATAAATTCCCCAAAATTCTAGGGTATTAGTTATAAGTTTTCCTTCTTGCTTGTCTCTTTCTCGATTTTTCGCTGCCTTGCTCATTCTCTTGTTTGAGAATCTTGTTTCAGGCACCATGGCTCCCAAAAGAACGAGAGAAGAGACAACACAAGAGGGAGAAGGACAAGAAGTGGTTGTTCAAGAGAGGGCCAGATGGTCTAAAGAGGAGAAATGAGATAAGGAGCAGCTTCAAAGGCTGAAGTTCGAGCCAACAAAGTTCGTGGACAGAGGATTGCTGTCTAAGATGGGGATTTTGGGGGATTTTCATCAACTCCTCCAGAACATGGGGCTAAGGTGTTTGTCACAGATGGATTGCCCAATTTTTCCCGACGTGACAATCGACTTCCTTGCCACCTTGGAGTTTTCGTACGAGAACCCTAGCATCCCAACTCCTTCTCAAGGCCGCCTCTCTTTCAAGATCAAACGTCGAGCCTTTAGTCTCTCAATCCCCGAGCTTTATAAAGCTTATGGACTCGATGCTGCTGCCACGAAGATTGAGTTCCCCTCCTTCACTCAAGCAAACGATCTTTGGGACCTCATCAGCAACGATGACTACAAAGCAAATACCGCAAAAATAAAGCGAGTGAGGAATCTGGTGCTGCGTTACACGCTGAAACTGATCGCCAACACCTTCAGTGGACGGTCAGTAGCCCCTACAGTCACCAAGACGGAGCTTTGCTTCTTGTTCCAGGGCGTTAAGCATCTCGTTTGTAACCCCGATGAGAATGATGAGCCGTTGGAAGATCAACTAGGAGACGACGTGAACTACGGATGTATCCTAGCTGCTTCATTGGTGAAATACAAGGTGTATGCCCTGAGATGCAAGGCAAGCTCGTCGCTTATTGGAGGCTTCCTCACACCCTTGTTCGTGCAAGCTGGCGTACCACTTCAAGACTTCACTCCTGCTCTAGAAAGAGCTTTCATGGATGAGATATACCTAAGGAACACGGACAGCTTGGGACGCATGCCAGCTGAGGGCTTCTTTGTGTAACTGTTCATCGGTGAGGAGATTGAGAAGAGGGTATGTATCCTGCCAAACAAGGACGAAACAGAGCTGTTGTAAGTTGGGAACATCGAGTTTCTCCCAAGCGTAGAGGAGTGCTTTGCTCCTCTAGGAGCCACGGCCGCCATTCAACAAGCCACTCACCCAAGATCAGAGTCTCCCGCCACGGATGACGAGATCCCTGAAGCCTTTGTTCTCCCCAAGATCGAATTTGAGCCGCGGACTAAGATAGAAAAGTTCTTTGCTTTTGTTGTGGAGATGCAAAGGAAGATAACCAAATGGCAAAGCAAGGTCATCAAGAAGCTTGCCAAGAAAGTCAAGGCGCTTCAAGGGAGCTCGCCCACGAAGTCTAAGGAGTCCATGAGTGTAGAGGTCAACCAGCCCGAGAAGAGGAGGAGATCAACTGGCGGCATTGTCATCCGTGAGCCACAAGGCAGCACGCAACAAGCATGTCATTCCGTCCATAGCTTCCCGACCGTGGATAAAGGCAAGGACATAGCCCGACGCTCCTCTAGCAAGAGCAGCTCCGCTGGAACATCCTCAAGTTCCAAACGAGTTTAGCTCCAAGGTACCAACAACCGATCATTGTAAATACCATCATCCGTTTTCATTTTTTTGCTTAGTGTTTTTGAACTCTCTCGAATTTGTTTGCCACCGGGACGGTGTCATTCAAGTTTGGGGGAGTATGTGTGTGCTTTGACATGTTTATTTTGCTCTTATTTTCTATTTGCATCCCTTGAGTCTTGCATTGCATCTCATTGCATCTAAGGCATAGAAAAGAACAAAAAAATTGGTAAAATTTTTAAAATTTTCAAAAAAAAATTCACGTAGTTGCATTCACTTTGTTAAACATTTTAGGATTGAGTCTATAATTTTTAAGCATCTAGGTTGTTTACATTTGCATAAGGGGTTAAAGTTTTCTTAAAAATGTGTTTTAACTAATGAATCGTTTCAATGCCCTAGTTAGTAGTTGTTTGATGCTTTGCTCACGCTTTGAAAGTAAGTCCTTACCATGCTTGGATCACTTGTTTTGATTTTCGTGGCTTGACTTGAACATTCATGATTTGAAACTTATCCTAATAAGTGAGAACCCTAATCCGATTTTTAAATATCATTCTTATGCATTTGAAAATGAATACATGGATCTTATACATATTTAGGCTCTCTTCCTCCTTTTACCACTCTATGTGAGCCTAAGTAGAACTCCCACCTTGACCCTTACCTTTCTTTCTAGCCAAGTATTCTTGTGTGACATCATTGTGAGGCCTCTGTTCGGTTTGAACTTAGCATAACGTGTTACGTTTAGGCGACATGATTAGGTTCTCATTTGATTGCTAGCTTTGCATTTTGAAGCTAGTTTTAGGCTTAGGATAGGTTTGGGGTTTATAAGGGCTGTGTATATGCTTTTGGTTTCAAAAAAAGTTTTGGTGATTGAAGTGAATAAAAGGTTTTAAGTGAAAGGCTTTGTTTTCAAAAATAAAATGCTCTAAGTATTTCAGAAGATAGCTCTCAAGTAAAAAAAAAAGAAAAAGAAAAAGAAGAAAAGAGCCTCAGTGCCAAATAAAAAGAAAAGAAAAGAAAGAAAAGAGTAGGGAGCTATCAATAAGAACAAAAATAAAGAGCTAAAATATTTTCAGCCTTTTCACTAGCCTAAAGAGTAAAGATGTTTTCTATTTTGATTTGGGGTTTTCTAAGCTAAAGCTTTGTTGATAAGGGTAGTATCTAAGAGGGTGAGTGAGCTTAAAAGAAAAGAAATAAGAGGGGTTTTGGGATCATTGATTAGCGTGTATGAGTAGATGAGAATCTGATCATGTATGCATCAATTGCCTTTACCTTTAGCATTATGCATAAAGTTCATACCATTCTTGAGAGAAACCCGTTGCATTATGAAACATTTTAAAATGAGATCTTCTATGCTCATAGCCTTCGCCCTTAGCCAAATGTGTTCTGCTTTAAAGTGCATAAGTTTGATTCACGGTTTGATCATTAATGAATGTTAAAGGATGAGATTCTTTGATTGTTTGGAATAGGAGAGTCATGATTTCAAATTCATTGTGTGATGAGTATGGCTAAGTTATTTGGAGTATGAGTGTGTGCATTGCATCTTAGAATTAATAACTAGGACGTTGAGATCGATTCATTTGAAAGACATCTTTGCAAGAAGCTTAAACCCCCGTTTTTAAAACCTCTTTCCCTTCTTGAATTTTGTTTGCTTGAGGGCAAGCAAAAGGCACGTTTGGGGGAGTTGATATTACTGCATATTTCATGTATTTTGCATACATATAAGATAGTTTTTCATGCATTTACCTTGCACATTAGGCTAGTTTGTATCATCTTACGTCCTAGAGCCCTTTTGCATGAACATTTGCATATTTCTTGCATTATGCATTGCATTCAGGTTGTTTTCGGCCACTTAGGAGCTTTGGGGGATTCGTTGACGTGCTAAGGCTCGTGAGCAAAGTCGTGGACACTCGGAGAACTCAGGATTTGCATGCTAAGGACCAGAGATCGAGAAGCAGATCAAGCACGACAGGTCGATCCAGACAAGATCGACCAGAAGATCGAGTAGCTGAGTCGATGCAAGGAAATGGATCGAGACCGAGATCGAGATGGGAGATCGATCTGAAGTACGGACGTAAATGACGCCATGCAGATCGAGGATCGGATCGAGCTTTCAACCCGATCAGCACAAGATCGACTCAGAGATTGACCAAAGTCACCCGATCCAAGCCAAAGATCGAGAGCCAGATCGTGCCTCCTGCTCGATCCCAGACTACTTTAACCATTTTTGGGCTTCTAGCAGAGGGGGGGGGGGGGGGGGGGGGGGGGGGGCATTGAGCTTTTTGCCTATTTTGGGAAGGCGGCGATTCTGCTATTCACACACGCGTTTTCACTTTATCTTTTTATCATCTTCTCTTTAGTTCGAAGGCGATTATCTCCGCCATTGTACAACCTTGAGTTTTCTTGCTTTTACGTTTTGAATATTGAATCTTTGCTTTAAATCAACCGTTTATCATTTTAGTCGATCATCTATTGCGTTTTGTTCGGTTTCCTTTATGAGTAGTGAGTAGTTTCATTGGGTTTTCGGGGTTGAGAGGATTCAAAGGGGCTGAAAGGGTTTAAAGCTTGGTGTTTTCTTGTTCTTCATCGCCTTCTCTTTTAGGATTTGAGCACTTAAGGCTTAGAGACTCTCACGCCAAGATCTCTGTGATCAGAGGGATATCTTACATTGACAGGATTCAGATGTCCTGGAGAAGTCAATTCCTAGAGGCTAATCCTTCCTTTCCCATATGCCATGGTTGTTTAGGGGATTAGTTAGGCCGTGTGTTTGAAATCTATGTTTTATGCCCTTCAATCTCTTTTTCCACCAAACACCATGGGTTTGGAGAAGATAATGAAGGAGTGACCCATACCATAAGCCATGGATGGGTCTTGTCTTATATTCAAGGCTTAGAGAGCCTCACAAAGTGAGTAGATCTAAAGTTTTCAAACCAAGCTTGAACCTTTTGAAACCCTTGAAAATGATCCTCAACCCTGGACCCTCTTTCTTAGTATTTTCTCATCTCTGTTAATCATTCGCTTACTATCGGTTCGTATCCTGGTCATTGAAATTCATTTCTGTTTGCAACTGTTTAGACGAGATCGATCATTGTTACTCGATCTAGAGGTCAATCATGTGGTCGATCCACTAGTTGATTTTTAGTAATTCATAGCTTTGCATTTTAACTATTCCGCTTGTTCCTCGTGGTAGTTAACCCTCTTCCAGGGATTTTAAAATTGTTTTGCTTTGCATTTGACACATGCATTTAGTTTTTAGGGATTTTACCAATCATTTATCATTTTAGCTTCGCTTTACTCATCCTTTGCATTCTTAGTGAACTTGCTACCCCTAGGTGTGGATTGATATCTCTCTTGCTCACTATACTACATCTGTGTGTGCATTAGAGCTTTGATAACCTCTCTGTTGCATCTTGAATTATCATTGCATCATAAAAACCTGTTATCATTTAACCATAAAATAAGTCCTTTTTATTGAGTTTTTTTGGTCTTTTTAGAGTCCTAGTAGAGTCTTTGCAGGTTGTAGCATGTTTGGAGCATAATTGGAGATATTGAAGCTTTTTGTAGCATTGCAAGATTAAGCCAAAAAGTGTGCAACTCGGAAGGAAAATGTTGACTTGGGTGACGCTCGTCACCCTTAGAGGAAGGAGTCGTGGCCTTGTTTTTAAAAGATGGAGACTTATTTGAAAAATTGGCCCAGAAGTTCCAATATTTGCAAGAACGCTCCAGATCGTGTTTTAGCTTCTATATATTAGGTTTTCAGCCATTGTTTTCTTTTATCTTAGATTTTGAGAATTCAGAGAGCTTTAGAGAGGATTTTATTCAGAGCTTTTGGGTAGACAGATCATGTACTCTTTTTAGAAAAGATTTCGAACCCCTTTGTGTTTTATTCTATTCTCTCAATACAATTTTATTCAGGTATGCTTTGTGATTCCATGATCATGTCTGAGTAATTTGCTAGTTAAGTTAGGGCTTTTCAAAGGTTGATGAAGAGTTTGTAGAATTGCTATCTGTTAGGAATATCTTTTGGTTCTTCAGCTCTGCTTGGTTTAAAATCGATTTCTTAGACACATCATCTAGAAATCCAAAAATCATAGGAGAGCATTATTGATAACCTGACTTAGCATTAGATGAACAAAACGCCCCAGTGCAAAGAGATTTGGCTTAGGAGTTTTGTGAACAATGGAACCTAATCATTACTGCATGTTTAGGTTGTTAGGGCTTGCAAAGAGATTTGAAACTCTGTGATTTAGGCATAGTTAACTTCTGCAATGAGAATTGATTAGTTATATATTTGCGATTCATGTTCAAGACGGTTCTTATTCATTCCTGACTTCATGCATTCTACATTCTCGGATTCAACATGCGAATTGTCCTGACTTAGCGCTTTTAGTTTTCTGAGTCTTAGATCAAACAAATTTTGCCTGCTTACTTTTATTTTGTTATTTCGCATTACTTATGCTACTACCTGCTTAGCTTAATCTGAACCTTTAATCGATAGTGTTGTTTACATACTCCTTTGGGATTCGATACCCCTTCTAATATGATTGCATTTGCTGTGCACTTGCAGTAGTTTTATTTGGGTAACACCTGAGCCCTATCAAGTTTTTGGCGCCGTTTGCCGGTGAGTAATAGCTGCCTATCGATTTTTAGTATTAGGATTTTGTCTAAGTTTTGATTTGTTTATTAAGTTTCTGCTACTTTTCTTTGTACTGGTTTCAAGTGTACGTCTAATCGCAGTACCAGAAGCAACAAAGAGAAGGAGCTTTTGACCTTAGGCATTGACGAGCTAGCTAAGTTGGAGAGGACCATTAGGAAAGCTAAGAAGCAATCTACAATGGTTAATCCACTGATCTTGGTTGAAGATGCAGAAGGTCACTTGGTTGACAGAGAGAGAAACAGGAGGAATGAAGAAGGGCATACACTGGATCAAGATGGGAATGTCATCATTGAAAAGCAGGTTCAACAAGTGGCACAAGACGTTGGAGTCCCTGTTGCTGCTAACAACACTGCTGGGCGTTTTGTTCAGAGGACTCTAGGAGATTACAACAGACCTGATCAGTTCTATGCCAACAGAGCTGCAATCCGCCCTCCTGCTTTCCAGAGGAATGATTTTGAGCTCAAGCCTGCTTATTATTAGCTGGTGGGACAACATCCTTTCGATGGCTTACCTCATGAGCATCCCATGGATCACATTGAGAGGTTTGAGGATTTGGCTTCCAGTGTCAAAGCTAATGGAGTTAACTATGACTTTCTGTTCTACAAGCTTTTCCCTTACTCACTTGGAGGAGATGCTGAATATTGGCTGAAGCAACTGGAGCCTGGTTCCCGGACCACTTGGGAAGACACCAAGAATGCTTTTCTGAACAATTTCTATGATGATGCTAGATCAGAGGACCTGAGGACGAAAATTACATCATTCTCCCAAGGTCCTACTGAAGCTTTTAAGGCTTCTTGGCTGAGATTCAAGTCTTATCAAAGGGCTGTCCTCATCATGGTTTTAGTCAGGTGCAGCTGCTTGGGATTTTCTTCAGAGGCATTGACTGGAAGTATCAGATGGCGCTCGATGCAGCTAGCGCTGGAAACTTCAACACCAACAGACCAGAAGAAGCAATCAGATTGATTGAAAACTTGGCCTGCAGCAACAGCACAAAGAATACAGATTTTCAGAGGATGAAACAAGATGGTTTGAATGATGGTAATCAGATTGCTGAAGTCAAGGCTAAGCTGGACAGTATGCACAGCCTCTTTGTGGGAAAGAAGTCAGTCCACTTTGCTGCAGAAGTAGAGACTTTCGAAAATCCAGAGGAGATTGAGCAGGAAGATGTGAATTTCATCAATGCTGGAGGATTTCAGGGTCAAATGTATGGGAATCAGCAATGGAACAGAAGCTACAACAACAATAATCAGAAGAGTACCTTCACAGGAAATCAGAGCTCGCCTGGTTACACACCCAAGCCTCAGCTCCAGAAGACAGAGTTCCAGAAACCTTACCAGAACAGCAGCAACTTCAACAGGAACTATGGTTCTTTTTCCTACCAATCTTCACCTCCACAAGAAAACAAAATGGAAGCTATGCTGGAAAAAATTCTAGATGGACAACATAAGCTGACAGTGGAGTTCAATGGCAAGATGGATTCGTTCTATCAGTACTTGAATGGGAAAATTGAGAGTCTGAACTCTCACATGAAGAAGCTTGATGTTCAAGTGGCTCAAACAGCATGAGCTGTTCAGAGGCAAGAGAGATTCCTTCCAGGAAGGACTGATGCTAATCCCAAACATCATGTGAATGCTATCACACTGAAAAGTGGAAAGAACCTGCGACCACTGTTGCAGAAGGATTTGAGCTCAAGAGATTTCGTTGGTTTTGAAGAGTAGATGATGAAATCTGTGCTGAAAAACCACGGGTCACGCTCGTCACCCAGGATGGGTGTAGCTCGTCACCCACTGAGCAAGACTTCGACGATTTTTCTTCACAAATTGGTGACAACCATTACCTGGTGGGTGACGCTCGTCACCCAGTTCGAACAGACTTTCACGACTCGTCCAAAACGAGTGACGCTCGTCACCAATCTAGTGACGCTCGTCACCCATTGCGACCAACTGCAGTTTCGAATCAGACTTCAAACAATGCTAAGGAAATGGTGTATACACCCAAGATACCTTATCCTAAGCATCCTAAGAAGTTTAAACAAGAGCTTGAAGATGCTAAATGCAAAGCTATCATGGACAAGTTGGTCATTGAGATCCCATTGATTGATGCTGTGAGGATTACTCCTGTTATAAGGAGGTATGTAAAGAGGATGGTGACCAACAACTTGAGCTTAGAGGCTGGAGCAATGATGATCAACGAGCAGGTCAGTGCAGTGATCTAGAACAGAGTGCCAGAGAAGCTTTCAGACCCTGGGAGCTTTGTTTTAGTCTGCTCAATATTTTCTGACAGGTTTGAGAGATCATTGTGTGATCTTGGTTCTAGTATGAACCTTATGCCTCATTCTGTTGCCAACAGCTTAGGGATGACCGCTTTTAAAGCTACATCAGTCAGAGTTCCTGAAGGTGTGATAAAAGATGTTCCTATCAAAGTAGGAGATTGCATGATTCCTACAGATTTTGTGGTTCTAGAGTATGGAGAAAAACCCAAAGACCCTTTGATTCTTGGCAGACCTTTCCTGGCTACTGCAGGATCCATTATTGACGTCAGGAAGGGTAGAATAGAGCTGAATGTTGGTGACTTGGTGATGCAATTCGAAATGGACAAGCTGATGAAGAGGCCAACCATAGACGGACAGACATTCTATGTGGATGTTCTTACCAACATTGCTGATTAGATCTTTCAAGAGATGAGATCAGAAGACCCGTTGAAGAGGGCGTTGACCACTTCTACAGCAGAGTATGAGCATCTAGATGCAGCTGCTACTGGCTACACAAAGATGATGGATGCTACTACACATGTGATGCAACTGGTTGCACAGGATGAGCTTGTCACCAGATCTGCGAAAGCTGCTGCAATGGGTGACTGGAGTGCAGCAAAAGCACCAAAAGTTGAGCTTAAACAGCTCCCTATAGGGCTAAGGTACGCAATCCTTGGAGAAAACTCCACTTATCCTGTTATTGTTAATGCTTCATTGAACAGTGCAGAGCTCACTTTTTTGCTAAGTAAACTGCGCAGATTTCGCAAAGCTCTTGGCTATTCTCTTGATGATATTTCAGGGATTTCTCCAGACTTGTGCATGAATAGGATACATTTGGAGGATGAATCGAAATCATCAGTAGAGCACCACAGGAGACTGAATCCGAATCTGCAGGATGTGGTCAAGAAAGAGATCATGAAGCTGCTGCAAGCTAGAATCATCTATCCCATATCAGACAGTCCTAGGGTCAGTCCAGTGCATGTGGTCCCTAAGAAGGGAGGAGTTACAGTGGTGAAGAATGATAGGGATGAGCTACTGCAGGAACTCCGAAGTAGAAGGTAGCGCGGGATACCTGTGTATTCCATGAAATTCAGGAAGAGTGGGATGAGTATGACACGCTATTCTACAATGCGTGGTAGGAGGTGAAGATCATACCCACCAAATTCGCAGACACCACCGTGCTGCAGAAGATGGGTATTCTGGATGAGGTTCAGGAGACTCTCGAGAGGATCGAGATGGGCACTATGGCATTACAGCTGTACGATGTGTACCCTGACCTGGTTCGACAGTTCCTCTCCACTGTTCGCGTGTACTACGCGAACCAGATGGCCAAGCGTGCGCGGGAAGGCACGTTGACTTTCCTGATCCGCGGGATTCACTACAGGATCAGTCTGATGGAGCTTTGCAGGATTTATGGTTTCTCTGACCACCCTACAGGCGTTCTCCTTCCGTCACAGTGGACCCACAGGCAGACATTCTGGTCCAAGTTCGGGAATGGTATCTATGACAGCAAGACGAGCACGCAGACGGACGTTCGACATCCAGTTATGAGGTACATTTTGTGCCTTCTTGGCAATACCATCTTATGCAAGTCTGCGCCGAGCAAGATGCGTGTTAGTGAGCTGGTTCTGTTATACTACGGCTTCGCTGATATGCTGGCTGAGGAGATACCCATGGAGAGCATGGTCCGCGCCAACTTTGGCGCTATTTTCGCTGAGCATTTGGTCTCCTTGAAGACCAAGCCATTGACCAGTCCATGGGAGAAGACTGAGAGCGTAGGTAGCCTCCTGACACCGATCTTCCAGCACTTTCAGATCGATGTATCACCTTGCAGCATTCGCACTGACAGATCCCTTATAGATGAGCAGCATCTGCGCAATGCTACTTGGCTCAAGCCGCGAGTTGTCTAGACATTCACTACCACTGCTGGAGAGTATGTTGGCATACAGTTGCCAAACAGCGCGCTCACTACAATCCATGGCGTTATACGCCAGCTGCGCTTTCTGCCAGATCCGAGTCTGCTGCGTCCTCTTCCTCAGCATCCAGCTAGAGCTGCTACTGCTGGCGCTTCCACTACTGCTACTGCTGGACCATCCAGGCGCCAGACCACTGCTTTCAGGCGCCCTCTGCGACCACAAACATCGATGGACATGGCTGCTTTTCAGGAGTATGTCATTGACAGCTTCGAGGGATTATGGGATGTTGTTGCTACACTTAGGAACTGTGGTTGTGTCCGCCCACACTACACTACTGGGCCTTGCGAAGATGAGGATTAAAGCCTCTACTATCTGGTTACTTGTTTCTGTTTCTCTTTTCTTTAATTTCTCTTGAGTCATTTTTATGTTTTCTTTGAGTCAGTTGTCAGTTACTTTGATGATGTTTTGTGAGATTGTTGAACCAGATCTTTATTGCTATGTTTGGATGTTATTAAATGTGTGTTTGATGCTCTAATAGTCTGACTTTAGAGTACACATGATAACATAACGTTTATACACATATGACTTGTCGATTTTGGAGTTTCAGACGTGGTGACGCTCGTCCCCCGTCCCTTCGCGAGGTACCACTTTTCAACTCGGTTCTACACGTTCTCATACTTCATTTTGACCAACTCTTGGCTAAATAACACTAGGGACAGTGTTGTTTAAGTATGGGGGAGGTGGTTACTGACGTTGTGTGATTTGTGTCATATTTTTAGAGTGTTAAAGTTGGGTCAAAAACCTATTTTTATAGTGTCAAAATTTTGAAACTGTCAGTTTTTCTTGGAACTAACCATAGGACGTTTATGCTTATAAGAACCATTGCCACAGTAGCTGATTACAAATCTTGCTAAGTTGAAAATCATAGGTGAATCAGTCTAGCAATGAAGGTTTAGGTTCTTAGAGAATCTGAAAAATTTGCTGTTAGCTCCACCTTAATGAACTTTAAACTCCTTATCTTGGGCTTGATTCTCATTGATCTTGATTCTCTCTTTCAACACTGACAAGTATGTTAAGATGCAGTCTCTTTTTGATCTTCCCTGGTGCAGTTTTTAAGAGTTTGAGTCAAAAGAATAGTGCATTTATTACCCTCACTCCTAACAAGGAACAACAGTAATGAACACACTCAAGAACCTGTCTCCTCACAAGGAACACAAATATTGAGTAGCACCATATCTTAGACTGTAAAAAATGAGAAAAGAGTTGAAAAATCGAAAAAATCGGAAAGGAAAAGATCAAGGGAAGAGAAAATAGGAGAGCTGTGTTGAGATTGCTTTGTTCAGTGTTTAGGAAGGGAAAAGAATTTGTAAGTGATTGAGATGATAAAACCTTGATGAGATATCACACTTAGATAAAAATAAGGAGTTACCAGCACAGATTTCAGATTTCTTGAAGGGATTTGGATTGGATTTGAGAGATTTGTTAAGCTTGTGATGATTAGACTTAAATTTGATCTTGTGTTGACTCTGTGGTATGTGGATTCAAAAATGTTAACTAATGTGGTGTTCCTGATGTTTAGTTGACTGTTTCTTGTTTTTAAACCTCGATCCTCTTCTCTGTCTGATGTTTGCTTGAGGGCAAGCAAAAGCTTAGTCTGGGAGAGTTGATATATCATAGTTTTTGTGATTTTTAACCATGATATAAGTCCTTTTCATTGAGTTTTTGTTTTGTATTTTTAGAGTCCTAGTAGAGTCTTTACAGGTTGTAGCATGTGTGGAGCATAATTGGAGATATTAAAGCTTTTTGGAGCATTGCAAGATGAAGCCACGAAGTGTGCAACTTTTTGTCTTTTTAGAGTCCTATGCTTTGTGATTCCATGATCATGTCTGAGTAATTTTCTAGTTAAGTTAGGGCTTTTCAAAGGTTGATGAAGAGTTTGTAGAATTGCTATATGTTAGGAATATCTTTTGGTTCTTCATCTCTGCTTGCTTTAAAATCGATTTCTTTGACACATCATCTAGAAATCCAAAAATCATAAGTTGTTTAATAGATGTGAGAGCATTATTGATAACCAGACCTAGGCATTAGATGAGCAAAACGCCCTAGTGCAAAGATATTTGGCTTAGGAGTTTTGTGAACAATTGAACCTGATCATTACTGCATGTTTAGGTTGTTGGGGTTTGCAAAGAGATTTGAAACTCTGTGATTTAGGCATAGTTAACTTCTTCAATGAGAATTGATTAGTTATATATTTGCGATTCATGTTCAAGACGGTTCTTATTCATTCCTGATTTCATGCATTCTACCTTCTCAGATTCAACCTGCGAATTGTCCTGACTTAGCGCTTTTAGTTTTATGAGTCTTAGATCAAACAAATTTCGCCTGCTTACTTTTATTTTGTTTTTTCGCATTACATACGCTCTATCACACACTCGGCCTTTATATGTCCACATGTAGCAACATCTCTTAAAGCATCATATTAAGGTATTCTAAGGAAGCATCTTCATCATCAAACTCTTCATCCTCTTCAGCAAGCAAATGGCAGAATTCTTTTGGATTAGCTTCACTCTGCCCTGGTAATTGATTCTGAGTTTTCGAAGTGGAAGCTCCTTTGTTTTTTAGAGACTTTTCTCTTTGGCTTAGAGCATCTAACTTGCTATTCAGGTCACATGTAGTGGCGTCTTTCTTGTTGTGTACTTCAGCAAACTTCTTGTGCAGCTCTATAGTGGTGTTGGCTTGACCAGTCAACAGCTGTTGTATCATCTGCTTGAGATCAACATCTTGAGTAATAGAAGAAGTCTGTGTATTGCCAAAACCTGGTGGGACAAAAGCTGGTCTTGGCTGAAAGTTTGCTTGTTGAAAACATCCTTGAAATGGTGGTCTCGGAGCAAAATTGTTCTGTTTGTTGAAAGAAACAAAAGGCTTGGTTCCTTGGCCTTGTTGAGCACCTGATCCTGAGGATTAGCCACGTTGGTGCTTCTATAAGAGAAGTTAGGATGATTCATGTAGTTATTAAAACCGCCTCCTTGTTGGTTCATCTAGAAGGCTTCTTCTTCTACAACTGTCCCATCTTCTTCTTATGTAGCAATACCATCACCAACATAGCTCACAAAGACACACTCAGCAGCTTGTCTAACTTGTCATTCAAAGCTTTAATCTCCTTCTTTGTTGTGCTCTCACCTTCAGCGCTTACAACAGCTCTTGATGTTCTGTCATACTCTTCACCATAGTTTCCATCAGATAGTGCCAGATTCTCCACATGAGCTAGTTCGTCAATTACAGTATTCCCCATGAAATTTTCATTTGATGATGTATCCAAGAGCATCATGTACTTATGCGTCACTCTTATATACAATGTAGACAGCAAGCTTTCATTTGTGAACACATGATGAGGGCACTGTAAAGTATATGACTTGAAGTGCTCCCATGCTTCAGAAAATGTTTTGTCCCATTGTTCAGTAAAGCAGCTGATTGTATTCCTGAGCTTTGCTGTTCTTGTTGAGCTGAAGAATTTGTTGAGGAATGCTGTTTCGCATTCATCCCAAGTGGATATGGAGCCTAGTGGAAGTGTCTTCTCCCACTGATGTGATTTGTCTCCTAGACTATATGGGAACAAGCAGCTTCAAAGCATCTTCAGAGACTCTTTGAATCTTGGTCATACCACACACTTTGTCAAATTGATCCGAATGATCCAAAGGGTCTTCATTGGACAGACCATGAAATCTGTTTCCTTGCACTATGTTGATTAACCCAAGCTTTATCTCAAAGTGGTTTTGGTGCACAGATGGAGCATGAATTCCATTCCTGTTGTGGTGAGTATCAGGCGCATCACCAGCTCCTATAGGTCTTGCAACTCTAGGTGCATGAACTGGTACTCTCAAACCCTGAACTCCAGCTGCTTGGTTCAAAGCATCTTGTGCTTCATCTATGTGTTCTGCAGCTTGTTGTAAAGGTGCTTGTCCTACAACACCAACATGTGGTAACTGAGCCTCTTACTCTGCCATCCTTTATTCTTCTAACTCTTGAACTCTCTGTCTTACAGCTTTTCTTCTATGGATGTTGTCAATAGAAGGGGTCATATTTGATGAGTCTTTGGACCTCAAATTCATACAAGTACCTGAAAAAAAAACAGAGCAAAGAAAACAGAGCAAATTAGTAATTTTAGTAAAAAAAACTTAGTCTAACAGCAATGTTAAACTCAAAGAATCCACAAATGGCAACGACGCCAATTTGAAGCAAGAGTTTTTGAGGCCCTTGTTAAACTTCAAAATAATCCTAATCCTCAAATCTGTTGTAGTATAGGGTATTAGGTGTCAAACACACTTGTGGATATTGAGATACAAACAATTCTCTAAGCTAAGTAGGACTGGGGATTTTGATTGTGAAATAGTAACTCTAGCAACCTAACAATACAATAAAAAGAAAGCAGAAATCAAATGCAAGTAAACAAAGGCTAAGCAATGAACTCAAAGAAATAACTAAACAAGAACTAAATGAGAAAGACAACTTAAGTAATACTAAGCAAGATGATTTTAAGGCAATTAATAAGAAGCAAGACTCAAGGTTCTAAGCAATTGTGGTATTGGTGGTTTTCAAGAGTGACAAAGGGGATTTCTAGCAAAAGCAAACATCAAGCATTCATAAGCAAGCAATTCTCAATGTTGTACTCCTAGACAAGGTATCTAAAAGGAATCAGGTTGGGGTCAATAAGCAATTCATATTCAATCAGATTGAAGAATCAAACCCACTTGTGATGGCGTATTCTTCTACCATGAGCATAAAGATCAGAACCATTCTACCCTATGAGAAGTACTAAGCAAGTAAACAACCCTCACCCAAACAAGAATTCAGATCAACCTATCAATCTTGTGAACCATATAGGGACCTAGTTAGCTAAGCACCAATCAAGAATACGGACTTAAGCACACAGTTGCAAAATCCTAACTATGCAAAGCAATGAAGAGGAATCAAACAAGTGCAAGATCTTTCAATGCATAGTATCTAACCATCAAGCAAGAATCTCAAAACCAACACTATCTAGCCCTAAGCGAATCATCTAGCAAGGTGAACTACCACTTTGGTGTCACTGAAAAATGGAAACATAGACCAAGCTAAACTATGAAGCCAAATTAGCGAACCTTGCATAGAAATGAGATATCAAGCCATCAAGTGAACCATATGCATCAACAATACCATATTCAATCAAAAGGAGCAAACTTTATGAAAAATAATCACTTTGCAAGAGAAGGAGACAACATAGAACAAACTAATCAAGCCTAATCACCCTTTAATCACATCTTAATAACCACTTTCCCTACTTAGAACCCTAAATTTAAGTTAAACTACTCACTAATCATGTTTAATCCCATTTATTTAAAGTTAAACATGATTAGATGAGATTAAAATACAAAGATAAGAAATCTAAACTACCAGGGTGCTAAAACAAAGATCAAGATACAAGATTAAACCTTAAAAGTGCAAACTTTATTGAAAGAAAAGGATCTAGATCAAATCGCCCTTTAATGTGCAAGAACAAGATGAAAAGAGAAATTTTTTGATAGAAAGTCTAAGATGACATAAAGACAATGTTTTGTGGTTTCCCTTTTATAGTAGGGAACCAAAAAGAGGATAAAACCTAAAAACAAGATAAGGTCAACGAAAATCAGATGGTCAACGCACGGATAAGTTGCATCAGGGTTATACGGACGGTGTTCTGCTCGATGTACAACCCGGATATGGCTCGTGCAGCGCGTATCGGCTTCCTTGCTCGATGCTAGACCTCGATGCAGACCAAAGGCTTGGACTCCTCGAACCAATCCTCTTCCTCACGTCATGCGGCTTACATCGAGCACACTCTACAAAGGTTTTGCTCGATATCCTTGCTCGTTAGGGGACCAGACTTTACAAAAGCTCCTTCTTTGACATCCTCTTCGAACATGAGCTGCTTTTATCTCCTTCCCAACTCCAAGAACCTCCAAAAACACCTGAAAATCACCACAAACATGCATATGTATGCAAATGTATGCATTACTAAATTAAATGCATGCAATGTTAAGTCCAAATGAGTCTAAAATGCTAAACTATAATGCAAAAACAAGAGAAAAGATGCATGAAATGCAGCCTAAAATGCTCTAATATAGCAAGCTATCGAAGGGGAAGGCACTTCACATAATGAGTCACTAAGGTCTTCTTTCCGTGTAACTCATTGAAGAGAGAGGACGATAAGGAGATCTCCAACGCCTTAGTCAAGCAACGCTCCATTGACCACCAATGAAAAACACCTGAAAGTCACCACAAACATGCACATGTATGCAAATGTATGCATTACTAAATTAAATGCATGCAATGTTAAGTCCAAATGAGTCTAAAATGCTAAACTATAATGCAAAAACAAGGGAAAAGATGCATGAAATGCAGCCTAAAATGCTCTAATATAGCAAGCTATCGAAGGGGAAGGCACTTCACATAATGAGTCACTAAGGTCTTCTTTCCGTGTAACTCACTGAAAATTTTTATTTTTCTTGTGTGTTTTAGTAAAACTCTCTCTGAGAGTTTTATTACACTAAGGGACATGTGTAATAAGTTTGGAGGAGAGCTTTGTGACATTTAAGTCTTATTTAAATTTTTCTTTTAGTTATTGAGTCTTATACATTTTATTTGCATAGAAAACCAAAAAAAATTGAAAATCTTTGAAAATTAAAAACAAAAACAAAAAGAAAGATTTAGGCATTTGCATTTTAGATTAAGTCTTAATTGCATAACCAGTTAGAATTCATAGCATTTGCATAGGGCGTAATGATAAATTATCCATGTAGAAATGGTAATTTCTGAGTTTTGATCAATGCCCTTGTTATTAGTTGTTTGATGCTTCTTGTTAGATTTTAAATTTAAAAAGTATAGCCACACTTTGAACTTATGATTTTGATAATTCTTTTCTTAATTGAAACACACTAGATCTGCTTTCTTTCTCTAATAATTTGAACTGAAAATTTACTTGTAAATATCATGCTTTTGCTTTAAAAATAAACTCATGGATACCACAAAATAATTAGATTATCTTCTCCTTTTTACCACTCTTGTTAATCCAAGTAGGTATCCTATCTTAACCTTAACCTTCCTTTGAAACCTAAACACTATCTTGAGTGATTGTTAGGCTTATAAATTTTGAATCTTCTAGGCAAAAAGTGTTGAGTTTAGGCCGACATGAAGAAGTTTTTATGTAGACACTAGCTTGCTCTTTAAGCTAGTACTAGGTTAGGTTGATTTTTAGGTAGACTAGGAGAGTTCTTGAGCTTAATAGCTTGGATTATAAGAACAAGAAGAGAGAAGACCAATGTGATGTTTGGGGGACGGTGGGGCAACAATGGTATATTTTTCTAGATCTTGTATATATTGTTAATATAATAAAATTAATTTTATAATGTAAATAAGTATTATATTTATTTTCTATTAGCTTAAGTTATGTATTTATATGTTATAAATCTGAATTTATATATTCTTAATTTTTTTATTTTTCAAAATTATAATCTACTATCAAATTTGTTTAGCTAACTATTTATAAATTTCTATGTAAGAATAAAATAATATATTTTTAAGTACTTTCATGCTAATGGCAAATGTAATATATTTTATCTACTAAATTGCCATTTGATCCTCCTTTGAAATTATATAAAAAAAATTACTATTTTAAAAAAAAATTACTTTGATTATTTTGAATTATAAAATTTATTTATTTATCGGATATTTATTATAAACATATGTTTTTAAAACTACCAAACTATAATCAATAGTATTCATATCAAAACCATTGCTATTGCTGTAGAACTTATGTTTGAACTGTTAAAATATCAATTTTAGTTGAAATTAAATAATTCAATTTTGGTTACTATAAATATATTGTAACTTGAAACTTTAGCACAGAAATGTTTTATCTTTTTACAAAAACCGACAAATTGCATTTTTCGAAAAAACAAAAAAAAATCATTTTTTCACGAAACTGAAAAAATCGCCTATTCCCGCCAAAACCAAAAAAAAATTTATTTTCTCGTCAAACCTGAAATTTTATTTTCATACCAAAACAAAGAAATTGCATTTTTCTGCAAAAACCACAAAATCACATTTTCTCACGAGAACCTGTGTTTTCCCGCCAAAACAGAGAAATCAAGTTTTTTTTTCACCAAAACCAAACAATTTCATCTGCATGCAAAAACCAAAAAAATCGTATTTTCCCATCAAAACCAAAAAAAATTATTTTCCCACAAAACCGAGAAATCGTCTATCCCGCCCAAAAAAAAAAAATTAATTTTCTCGTCAAACAAAGAATCACGCATTCCTACCAAAACCGATAAACTTCAATTTCCCGCAAAAACAAAAATTGTATTATCTCGTGAGAAATTGTGTTTCCCGCAAAAACCAAAAAAATCACATTATATGTCAAAAACTGAAAATTTGCATTTCTCATCAAAACCGAGAAATTGTTTATTCCCGCCAAAATCAAAAAAATTTTGTTTTCCCATCAAACCGCAAAATTGCATTTTCCGCCAAAATTGTCAAATTAAAATTTCTCGCAAAAACTAAGAAATTACATTTTTCTGCGAAAAAATCAATAAATCACATTATCCATCAAAAGGCGAGAATTCGCATTTCCTATCAAAACCGAGAAATCGTTTTTTCGTCAAAATTGAAAAGTTGCATTTCCCTCGCATTTTCTCGTCAAAACTAAGATATTTTGTTTTCGCGTCAAAATCAAAAAAAAAAAACCTCACCAAAAACAAAAATTCACATTTTTTCACCAAACCCGAGAATTCGCTTTTTTTCGCCATAACCGAGAAGTTATGTTTTCCTACCAAAACTGAAAATCACATTTTCCTACCGAAACCAAAAAATTATCTATTCTCGCTAAACCCAAGAAAATTTGTTCTCAGTAACCACCGGAAATGCGAATCTCCAAGCTGTGATGGTCTAAGCTTCTCCTCATTTACTTTCGACTTCCATTTTTTTTGTAAACTCTGGGCTTTTTAATGGGTCAGCAAAATAGTAAACTGATTTTACTAGCGTGTTAATGATCTGTATTATGTTTATGTTTTTATTGTTTAAATTTTTGCAAATGTGTGAGCTACTTATAACATAATGTTTTTTGCGTTGTTGTTATGGAAGCATAGTTGATGATGAGTCTACACTTTCTTCAATCATATACGTCTTTATCAAGCAAACACATAGTTAGAAATGTTAATTTTTTTGTTGTTATTTATTATTTGAGTTTCGGTTTGGCAAAAATATAAAACAAAGATTTAATTTTTTTATTTGATATTATTTGTTATTTGGATTCGGGGATGGTAAAAAATAAAAGAATTTTTTTTTAATTTGCTGTTATTTATTATTTTGGGCTTGGGTTTGACAAAAAAAAAATGAAGATTAACAAAAAAAAATATATGGGTTTTTAATAGGTTTAAGTTAAAAATAATAAAAGTTAGTAAAAGATGTGTATTAGTAAAATGTTTTAATTGATGTTTTTTTTTCTGAGATGTCAAGTTTAGAAAGCTTGAAAAAGTTCATATGTCATCTCATAGAGAGGCATTTGTGTTATTATTTTTTGATTATTTATTTATTGTAGAGAAATTTTCTCAATAATGTACAGTACTTTGAAGTTTTGTTTTCTAGAATACCATTACTAAGGGAGTGTTAATGGTTGTATAAGTTTAAATCAACTCCATCAGATTTAAAATAGATCAGATTTTAAAAATTTTGCTTCATTTAGAATGATTTCTTTCACTTTTTACAATCTTTTATATCATATAGTACATCAAATAAGTGACTAAAAGAATTATTTATTATTTTTAACGAAAACAATAATTATTATTTTATTAACTAAAGATAATAGATATTTATTTATTTTCCAAAAAAATGAATTTGATTTTCAACTAAACTTTGGTTATTTTTACAGTTATCAGATTTATCAAAAGACAAATCAAAACACATTTCGAGCCATTCAAATATGCCTCACAAACTCGAACCTCTCAATGACCATGTGAATCCAGTCCGTCGCCAGGGTCGGTATTAGATGGGAAATGAGCACATTTCTTAAAAGGCTTTCTCTAGCAATAACCTAAAGGGCTGTAACCTGTTTGCGAAGCCGGGATGTTTCCGCCACCTCACCCTTAAAGGCTTTGACGATGCCTTCAAACTGGGAACACTTCTCTTTGAGAAGCCGAATCTTTTCTTCAACCTTTTTGAGCTCTTCGAGCTTGGCACAAGCGACGTCCACCATCATCTCCTCGTGACAATTGTCTTTGTCATACGTCTCGGGCGCAGACATATATGTTCCTAAACCCTGGATCGTGATTTACTATTAAAACTAAGTGACAAAACGAAAATAGAAACACAGCAGCATCACAA
The DNA here is from genome assembly GCA_911865555.2 of Thlaspi arvense. Taxonomy (NCBI): domain Eukaryota; kingdom Viridiplantae; phylum Streptophyta; class Magnoliopsida; order Brassicales; family Brassicaceae; genus Thlaspi; species Thlaspi arvense. Next base: position 46,463,072 of record OU466862.2, read on the forward strand.
AAAATACCTGAGCAATCAGATGATTCGCCGAGGATATCAACTCCGCTAACTTAATCTCCCGCAGAGGTTTCCCCACCTCGGTTTCTTTTTGCACTTCTAGATCAGCTTCGCGGCTAATTCGCGATCAAGCATCGCCGAAGTGACGACATCGCACTTCAAGCTGAAGTGGTGAGGATTGTAATAAAAAAAAACTCATCTTCCTGCTTACGCTGGGTAGGAGCACTCGGAGCGGCACCTTCGGTGTCATACCGGGTCGCATCTTCCACGCCTGGAGTACCGGTACCTCGTGGAGGAGCAGATCCCTCGGGCGGAAAGGTAGCCTCTTGATGAGCCATCTCGGCATCACGAGAGCCTTCGGCACCCTCATCCTCACCCTGAGAGTCATTTCCCCGAGCTGACTCATCTCGCGAAGCCTCCGCGACCTTCTCAGCAGTGGACCAATTAAGCCTTTCCCGCATCCAGCCCTGGAAAAACTGTAACAGTGATAAAAACATCAGGAATCACGTCACACCACCAAAGAAAATATATAAGATACGATCAGGAATTGATCAATACCTCGCAACTTTGTTCACAAGGCCTTCATTTTCCGAAGCCAGCTCGGCTTCGCCCGAGTCCACCTGTATAGGCACGACTCGAGGAGTCGCTCTCCTCCGCTTCGAGGGGGTACTCGAAGGAATGTCTGCTTCCACCACTGGAGTCGCTCTTCTTCTCTTTAGACCCATCCCTTCAGGTCTCGGCTGCGACGTCTTCTTGGCGGCTGAATATCAAAATATACAACAATAAGACTATGCGCTTAGAAAAGCATGCACGGAATTACTTCGGTCCAGCAACACATCTGCTTTCGAAGGCTTAGCTTTCTTCTCAGCCGGCTAGGCCGACTTTGTCTTCTTTTCCGAAGGCCCCTTTTTCTCCTTCCCAGGCCACAATTCCTGGCTCAGATTGCGTAGCTTCTGAATGTCGACATCGAGACCGAACAGGTCCTTCCCAATGCTGATCAATACTGCCAAAATAACGAAGTTCAGTTTGGCTTACAAGGTTTCGACCTCCAAGTCCTGAATATGTCAAGCTCGGAGCTGCCTGTAGACGCCTCATTAATCTTCACATAGAAGAAAAAATGGTCTTGCTTGTTGGGTCCCCACCAATGATCCCCTGCTTCAGCGTGGTATAAAAATGGCGCCATCCCCCGCGATTTAGCCTTTCGCTCTTTAAAATCGAAATCCTTTTGAAGATATCCCAGTTGAAAGGCACCTCTGCCGTTAAGATGACGAAGTGGCAAATTGCAGCGTGAGAGAGTTGCACCACTGGCATCTTCCTTCGCTCTTAGTAACAGAGGAGTGATGAAATAGGAAATTGAAGACCAAAAACCGCAAAATGACATTCGTAAATGCAAAAGTAACCCTTTGGTGGCGTTGTTACTCTCTCGTGAACTTGAGGAAGTAAAAGCTCGACTTCCTCAGGAAAGCAGCATCTCAATCGAAGCTCCGGAAGCTTGTCCGCAGTCATCCAGGTCCTCCCATCCTTGATGCCGGTTTTATGCTTCGACATCGCTATCTTCTGTGGGAGACCATCAATCCGGCCCACTGGCTCGGAACCCTTTGATTCCATCTCGCAATCTATATCGGAATTATCCGGCAAAATTGCATCTCGATAACCTGAAGCCCCTCGGAATTCGAGGGAAAAGAAGGAACTGGGCTAATCCATGCCCGCCTGGCGCGCTCGGCGAGAGGAATATCACCATCAAAGGAAGAACCATGCGATCCCATCGACATTTTTTCAATAGAAGAAGAAAACAGAAATTTCTGGAGAAATCAAAATGAAGATCGGCAAGCAAATGAGACTATCATAGAAAAGAAATAATCTTTGCGAAAGCAATCTGAGGAAAAGAAAAATCCCTGGAGCCAGAAGACGAAGAGAAAAAATTTTGGTAATAAAATCAGAAAATATATCAACAGCTTCTTTAAAGGACGCATATCAACAGCTTCCTTAAATAAGAAGGCCGCAAACCACAGAAGAAATAACTCATACACTCTAGAGAGCAGCAGATCTAAACCTAAGAATTCCGAGCTTTCTAGTTTATCGCATAAACACTTTTCTTTCACTTCGGCATAACCTCTCGGTTAAAGCCATCCTTTCTAATTGTTTCGACTTTGAGCTATCAATAAATATCTTATTCTTCAAAATCCACAACCGTAAATCATAAACCCTAGTGGTGATTTTCTGGTTCAACAATGGATTATCGATATTAGGTGTTTGTTTGTCGCTGGCCATCAGACTACCCTAGGTTATAAAATCCGAAATAGATCGCTCCTTGCTAAGACGCAATCTCGTTCATCTTGGGTAACTTCGTGGTTTAGTAATGTCCTTTTCTTTCCATAAATTTTTCGCTTTGTGGTTATATTTCTGTGTTGTATTATAATTTTATGTATTATAACAACCAACGATGAAGATGAATGGGAAAATATTTTAATTGTTCCTGTTTATATGATTAGTTAAACGATTCTTAACCACCAAGGTATACTGGAGATTAACCCGATTGAGTCACAGAAGCTTTTAGAGAGGCCGAGAAGAGCGATCTGTTTCTGGTTTGTAATTTAGGACCGTTTTGATCGCTCGTGATGATTAGTTAAATGGTATAAGTGCTGCATTAATTGTGTTATATGATTAGTTTTTATTTGTTCTAAACTTTCATTAAAATCATATAAGAGATACAATGTTCAGTAATTACAAATTTACAAGATATAAATTATTACACAAAGAGTTATTTGCACCATATACTGGATTGATAAATTGAATAAAAAACTACCCAATACATTTTGGTCATGAACACACTACTCGTAAACGAATGTACATTGAACTCAATACTAAATTTGTGAATTAAACTTCTGGATACCAATTAGTCTGTATCAATGTTTTTGATAATAAAGTGAACTGTGATGTATCCCTAAAATGATCAATTAGAATTCTGGATCATAAGGAATTATCTTTTACCTTCGTCCGAGGTCAGAAATATTGGCACATGCATTGTACTATCTTCGTTAAGATGTAGCTCCCGTCATTTACTCAAACCTGAGAAATCTAACCTTGACTTGATGTTATTTTTTGTCTTTCCTGAAATAATTAATACCGTGTTGATGAGATTATCAAAGAAAATTTTCTCCATATGCATGAAGTTGAGGTTGTGTCGAAGAAGAAGATTTCACAGTACGGTAACTCTCAGAAAATACTCATTTTCATCCAATTATGATCCTTCCTGTAGCCAGATATAGTTTGGTCAGTCTTTTCATGTCCGTTTTCTCTAGAATCGACTGTTCTGGACAATCCCACAATGTTGTATGTTCTTTCTCGAAGAATTTCCTTGCCATTTAACCACGGTGGATGATATTCCTTTATTGACTTGTCCCGGCTAAATGCTTGATTATTTCCCCTATAAGGATGATCATCCCGCAAAAATATTTGACCCTATAAGGATGATCATCCCGCAAAACCATTTGATGGCAGTCAAACCAACTCTACTTCCTTCCATTTTGTAACCAATATGATTTTGTGTCATCTAAACAGTATGGACACGTTAAACGGCCATGTGTCATCCAACCAGACAACAGGCCATACCCCATAAAGTCACTGATGGTCCACGTCAAGGCAGCTCGCAATGTGAATCTTTGGTTTCTCGATAGATTAAACGCTTCCACACCATTGCTCCACAGACTCTGTAATTCTTCAATCAATGGCTGAAGGTAAATATCAAAACTTTTCTTTGGATGTTTTGGTCCAGGAACTATTACCGATAGAAAGAAACATTCCCTTTTCATAGGCATGCCGGGAGCCAAACCTAGTGTGCCTCGCCATTCATACCAACATGATTAAATCCATCTGTTGCTAAGACTAGATAAATATTTTTGATTTTCGGCTGCAAAACCAGGACACACGTTATTAAAATGCTTCCATGCTGCTCTATCAGACGGATGATGCATTTCTCCTTCAGGCGATACATGTTCAGTGTGCCATCGCATATCGGATGCAATAGCGTCTAATTGGTATAACCGCTTCAACCGCTCCGCCAGTGGGATGTAAAAAATTCTTTGCTTAGCTCGATTTTTCCCATACACTTGTTCAGGTGGTATTTATCTTTACCAAAAAATCGACAACACAATAAATCTCGATCTTCCCCCTTCCAAAAAAGCATGCAATTATTCTCACAAACATCAATCTTATACACTGGTAGCCCAATTCAGCATCATTTCTTCTCTGGTTTATGATTCTTATTAGGTTTTTTAATGTATCATTTTGTATATCATTTTTTTACTTGTATGTCAAAGAACAAGTGAAAAATATCTATTCATCGTGTAAAATATCCCGAATAGATCGAAAAAACTTCAGTACATATATATTTAATCTTCATCACCAAAAGTTAAAATTATATTAAATAAAATTACTTTTTACCAAAAATAATAAATAGATATTTATGTTGGTTATTTTTCTTTATTGTTATTCAAAAAACAATAAGTTTTTAACTATTAAATTAACAAAAAGACATAGAAAAAACACATTTGATATGGTTCATTTTCGTGTTTATACCATATGGATCTAATTTGTAGCTAGTGTCAGTTAAGATACTCGGGTCTCTTTGTCGCTAGTGATCAAGATTACCTTAGGTAACAACCAGAAACAGATCGCGTTTCTTGTGTCACTAAGAATATAATTGGGCTTCTGCAGTACCTTTGGAGTTTAGTAATGTCCTTTTTCATTTCAATTCTTTTTGTTTTTGGTTATATTTCTTGTTTGTATTGTGGTTCTTTGTTATGTAATGATAAAGATGATTGGGACAAGATATTGTCATGTATATGGTTATTTATATGATACAATAAGTAAGTATACAATTTTTAGATTATATTTTACTTAGGAATCCGTTACTCAAGAGTACGAGAAAATGTTGTATCGATTGTGTAAACTATGAATGAATATGATTTGGGAAAAGGATAGATTCAACTCCATATGATTAATGAAATACAGTCAAGAATATATATGCGTTCAATTTATGTGTCATAGTAGTATTAAAGGATACTACAATTACTCTTCTTCATTTATAAAAGTGCACAATTTTCATATCTAGGGTTGAAATCTAATACATTATACATGTGTACTATGTTCCTTTCTTTCTTAATATACAACAAGTGTTAACTCTGTAAGAGATTTAACTTCCACAGCTGATCTTAGAATAACGAGAGTTCTATAAAGATGTTTATCACTTTATAAAACTTTTGGTTTTACTTCTTTAAGTGTGAACATTTGCTTGTAACCTGAGGACTTGTATGCTTTAACAAGCACTATATTTTTACTGATTCTGGTTTTTTAATTTATAGAAAGTAACAATTTTGTTAATGCAGTTGTTAGTTGCTATTACTCTCGGAACAAATGGCAAAACGTACGAAGATAAAACATTTTTTGTGTCATGCATTCATGAATCCTGAAAAGGTTTTCTGATTTGGCCAGAGAAATCTTGACTCAGGTTTAATTAATGCTCCACCACTCTCATGATTCTTCGGTTCTTGCTCTACTATTCATTATTAGATCAGTGGAAATATGTTGCACAATGAGCTTGCAATACAATTATTTATTATTTTTGGTTATTTACGGTTTACATCTCTTAGCTATTTGGGTTGTGTATTTGTCCTTGCAGTATATTTATAAGGAATATTGTTTTGTGAAGAGTGACACTGCCGCTGGAAAGAGTACGATTGGCAATTTTTGTGTAGGTGAAGATTTCACATTTGTTACTTTTTTGTTTCTGCTATGGGAATAACGGTTATAAATAATTTTGGTCAGATTTGATATAACAACACCAAATTAGCATTTCCAAATTCCTCGGCTGTGTTGCTGGTTGCTACCTCTCACAGCTTATCATAATTAGCTAATCACAATTACGGTTCAAAACTCTAAACCATAATTCGCTTTCATATCAAAAACATAAATGTTTAAAATAAGCTATTTTTCAAGAACATTTGACAATATTAGAAAGCAAGCCAGACCTACCATAGAGATTGAGTCACTAGTCAATGTTGTTAGTGTATTATATTATTCAGTCATGTACGGTCTTATGTTTTTGGTGTGTTTAGGCTATGGTGTTGAGTCTGAGTGTTGTTCATATGACAAGGAAGTTCTACTTACGACTTCACCGAGTCTCCAAAACTTGAAGATATATCGATTTTTATGAAACAAATATGAAAGCAATTTTTACTATATTGATTGTATTATTGAAAAATGATTAGCCTAGAGTTTGATAATTTACATTACATAACCATCTCTTATGAACTTTCGACATATATTCCTTTACACACACTTTGTGTATTCCATGAATATTAAAATACATCTTTACATAGTAATATGTGTGATGAGAAATAGCTTAAACATTAACCCTTTTGAATCTTGTGGAAAACAACTGGGAAACCTAATCTTAATCTAATAATTATTGATATATAAAGCCTTATGACCGCCTAGGATTCAAGTTTGTGAAATCAAATGTCTCCAAACAATAGTTTATAGATAGAAAAATAAAAGAATCTAATTGAAAAAAAAAAACAAAAACAAATCCCTTTAAACAAGAAATAAAAAGTAACAATTCTCTCTTTTTATATATATGAGTAGAGTTTATAGTTTTCACATTTGAATTAACATTTTTCTTTAACCTTTTATGATTTGTAATAATCATTAAAAAAGAAAATCTAACAGCACTAAATGGCCTAGAATTTAAACTTTCACATAAGTATTACTTCAATAAGAATATGGAAAGTTTTTTTCCAATGATATTGTTGGCTAAATATATTTATAAACATAAAAAACATAATTAGGATAGATAATATTGTAGAGTTAATATAAACTTTTTATTTTCTAAGTCAATGAGATTATATATATATATCCTCTACCACTTAAGGTTTTATTATTTACTATTTGCACAATAAAAACACCAGAAAATTAAATATTTTTATCTATCTTCTAGTAATCTAAATGTTAGACGAAGAAAAAAAAAACTGAAACTATTCTTTATCACTCTTTGCGTAGCCAATTTTGCATAGCTCTGTCTCAATCCAAATATTACATTTACTCATTAGGACTTTTGCCTTATTATGTATTACACCACATCATTTTTGATCCCTAACAATATTGAACGAAGTGTTGCAGAAAATATGTGGTACAATACATAATAGGACAGAACTTAGAAGGAATAAAATTAATGTTTCGATTGGGAGGGATATATGTGAAACAGGCTATACAAAAATCACATCAAGAAAAAAATATGATACCCACTGTGGATCTATCTTTTGTTTGGACCCAATTCGACATCATTCCTTCCCCGTTTTAAGAATTTTCTTATGTACCACTTTGTATTATTTGTTTTATCATTTTTTTTACTTGTATGTCGAAGAGCAAGTGAAAAAATATATAATTATCATGTTTTTTGAAATTTGATGTTACTGTTCTTTTTGTAGAAGATCTCGAGTAGATCGAAAAAACTTCTATACATATTTATTTATTTTTTATAACCAAAAGTTAAAATTATATTTAAAAATTTTACTTTTTGACTAAAAATAAATCATAAATATATGTGGCTCTTCTTAGTGTTACTAATAACCTAATCGGAATCTTCTGCAGTACCTTTGGGGTTTAGTAATGTCTTTTTCGTTTCAATTCTTTTTTTGTGGTTATTGTTCTTGTTTTTATTATGCTTCTTTGTTTTGTAAAGATTAAAATGATTGTGACAAGATATTGTTCATGTATATGGTTAGTTAAATGCTAAAATAAGTAATTATACAGTTTTTAGATTATATTTTTCTAATGAATCCTTTACTTAAGAGTATCCGAAAGTATTGCATCGATTGTGTAAAATATGTATGAATATAATTGAGGACAATGATAGATCCAACTGCATTTGTCGGAGTAGTATGAAAGGATACTACAATTACTCTTTTTCATTCATTAAAGTGCATGATTTTCATATCTAGGGTTGAAATCTTCTAATATAATATACATGTCTACTATGTTCTTTTCTTACTGAATATAAAACAAATGTTAACTCTGTAAGAGTTTTGTTAGAACAATGCATTTCGCATTTTTGCTATAATGATATCAAATAATTCTCGTTTTGCAATAGTTTTATTATTCAAGATTGTATGTACGTACACTGGAATTTTTTAGAATTCTGTACGAGAAAGTCTTAGAAACTATTTATTGTTGTAGATGCAGTTCGTAGTATTGACCTATTTAGTTACTAAATTTTAGAATTGAAAATGATTTGCTAGATCTGTAACGGTACTCGTATCAAGTTTTGATTACATTTAGAATTATCCTGATTTATTTAAGGTAAGTTTCACAACTAATCTTAAATTAAGGAGAGTTTCACAACTGGTTATCACCTTATGAAACTTTTGGTTTTACGTCTTTATACACATTTGCTTGTATTGTGAGGGCTTGCATGCTTTATTTACAAGTAACTTTATTCTTACTGATTCTGGTTTCTTATATTTTAAGAAAGTAATTAACAGTTTTGTTAATTCAGTTATTGGTTGATATTACTCGTAGGAACAATAAAACATCTCTTGTGTCATGCATTCATGAATCTTGAAAGGGTTTAAAGGTTTGACTGGGGCAGTGTTGGCTCAGGCTTAATTGATGTTCATCACTTTTATGATTCTTCGGTTCATGCTCTATTATACAACGTTAGACCAGTGAAAAAAAGTTGTAGAATGTACTTGCAATCTAGTTATTTATTATTCTTGGATATTTACGGTTTACAATTCTTGGATATTTAATTTTTGTCTTTGTTCTTGTAGTATTTTATTAGGAATATTGGTTTAAGAGGAGTGACATTACCGCTGAAAAGAGTAGGAGATAGTAATTTTTGTACAAGAGAAGATTTCACAATGTTACATTTTTGTCTCTGGTTTAGGAATACGGTTATAGATAGTTTTTGGTCAAATTTGATATAACAACACCAAAGTATTTGTTTCAATAATCAGCATCTCCAATTTCCTCCGCCATGTTGCTTGTTGCTACTTCTCAATGCTAATCATAATTAAAGTACAAAACTCGAAACCATATTTCATTTTTTAATATCAAAAACATAAATGTTTAAAATGAACTATTTTTTCAGCTATAGTTTATAGTCTCTGTTTTCCTCTTCATAAGAAAACTCTTTACTTCCAAGAACATTGACAATGTCAGAAAGCAAGTCAGACTTACCATAGAGAGTCGCTAATTACGTGCACTCTTATGTTTGTGGTTTGTTTAATGGCTATGATGTTGAGTCTGAGTTTTGTTTATTGGACGAGCAGGTTTTACTTAAGGCTTCACTGAGTCTCCAAGATTCGAAGATAGTGTTGGCATTTTACATTATTTTGTCTGTATAAGAAAAATGTGTAAGCAATTTCTACAAAACTGATTGTATTATTGAAAATTAATTAGCCTCGAGTTTAATAATTTACATTACATGACAGTTTTTTATGAAGTTTTGACCTATGTTACTTTCAACATATTTTATGTTTTCTACGAATATTAAAATACATTATTACATAATAATTTCTTAAATAGATAGGTTTTTATGGATCCTTACGTAATCATTATCAAAGTAAATATAATGGGATATGCTAGTAATAGGGAAGGATGGTAAAGCGACAATATTAACAAACACATGTGTAATATTTCTATTAGTTGATAATATATGATTTAGAGCAAATGATAGGCTGCTTGTCAATGTGGTAGTAGGATTTTTACTAGGCAATTAATCTCTAGTACTCATGTCATCATAGTATTTGAGATGTCAATCTAAATAGGGTTTGTTGTGAACACCAAGAATGTATAAATGTTTTTAATCCAAGCAAGATCAATAAAATTGTTTCTATAAACCTAAATGAACAAGAAAGCAAGACTTACAACAAGTAAACTCAAACACTTAAACAATAACACTCAAGCAAAGCAAAAATAGAGTAATTACTAAACAAGCTTAATCAATAAAGGCAAATAGTTTCTAAGATGGGGTAATTGAGTTAAGGTGAATGTTTGACTGATCAGTGATGTTTATACAATCATAATAATTCTAATTCTTAGGCATAGAACTCTTAAACAAGACTAATCCGCTCCTATGGCACTAATCTCTTTGCTAATTACCTAATAAAAATTTATTTTTTATTACTGATAAAGCAATCAACAAGCATTAAAATTCAGTTCTATAAAGCCAATAAACACCTTAGACATATATTTATGTAGGCTAAGTATGCAAATCTCATAGATAATTCATTCAGACATTTCATCAAACACTTTCAATGTATGAAAAGACCTAAGTTCTAAACCAACATGATCAAGGCGTATTTAACATTAAGAACATCAAGTAAGAAAAGAGATGAAGGAATCAAATCACCATAATTTATCCATCTCTAGATCCTAATTAAACTACTCACTAATTATGGTGATAACCATAAAACTAATGATAGAGGACATAATTAATAAAAGTTAAGAAAACTGTACTAAATATGGAAGAACAGATAAAAGATCCAACATAGAAAATAAGAAAAAATGTTTAGGTCTAAGGAGGCAAAAGATAATGAAAAGCTTAGGGTTTTTGGTCTCTAAAAACATATGTATGTATAGCATAAGAAGTCAAACTGGATTGATCAGGGACAAAGACACGTGCAATATTTCTATTAGTTGGTAATATATGATTAAGAGCAAGTGATAAGCTGCTTATGAATGCTGATGTGACATCTTCTCATAATAATCGTAAAAACTGATGTAGATGACTTAAGAAATCCCAAACTCTCCTTTTGTTTAGTGATAGATATATAAAATCCTACAACCATGTAGAATTCAAGTTTTTAGAACTAAATACTACCAAACAGTATTTGTACATAGAAAAGATATCTAAAGAAAAGGCAAAGAAACAAATCTCTTCTCGAACAAAAAAAGGAAAAAAAAAACTAATTTCTCTTGTTTAGTAAAATTAATTCTTTTTTTCGTTGGAGAATGATCTATAGGTTTCACATATCGGTCCAAGATAGGAACAATATAGATTTTGGTACTGTAAGAGAGAAACTCTATCCTTGTGGAGTTGATGCGTGCCAGAAGATACAAGAAAATGAGATGGAAGATGAGGAGCAACGTTTTGAGGATGAAGCCGAGGACATATCTGAGGAAGAGATACAAGCAGATGATGGATATCCGGTCTACTAATATCCCTTTATTTTCCTCTGTTTAAAGCATCTATTCATAGTAGTTCTTAGTCTCATTCATGCTTGTATCCCACAGTTTTAGTCCCATTTGCATCAATTATAGACTTAGGTAGTTATAGGTTAGGTATTGCATGTTATTTCATGGTTAGAACATTTGGTAGGAACTTTTAGAGCTAAGAGGGCCCTATAGAGGTTATGGGATGAACCTTAAGGCAATCAGGATCAGGAAGGACCAGACAGAGCGAAGCAAACGATTTCTGATGCTACATTGGACAGGAATATCGGACTCATATAGATAAATGCAATGAACAAGCATGCTCGATACGTGCAAAGCCAGTGTACATCAGACAAACATATATGGCTGTGCCCGATAAAGATTGTACGACCAAGCACCAAGATAGACGTTTCCTCGTGACATATCAATCACGATTAGCGACACTATCCGATGCAAAAACGTATATCGAGCAAGATTATCGGACACAGCCCGATGTACATCTCTGAGAAAGCAGCATTTTTGCTGGTCCCCACACAGTTTTCTAGGGCTTCCTCTCCTTTTTTAGCCTCCCCTATAAAGGCCACTTGAAGGCAGAAAAATGGAGGCAACACACATTACACTACCTACTTTTGTCTTTGTTTTCTCTCTAGTTTAGCTTTCATTCTTTTTGTGTTCTCTTAGTTTATTTCATTTTCTTTCTTTAATTTTTTTAAAAAACTTAAGCGTTTATTTTAATCATGCACTTTTCTTAATTTCTCGTCTCTCTAATCAAGTACCACCATCCTTCCTTTGTGGGATTAGTGCTTTTAAGCATGACTAGGGAGTAGTAAACTTAAGTTTCTTGAGAATTGAGATGAGTTAGATAAAAGGTGTTAAATTTTTAATCTTTGATGCCTTTGAGCTTAAAGTACTTAATCTTTTCTTATTGATATGTTTAATTCTTAATCCTTTTCACGGCTTGGGTTAAAGTTCTAGACTTCTCTAAGCAAATACCATACTTGCTGAATGTTGGAACCATCTTTTAAAAGATTTATGCATTCTAGCCTATGAGAGTAGATGTTTAGGGCATATTTTTGCTTTATAGAGTTGGAGTTATAAGTTTGTTAATCATTATGTCATTAAAAGATTATGCTTTGGTTATGTGATTAACAAAAAGATTAGACCCAAACACCATATGAACTCTATGCTAAATGATTAACCCAAAAGAATGGGTAGAATCTTGACACATAATTGCTTAATCATGTTTCATCTTATATCAACTTCTTATCTCAAGAGTCTTATTATAACCTTGAGTCTTATCATTTTTATTGTCTCGTCCATTTTTATTTAAGCTTTTATCTTATTTTTATTATTCTTGTCTATTTGATCATCTTGCTAATTTTTTCAGCCTCTTGCTTATTTATTTAAGTCTTTACTTATTTAATTAAATCTTGTCTTTTATTTATTTATTTTCTTTTAATTTTGATAAATCCTTATTTTTACTTATGTTTTCACATTTATGATAAATTGTTAGCAAATCATAAAAAAAAAATCCTTATCATTATATTTTCTTAACTTATTTAATTTCATACATTCTTAGTATCTTTATCTCGACTTTATGGATTGATATTAAATCCATTTATACTACACCTGATTAGTAGAGAAATGGCAATTGCTCTAGAGAATAATTAAAACCTCTCTTCTCTAGTTTCATAGATAGAAGAGGAGAGGCAAAAACTCTCTATCATTTTTGGAGGAGAAAGATATCACTTCAAGCAATATGATGGTGCAAGCCAAAAAAAAACCCTTGAAGAAGGCGCATAAGAACATTAATCTTCTCCAAAGATTGAGCAAATGGCTAGACCGCATTATTAAAAAGTTGGTGAAGAGTGTGAAAATCTTGAAGGTGCACATTAAGAACCTCAAAACCACGGGGAATAGCTCCAGCTCACCACCATCTCAACATGAAGCCGAGCATGAGGGAGAAGACTCAAGAGAGGAAGAGATGGACAATGACTTGGACCGTCCCTTCAATGTGCAAGGGGAAGTCACCTCACATAATGAGTCACTAACGTCTTCTTTCTGTGTAACTCAGCAAAGAGAGAGGAGGATTGTAACACCGCCTCTCCTCATATGAGATGACTTGTTAAACACTCAACTTTCCAACTAAGTTACCACAGCATTAACTCTAAATCAATACTCATTTCATAAATATAAATCCAAATAGTCTTACAAATAACCAACTTAAACTCAAATAAATCATAATCAAATCTTTAAACCAACTGAAAACCATTTGAAATAGAAAGCTAAGTGTCTTAAGGACCCCAAGGACCGAACTAGAGAACCAGCTCGCCACCATCACACGCCAATCACTCCTGCTGCTCCTGCTCACCTGCGCAAGGGGGAACGGGAAATGAGGGGATGAGTAATTTATATTACCCAGGAGAATGCATACACGTGGTCCACCACATATATCATTACCCAACCTGTCGCTAGCTAGAGCCAAACGAACAAGCGCAGTTTAATGATTCCTCTAACAATCAACAAAGAAATATGCAATGAACAAAGCGAGTATACTGAACGCCTCTCGTTACAGTATCCCATGGATTAACCTCCACAAGTTTCGTATGTCTTACACCCTTGCTAGGGGACGCATCTCCGCAAGAGTCTAAGTCGCTGCACGACTGGCCCGTCGACCTGAGCACCACATGGCACTACGACAGGCACAACCTATGTCGCAGGTGTCAATCATGCCAGCAGTGCCTCTCACTGCTGGGTCCTAATGCAGTTTGTGCTTTCACACACTATATGCAATGCAATGCAGTTCACAATTCTCACAAGCAATATTCAACATCAAGCAACAATCAACCATATTAATCCATATCTAGATCTATGTTCTGAAAGTAAATAACAACCTAGCAAACAGCACAGATCTACAAGTTACGACCTAGAGCGGAACTTGTAGGGGATTTAGAGGACTTGGAAGTCAGATCTAATCAGGAGAAGCTAGCTAACAATATCGAAGGGAAGACATGAACACATCTTCACCTTTGCCTAATCGAATGAAAGCTAAAAAATGGATCTAGGGTTTAAGGGATCTAACGACGGAAAGCAAAGGACTCAAGAAAACGGCGGCTAGGAGCGACGGAACGACGGCGGCTCTCCTCGGCGGTGGCGGTCAGCGGCGAAGACGAACGGCGGCGGCGGCTTACTCGGTTAGGGTTTCTAGGTTCTATCTCTGAGTGTTTTGGGAGCTGTGATGGAAAACCTAACTCTCTACCTATATTTATATAGGGAAGACTCTGGGAAAATCCTAATACCCTTTCCTCTTGGGCTTCTGACACATGGGCCTTTCCTTTTCCTATTGGGCCTAGATCCAGGGCGTTACAATTCTCCCCCTCTTTAGAGGGATTCGCCCTTGAATTCTTGTACCCATCCTGCGATCCCTTCGCACCCTCAAAAAGTTCAGGACACCATTTCCTCATGTCATTTTCCTCTTTCCAGGTCTCCTCACTAATTCCATCTCTTTCCCAACACACCAAGACCATTCAGGTTTCCTTCCCCTGAACGTCCCTTGTCTTATATTCCTTTATCGAGACAGGCGTGCTCCGCATCCGGAGGTTTCCACTCACATCCACTGGCGGATCAGGTAGTATCAGCTCAGGCTCTCTAACTACCTTTCTCAACACAGATACATGGAACACATTATGGAAGTCAGACAACTCTTGTGGCAAATCCAATCGATAAGCCACATTGCCAACTCTCTCAATGACCCTATATGGCCCCATGTACCGTGGCTTAAGCTTTTTCAGCTTCCTAATCTCTTTCACACCGGTGAAGGTTCTCATTTTCAGGTAGACCTCATCTCCAACTGAAAACTCTAAGTCTTTCCTACGCTTATCGGCATAACTCTTCTGACGGTTGTGGACTTCCTTAAGTCTGTCCTTAAGCAAGTCCACCTGTGTAACCGTCTCCTTGACCATGTCCGGCTCTAGGTCACGTCGTTCACCCACGTCAGTCCAACAGAGGGGAGAGCGACACGGTCTACCATACAGAGCCTCGTATGGAGACATACCGATACTCGCGTGATAACTGTTATTGTAGGCAAACTCAGCTAACGGTAAGTACTCGCCCCACTTCCCCGCCCAGTCAAGAACACACGCCCGGAGCATGTCCTCGAGGGTCTGAATCGTCCTTTCCGATTGTCCATCCGTTTGGGGGTGATAGGCAGTACTGAGATGAACCTTAGTTCCTAATGCTTTCTGAAAAGCCTGCCAGAACATCGATGTGAACTTTCGATCATGATCTGACACTATGCTAACTGGAACTCCATGCAGTCTCACTATGGAATCCAGATACTTCTGAGCTAAGCGATCGGCTCCATCCGTCTTTCTAATAGCTAAGAAGTGCGCAGACTTGATAAGGCGGTCCACGATTACCCATATCGCATCCTTATACCCAGTAGTCCGCGGCAGTCCGGTGACAAAATCCATAGTTACCATGTCCCATTTCCATTCTGGTAGTGGTAAGTTCTGGAGTAGTCCGCTTGGAACCTGATGTTCTGCTTTCACTTGTTGACATGTCTGACACTGTGATACCCAGATGGCGACGTTCTTCTTCATACCGTCCCAATGGTAGTACCTCTTCAAATCCCGGTACATCATTGTGCTTCCCGGATGGATAGTAAACCGTGACTGATGAGCTTGGCGCAGGATCTCGTCCTTCAGATCCTTTACCCTCGGAACACAAACCCTATCGCAGAATAGGTAAGTTCCATTGAGCGCAACACGGTATCCATCCACATTGCGGTCAATCATCCTTCTGAGTGCATGGTCGTCCTTCTGAGCCTCGCGGATCCGTTCCAATAGGTCCGCTTGACCCACGGCTTCCAAACCATTGGCCGGCTCACCGATGGTAGTGGCGCACAGGCAAAGGCTGGCTACCAATCGAGACTAGCTCATCAGCTTTCTTAGCAACTGATACATCTGCCTTTCGTCTACTCAGGGCGTCCGCCACCTGATTGGCTTTCCCGGGATGGTAGACGATATCCAAATTGTAGTCTGCCAACAACTCTACCCACCTGCGCTGTCTCAGATTCAGGTCCCCCTGGGTAAAGATGTACTTAAAACTTTTATGGTCCGTAAACACTTGCACCTTCTCCCCGTACAAGTATGAACGCCAAATCTCAAGGGCAAACACTACTGCTGCTAACTCCAAGTCGTGAGTGGGGTAATTGACCTCATGCTTGCGCAACTGCCGGGAGGCGTATGCGACCACCTTCTCCTCTTGCATGAGCACGCAACCGAGTCCAGTCCCCGATGCATCTGTATACACCACGTATGGTACACCTGTCCTTGGTAATACCAAAACGGGGGTATCGGTCAAACGTCCCTTCAGATCTGCAAAACTCTTGGCACAAGCTTCCGTCCATTGGAACTTGATGTCCTTGCCTGTTAAGGCTGTCAATGGCTTGGCCAATGCTGCAAATCCTTTCACGTACTTTCTGTAGTACCCAGCCAAACCCAAGAAACTACGGACCTCAGTAGCACTTGTCGGCGCAGGCCAGTTGGTAATAGAAGTGATCTTTTCCGGATCCACTGCTACACCGGCTTCGGATACTACATGGCCTAGGAATCCGATCTTCCTCTGCCAGAAGCTGCACTTACTAAACTTCACAAACAACTGATGCTCCCTCAACTTCTCCAGAACGATCCGCAGATGCCTGTCATGCTCCTCTTTACTCCTGGAGTAGACTAATATGTCATCAATGAAGACAATCACTCACTTATCCAAGTGTTCGCGAAAAACGTCATTCATCAACTTCATAAAGGCTGTGGGCGCGTTAGTCAGTCCAAATGGCATAACCACGAACTCGTAATGACCATAACGCGTCTGAAATGCGGTCTTCTTCACATCCTCCTCTGCTATGGGTATCTGATGATATCCCGACGCAAGATCGATCTTCGAGAACCAAGAGGCTCCCTACAGCTGGTCCAACAGCTCATCGATCCGCGGCAAAGGGTACTTATTCTTAATAGTCACCTTATTCAAACCCATGTAATCAATACAGAGTCTGAAGCTACCGTCCTTTTTCTTCACGAATAGCACAGGTGCTCCCCATGGCGAGCTACTTGACTAGATAAACCCTTTATCCAGTAAGTCTTGAAGCTGCTTATTCAGCTCAGCCATTTCCGCAGGTGCTAAATGATAAGGAGCCTTTGATACGGGTACCGTCTCGGGCTCAACTTCAATCGTGAAAGCATCACCTCGCGTGGGAGGCGGTCCTTGCAGCGGCTCGAATACGTCCACATATTCGGCGGCTACAGGAATCGCACTAAGGTCTGCCACTACTTTCTCTTCTACCATCGAAATGGTGGCCAGATATGCTTCATGCCCCTTCCCCAGAAGCTCTTCTGCTTGCAACATCGAGATGATTCTAACTCCTGACTTTAACTGAACGCCTTGGAACGTTATCCAACGATCCTCCTTGGGAATCCTGACCCGCGCCTTGTGACAGTCCAAAGTCGCACGGTATCGGGCCAGCCAGTCCATTCCCAAGATGACCTCATAGTGGTTCAGCTTCATTTCTATGAGATCCTAAGGCAAATCCACACCTTCCAACGTTATGGGGACTTTAACGTGCACTCCCGTGGATTTTACCAGTACGGTTCCAGCCGTCTGGATCCCCTTGGACTTCGGAACGCAGGTTCCCTTGAACGTCCAAACCCTCACTATCTCCGGACAAACAAAGCTATGGATAGCTCTCGAGTCGAACAGAGTGTGAGCCGCTATACCTCCAACAAGGACCGATCCTACAGGGTTTCTACTTCTAAGGCTCTACTCTACAAACACACAACTAACACACATAACTTAAAACCTTTTAACCATAACAACTATGTACTTACCAGCGATCGGTTCCACACCAGCGTGGTCTTCTGCCATGAGCAAACACGGTCCAGGGGCGTGTCTCTTTGGTGCTGGCGGTAGCTGTCCCTGATTGCCTCCTTCGTGCGGTACTAGCATTCTGCAGTCCCTTGCATTGTGCCCAACCCGTCCACAGCGGTAGCACGATTCCACTGGCGCTACTGCTGGACAATTCCGAGCCATATGGCCCGGCTGGTTGCACCTGTAGCATGTCATTCCGCGACACGCTCCATGGTGGTACTTCCCACACCTGTTACACGGATGCGATGGACCGTTCTGTTGGTTCGCATTATCCCAAGTTCGCTTCTGGGTTTCCATCCCCTTAGCGGCTTTAGCTTGGGCGTTCCGTGCAACCTTCTGCTCCTCTTCCATTCCAATCTCCTGAGTTGCAGCCGTTTCCACGAGGTCAATCATACTGTCATACCTTCTTATGGAGCAGCGATTCTTGAGTTCAACCCGCATTCCCCTAAGGAAAAGTCGGATTAACTCTTGCTCTCCTGGGTGTTGACCAGCAAATCTCCTCAAACGACTGAACTCCTCCTCGTACTCGCGTACGGTCTTGCTTCCTTGACGCAAGTCTTGGAATGCATTCACCATCTTTTCCATCGCCTCGCGAGGAAAGTACTTACGGGAAAATTCCGTCCTGAAATCTTCCCAGGTGAGTTCATACCGTCCCTCAGCCTTCTCCACAAGACCTTCCCACCATACCAGTGCCTCGTCCTTCAGGTACTGGACGGCCAGGTCTCTGCGGTATGCTAGCGGACACCTTGCTCCATCAAGATTCCTCTCCAACTTCTTTCTCCAATTATCTGCGGCAGTAGGATCGCTCTTACCCGCAAACATCTCAGTTCCCATGAGACGAACGTGATTCATAGCCTCCCAATAGGTCGGTACAGGCTCCATGTCCCGCCCACGACCCAAAGGTGGTGGCGGGGGTAAATGTACCTCCACTCGCGGCTCATCACGATGCAGATTGGCACCTCCATACACTCCTTACGCATTAAGGTTTCCACAAAGAGGATTTCCATACCTCTCGCGGTACCTCAACAGCTCTTCTCTTTCAGCAGCTGCCTCTGCAGCTCGAGCCTGCTCTGCAACGCGAGTTTCCTCAGCAATGCGAGCCTGCTCAGCCACACGAGTTTCCTCTGCAATACGCGCTTGCTCCGCAACTCGCGCTTGCTCAGCCACACGCACCTGCTCCTGAGCATGGGCGGCGGCACGGTCCTGTTCCGCAGCTAAAGCCTGTTACGCAGCTAAAGCTTGAGCACGTGCTTCCTCTGCCTCCTTTCTGGCACGAGTCCGCCCGGTATTGTCTCCACTCACACATCCTGTTGAAGTGGCTTGGGTTCCTTCCTCACTCTCACGGCGTGCTGCAGCCCTAGTCAAACGTTGTCCCTTTGGTGGCATCTATTCACAAGAATAAGTAATCAGAATCGTGCCCTCCGATTTGATTAGCCACACCTAATGCAGTTACACAACAACTAATGCAGATACAGCAGACACTAGACGATGTAGACAACAGATGAAGACAGTAGACAAAATGTAGACTGTAGACAGCAGATGAAGATGAACTGAAGATAACTAAATACACTAACTTACTGAGCCTGGAGAGCAGAGTGACGTGGTGTGATGATGCTGTTTTACTTTTGAAAACCCCAACCCACTTTTAAAAACTTTTGAAAACGGTTTTACTTTGAAAACATGTCTCCCGGGTCAGAACCGGTTTGACTGGTAACCTAGGCTCTGATACCAAACTTGTAACACCGTCTCTCCTCATATGAGATGACGTGTTAAACACTCAACTTTCCAACCAAGTTACCACAGCATTAACTCCAAATCAATACTCATTTCATAAATATAAATCCAAATAGTCTTGCAAATAACCAACTTAAACTCAAATAAATCATAATCAAATCTTAAAACCAACTGAAAACCATTTGAAATAGAAAGCTAAGTGTCTTAAGGACCCCAAGGACCGAACTAGAGAACCAGCTCGCCACCATCACACGCCAATCACTCCTGCTGCTCCTGCTCACCTGCGCAAGGGAGAACGGGAAAGGAGGGGATGAGTAATTTAGATTACCCAGGAGAATGCATACACGTGGTCCACCACATATATCATTACCCAACCTGTCGCTAGCTAGAGCCAAACGAACAAGCGCAGTTTAATGATTCCTCTAACAATCAACAAAGAAATATGCAATGAACAAAACGAGTATACTGAAAGCCTCTCGTTACAGTATCCCATGGATTAACCTCCACAAGTTTCGTATGTCTTACACCCTTGCTAGGGGACGCATCTCCGCAAGAGTCTAAGTCGCTGCACGACTGGCCCGTCGACCTGAGCGCCACATGGCACTACGACAGGCACAACCTCTGTCGCAGGCGTCAATCATGCCAGCAGTGCCTCTCACTGCTGGGTCCTAATGCAGTTTGTGCTTTCACACACTATATGCAATGCAATGCAGTTCACAATTCTCACAAGCAATATTCAACATCAAGCAACAATCAACCATATTAATCCATACCTAGATCTATGTTCTGAAAGTAAATAACAACCTAGCAAACAGCACAGATCTACAAGTTACGACCTAGAGCGGAACTTGTAGGGGATTTAGAGGACTTGGAAGTCAGATCTAATCAGGAGAAGCTAGCTAACAATATCGAAGGGAAGACATGAACACATCCTCACCTTTGCCTAATCGAATGAAAGCAAAAAAAGGGATCTAGGGTTTAAGGGATCTAACGACGGAAAGCAAAAGACTCAAGAAAACGGCGGCTAGGAACGGCGGAATGACGGCGGCTCTCCTCGGCGGCGGCGGTCGGCGGCGAAGACGAACGGCGGCGGCGGCTTGCTCTGTTAGGGTTTTTAGGTTCTATCTCTGAGTGCTTTGGGAGCTGTGATGAAAAACCTAACTCTCTACCTCTATTTATATAGGGAAGACTCTGGGAAAACCCTAATACCCTTTCCTCTTGGGCTTCTGACACATGGGCCTTTCCTTTTCCTATTGGGCCTAGATCCAGGGCGTTACAAAGATAAGGAGATTTCTAACACCTCAGTCAAGCAACCTTCCATTGACCACCGATGAGGACTCCTCCCCTTAAAACTATGGCTTCTACTAAGGTGCAAACACTCCACCATTGTACATACCCTTGCATTTTTAATTTTATTTTTCTTGTGTGTTTTTAGTAAAATTGTCTCTGAGATTTCTATTATACTAAGAGACTTTTGTAATTTAAGTTTGGAGAAGAAATTTGTGACTTTATAGTCGTTTTTAATTGTTCTTTTAATTTTTGAGTCTCATACATTTTATTTTCGTAGTAATACCAAAAAATTTGAAAATCTTTGAAAATTAAAAACCAAAAAAAACATATTTAGGCATTTGGATTTTAGAATGAGTCGTAGTTGCATAATCATTTAGGATTCAAAGCATTTTCATAAGGTGTAATGATAAATTTTCCATGTAGAAATGCTAATTTATAAGTTTTGATCAATGCCCTTGTTAGTTGTTTGATGCTTCTTGTTGGATTTTCAATTTGAAAATTATAACCATACTTTGGCCTTATGATTTTGATAATTAATTTCTCGATTGAGAAACACTATATTTGATTTCTTTCCCTAATAACTTGAACTGAAAATTTACTTGTAAATATCATGCATTTGATTTAAACATAAACTCATGAATACCACAAAATACTTGGATTATCTTCTCTTTCTTACCACTCTTGTTAATCCAAGTAGGTACCTACCTTAACCTTAATTTTCTCCAGAACCTAAACACTATCTTGAGCGATTGTGAGACTTATAAACTTTAAATCGTCTAGGCAAAAGGTGTTGAGTTTAGGCCGACATGGATAAGCTTTCATGTAGACACTAGCTTTAGGTTGATTGTTAGGTAGAGTAGGAGAGTTCTTGAACTTAATCCGTTTGGATAATGAGAAGAAGAAGAGAGAAGGCCAATGTAGTGCTTAGGAGAAAGGTGCGAAAACAACTCAAGAACTGGCGGAAAAAGAAGAGCTCTAAACCTCAAAGAAGCAAAAGGCGATTTTAAATTCAATAAGATGGCCAAAAAAAGGAGAAAATCCGGTCAAACAATGCGGCAAAAACAAAGAATAGCCAAAGTCAAAGCCACTCTATTTTTAGCATTCCTATTTATTATATTTTAGCTTCTTTCACCACATTTTCCTTAGTTTTTTAGTCTCATATGCATTCATAGTAGATTTAGTTACTATTAGGCTATGCATTGTATATTTGGAGTGTTATGCAGGTACTTTTGATGATTTGGAGGCTATATGGATGCTATGTGATGATTTATGAAGCAATCAGGAAGGAAAAAGCCAAGGAGATAAGGAGTAGTCGATATCTGACACTACATCGGACAAGAATATCGGTCTCAAACTGATATGGATCATGCTGAAGAGCACATCGGATAGGTGCAACGATCAAAGCTAGTCTGATGCGTACAAAGCCACTGTTACATCGAAATGACATAAAGAGCTGCACTCGATGAAGATTGTACAACCAAAACGTTTTCCCGTAACATATCGAGGAAGAATATCGGTTTCAGTCCGATGCAAACATCCGCAATGTAACAACCCGGGCCCAGCCAATTTGAATAAGTTTAAATGAATTTATTTGGCTACCTATGTCAGCAAAGTACACTTATTTGTTCGGTTAGTGGGCTTGAGATAACTTTAGAGTTTAAGCGTGCTTAAGCTGGAGTAGGACTAGGATGGGTGACCTTTTGGGAAGTGATTCCCAAAACCTTGTGGGTGAGGCCAAAACACGGGGAACGATCATGTGGTGATTGCAGAGTCAGTAAATAAGTTTGTTGGACTCTGGAAAAAATTAAAGCACCAGCCGTCGAGCAGGGGTGGGGCCCACGGACCCGAGAGAAGACTTGGGTGTGCCCACCGGTAGGGGCGATCGGGGGCGTTACAAGTGGTATTAGAGCCTGGAAAGTCAAACTGGTTTTGTCCCAGGAGACTGTCTTAGGGTTTGAGAGTCAGAGCTCACACCATCTAGATCAGAATTCGAGGACAAATTCCTGTTTAGTGAGGGAGAATTGTAACAACCCGGGCCCGGCCCATTTAAATAAGTTTAAACGAATTAATTTTGCTACTTATATCACTAAAATGCACTTATCTTTTCAGTTAGTGGGCTTGAGAGAACTTCAAAGTTAAGCGTGCTTGAGGTAGAGCAGGACTAGGATGGATGACCTTTGGGATGTGATTTCTGAAACCGTGTGAGTGAGACCAAAATACGGGGAACGGTCATGTGGTGATTGGATGGTCAGTAAATAAGTCGGTTGGACTTCAGGAAAATAACGCACCGGCCAACAGACAGGAATGAGACCCACAAACCCGAGAGAGGACATGGGTGTGCTCACTGGTAAGGGCGGTCGGGGGCTACACGAAGAAAAGTGCATCGAGGAAAAATATTGAGCTGTGCCTGGTGCTTGTGCCCGAGAAAAGGACGTTTTTGCATGACCCACATGCTACTAGGGCTACACTCTCCTTCTTTTCCTTATATATACGTTAGCCACCTCTCATGAAGGCAAGTAGTCTTCTTTTTAATTATTTTTGTTTGTCCATTTGAGAGAGAGTGGGAGAAACATTTTTATTGCTTCTTCATGATTTTGTAAGGTTTCTTTTATTGTTTTTTAATAGAGTTTGCACTTGTTTTAATCTATTTCTTCTTGCTTAGTTCCTTATTAATCATGCTTTGTCATATTAGCTTTATAGATTTTGTGATTAACAACATGATTAGTGAGTAGTCATTTTTAGACTTAGGGATGTGATTGATTACGGGATCTTAAAAGAGAAAAGTCTTTGTTTGTTATGTTCTCCATTCTTAATCATTTCTTATTAGTCATTTTTATTTCTTAAATCAAACTGATCAATTTGTTTGAAGTTCATAGACATCTCTAGCAAACACCATGCGAGATGAATGTTGGAACAATTTTTAAGAGACTAATGTATCTTAGCGTATGAGAATAGATGTTAAGGGCTTTTTTGTTTTATAAAGTTGGAGATTATCTATCAATAAGAGTTTAGGTTTAGGTTATGTGATTAACAAAATAGTTAGACCCAAATACCTTGAGCTAAACTTGTTAAGAACTCTTTGCCTAAAGTTTAGCATTTATATAAATGTAGTAAAACATCATAGAAAAAACAAAAGAGCTCTCTTAATTCCATTACCCCCATCCTAGGTCTATTTTATTTTATAGTTGTTGCTTATTTAACCTTGTCTTTTCTTATTATCTTGGCTTAAGCTTACTCTGTTTCCCGGATTGATAAAGTTTTGTTCTTATAGTTCAAGGACTTTATTAATGACTAGATTAGGACCCGCTATACGCGGATTTGAAAAATATTTTAAAATTCGTGAAAAAAATAAAAATAAAATAAATAAATTAGCTTTAATTATATTTCTTTATTTATATATATTTAATTTTTTAATTAAAAATATTTATTTAATATGATAAAATTTGATTAATTGACTTATATACATTTTAATTTATTGTGATCTCTATATATATACTGATTTATAATTAACTATTACATAACCTTTTAAAAAGAAACTGATCATAAAAAAAGTATAAAACAAAATTAGATCACTGTAAACATAAAAAAATAAGATTGAGAACATTTTCGCAAACCACTTATAATAAAATTGATTAAACAAATTGGCATTCTCTTTTAATCTGTGTTTACTTTTATATTCTTAACAAATATGATTGAAAATGGATAAGTATGAAACAAAATTAGATCATTATGAACATAAAAAAAAATAGATTGTGAACATTTTCGCAAAATCACTTATAACACAACTGATTAAAGAAATTGGCTTCTTTCTTTATTATGCGTTTACTTTTATACTTTTCACAAATATGACTGAACATGAAAAATTATAAAACATAGATCAATATGAACATAAAAAGGTAATTGAAAAAATTATCGCAAAACCAATAATGATAGAACTCATTAAAAAAATTGGCTTTCTATTCATTTCTGTGATAATTTTTATATTTTTTACAAATATGATTTATATTTAACAAATGAGAATCTCATTTTCCGTCACTTCATTGGTTTTCCATCTTATATGATTGACTCGAGTTTCAAAAAGAAACAAGTATTTATAAATGTGTGAATAATAGTTTTCTTTTTCTTTTAGGATTAATATTTCTATTTTTTTAAAAAATTATTTTTCTTAACTGAAACATATAATTTTTTATTTTATTTTTTTTTATTTTTCTTGAATAATAGTTATAATTCCTATATTTTAGTTTTATTTTTAATTTAATTACAACACATGTCAAAATCTTATTGATTAAATAGCCATATGTCACGGTCATACGAATTATTAACTTTGACGCATTCAACTTTATATAATAAGATTTTAGACTACAAAAGATTAAGCTTTGTCTTGTTTATGTAAGTCCTTAATTGCTTATGCTTCAATGTTTTTATCTTTTTTAAGTATTGCCCTTTTATTTTTACTTATGCTAACTTGACTTAAAAACAGTACTATAATTCTTATGCTCTAAAATAAACTCTATGGATTGATAAAAACTCTTATACTGTACTACAATTGAATTATAAAGGGGTAATTTGCTCTAGAGAGATCTTTAGTTTTGAAACTCATCTCTTCTAGTTTCATGAGTAGAAGTGGAGGAGTGGAAAAACCTCCTCTACCACCGACTAACTGACCTGTAACCAAGTATCTATGATAAATACCTTCCTCATGCTAATGGTAGGAGGAGCCGAAATTCTAGAGAGATAGATTCATCTTCTTGCTTTATAGATAGATAAATCTTCTAGCTTTACTAAACACATACACTCGCCCAAAGCTTTATCAAGATCATTCGGAGATGATAAAGCACTCCAATCCTTAACACTCCTCCGATATTCCTATACTCTCTCGACCAGTCTCGTGTCTTGTTCTGACTTGAGCATCAGAGTGTAGTCGAAAGGGCAACCTCTTTCTATTTCACCACGTTTGCTTCTTCCCATAAACTTCAGATTGACTCGTCTCCCAGAGTTCAAAATTCCCTAGCAGATCTGTCAACCTATCAGATCACTCCACGTAAGCAACCAGGAATTTGCTCCCTGACAATTAAACTATCATCTTATTTACTTTGACCCATATTTCCTTACACACATGTTATTTCTGCTATTATTTATTTCATGGTTAGCAAGAATTTTTGACGTATTTAATCCGTTTTATTTGTTAACCTAATGAACTTTAGATCGCCTAGACTGCTTAAATGACCATACTCTTTGAAGTTTGTTGTGGACAACAAGTCTGAACCAATGATAACTGGTTATATTGACCATGTAGGAACCAGATTTAAAACCAAATATTTAGCAAACAGGTTGATAACAGGATTCTGTTCTATTCAAATCCTAACACACTCATGTCATTGTAGTATGAAAGGTGTCAATCCATCTGAGTTCATAAGACACTAAGAATGCAGCAGTTTACTTGATTTAAGCCAAATTCAAAGAAACAGACGTGATCAAACTAAACAAAACTAAACAGCACAAATTCAAAGCAGGAATTTCAAATAGATTTGAGCAAAGATCTAAGATGAGAGTTATTGACTAAGGGGGGATTAGAACTAAACTAGTTATGCTTCAATCTCATTTAAACAATGCTATCTTCTAGGCATATGATTAACAACTATAACTAGCTCAATTCCTTGATACTAATCACTTTGCTAAACACATATTCAGATAACTTCCATTACTGAAATAGATGATTAACAAGCATTCAAACAGAAATCCAATCCCATAAAGCCAAAATGCACCTTAGACATCTAATTCCTTAGGCTAAGTGAACACATCCTTTAAAAGACTTATTGCAGCATTTCATCAAACACTTATTATGCATAAGAGAAAGCCAAGATACTAAACAAGTCAGGCCAAGACTAATCTAGTGTTAAGTACATCTAATAGAGAGAAGAAAATCATATTAAGCACAAGACATCACTAATCTAATCCTAAACCCCCTCTAGTCTATCCCATCTCAATTTCTAAATAAGACTACTCACTAGTCATAGTCACCACAGATTCCAAAAAGAAATAATTGTTAAGCATGATTAGAAAGCAGAATAAGCAAGAATAGATGAAAGACTAAAACTAGTGATGAATGCATGCTGAGATGGTATAAATAATGGAGATATCACAGGTATAGTAAATATATATTTTAGTTAGAAGAGTCCACACTTCTGACACTCAAATTCACATTCTTCTTCAATCTTTTTAAATCATAAAACAAGCATATCCAACTTCGCTAAAAATGGTCACATTTTAGAATAACCCCTAAAAGAGAAACAAAATCCAAAACAATACAGAGGTTAGCTGTTTACATATAAAAAGATGTATGTGTTCAAAAGTGAATTTTATGAAGTTAAAATAAAAATGCTTAGGTAAAAGTTATTAATTTTCTGTTTTCTTTTTTGTATTTGATAGAAATGAGAATCTGAATTAATACATTTGTGAATATAGGAAAAAAGCACTTATAGCATAATAAAGCATACCATAAAAGTCAGTGCCTATTTTGTACTAATCCTTGCCACTTGTTGATAACTGTATGGTGAGGTTCTATTAAGTTTATCTTGAGGTTTTTATTATAATACCGCTTAATACAAAAAGATATCACAAAAAAAAAATTATTAATCCGTCATTTAGTAAATTGGTTGGTAGTCAAAGAAGAAGAGAAAAACCAAATTTACGCACAGGTATGTATATTTTTTTGACCTTTACATTGCATCGTCTTCTCATTATATATTCTGCGTTTTGTGTGGATGTTTGATTAATAGGTTGGAGGTATTTAGTGGGTATTAAGTCTGGATTTTTGTTAAAATATCAGATTAGGGTAATTTGTTTTGCTTTATCATTTCATCTGGGTATTAATATTTGGTTAAGATCATTCGTGTGTTATACTAGGGGATAAAGAAATGGGACCAGCAGTCGTGCTTAATTGATGGCTAAATCCTTTTCTGAATAAATAGTGAGTTAAGGATTTGTGTTTTCAATCGATTTTTCTTTGTTCTATTAGATCAATTTTCCTTTTTTGGGCATATCTTTGTTCAAAAATATGATATTTGTTTGATTTTATTTTAGAGGCAAAAGATGTTTTGAAACGCGAACCTGTTTTCCTAAGTTTTATAGCTTTTTGAACTTTCAAGTGACACACGCCTACAAGCTAGTAACCGTGTATGGTGATGGGATTGGGTCGCTGGTTGTTCAACTCTTTCGGCTTGCAATCAATGGGTGGGCTATGGAAGGAAGTGGATCGAGATGGGGATCAATCAAAGAGCCGTACAACTCTATTTGCAAGATCTAAGAGCGTGAGATGGAAAGAGTAATGGATCGATGGCTGCCATAAGGTTCTATGAAAGGCAAACCTTGATAAGACAAAAAACTCCTCAAGCAATGAATCGCACAAAGCTTTAGAGAACAAGATATTGGTACTTAGCCAAGAAGTTCGTTCTTTATTGATATTGTAAAAAGATACACGGCTGTGAGGGGACTTTATAAACAGTCCGGACAGTTTTGCCCTTATAGGGGACTTGAAGCAAATACAAACCCTTAGGTTAAACAAATCGGCTAACAATGCCTTGAAACGAAAATGTAAATAAAATGTAGCCAACATGTCTTATACTAATGTTTTAAATGAAATAAAATCTGAATCAAAACAACCAAAGAAAGATTTTTATTAGTTGAATAAACCATATTGAAATAAGAACTAGGACTTACCTCGGTTTAGGTGGTTTAGAAGCATTTTCACTTAAGTAGCGTAATGCTTAATAAGGAAACTCCTTTGCTAGCATGAATCATTGGCCATCCGTGTGTATAAGCTATGCTTTTGATGTGAGGACCGTTGATGATGTTTAAACCGTCTTCTTGACTAGCTTGGAAGTCTTCTTGCTCGTTTGGAATGCCTTCCTTGTTTCGAGGTCTTCTTGCCCGTTGGGAATGCCTTCCTCGTCTAGACTTGCCCTCCCCATAGCTGCTTCTTTGGCAATGCTTAGTTGGTTAAGTTGAGTAGTGAGGTCTTCTAAGTGTTGAGAAGTGATCAGCGTCTCTACTGCTTGGTTGAAGCCCTCGGTAAGGTCTTTAGTTCCTGATCTTGTTCTTGGAGCTTTCCTCATGATGGGAACTTCAGCTTCAGCCTCTAAGTTTGTATCATCCTCTCCCCCTTGGAAAGGTTCTGTCCTCAGAACTGATTCCCCTACATCAAATGGTAACAAGTCAGATACATTGAAGGTATTAGAAATGTTAAACTCACCTGGAAGCTCGATCTGATATGCATTGTCATTGATCTTTTTAATGACTTTGAACGGGCCATCTCCACGCGGTAAGAGCTTAGACTTCCTCTGAACTGGAAACCTCTCAGTTCTCATGTGCACCCAAACCCAATCACCAGGCTCAAAGGTAACTTTTCGGCGTCCCTTGTCAGCATTCTTCTTGTAATGCTTGTTCCTCTTCTCTATGTTCTCCTTGACCTTCTTGAACATAGTCTTCATTAGCTTGGCCTTACTAACTCCATCTTGACTCACTTGTTGTCCTGGTGGTAAAGGAGTAAGATCTAAAGGAGCAATGGGTCTAAAAACTATAGACAATCTCAAAGGGTGAAAGCTTAGTGGGGTACTCTATTGTAAGCAAACTCAATGAAAGGTAAACAGTCTAGCCAATTCTTTAAATTTTTACCAACCGTAGCCCTTAAGAGGGTGGAGAGTGTACGGTTGACTGCTTCAGTCTGTCCATCGGTTTGCGGGTGGCAGGTTGTTGAGAATAGAAGCTTAGTTCCAAGCTTTCTCCAAACGGTTCTCCAAAAGTGGCTCAAGAACTTGGTGTCTCGGTCAGAAAAAATGGTTCTTGGAAGCCCATAAATCCTCACCACCTCTTTAAAGAACAAGTCAGCAATATGAGTAGCATCATTAGTCTTGGCACATGGAATGAAATGCGCCATCTTAGAGAAACGGTCAACCACTACAAAGATTGGATCGTTGTTCTGATCTTGGATAGCCTAAAACAAAATCCATAGAAATGTCTACTCATGGTAGGTCAGGTATAGGTAAAGGAATGTATAAACCGTGGGGATGCAACCTGGATTTTTCTTTTAAGCAAGTGATGCACTTGGAGCAGAACCTCTCAACGTCACGTCTAAGATGGGGCCAAAAGAAATGCTCCTTGACGATGCTAAGTGTTTTATCCATCCTAAAATGTCCCATGAGGCCTCCGCCGTGCGCCTCCCTTATGATGAGTTATCTGACTGAGCTTTGAGGTAAGCATAGCCGGCGGTCCTTAAATAGAAAGTCATCATACCTGTAAAAAGAACTAAAAATTCCTCGGCTACATTGGTTATAAAGCTCTTTAAAGTCAGGATCCTCTCCATAGAGTTGCTTGAGAAGCTCAAATCCCATGATCTCAGCCTCCATTGTTGAGATGAGGGCATGTCTCCTTGACAAAGCATCCTCTACAACATTCTCCTTTCCTTTCTTGTATTTGATTACGTAGGGAAATGTTTCTACGAACTCAAGCCATCTAGCATGTCTCTTTTTCAAAGTTGTTTGTCCTCTCAAATACTTGAGGGTCTCATGATCTCTATGAATAATAAACTCTTTAGACAAAAGATAATGGTGCCAAGTTTCAAGAGACCTTACTAGAGTATATAGTTCGTTGTCATAGGTAGGGTAGTTAAGGGCGTCTCCATTAAGTTTCTCACTAAAGAAAGCCATGGGTTTCCCTCCTTGAGTAAGAACAGCTCCGATTCCTGTTCCTGAAGCATCACATTCAACTTCAAACATTTGGTTAAAGTTAGGTAATGCTAAAACAGGCGCATGTGTAAGGCTATCCTTAAGCCTTTGAAACGCTAGCTCCTGCTCTTTGCCCCAAAAGAAAGCGACGTTCTTCTTGATCACTGAGGTTAAGGGGGCGGCAATAGTGCTGAAATCCTTCACAAATCTCATATAGAAGCTGGCTAAACCGTGGAAGCTCCTGACATGATCGATGGTAGATGGAGTTGGCCATTCCTGAATCGCCTTAATCTTCTCCTCATCCACCTTTAGCCCCTGTGAACTTACTACAAAACCTAGAAACACCAATTGATCAGTGCAAAATGTGCATTTCTTTAGGTTTGCGTATATTCCCTCTAGCCTCAGCGTTTCTAACACCTGTTCAACATGTTTGATATGGTCATCTAAGCTTGGGCTATAGATGAGAATATCATCAAAGTACACAACTACTGACTTACAGATGTATGCATACAGTACATGATTCATAAGCCTCATGAATGTACTCGGTGAATTGGTGAGACCGAAGGGCATGACTAGCCATTCATATAGACCCCTCTTGGTCTTGAATGCTGTCTACCACTCGTCGCCCTCTTTCATTCTGACTTGGTGGTAGCCGCTCTTTCGATCAACCTTTGAAAAGATTGTAGCTCCACTCAACTCATCTAACATATCGTCTCGCCGGGGAATGGGATGCCTATACTTGATGGTAATGTTGTTTATAGCTCGGCAGTCCATGCACATTCTCCATGATCCGTCCTTCTTTGGCACTAGTAGAACCGGTACAGCACAAGGACTCAAGCTCTCTCGGATGTAGCCTTTGGACATAAGGTCTTGAACTTGTGCTTCTTGCTCCTTTGCTTTCTCCGAATTAACTCTATAAGCTGGCCGGTTGGGTAGAGGTGCGCCGGGTATAAGGTCTATCTGGTGCTCAATGCCTCAGATGGGTGGTAAACCGGCTGGTATCTCATCAGGGAAGACATCTTTGAACTTCTCCAAAAGCTCATTCATCTCGGCGGGTAAGGCGTTCTCCTCTTGACCTGAAAACAACCCTTCTCTAAAGATCATGAGTAGTACCTGCATTTTGTATTATAACGCCTTTAAAACATTACTAGGAGTAACATAAAGGCTAGCCTTACTTACCATAGCCCCTTTCTCCATCGCCTTTTGGAGGTTAAAGACTTATTGGGGTGTAAGTGGAGAAAGGTTATGCTTCTTCTTGTTATGATAGAAGCTGTAAAAGTTGGTACAGCCATTGTGTATTGTCTCCTTGTCAAACTGCAATGGTCTACCAAGTAGAATGTGGCCGGCTTGCATGGGAACTACATCACATAAAACCTGATCTTCATACTTGCCAATGCTGAATGGTACTAGTACTTGCTCTCTTATCTTTAGCTCAGTCTCTTCATTCAGCCATTGGAGTCTATAGGGCCTCGGGTGCTCTGTCTTCTTGAGCCCTAGCTTGTCTACAAGATACTTACTAGCCACGTTAGTACAAGAACCACCATCTATGATCAGACTACATACCTAGGTGTTCACGGTACAGCGTGTATGGAAGATGTTCTCTCTCTGAATGGTTTCTGGATCAAACATGGTGCTGAGAACTCTCCGGGTCACTAGCAACTCTCCCTTATCAGGAAAATCAGTCACTTTTTCTTCTGAATCAGTAAGCTTGGCCTCGGCTTCATCCTGAGATTCATGCTCGCCATCTTCCTTGAGTAACATCACTCGCTGATTAGGAAATTCTCTTGCATAATGGCCTCTCCCTTGAAATTTGAAGCAAGTAACATCTCTAGCTCATTGGTTTTGGGGCTTGCTTGACTCGCCAGTAGCTGCTTTAGATGTCTCTACAACCGGCTTCTTGTACTTGGAAACTGCTTCTGGTGTTTTGCCTTTATCAAAGGCTCTCGGTTGTGAATTCCAAGCGGGCTTGGCTCTAACAGTAGAGGCTAACTTCCTCTTGACGTGCTGCTCGGCTTGTACAGCTAAGTGTTCTCGGTAAGTAGTCCTCTCCACCTTTCTTGCTATCCGATAGTGTAGCCCATCAATGAATTGTGCCATAAGTGTTTCTTTCATCTCGTTGGTCTCCAAACGATTCTTGAGTAGCTCAAACTCCTCAAAATACTCCTCAACTGATCTAGTGCCTTGTGTAAGCTTTCTGAACCTCTTCTGTAGCTCACGGTGATAGTAGGAAGGGACATATCTCTTTCTCAAGTGATATCTCATATCCGCCCAAGTGGTGATTTGATCATGCTTATGCCTCCTCCTCTCCGAAACTTCTCTGTCCTACCAGGAAAGAGCATTCTCGGTTAGCTGTACAGCAACTAGGGAGACCTTCTTGGCGTCATTGTATTGGTAGTAGTCAAAGATGTACTCCATTCTTCTCTCCCAATCCACATATGCCTCGGGGTTAACTCTTCCAGCGAATGTGGGTGCTGTAAGATTGATATCCTTTCCTCCAAGCCACGGTTGATCATCCTCTCTGTCTCTCTCTCTCATATGACGATCATGGTGCCTCCTTTGCCTCGGGTTATGATCGTCTTCCTCTAAACTCGGCATGTCATCGTCAGTTTCACTTTTTCCTCGCGGTACGGGTAATACAAGTAATGAGAAACTCGCAATATGACTGTTATGGAAAGTAGTAATTAGTAGTAATTGGTATGAATATGCAAAAGTTAAACTGAGAAATTTTTATGATTTTTTGTTTTTTTTAAAATATATAAAACCGAATAATAGAGAAATGGGAAAAACTATTTTTTGTGGTTTTATGTTTATGAAAACGAATAAAAGCAACAAACCTTTCTATTCAAAAATGGAATAATATCTTTGCCTCATATTTCAAGCATATCATTTAATTCACTTAATTTGGCGTCCGAACCTTTCTATTCAAAAATATTTAACGGATGAAAGGTTTGCTACTCTCTGTTTCAGAATAGTTCAACAAGAGGTTTTAGATAATGTTTGCCAAAGCTTTTCTTCTGATTAGCTTCTAAAATGTTTCAAGAACTGAAAACTCATGGCTTGCAATATTGGGTAGTTTTATTTTCTGAACTAAGAGACACAAGCGGATCTTGTGGCTCTATTTTTGATAAAGAAATATTTCAAGTGTAGAAATCAAGTATGGATTGCCTTTGAGTAGGGGCTAGAGCGAAAGCGATCGCCGTGGAGAAGTATAAAGCGGGTGATCTTGCTGGAGCCAAAGCATTTGCCGTTAAGGCAAAAGATCAGAATCTAGTGCTCTCTGGTCTTCTCCGTCTCAATGCAGTTCTTGATGTCATGATCGGTTTCGAGAAGAAAATCGAAGGTGAAGTTGATTGTGCAATAACCACCTTTTTTAAAAATAAATAAATAATTAATTAAACAATATCTGAAACCAGTTCTTTTATTATTTAAATCCAACGTCTTAAACAAACCGGTATAAATTGTTTTAACTAGAAATCTGAACTTTACTTATACTCAGGTGATTTTGTTGGTGCCTAAACCTACTCAAAAACCAAAGATGTTTAATGGAGACAATGAAGAAATTTTTGGAATTAAAGTTGAACATATGGATCAGCTTCCATTGAGAGTTTCTTTAGACGACCTTCGGAGAGCTGCTCAGGTTCTGAGCTTGTCAGCGCCTAAACCTGATTATGTTGGTGAAGTGTATTATTTTTTGTAACAAAACTAATTATGGTGGTGAAGTTTTAGTACCCACTGGTAATCTTTTGTAACTGGTTGATGTGGTTAGAAAGTTTTTGGTGTAACCCGTCATAGAACATAATATGTAAGTTAACATATAACATGCATTGTGTTGAATTCTTCAGTTGACTTCTCTTGTCTCGAGTAGACTTCTTTTGTATAGAGTAGACTTCTTTTGTCTAGAGTAGACTTCTCTTTCAAGTAGACATTTCCCTCCTTTATATAACATAACTTGTCAACTGAGTAGACTTCTCTTGTCTCGAGTAGACTTCTTAAAGACATTAATTTTACATAACTTAAAAGTGATTCAGAGGGACATTTCCCCGCTTTATATTACATAACTTTTTAACCAAGTAGACTTCTCTAGTCTCGAGTTGACTTCTGACGTAGTCTTCTCTCCAGTAGACTTCTAGTACATAGCAAACTTCTCGACTTGTTGAGATTCAATCAGCACCATCATCGAATCTCTATGTATTAAAATCAGACTATATAACGACTTGGCAGGAGATAAAACAATACACAACAAGTACAATGTAAAGATTAACTTACACAATAGGGGCAAGTATGACCATGTTGCTTGTACTTGAAGCAACTGTATTGCTTTTGCATCTTTCTTGGTCTTGAACCTTTCTTCCTTGACATTTCTAACCAAGTTCGCCATCTAGATTTTTTCTTTCTTCCAGGAGGAATCTTCATGACCGGAACACCACATGGATCCTTCTTGACATCGTTTTCATCAGAAATAGGAGGATTAATGGGATGGAAGTAGGTCGCATATAACGATTCCCGTGAGTAAGATGGACACACAAGTGTTGACAGTTTTACGGTGGCCTCTTCTGCGGCTGCAATAACATGTGAGCAAGGGACTTTTTCAACATCATACACACCACAGAAACACTTCATTTGTTCCAAATTAACAATACAATCTCGTGCTCCACCCTTAACAAAGATACGCCAGCCATCTATGGATTCTACCTTCAAATCTCCCGCCTCATGTTCCCGAATTACTAATAGATACTCTACTCCACGAGTAAGACTCGTTGTTAGACTTAGAGCATCTTCACATCTTTTATAATCTCCAACAGCAATGTGATGGGAAACCCTTTGGCTTCCTTAACAGCCGCATTGATCGATTATGCGATGTTGCTAGTCTTTATGTTGTACCTGTCTCCCGGGAAATGAACTCGTGACCATAACCTCGGGTCCACAGTCTCCAAATATTGAGCAAGTATGGGGTTTACATCTCGGATTGCGTCCATGTATCGATTATAATCGTAAGTTGTATGTGCATATGCAGCACCTTTCACCAAGTAGATGAGTTGCGCCCCGTGAAACTTTGTCACTATGTTTTGCTGTAGATGATAGTAACATATACCCCGTGTTGCCCATGGTATGACATTCTTACATGCATTAGCGATGGATTCGTGCTGGTCAGAAACTAGGACAAGCGGATACCCATCTGAGAGACATCTACTCAATTTGGTGAAAAACCAATTCCATGAAGCATTACAATCAGAATTCACAACTACAAAAGCCAAGGAAATATCTGAAAGTTACCGTCCTGTCCGGCTGCCACTAGCAAAACAATCACTCACCTCAAGTACTGAAAACCAGCTATGGAAGCTCCAAATGAAATAAACAGGTACTTAAATCGATCCATCTCATCGCACATAAGGTTCGTGACACTTCCCAAATTAGCTCTCTCAATTTGACGCAAATAAGAATGCAGTTTCTCATATCCATTTTCTGCTGTTCCTCTCACCAATTGTTGCGCATATATCAAAGCTCTATAAGATGTGGTGTAACTGAGGTTTAGACCAAACATCACTTTCATAGAATCTCTGATCTGCTTTGGCACAATTTCATCGATTATGCCAACCCGTTCTACAAAGAGCGCCCCAATATACTTAGGTGTACAACATCTACGATGAGCTGATCGGTCTAACACAGAACAAGTATGATCCTTTAGATACTTTGTCACCCAGAATGTGTTTGCTTCGTTCTTCACACCAGCTCTAAGCATTCAAACGCGTCCTTTGATAAAACATTTTGCTACAAACAAAACCGTCGTAGACTTATATACTTTAAAAGCAAATCTCTTCATAAATGCCATCAATCGCAACTCAGATACAAGCTTTTCCTTGCTAGGAAAACTCTGATTAACTAAGATTTCAGAGGACCAACTAGTATCCTGTCGATCGAAACCACAACAATGCTCTCTTACACCCTAACCTTCATCCTCATCTTTAACTTTCCCGTACTCACTGTAATCCACATCTGAATCATCATACTTTTCTTTCATATTCAGATCAACTTCAACTTCATTCGAACTATCAGCTTCATCCTCATTTTTAATGTTTTCATCCCAATCTTCAGCATTTTCATCCCAATCTTCTTCAGCATCAGAGCACTTATCCGCATGTCCACCCACATAATCATTCTTATGGTCTACTATCCTACTCGAAACGCAAAGACGTACACCATGCATCTTACTTAACTCAATCAAGATCCGAACGTGTCTATCATTTGTGACATACATAGGCGGAGAATCATAAGGCATTTGTTGAAGCATCAGAGGTGGTAAGGGATAGGATAACTCCACCTTTGTTTCCTTTTCCAACATATAATCCTCTTGCACCATTCCAAGAAGCTTACCATGTGTGCAACCATCTCTTAAGAACAACATTTGCCCTCATTTGCTATCATCCACCTCGAACTGCCACACTGATTCACTCCTCACCCATTCTCCATAAACAGCGGGTATGTGAACCATTCTCTGTAAGAAAACAATATCCAAACCACTTTAGAAATCAAAATTGAATAAGTACACTTCTCTGAAAGTCGGATGAAGTCTACTTAGTAGACTTCTCGAGTAGACTTCTGGGAGAAGTCTGCGATCAATAAGCTAAGTATCATATAAAACATAAAAACCGATTCGTCTATACCTATAAAATATAAACATGTAAAACTTATGCATAGGCAAGAATACTTACTAACAGAAGCTTAGGATCATGAAAATCTTAAAAATTCGTTATATATTGTATAAAAATGATTTTTTTTTAAAAAAAAAACAAGAAAATTGACTTCTCGGAGGTTAGTTTTGCAATTGCCAAAAGATTAGTAGACTTCTCCAAGAAAAGTAGACTTCTCGGAGAAGTCTACTTCCAAAAGTCGACTTCTCATAGATCATTTTTGCAATTGACCAAAAAGTCAAAGAAATATTGATAATGTGAAATAGCTTAAACATTAACCCCTTTAAATTCTCATGGAAAAATACTGTGAAGCCTAATCTTAATCTAATAATTATTGATATATAAAGGGCTACGACCATTTAGGATTCAAGTTTGTGAAATCAAATGTCTCCAAACAATAGTTTATAGATAGAAAAAAATCTAATTAAAAAAAAACCAAAATAAATCTCTCTTTGAACAAGAAATAAAAGGTAACAAATCTCTCTTTTTAAGGAAAACTGATTTTTTATATATAAGAGAAGGGTTTACTGTTTTCACATTTGAATTCATATTTTTCTTTAACCACCTATAATTTTTAGTAATCTTTAAAAAAAGAAAATCCAACAGCACTATATGGTCTAAAATTTAAATTTTCAGATAAATATTACTACAATTTGAATATGGAAATGTTTTTTCCAATGATAATGTTGACTAAATATATTTATAAATATAGAAAAAAATAATTAGGATAGATAATATTGTAGATTTAACATAAAAGGTTTATTTTCTAAGTCACTGAGATTATATATATATGCTCTACCACTTATGGTTTTATTATTTACTATTTGCACAACAAAAGCATAAAAAAATAAAAATTGTTAATATATCTTCTAGTAATCTGAGTGTTAAACGAAAGAAACAAAATCTGAAAGTATTCTTTATCATTTTCTGTGTAGCCAATTTTGCATAACTTTGGGAAGTCTTGATCGCTAGTGATGATTAGTTAAATGGTTAAAGTGTTGCATTGACTGTGTTATATGGTTAGTTTTTTTGAGATAATATTTGAAATAACCCATTTGATAATTTTATTACGAAATATGATTATTTCTAAAATGACTCATAAGAGGGATCCACTAGTTTGCCTTCAGTCTGCTGTTAGTCTACCAGTAATTTGCAATTAGTCTACTATTAGTCTACTAGTAGTCTACATTCAATTATTTGACCAATCAGTCTGCGAGTAGTCTGCTTTTAGTCTGTCAGTAGTCTGCATACATTCTGCCATTAGTGTACAAATAACAGTAGTTAAAAAAGTAATGCTGTTATTTATAAAAATCGTAAAAATGAGTTATTTTCACAATTTTCCCTCCCTAGGGTATCCATCTTACATTATTTTATTATTCTGGGTCATTTTGCAGCACTTCCTCTAGTTCTTTTTTGTTATAAACTTTCATTAAAGAGGAAATGCTCCAAAATAATCTACAATGAGAAAATAATGTAAAACGGGTACCCCATTAGAAGAAAATTGTGAAAATAAACCCTATTTTACAGTTGTTACAAATATCAGCGCTAACTTTCTAACTACTTTTACTTGTAGCCTATTGGCAGACTAAATGCAGACTACTGGCACACTGATTGGTCTTACAATTGAATGTAGACTATTGACAGACTAATAGCAGACTATATATAAATTACTGGCAGACTAACGACATATTAAATACACACTAGTGGATCTCTCTTATGGGTCATTTTAGTAAGAGTCATGTTTAGTAATAAAATTGTCAAGTGAGTCATTTAAAACATTACCCCTTCATTAAAATCATATAAAAGATACAATATCCAGTTATTATAAATCTACAAAATATAAATTATTACACAAACAGTTATGAAATGATAAATTGAAGAAAAAACTGCCCGATACATTCTGATCACGAACACCCTACTCGTAAACAAATGTATGTATTCGTTATATTATTTCTTTGTACATAATCCTATTATCTTACGATTGGTATGCTTTTTTAGCATTACTTTCTATAAACACCCAATTGCATTGCAAAAACCCATTGCACTTGATACTAAATCTGTGAACTCAATTTCTTGATACCAATTAATTCGTATCAATATTTTTGATAATAAAGTGAAATGTGTTGGATGTTTAAAATGATCAATTAGATATAGGGAACATGATAATAATGTAGACTCTCTATTGTTCTCACTTCAACTTCGTTTATCCTTGTGTATCATAGTAAACGATATTGACTCTTCTGACTTGATTCCAATGATACTTGGCTGTAATCGTTGTAGCCGCAAGAGACGGAAACACCGTTTATTAACCGTTTTAGAAAATACAAAGACACCAGACCGTGTCTTCTTCGAATCATCATGAAACATAGCCGGTCAAATATAGAGTTGTAGAGACGGTTAATAACGCAGCGAGATCGCGGGTGCGGGACAATGTGCCTCTCTGATCAGGTGTTAATACTGATGTGAGAAAGAAATATAAACATACGATAATGACTGATCCATTACCCATGGAAGCATCATCATGAATCTAATGTCGTGCGGCAGCCATAAACGTTTACAGGATATGAAAATGGAAAAGATAATTTGGAATAAAAACCTAACTATCGACATACAAAGTAAAAAAAACAAGAGTACCGCCAATATCGGCCGGTGGATTGACAAAAAGAGACGACGATTGTGATCAAGAGAGAAAAAATCCCACAAATAACTCAAGGTTATAGTGGATGTGTTATATGGTTAGTTAAATGATAAAGTGTTGCATTGATTCGTGATTGTATAAAACATGTATCAATATGATTTGGGACAAGGATATTTTCAAATTGCATATGATTAGAGATATACAGTAAGGAATTTATACATGTATTCATTTTATATGCCGTAATAGTATGAAAGGATACTATTACTCTTTTTCATTTATCAAAGTAAATGATTTTCACATCAAGGTCTGAAAATCTAATATTTTATACATGTCTACTATATACTTTTCTTGCTGAATATTCAACAAATGTGAATTTTATAGGAGATTTTTTAGAATAATACATTCTGCTATTACATTTAAAATCGAATGGAAAACTAATTCTGTTTTGCAATAATTTTGTTATTCAAGATGGTATGTATGTTGATACTAGAGGTTTTGCACTCTTTCTCAATCACTCCAGTATATGAATCAGTTGTAGTATAGCATAGGGTTTTATGTCAATCCAAAAGGGTTTTGTTGAAAGCAAAAGAGTTGTGAGTAGAAATCCTTAAGTCAAGCAAACAAAGAAGGTTTTTGTTGCCTAAGCAACTAAACTAGCAACCTAAAATGATCAATCACCAAAGAGAACTCAAAAGAGACAGTTTAGTAATGATCAAAGAAGTAAAACAGAGCAAATAAACAGAGTACTAAAGAAAATTCGAAATTCAATAAAAGAGAAAGCAAGTTCCTAGATGTGGTTATTGACTTTGGGGAATTCATAGACTAACAAAGGTTGTTTCAAACAGCATTGATCAAGCAAACAAGCTAGCAATGGTGGTTCCTAGACATAGAGTTCACAAACAAGCAAGCAAAGTCCAATCTCTTGTAAAATAGACATTTGCTAAACACCGTAACAATCACTAACTCTCATTAGTACTAAAACATTTAGCAAGCAATAACAATCAACTCTATTCATGTCAAAATGCTCCTCAAACAGTCAATCTCTTGAGCCAAGGCCAAAAAATCCTCTATCAAACAAGATCAGCATTTCATCAAACACTTGGTGGGCATAAGAGAAAGCTCAAATCCTAGATAAGTGTGATCAAGACAAATCTAGCTTAAAAACAGATTAATAGAGAGGAACCCATGTAATTAAACACTAAACAAACCTTAATCAATCCCTAAATCCCCTTAATCTACCACATCTAAGAACCCTAAGCAAACTACTCACTAGTACTCATGTTTAACACCAAATCGCAAGAGGAAAAGATGTTAATCATGATTAAAAAAGAAATTAGAGAAAGATTAATGGTAAATACAAACTTATATTAACTAAAACAAGAAATTTGTCTTACAAACTCAGAAAAATAACTCAAGAACAGTGTTATGACATGACTTGTCAAAAATCCCAGACCAAGAGGTATTTATACATAAAAGAAGGAAGTCCTAAAGTAATGGTAAACGTGTAATAAAAGACAGGCTCGGACTGGGTTTCTTTCGGTCAGTTGTGACCGATAGGGATGATCAATAGGCATCCTATCGGTCTAGAAGATGACCGATAGGGTGACCGAAATATACACGGTGCACTTCTATCGGTCACTTCTCTGACCGATAGGTCTGGTTGATAGCCCTTATATCGGTCACTCCTTGACCGATAGGCCTTGTGTCTTGATCGATAGGCTCTGCAGAGATCGTCTGCGTTGGTCCCTTTTGCTCCTCTTGACCCAGCTAGCTTCCTGGATCATCCTCAAAGCTTCTCCATGCTCCTTATAGCTCCATAGGTACCTAAAAACATCCATGATGCATAGAAAATGGAAACTATATCCTAAATGCAACCTAAGTCTAAAAAGAGAAGAAAATAGGACAAAAGATAAGGAAAACATGCAAAAGAAAACAAAAACATGCACTAAATGCAAGCTTAAATAGTGTAAATACAAGAGATATCAACACCCCCACACTTG
Organism: Thlaspi arvense; assembly: GCA_911865555.2. Classification (NCBI taxonomy): domain Eukaryota; kingdom Viridiplantae; phylum Streptophyta; class Magnoliopsida; order Brassicales; family Brassicaceae; genus Thlaspi; species Thlaspi arvense. Next base: position 46,505,280 of record OU466862.2, read on the forward strand.
CCTTTTGCTTGTCCTCAAGCAAATAAGAACAAATGAGAGAATGAGGTTTGAAGGTGGGCATTCAAATCCAAAAGTGCAAAGGTAAAGAGATGGTATCAATGCTTAAGTGCCTAGTTGTTGGATGCAAAAATAATATGCTATACTTTAAAGAACCTAGCCATGCTCATCATGTTTCAAAATGATCTCAAATCTCAACTTAGGCAAATGCTCAAATCAATCAACTCTTTAACATTCAATTAAGCTCAAAACCATGAATCATGCTTATGCAAATCAAGTGAAGATATTTGGTTCAAAGGGTAAGGTTATGAGATAAACATGATCTCATTCAAACAAAGGGTGCACAAACATAAGGGATCACTCAATGAAATGATTCTATCTTAGGAAAAATGCTAAAGGTAAAAACACACTTATGCATGCAATTCAAAGCTCCCTTCTACCCAAAGATGAATCCTAAACACTTATAAACCCCAAAGTGAACCCCTAAGTCTACCCTTTTTCCTAAACTCTACCCTTTACCCTTTTCATGGCAGGGGGAACTTCTTCTTTTGCTTGTGTGGTTGCTTCTTTTTGGTTGGGACTTGCTCTTCTTTGTTGCATTGGCACCTTCTTCACTTTTGGTGGATTGCTTTGGGTCTGGTTTCTTCTTTGGATTGACCCTTCAAAGCTTTTAAGTTTCTGTCGCCATTCTTTCTAAACACTTATAGCTTTTACTTTCCTTTACTTAACCACAACGCTAAACTGTTTCCCCTTTTCTACGATTTCAAACTTTTCCCTCTTCTTTTCAAAGCATATAAACATGAAGTTGAAACCACTTAACTCTACCCTTTTAATCTGAAGCTCCTAACCTATAATCAAGCTCAAGATGCAAGTTGATATCTACAAGAGAGCTTAGTATTGCTAGTCTTATTCCTAACACTTTTTGCCAAGACAAAATCGAAAATGATATGCAAAGGCCTCACAGCTCTCAAGATAGTGTTTAAGCTCAAAATGAGGTTTTGGTTAAGGGAGTGGATTAACTGTCCCATAAGTAGGAGGATCAGCTATTTGGATCAACAAGAGTGGTAAAAAGGAAAAAAGATGATCCAAATATGTATATGGTAGCCATGAATTCACTTTTCAATGCCTAAGACATGATAATTAAATGTCTAAATTAAGGTTCAAGTTGATAGAGTTGATTTTCAGAGAACAAGTGCTATCAGTATGAGATGAGATGATCAAAATTACCAATCCAAACATGGTTCAGCCTTAACTTCTAGCTTTCTTATGATGCATCAAACAACTAATCACTTAAACACTGAAATCATCTCTACAAGGAAAATTCATCATTATGCCCTATGCAAATGCAATGCAACCTATATGTCAACACTAGACTCAATCCTAAAAGAATGAAATGCAACTACATGCTTTATTTTTCAAAATTTTCGATTTTGTTTGTGTTTTTCTATGCCTTAGATGAATGTATGATATGCATGTGACTCAAGATGAAGGAAAATGAAAAACTAAAAAAAGAGAACATAAAGTCAAACCCCAAATCTCTCCCCCACACTTAAATTATACAATCTCTTGCGTAATGAAAGCAATGAGAGAGAGAAGCAACAAAATATTATACAAAATCGAAAATAAAATGCAATGGTATAGACAATGAATAGGATGTGGTACCTTTTTAATAAGTGGAGTGATGGGAGGATCCAGATGTCTGAGGAGACTTGCTAGCTCTCCTCTTGTTCCTCCTCTCATAAGTCCTTGAAGATGGCACTGCTTCTTGTGGTGGAGGAACCCAGCTTGACCATATCTGCTCAGCTTGAGAAGAAGTACCTTGATTACCCCAATGCCATGTTTGTTGAACCTCAGAAGGGATGGGAGTTGGCGCTTCCCATGCTGATGGTATATGGGTCCTTGGCTCATATGATGAAGCCCTTGGTTGTGCCCATGTTCCCCATTGATCACTTGGCTGTGCATGAAAGGAATGTCTTCCTTGGGGGTTCCAAACAGCTTTATCTTCTTCATTTGGGTCAGCTTGTGGCATTGGCTCTTCATGGTGAGAGGTATATGATATATCTTGTATTTCGGTCAGAGTACGGAGAACATCGATCAAGGGGGTGACCAATACCAGATTTTCGGTCAGAAGCATCGATCATCAAGTGACCGATACGAGCACATCGATCAACAGCATCGATCACTTGTGATCGACACAAAGGCCCCATATGATTTTCGGTCACCACATCGATCACTGCCCTGACCAATGGGATTTACATCGATCACCAGCATCGATCACTTATGACCGATGTAAACCCAGTCCAGAACCTGTTTTATTTAAACTTTTGCCATTACTCTAGGGCTTCCTTCTCTAGGCTATAAATGGCCTCTTTTTCTAGATTTTCGACAAGTCTTGTCAAATTACTGTTCTTAAGCATTTTCTTTAAGTTTGTAAGACAAATCCTTTGCTTTATTTAATATATTTGAGTATTTTCCTTTAATCTTTCTTCATTCTCTCTTCTAATCATGATTAACATCCTTTCTCTTTGTGATTTGGTGTTAAACATGAGTATTAGTGAGTAGTTTGCTTAGAGTTTCTAGATGTGGTAGATTAGGGGGATTTAGGACTTTATTAAGACTTGTTTAGTGCTTCAGATTATGGGTTCCTCTCTATTAATCTGTTATTAATGCTAGATTTGTCTTGATCACACTTATCTAGGTTGTTAGCTTTCTCTTATCCCCACCAAGTGTTTGATGAAATGCTGATCTTGTTTGATAGAGGATTTGCTGGCCTTGGCTCAAGAGATTGACTGTTTGAGGAGCATCTTGACTGAAATAGCGTTGTTTATTAATGCTTGCTTAATGTTTTAGCACTAATGAGAGTTAGTTCTTGTTAAGATGTTTTGCATAGGCTATTTTACAAGAGATTGGATCTAGCTTGCTTGATTGTGAACTTTATGTCTAGGAATCACTATTGCTTGCTTGTTTGCTTGATCAATGTAGTTTGAAACAGCCTTAGTTAGTCTATAAATTCCCCAAAGTCAATAACCACATATAGGAACTTGCTTTTCTCTTATTTGAGTCTCGGATTTGCTCTGTTTTGCTCTGTTTTGCTTGCTTAATTTTGCTTAGTCTGCTTTAATCTTTGCTCTCTTTGCTGCTTGATCATATTAGGATATTAGGTTGGTTGCTTAGGCAACAAAAACACTTTTCTGCTTGCTTGACTTAGAGATTTTTACTCTCAACTCTTCTGTTTTCAACTATAACCCATTTGGATTGATAAAAATCCTATGCTATACTACAACTGACTAGTACAAGCTTGGGTGATTGAATCAAGACCTCAAAAAGATCTTGTATCAATTTGGCGCCGTTGCCATTTGGGTTTTGTGTTTGAATTATTAGAGTTTGTAGAATCTTTAAGATCAAATTTTTAGTTTTCTTTGGTTACTAATCTCTTTTGACTCTCATATATGTCTTTCAGGTATATGAACTTGAGATCCAGAGGTTCAAGCAATCTTGTGGACTTCATAGACAACATCAATCTGCTGTATAGAGGACATAGAGCAAGGAGACAGCAAGAAAGGCAGCAACACCTGCAAAGACTTGGGATGAACAATCAGGAACAAGTCATGGACGACATCAGATTTCAGGATCCTCCAGGAGCTGCTGGCGCTCAGGGTATACAAGGACATCAAGGTGTTCAAGGCTTACAGGGTGAGCAAGGACCAAGAGGCGCTGCACAAGCTCTAAGAGCAGCTAGACCTATTGGCGCTGGTGATGCACCAAATGCCTACAACAACAGGACAGGTATCATTCCACCAGCTTTCCAAAACAATAACTTTGATATCAAGTCTGGATTGATTTCAATGGTTCAGAGCAGTAAGTTTCATGGGCTGCCACTTGAAGATCCTCTAGATCATCTGGATGATTTTGATAGACTATGCTCCCTCACAATGATCAATAGAGTGAGTGAAGATGGCTTCAAACTCAGGTTATTCCCTTTTTCTCTTGGAGATAAAGCACACCAATGGGAGAAAAAGCTGCCCCAAGGGAGTATCACCAGCTGGGATGAGTGCAAGAAAGCTTTTCTAGCAAAGTTCTTCTCCACTTCAAGAACTGCAAGAATAAGGAATGAGATTTCAGGGTTTGCACAAAGGAACAATGAAAGCTTTGGTGAAGCTTGGGAGAGATTCAAGGGTTACACATTGCAATGCCCTCATCATGGCTTCTCACAAGCCTCTTTGCTATCCACTCTCTACAGAGGAGCCTTGCCTAAGATCAGAATGCTTTTAGACACTGCCTCCATTGGGAACTTTCTGTGAAAAGATGTGGATGAAGGCTTGGAGCTGGTAGAGAATTTAGCTCAGTCTGATGGAAACTACAATGAGGGATTTGACAGAGCTCCAAGAAGTGCAAAGGATGAGTTGGAGTCTAGCAAGAAAGAAATCAAGTCCCTACATGAGAAGCTGGATTTGTTGCTAAGGAAAAAGAAAGAAGTTCACTTTGTGGGAGACATGGTTCAGCTTGATGATCAGGAACAATGCCAAATTGAGGAGATGAACTACTTGGGCAACCATGGTGGTTACAATAACTATGGTAACTACAGACCCAATCCCAACTTGTCTTACAGGAGCAACAATGTTGCCAACCCACAAGATCAGATTTACCCTCAACAGCAACAGCAAGCTTCCCCAAGACCTTTTTTTCCCTACAACAATCAAGGCTTTCAGAAAAGGAACAACAACTACCAACCTAGAGCGCCCTACAACCCTCCAGGATTCAATGCTCAGGCTCAAGGACAAGCTTCCTCCAGCTCTCAAGACACTGAACTCAAGACTCTCATGCAACAGATGATCAACATTCAAGTTACAACAACCTTGGAAATGAACAAAAAGTTTGCAGAGGTCCACAACAAAATTGATTCAGTACATGTAGAGCTCACCAACAAGTTTGAAGGGTTGGCTGCAAGAGTCAAAACACTGGAGAACAACAAAGGCATAGCTGGTCCCAAGCCTCAAGGATAATTTCCTGGAAAACCAGAAGCTAACTCAAATGAGTTCTGTAATGCCATTGTCATGGAAGAAGAGAGCTTCTCAGCTGAAGAGGAAGCTATCATTGAAGAGTTCCTCTACTTGTTCACTGAGGACACTGAACCTCAAATTGGGGGGGGGAAGAGTTCTAAGAAGTTGAAACTGACCAAGGAGCTGTAGAAGAAGAACCCTTTGGAGATGGGGAAGACTCAGATGAAGAAGAGTGGTGGGTGCCACATGAAGTTGTTGACAACACAAAGGACTACTTGATGGAAGCTGCTGATGATGAAGAAAAGGCTCAAGCTTCTGTCCTTCCTGTCTACCAACCAACCATCCCTTTTCCAAGAATATTCAAGGAACAGCTAGTGCAGAAATATGTCTATGCTGCTCAATTGGAATTGAGGGGTTTGAATGGCCAAGAAGAGCTTGAGAAGCTAGGAGTAAAGGCTGGAATACTTGAGGTTAAGGAGCTCACTATCAAGAAACTTGGAGATCCAGGATGTTTTACTCTCCCATGTGAGCTTAAGGGGCAGACTTTCAAAAGCTGTCTTTGTGATCTTGGAGCAAGCATGAACCTTCTCCCGTCCTCTACTTCTAAAGCTCTTGGCTACACTCAACTCCAAGAGAGTAATGTGTCCCTTACTATAGCTGATGGGACAGTGAAGACACCACTTGGGAGCCTCAAGGATGTACCAATGATGATTGAAGGAGTAACCATCCTCACTGATTTCTTGGTGCTTAATGTGGAAGGCCATATAAAGAATGCTATCATCCTAGGAAGACCTTTCTTAGCCTCAGCTGGAGCAGTGTTTGATGCCAAGGAATGCATAGTTGAGCTGAGATTGACCAGGAAGAAGGTTCTAAGGTTTGACTCCAAGGGGAATAAGCTGGAGATCGAGCAAGCCTTCTCAATGGACATCAAGAAGCTGAAGCAGCTTGGGAAACATTGGCCAGAGTTTGAAGGCTACCAAGGGGAGAGTTTTGATGGCTGCTGTTTGCCAAAGTTGGTTGAAGACACCACTGAAAAGGAGGTCTTTGAAGTGGGTAGTTACAAGAATCTGAATGATATTAAGCTGGTTACTAACAAGGGAGAGGTGGTTTTACAACCAAGTGTCTCTAAGAGGGGAGAGTTTAGCTTCAAGCTTCAGCAAGAGGGGAATACTATGCTGTTTGCCAAGGTCAGGATGAATGGAACCTCTGCCAGAGTCAAAAGGAGCAAGCCACCACCAAGGAGTTCCAAGACTCCTTCTCCTCACCTCAACTATAAGAGGTAAGCAAAGTCAAGTTTAGTGACTTTAAACAAGCACACTTGAGAGGTAGTCCCATTGTATATATTATGCTTTCTAGTTTCTCCTTTATGCTTTGTTATAGTGTATAGAAGCAGGATTTCGAATTGGGGGTTGAGAAAGTCTGAAAGGGACAAAGAACAAGTGTTTTCTGGTTGACATCGATCAAGTGTATCGGTCATGACAAGACCGATACACACATTTTGTTCATAAATATCGATCATGTTTGATCGATGTCAGTGGAGCCAGTCTATACTAGTCAACATGCTTGATCGATGTGGATGACCGAAATGTATCATCGATATGGAAAGAAGTTTGAAAGGGAGATACATTTCGGTCATCCACATCGATCAAGCTTGATTGATATAAACACGCCGGACTAATTCTGGTCAAGTGTATCTATCAGTTGGTGATCGATTTTATTCTCAGAAACATATCGATCACCAACATCGATCATACACTGATCGATATAAACCCAGCGGATGATTTTCGGTCAACAGCATCGATAATGTGATGACCGATATGATCCCCAGGAGGAACATCGGTCACTAGCATCGATCACTTATGACCGATACTGATATTTCGGTCAGTTACAACAGTCACTCGTGATCGATATCCCACCCGAGGTAAGTACTTCAACTTTCAAAAAATTTTCCCTCCTTTGGTTTGGAGCCAAAGAGGTTTAAATTTACACATTGGATTCTTCCTGACCTCTTTCATAGCTTCTGAGCACTTTTGTTTTCGTCCCCCACTCTTTTAACTCATTTGGTTCCCTCACCAACCATTGATTCCTTTGGTTCTACATTTTTCTCTCTATTTAAACCAACAATCTCCTTCACTTCTCTTCACACTTCAATTCACTACTTCTCTCACCTAAAGCTCGAAATTCATAGTTCTCTCTCTTTTATTTGCTTTCTCTAAGTGCTTAGAAGCTCCACAAAGGTTTGCTTCCTAAACTATTCTTTATTTGCTCTTAATCGATGCATGTGTTCAAAATCGCTTAGTATATGTCTTTAAGAGCAAGTTTTGATTTGTTTTAAGTGTTGTGTTTTGGTTTTGCAATGTGGGTTTGTTTAAGATAAGCAAGTTAGATGTTTAAGCTTTGTTTACTGTTCATCTATCTCATTACTTGCTTAATTATCATCTCTTTGCATGATCATCATCTCTTTTGCTTAAGAACCATTTTGCTAGATTCACATGCATAACTGCCTGTTCTTTGTGCATTCTAGCTTATCTAAACTGTTAGCTTTTGATTTCCTCTAGCTTTATAGAAGTTTAATCTTGTTTCTAAGACTTGCTAAGCTTTTCTTTAGCCTAAGAGTTTTCTTTTTAAAGATTTCAGTTATATGATTCTTCAGCTTTTGTTCTTTCACTTACCCTGTTTTCAAGCTTTGCTTTTGAAGGTACAATGGAGAGAACAAACATAGATGCTGGGAAAAAGGGAAAGGCACCACAGGAAGGAGCGACCATTTCACCAAGAGCTAAGGAAGATAAGGGAAAAGGCGCTGCTGCTGAGACTTCATCCAAGGCCGCTGGAAAGAGGCCAGTTGGAGATAAAGGCGCCAAGCAGAGAGGCAAGGGAAAAGCTGCTGAGGAGGACACGCCATCGAGGAGATACAGTGCTAGGGAACTCATGGAGGCATTCAGTCAATGCACCTTCAAGCCAACAAGATACCCATGCCCCACCACAATGACAGAGCTAGGGATCTATGAAGACTGCATTTGCCTTTTTGAGCACATGGGGCTTACACAGCTGTTACAGCCTCTTCCCTCCTATGAGCGCTTCACTCATCAGTTCCTCTCCACTCTCAAGGTTGTCAACTATGAGATGAGTGAGCTCTCTGACCATGATGGATGGATCTCCTTCAAGCTTGGGAAACAGCGGTTTACAATCACCTTCCAAGAACTCTCTAAGGCGCTGGGGCTATGCACTTATTTTCAAAGAGGAAAGAAGTTCTCAATCCATGAATCACAGTACAAAAAGCTATGTAAAATGATTGTAATTGGGGAATTCAGAGCTGGTATTACAAGGAACCAACACTTGAAGCATCCTACAGTTAGATATGCACAAAAGGCGCTTGCAAACACTTTCTTTGCAAGGAAGGAAACTTCACACCTAACTGGCAAGGAAAGAGACTTCCTCTACACCGTATTGTACACAAGTGTGGACACCGACGAAAATGCAACACCTATTGGTCCACCAAGCAAATTCTCTTGCTTTGTAAGACTGTTGATGGAGCAGCTGCTGACCTGATATACTCATATATTTAGCATATTTAGCATGCATTTAGTGTAGTTTTCATGCACTCATCTTGCATAATAGACTAGTTTGCACTATTTTAGGTCCTATAGCACTTTTGCATTAGCATTTGCATGTTTCTTGCATTCTTGCATCATACTCAGGTTGTTTTGGACACATTGGAGGTGTGGAGAGTTCGTGGACATGCTAAGGATCAAAGAGGAGTTCGTGGACACTTAGAAGAAATCAGCCTTGCTACAAGGGAACCAAGATCGAGAGGTAGATCGAGCTAGGCAGGTCGATCTAGAGGAGATCGACCAGAAGATCAACTAAGCCCGGGTCGTTCCAAGGATGAGATCGAGCGAGGAGATCGATTGTGAGTACGGACGTGGGCTAAGCCATGCAGAATGAGAACCAGATCGAGTTCACGACTCGATCGTCCAAGGATCGAGTAGCAGATCGAGCAAAAGGAGACGATCCACCAGAAGATCGAGCTAGAGATCGATCAACCAACTCGATCTCTAGCACCTTATCCGGCCAGCTCACTTTTGGCACGTAGTGAGGAGACCATTTTGGTTGTTTAGCCATTTTGGACAATTTCTTTCCGATCCATTCATTCTGTCGAGAACCAACTTTACTTTTGCATTTTTTCTTTTAGGCGGTTTTGCCATTGTTGAACATTTTAAGCTTTTCTTGTTTTGAACCGTTGAATCTAGTTTAATCATTGAGTATTTTCTTAATCTTTCTTCTTTAATCATGTTTACCTTTTCATCCTTCGCATTTCCATCGGTTTTAATCATGAGTAGCGAGTAGTTTATCTTTGGGTTTAAGGTTGGGGCGATTTAAGGGGTTTAAAGGTTTAATCTTTGGTTTTTTCTTGTTCTTAATCTTTTCTCTTCTTGGATTTGGGGTCTTAATGCTTAGGGTGTCTTGGAAAAGATCTCTATGATTTCAGGGCTTTCTTACCTTGACCGGATTCAGAAATCCCTTAATGCCAAATCCAAGAGACTAGCTCATCCTTTCCCAAACGCCATGGATGCTTAGGGAGCTAGTTAGGCCAGTATTTGAGATCTTTACTTAATGTTCTTTGACCCATGTTTCCACGATACACCATAGGTTAGGAGGAAGGGTCAAAGAAAGGGGTCATACCATACGCCATGGATGATCCTAGCTTAAGTTTCTCCTGGCTTAGAGTTAGCTCATCAAATGAGTAGATCTATTGTTTTAAAACCCAAAGCTTGAATCTTTGACCCTCTTGAATATGACCCTCAACCTTAGATCCTCTTTTAGCATTTTTAAACCTCAAATTATCATCTTTTAGTTATAAAGTTCGCATCTTCATTCCTTTAAAGTCATTGCTTTAAGTTGCTAGAAGTTCTCTGTTTTTCTGCCTTTAGATCTCGATTTTTAGTAATTAGTAGTTTTGCTTTTTAAATTTTCAGTTTTCTTCTAGTAGTTGTTAACCCTCTTCTAGGAATTTTAAATTAGTTTTCATAGACATTTGGTCGTTGCATTTAGTTTTTGTAAAATTTCTCATCTATTTACCCGAATCTGTTTAGCTTTGCATTGCTCTTGCATTCCTAGTGTTCTTTCTACAACCCAGGCTGAATTGAAACCTCTTGCACTATACTACATCATAAAGATGTGCATTTGGCTTTGACAAAACAGTCCCAAAACATCTGTTTATCAAATGGTGCCGTTGCCATCTTGGGTTTGATTATGAAGCATTAGGATTTGGAGCTTAGTAAAGACTAAGCCTTTTACTTTTCTTTTGGTTACTCATTGCTCTACCTTACTGATTGTCTTCTCAGGTACATGAATTTGAGGTCCATTGGTGACAACAATCTACTACAACCTCTGGACAATATTCACCAACTCGGAAGTGTAAGGCATAGATGGACAGTAGAGTAATAACAGAACTTTGAGGAGATAGAGCAACCTGGTCTAGCTGAATTTTAGGTTATGGCTGAGCAAGACCAAGAAGAAGCTCCACCTCACCGTGCTGCTGGTGCCAGGGGCAATGGAAACCCCAACCACGCTCCAAGGCAGTCGGAAATCATTGGTGCTGGTGATGCTCCAAATACACATCATAATCGCTTTGGAATCACTCCTCCACCAGTGCAGAACAACAACTTCGAGATCAAGCCAGACTTCATCTGCATGGTTCAAAACAACAAGTTTCATGGGCTTGCAATGGAGGACCCTTTGGAGCATCTTGACAACTTTGAGCAAGTTTGTGGGATGATAAAGATCAATGGCATCTCGGAGGACAGCTTCAAGCTACGGCTTTTCCCTTTCTCTCTTGGGGATAAAGCAAGACATTGGGAGAAGACATTACCTCAGGGGACCATCACTTCATGGGCTGATTGCAAGAAAGCCTTTCTATCAAAGTTCTTCTCCAGCACAAGAACAGCTAGGCTAAGGAGTGAGATCAGAGGCTTCACACAAAGGCAGAATGAGACCTTTAATGAAGCTATGGAACGGTTCATAGACTACACTATAGCTTGCCCTCATCATGGCTTCGGTGAAGAGACACTCTTGAGCACAATCTATAGAGGAGCACTCCCCAAGATTCGCATGTTGCTAGATAAAGCAAGTAATGGAAACTTTCTTGGGCAAAATGTTGAAGAAGGAATGGAGCTCATAGAGAATTTGGCTAGCGATGGGAACTATTCTGAGGATTATGACCGAGCACCAAGAGGAGCTGATATAGAAGCTCACAAGAAAGATATGAAGTCGCTCCATGAGAAGATTGATAAGCTAGTGCTTGCGAATCAAAAACAAGTGCATTATGTAGGAGAAGCCGCAGATGTATTAGATGAGCTAGAGCAATGCCAAGAAGAGGTCAATTCGGTTGGAGGCAACAACTACAACAAGCCACAAGGCTATGCTCAAAGTTATCAGGGAAACAACAACCTTTCCTACAGAAGCACTAACGTGGAGAACCCTAAAGATCAGGTGTATCCTCCACAACAAGGAAAACCCTTTGTCCCATATAACAAAGGCGGGTTTACAAGCAATAGTGGATATCAAGGGCAACGACAGGGCCACTTTCAAGGTCTGAAACAGAAAGGAAACAACAGTTACTCTCCTGTGTTTCCTCCTGGTTTCGTACCCCAGCAGCAACAAGCTCAACCGCCACCTCAAGATCCGGTTCAAGCAATGTTTCAACAATTGCTTCAGGGACAAGCAAGCACAAATCAGAAGTTTGTTGACATGAACAACAGGCTAGACTCTTCTCTAACTGACGTGTCTACTCAGATCACCAACCTGAACAACAAGATCAAACAATTAGAGAAAGGCAAAGCCAGTTCAAGCGGTCAAGGCAGCTTACCCGGGAAGTGTGAGCAAAACCCCAAAGAGTATGCAAACGCTATTACCTTGAGAAGTGGGAAAGAGCTACCACCGAGGACTGCACCTGAAGACAATGAGGACCTTGTTGTTCAAGAGGGGGAGGGTAAGCTTTCGAATGATCATGGGATCACCTTTGACGATTTGTGGATTGCAAGACCTAAGAAGGGTAAAGAAGCGGTTGTAGAGAAGAAGGTAAAGGAGGTTAGCAAAGAAAAAGAAGCATAAGTACCTCCACCCTACAAACCGAAGCTTCCTTTCCCTGGACGGTTCAAGAAGCATAGAGCAGTCTTTGAGAAGCACTTGAAGGATGTTGAGATCAAACTGCCTTTAGTTGATTGTTTGGCCATGATGCCAAAATGCGCCAAGTTCTTCAAGGATACCCTTCCTAAGAAAAGCAAGGAGAGTGAAGAGTTCTTGGTGTTGAGTGAAGAGTGCAGTGCAATCATTCACAAGGAGATAGTTCCTAAGAAGCTAGGAGATCCAAGATCATTCACCATCCCTTGTGCTCTTGGACGTTTGAAGTTTGAAAGTTGCTTATGTGATTTAGGAGCAAGTATCAATCTTATGCCTCACTCAATTGCAAAAAATGCTAGGCTTTACAAGGTTTAAGGAGTGTAGGATCTTTCTCGTGCTGGCTGATAGAAGTATAAGGCTCCCTGTAGGTATGCTTGAAGACTTACCCGTGAGGATCAGTGGTGTGAACGTGCTGACTGATTTTGTTGTGCTAGAAATGGATGAAGAGCCAAAGGACCCTCTAATCTTTGGTAGACCATTTCTAGAAACTGTTTGAGCCATCATTGACGTGAAGAATGGCAAGATCTCTCTACACTTGGGTAAAGACATCATGCTAGATTTTGATATCAATGAAGTTTTGAAGAAGCAAACCATTGAAAGACAAGCTTTCTACATTGAAACATTGGATGAGTTAGCGGATGAATTGCTTGAGGAGTTAGCACAAGAGGATCACCTTCAGCTAGCTTTGACTAAGGAGTGTGGAGAGTATGGCTTCCTGAACTGAGCAGACCCAGGAGTATGTTCACATCCTTGATTCTCGCAAGGTTGTGAAAGAAGATAAAGCCGGATGCATAGAGATCGATCAGTTAATCGACGAGATCACTCGATCCAGGGCAACGATCGACAAGAGAATCGAGAAGGTTGGTCGATCCAGAAAAGAAATCGATGGGAAGATCGAGAGGGATAACTGGCTCAGTTCAGAGACCGACTCAGCAACTCGATCTCCTGCTCGATCCATATCAAATCGAGTAAGTGAATCGAGAGAGTGCAATCGATCCGGACCAGAAAGAGGGGAAGATCGACTGGATGACTCGATCTCTGAGGAAGCAACGGTTCAAAATAGCAGCCTGAAAGCTCATGACTCGGGTTCAAAAGAGGCTGATGAGGATGGCAACGTCAACACAAGGCACGAGGAGGAATGAAGCGAGCTGCTTGCCCCAAAGGTGGACCTAAAGGAGCTCCCGAATGGGCTAAGGTACACTTTCTTGGGATCTAATGACACTTATCCCGTCATTGTGAATGAAAATCAGAGTGATGATGAGTTAAACTCACTCCTTAAGGAGTTGAGGAAGTATAGAAGGGCCATTGGATAGTCTCTAAGTGATATCAAGGGCCTTTCACCAATGCTTTATACTCACAGGATTCACTTAGAGAATGAAAACACTTCTTCTATTGAACATCAAAGACGTTTGAACCCAAACTTAAAAGAAGTAGTAAGAAAGAGATCTTGAAACTGTTAGAGGCTGACGTGATATACCCTATCAGTGATAGCACATGGGTCTCTCCGGTCCATGTGGCACCAAAGAAAGGGGGTATCACGGTCATTAAAAATGAAAAAGATGAGTTGATTCCTACAAGAACCATAACCAGACATCGAATGTGTATTGATTATAGGAAGCTTAACTCAGCTACTAGAAAAGATCATTTTCCTCTTCCCTTTACTGATCAGATGCTTGAAATATTAGCTAATCACCCATACTACTGCTTTCTTTATGGTTATAGTGGTTTCTTTCAAATACCAAATCATCCTAACGATCAAGAGAAGACAACTTTCACATGCCCTTATGGTACCTTCGCATATCGAAGGATGCCTTTTGGATTATGTAATGCACCAGAAACCTTTCAAAGGTGCATGATGTCTATCTTCTCTAATCTCATTGAGGAAATGGTGGAAGTTTTTATGGATGATTTTTCTGTATATGGTGCTTTTTGTTCTGCTTGTTTGCTGAACAAGCTTGGTGCTGAATTGGGAAAAGTGTCACATCATGGTGAAGGAAGGCATTGTACTTGAGCACAAGATCTCTGAGCAAGGCATTGAGGTTGACAAAGCAAAGATAAAGGTCATGATGAGCTTAGAGCCGCCAGCTAATGTGAAGGGGATAAGGAGTTTCTTGGGTCACGCAGGCTTCTACAGGCAGTTTATCAAGGATTTCTCCAAGATAGCACCCCCCCTTACAAGGCTACTTTGCAAAGAAGCCGAGTTCGTGTTTGATGATGAGTGTCTTCACGCTTTCAAGACGATCAAGGAAGCTCTTGTTACCGCACCTATAGTGCAAGCACCAGACTGGAGTTTACCCTTCGATATCATGTGCGACGCGAGTGACTATGCCATAGGAGCTGTGTTGGGTCAGAGAAAGGATAAGAGGTTGCACGTTATCTACTATGACAGCCGTACCTTGGATGACACGCAAGTGAGATATGCTACCACTGAGAAGGAGCTACTAGCTGTGGTATTCGCTTTTGAGAAGTTCAGATCATATTTGGTGGGCTCTAAGGTCGTTGTGTACACTGATCACGCTGCCTTGAGGTATATCTACTCCAAGAAAGACACCAAGCCAAGACTCCTAAGGTGGATCCTTCTTCTACAAGAGTTTGATATGGAGATCAAGGATAAGAAAGGCATAGAGAATGGTGTTGCTGATCATCTTTCAAGAATGAGGGTGAATGAAGCCTTACCTTTGGATGACTCACTTCCTGAGGAGCAGCTCATGATGGTCAACACTGTTGTATGTGCACGGCTAGAGGATCAGTTTGAAGAAGTTTTGAGTTTCAAGGAAGAAAACCTACCTTGGTATGCGGATATAGTCAACTATTTAACTTGTGGAGAGGAACCTACTCACCTAGACCACTACCACAAGAAGAAGTTCATGAGAGACATCTCTCATTACTTTTGGGATGAGCCTTACATGTACAAGAGGGGTGTAGACAGCCTATACAGAAGGTGTGTAACAAGAGAAGAGACAAGGGACATCCTTCTCCATTGCCACAGCTTGTCTTATGGAGGGCACTTTGCCTCTTTCAAGACGGCTACAAAGGTTCTACAAGCCGGGTTTTGGTGGCCAACACTTTTCAAAGAAGCTCACGAGTTTGTAAAGGCATGTGAGGCTTGCCAAAGGGCTGGAAACATCACCAAGAGAAATGAGATGCCTCAGGTGCCAATCTTTGAAGTTGATGTGTTTGATGCTTGGGGAATAGACTTCATAGGACCGTTTCCATCTTCATACGGCAACAAATACATTCTTGTAGCCGTAGACTATGTGTCTAAGTAAGTTGAGGCTATAGCTTCCCCAACTGATGACTCAAAGGTGGTGGTTAAACTCTTTAAGACTATCATCTTCCCACGGTTTAGAGTACCAAAGGTAGTGATCAGCGATGGGGGCAGCCACTTCATCAACAAAGTGTTTGAGGGTCTCTTGAAGAAGTATGGAGTGAAGCACAAGGTAGCTACACCTTATCACCCTCTAACTAGTGGGCAAGTAGAGGTCTCGAATAGACAGATTAAGGCTATCTTAGAGAGGACCGTAGGTGTAACTCGGAAAGATTGGGCAAGTAAGCTGGACGATGCCCTTTGGGCATATAGAACCGCCTTCAAGACTCCTATATGTACCACTCCCTTCACTCTCCTTTACGGAAAGGCATGTCACCTCCCTGTGGAGCTGGAGCATAGAGCACTTTGAGCCGTGAAGCAAATGAACTTCAGTCTCAAGACGGCACGGGAGAGAAGGTTGATTCAACTCCACGAGCTTGATGAGTTAAGGCTAGATGCTTATGAGAGTGCCAAAATCTACAAGGAAAGGACCAAGGCGGTTCATGACAAGAAGCTGGTACTAAAGGAGCTTAAGGAGGGAAATCTGGTTTTGCTTTACATTTCACGCTTGAAGCTGTTCCCTGGAAAGCTCAAGTCTAGATGGAGCGGACCTTTTGAGATTAAAGAAGTTCTACCTTATGGAGCGTTACTTTGGTTGGCAAGAGTGGAAAGGCTTTCACGGTTAATGGGCACAGAGTCAAGCCCTACCTGGCGAGTGAATGCAGCAAGGAGAGCACTACATTGCTTCTCCAAGACCCACCTCTAGCCTGAACCAAGTAAATTCAAGCTTAGGACGTTAAACAAACGCACTTGGGAGGCATTCCCATGTCTATATTTGTACATATTTCTGCTATATTTTTTTCTCAATTTTATGATTTTTTAGTTTAAGTGTGTAGGTGATAGGATAAGGGAACCGGAGATCTTGATCTTGGAATCGAAAAGGACAAGGAAATGAGAAGTAGAGGCAATAGATCGAGTGCTAGATCGACTTATCTTGGCTGGATCTTTACTAGATCGAGCTAGTGAATCGAGTGGAGTCACTCGATCTAGATGAGATCGAGTAGACAATCGAGTGAGTCAGTCGATCATGAGAGGATAACCCACCCATGTGTTTAGCTTGAAATGCAAAAGGGGTGTGGATCAACTGACCTCACTCGATCCTCGGGCTGGATCAATCAGTTTACTCGATCATGTTACTCGATCCTTGCCAAAACGACCTCCAAATCGATCACGTGGCTCGATCCAAGGAGCATGGCCTTAAGGACGTAGAATCTTGGAACGAGGGGGCATACTCGATCTAGGACTCGATTCACATCGAATCGAGCCTCTAATCGATCATCCCTCTCGATCGTAGCCAACATGGGCATGAGATCGAGTTTAAAATCGACCAAATTGACTCGATCTCATGCCGAGGTTAGTTAAATTTTTCCCTTCTATTTTAAATTCGAATCTTAGTCAAGGCAAGCATCTTTGACCATGAAAGATGTGCCTTGACCAACTTTGTCAGAAAACCACTTGCATAGTCCATAGTTTTCTTGGCCTTTATACTCACATGCACCCACACTCTCTCATTTGTGTTTGAAATTGTTTTCTAAAAGTAAAGAGAGAGTGTGAGCTTTGTTTTAAGACTAAGAACTTCTTGCTTTCATCCTTTTCAAAGGTATTTTCGGTTTATTGCATTGCTTGTTTTAAATTTTTAGAAAATTTCCTTTTGTTTGAATAGGATGAATGTTAGTTGTTAAGGAATTATGATAATTTTTAGAAGTATCTAAATATTAGGGAAAATTGTTAGATTTGATCCTATCTACATATATTTTTTTCTAGTATTCAGGTATAATTTTTATAAATTTCTTAAAAATCTAGGGCGTATGCTATGAATTTTTTTCTATTGCCTTCTCTTTCTCTTTAAAATCGCCACCTATACTCATTCTTCTCTTTGAGAATTTGTATCTCAGGTACCAATGGCACCAAAAGAAGCAGAGATGTGGCAACACAAGGAGAGGAAACTCAAGAAGTGGTTCAGGAGAGGGTTAGATGGACTAAAGAGGAGAAGAAGGCTATGAAGAGGCTGGAAAGGTTGAGGTTCGAACCCACAAAGTTTGCAAGCCGAGACATCTTGGAGAAGCTTGGTTTGCTGAAGGACTTCGAGGACATGGGGCTAGCGTGTTTGTCAAGGATGGATTGCCCCACTTACCCCAAGGAAACTCAAGACTTCCTCTCAACCTTGGACTTCTCTTATGAAGATCCAAGCCTTCCAGCTCCTTCCAAGGGTCATCTCACTTTCAAGATAAGGAAGCAAGCTTACCACTTGACCATAGCCGAGCTCTGCCAAGCCTACAGCCTCAACGCAGCAGCCAAGCAAGTGGAGTTCCCTCAGCTCAAAGCCGCCAATGATCTATGGGACCTGATCTGCGATGATGACTACAAACCAAACACCGCCAAGATCAAGAAGGTCCGCAACCCCGTCAAGATACTCCCTCAAGCTCCTTGCCAACACCTTCAGTGGGCGATCCGTGGCTCCAACAGTGATAAGGAATGAGCTGTGCTTCCTCTTTCAAGGTGTTAAAAGGATAGTATGCGACCGAGAGCTGAATGATGAGCCGATGGAGGATGAGCTTGGCAATGACATCAACTATGGTTGTATCTTGGCCTCTTCTTTGGTCAAGTACAAGGCGTGGGCCTTGAGATGCAAGGCGAGCTCAGCACTGATTGGAGGCTTCCTCACGCCGCTGTTTACACAAGTCAGAGTCCCTCTTCAAGACTTTGAGCCTTGCGCGGAGAGAGCCTACATGGACGAGCAGTACATGCGCAACACTGACTCCTTGGGTCCTACGCCAGCTCCAGGGTCCTATGCTTACCTGTTCACCAACTGTGAGAATGAGAAGAAGGTGTGCATCTTACCCAACCAAGAAGAGACCACCCTAGACTGCATGGGAGCCGTCGAGTTCTTGCCGAGTGATGAGGAGTGTTTTGCACCACTTGGACCCGCGGCTGCACCACCTCAAATCCCTTGTGCACCTTCAGAGTCGCCACCTTCAGATGCCGTGATGCCAGCGAGCTTCGATCTTCCAAAGCTTGATTATGAACCGAGGACAAAAGCCAAGAAGTTTCTTGCATCTGTGGTGGAGATTCAGTGGAAGGTGAATAAATGGCAGAGCAAGATGATTAGGCTCTCATATTGTTGCTAGCTTTGCATTTTGAAGCTAGTTTTAAGCTTAGGATAGGGCGGGGATTCATGGGGTTGTTTACTTTGGTTTCGGTTTGAAAAGATTTTGTGTTTGGGGTTTGAACAAAAGGGAAATGAATGGTTTTAAGTGGTAGGTCTTGTGTTTAAAAATGAATGCTCTTGTTTAAAAAGAAGGTAGCTCTCAAAGAAAAAAAAAGAAAAAAAAACAGAAAAGAAAAGAGCCAAAAGGCCAAGTTTAAAAAGAAAAAAAAATAAGAGAAGAGAGCTACCAAAAGTATTTAAAAGAGCTTAGTATGTTTTTGGCCTTGCCACTAGCCTCAAAAAGGGTTTTAAAATGATGTTTTTATTTGGGTTTTACTTGGCGCCTTGCCTTGTTTATGTGGGTAGTCTTTAGGAGGGTGAGCTTAAAAAGAAAAGAAAAATGAGAGAGGGATTATGATCATTGTTAGTGTATATGGGTAGATGAGAGTCTAGTCATGTATGCATCAATTGTCTTTACCTTTAGCATTATGCATAAGTTCAACCTTCTTTGTGAGAACCCATTGCTTGATTTACCCTTATGAATGAGATCATTTTTTATCTCATAACCTTATCCCTAGCCAAATGTATTCGGTTTTAAAGTGCATAAGTGTGATTCACGGTTTGATCTTAATGAATGTTAAAGGTTAGGATTCTTGGATTGTTTGGGATATGAGAGTCATGATTTGAGATTCAACATGTGATGAATATGGCTAAGTTCTTTGGAGTATGAGTTTGTGCATTGCATCTTATGATTACTAGGACCATTGAATTGATTCATTTGAAAAATACTTTTGCAAGGAATTTGAGCCCCCGTATTTAAAACCTCTCTTCCTTTCTTGAATTTTGTTTGCTTGAGGGCAAGCAAAAGGCAAGTTTGGGGGAGTTGATATACTCATATATTTAGCATATTTAGCATGCATTTAGTGTAGTTTTCATGCATTCATCTTGCATAATAGGCTAGTTTGCACCATTTTAGGTCCTAGAGCACTTTTGCATTAGCATTTGCATGTTTCTTGCATTCTTGCATCATATTCAGGTTGTTTTGGACACATTGGAGCTGTGGAGAGTTCGTGGACATGTTAAGGATCAAAGAGGAGCTCGTGGACACTCAGGAGAAATCAGCCTTGCTACAAGGGAACCGAGATCGAGAGGTAGATCGAGCTAGGCAGGTCGATTTAGATGAGATCGACCAGAAGATCGACTAAGCCCGGGTCGTTCCAAGGATGAGATCGAGCGAGGAGATCGATCATGAGTACAGACGTGGGCTACGCCATGCAGAACGAGAGCCAGATTGAGTTCACGACTCGATCGTCCAAGGATCGAGTAGCAGATCGAGCAAAAGGAGACGATCCACCAGAAGGTCGAGCTAGAGATCGATCAACCAACTCGATCTCTAGCACCTTATCCGCCCACCTCAATTTTGGCACGTAGTGAGGGGACCATTTTGGGCAATTTCTTTCCTATCCATTCATTCTGTCGAGAACCAACTTTACTTTTGCTTTTTTCCTCTTAGGCGATTTCGCCATTGTTGAACCTTTTAAGCTTTTCTTGTTTTGAACTGTTGAATCTAGTTTAATCATTGAGTATTTTCTTAGTATTTCTTCTTTAATCATGTTTAGCTTTTCATCCTTCGCATTTCCATCGGTTTTAATCATGAGTAGCGAGTAGTTTCTCTTTGGGTTTAAGGTTGGGGCGATTTAAGGGGTTTAAAGGTTTAAGCTTTGGTCTTTTTCTTGTTCTTAATATTTTCTCTTCTTGGATTTGGGGTTTTAATGCTTAGGGAGTCTTGGAAAAGATCTCTATGATTCCAGGGCTTTCTTACCTTGACCGGATTCAGAAATCCCTTAAAGCCAAATCCAAGAGACTAGCTCATCCTTTCCCAAACGCCATGGATGCTTAGGGAGCTAGTTAGGCCATTATTTGAGATCTTTACTTAATGTTCTTTGACCCATGTTTCCACTATACGCCATAGGTTAGGAGGAAGGGTCGAAAAAAGGGGTCATACCATACGCCATGGATGATCCTAGCTTAAGTTTCTCTTGGCTTAGAGTTAGCCCATCAAATGAGTAGATCTATTGTTTTAAAACCCAAAGCTTGAATTTTTGACCCTCTTGAATATGACCCTCAACCTTAGATCCTCTTTTAGCATTTTTAAACCTCAAGTTATCATCTTTTAGTTATAAAGTTCGCATCTTCATTCCTTTAAAGTCATTGCTTTAAGTTGCTAGAAGTTCTCTGTTTTTCTGCCTTTAGATCTCGATTTTTAGTAATTAGTAGTTTTGCTTTTTAAATTTTCAGTTTTCTTCTAGTAGTTTTTGCATAGACATTTGGTCGTTGCATTTAGTTTTTGTAGAACTTCTCATCCATTTACCTTAATCTGCTTAGCTTTGCATTGCTCTTGCATTCCTAGTGTTCTTTCTACAACCCATGTTGGATTGACACCTCTTGCACTATACTACATCATAAACAGGTGCATTTGGCTTTGACAAAACAGTCCCAAAACATCTGTTTATCATGACTTAGCAGAGCTGGGTTATTAACAAAGGGAGAGGGATCAAGAGCTTCACATTGGAGGAGTTGTGACAGCCATACTCATGGCCTGTGATGTGAATCTTGAGGAGCATTCTGAAGATGCTCTAAGCCCTTCCTGGATAGACATGGACTATCTGAATAGAAGCCATTACCTTGAGAAGAGTGTTCAAGACAGGCATGTCTACATATTCCTCAATGATCACCAAGAGCCAGTAAGAGTCCTTCTCCCTAACCCAAGGCTCACCTCCTTCACCACAAGAACCAACATCAACTTCATTTTGATTGAGGAGGAGCTCTACAAAGGCGGCCCTATCCCTGGAGAGAGAGAACAAGACAGTGAGGAAGCAGAAACTGAAGAGATTGAAGAAGAAGATGAAGGAGATCAACAAGGAGATGCTGCTGCTGGCGCTGAAGGCCAATGAAGAACCTATGAAGAAGATGAGCTTGAAGAAGAAGAAGTGTTGAGCTACACTTCAAGGCAGTTCCTTTTCAAACCCTATGAAGCACCCAGCCAAGGAGGCTCTATGAAGGTTGCTCATGAGCACATCAATGCCCTCCAGAAATGGTGTAAATGGCAAGACAAAGCCATTAAGGGAATGGTGAAAATGGTTAAGAGGAAGTTCAAGAAAGACAAGGCTACATCAGCAAGAACTTCCCACCAAAGCCATACTCATGAGCACACTCCTGATCAAGAAGAGCATCTACAACAAAATGAGCCAACTAAAGAGGAGGAGGCTGTTTGGAACCCCCATGGAAGACACTCTTTCCATGCACAGCCAAGTGATCAATGGGGGACATGGTCACAACCAAGAGCCTCATCTTATGAGCCAAGTACCCATGTACCATCAGCTTGGGAACCAACTCCCACTCCCTCTGAAGTTCAGGAGACATGGCAATGGGGTCAACAAGGGAACTCTTCTCAAGCTGAGCAGTTATGGTCAAGTTGGGTTCAACCACCTCAAGAAGCATATCATTCTACCAAGGTTTATGAGAGGAGAAACAAGAGGAGAGCTATCAAGTCTCCTCAGACCTCTGGATAATCCCACCACTCCTACCACTGAACCAAGTACCACTTCCTCTCCACTGTTTATACCATTGCATCTTTTTCAGTTTTGTATTATATTTTGTGCTTCTCTCTCTCAATGCTTTCATTACACAAGAGACTGTGTAACTTAAGTGTGGGGGAGAGATTTGGGGTTTGACTTTGTGTTTTGTTTTCTTAGTTTTTCTTTCTATTTCACTTTGAGTCTCATGCATATCATGCATTCATGTAAGGCATAGAAAAACACAAAAAAAATCGAAAAAATTTGAAACTTTTTGCATTTTTTGCAAACCAAAAAGAAAGAATGTAGTTGCATTTCATTCTTCTAGGATTGAGTCTAATGTTGACATATAGGTTGCACTGCATTTGCATAGGGCATTATGATGAGTTTTCCTTGTAAAGTGCTTAGTGTTTAGAGATAATTTCAGTGTTTAAGTTGCTAGTTGTTTGATGCATCATATGATTGCTAGAATTAAGGCTGAACCATGCTTAGATTGCTAGATTTGGTCTTCTCATCTCATCCTGAAAGCACTTGTTCTCTGAAAATCAACTCTATCAACTTGAACTTTAATTTGGACTTCTAATTATCATGTCTTATGCATTGAAAAGTGAATTCATGGCTACCATATACATATTTGGATCATCTTTTTCCTTTCTACCACTCTTGTTGATCCAAATAGCTGATCCTTATACTTATGGGACAGTTACATCCTCATCCTTAACCAAAACCTCCTTTTGAGCCTAAACACTATTGTGAGAGCTGTGAGGCCTTTGCATAGCATTTTCGATTTTGTCTTGGCAAAAAGTGTTAGGAATAAGGCTGGCAATGATTAGCTCTCTTGTAGATATCAGCTTGCATCTTGAGCTTGATTCTAGGATAGGAGTTTTGGGGTTTAAAAAGGTAGTGTAAGTGGTTTGAACTTCATTTATACATGTTTTGAAAGAAAAGGAAAAGATCTGAAATGGTAGAAAAGGAGAAACAGTCTAGAATTGTGGTTAAGTAAAGGGAAGAAAAAGCTCTAAGTACAAAGAAGAAAGGCGCCAGCAACAAAGCTCAGAAAGGTCTAAGGAAGAAAAATCAGACCAGGAGCAATCCACCAAAGGTGATGAAGGTGCCAATACAACAAAGAAGAGCAAGAACCAAAAAGAAGCCACCACACAAGCAAAAAGAAGAAGTTTTCCCAGCCATGAAGAAGGGTAAATGGTAGAGTTTAGGAAAGGGTAGACTTAGGGGTTCACTTTTGGGTTTAGAAGTGCTTAGGATTCATCTTTGGGTAGAAAGAAGCTTTGATTTGCATGCATAAGTGTGTTTTTACCTTTAGCATTTTGTCTAAGATGAAATCCTTTTCATTGAGTGATCCCTTATGTTTATTAACCATTTGCTAAAATAAGATCATTCTTATCTCATGACCTTACCCTTTCTAACTAAATGTCTTCACTTGATTTGCATAAGCATGATTCATGGTTCTGATCTTAATTGAATGTTAAAGAGTTGGTTAATTTGAACATTTTCCTAAGTTGAGATTTGAGATCATTTTGAAACATGATGAGCATTGCTAGGTTCTTTAAAGTATAGCTGATTATGTTTGCATCCTACAACTTGGCACTTAAGGAATGATACCATCTCTTTACCTTTGCACTTTTGGAATCTGAATGCCCACCTTCAAACCTCACTCTCTCATTAGTTCTTATTTGCTTGAGGACAAGCAAAAAGCAAGTGTGGGGGTGTTGATATCTCTTGTATTTACACCATTTAGGACTGCATTTAGAACATGTTTTGTTTCTCTTTTGCATGTTTTCCCTTAGTTTTTGTCTCATTCTCTTCTCCTTTTAGACTTAGGTAGCATTTAGGATATACTTTGCATTTTTCTTGCATTTTGGATGTTTTTAGGTGCTTTGGAGCTAAAAAGAGATTGCAGGAGCTTTAGGGATGATTCAGGATGCTAGCTGGATCAAAAGGAGAAAAAGGGATCAAATCAGAGAATCTCTGCAAAGGTTTTCGGTCAGAGCACGGAGAACATCGATCAAAGGGGTGACCGATACCAGATTTTCAGTCAGAAGCATCGATCATCAGGTGACCAATACGAGCACATCGATCAACAGCATCGATCACTTGTGATCGACGCAAAGGCCCCGGATGATTTTCGGTCACCACATCGATCACTGCCCAGACCGATAGGATTTACATCGATCACCAGCATCGATCACTTATGACCGATGTAAACCCAGTCCGAAACCTATTTTATTTACACTTCCGCCATTACTCTAGGCCTTCCTTCTCTAGGCTATAAATAGCCTCTTTTTCTAGATTTTCGACAAGTCTTGTCAAATTACTGTTTTTAAGCATTTTCTTTAAGTTTGTTAGACTAATCCTTTGCTTTATTTAATATATTTGAGTATTTTCTTTTAATCTTTCTTCATTCTCTCTTCTAATCATGATTAACATCCTTTTCCTTTGTGATTTGGTGTTAAACATGAGTATTAGTGAGTAGTTTGCGTAGAATTTCTAGATGTGGTAGATTAGAAGATTTAGGACTTTATTTAGGCTTGTTTAGTGCTTCAGTTTATGGGTTCCTCTCTATTAATCTATTATTAATGCTAGATTTGTCTTGATCACACTTATCTAGGTTGTTAGCTTTCTCTTATGCCCACCAAGTGTTTGATGAAATGCTGATCTTGTTTAATAGAGGATTTGCTGGCCTTGGCTCAAGAGATTGACTGTGTGAGGAGCATCTTGACTGAAATAGAGTTGTTTATTAATGCTTTCTTAATGTTTTAGCACTAATGAGAGGTAGTTCTTGTTAAGGTGTTTTCAATAAGGCTATTTTAAAGAGATTGGATCTAGCTTGCTTGATTGTGAACTCTATGTCTAGGAATCACCATTGCTTGCTTGTTTGCTTGATCAATGTAGTTTGAAACAGCCTTAGTTAGTCTATAAATTTCCCAAAGTCAATAACCACATCTAGGAACTTGCTTTTCTCTTATTTGAATCTCGGATTTGCTCTGTTTTGCCTGCTTAGTTTTGCTTAGTCTGCTTTAGTCTTTGCTCTCTTTGCTGCTTGATCATATTAGGATATTAGGTTGGTTGCTTGGGCAACAAAAACACTTTTCTGCTTGCTTGACTTAGAGATTTTTACTCTCAACTCTTCTGTTTTCAACTATAACCCATCTCGATTGATAAAAACCCTATTCTATACTACAACTGACTAGCACAAGCTTGGGTGATTGAATCAAACCTCAAAAAGATCTTGTATCAGTATACTCATGAGTGTGGCTCTGATGGGAAGCTTCTTCTTATGTAGCTTTGTTCTTCTTGAACTTCCTTTTAACCATCTTCACCAACTTCTTAATGGCTTTGTCTTGCCACTTACACCATTTCTGAAGGGTGTTGATATGCTCATGAGCAGACTTCATAGAGCTCTCTTGGCTTGGGCCTTCATAAGGTTTGAAGTGGAATTGTTTTGAGCTGTAACTCATCACCTCATCTTCATCAAGCTCTTCTTCTTCCTCTTGGGTTTCTCCTTGGCCTTCAGCGCCCGCAGTAGTATTTTCATGGACTTCTTCTTCACCTTCTTCTCTTCTCTCTTCTTCAACCTCTCCAGGTTCTGCTTCCTCACTAGCTTCTTCTCTATCTTCTGGAACAGGGCCGCCTTGGTAAATCTGATCCTCACTTGGGTTGAAACTGATGTTGCTCTTCAGGGTGATGGATGTAAGCCTTGGATTAGGGAGGAGGACTCTTGCTGGTGTTCTGAAGTCCTTGATGAAGTTGTAGACATGCTTGCCATTGATGCTCTTCTCAAGGAAGTGGCTCTTCCTGAGATAGTCTATATCAATCCATAATGGCTCCAAAGCATCATCTTCATGTCCCTCAAGGTCTACACCACTGGCCATGAGAATAACAGTCACAACCACTCCAATGTGGATTTGTGGGTTCTTCACCTTTTTCCCTTTACTTAAAACCCAGCTCCTGTAGGAATAGAGCTGCTCCATCAGCATATACACATAACATGGGTATCCTTTCGGCGGCTGTAGAGGTCTTTCATCTTCGCTGGTACCCACAAGTTCATACACCCCTTGGTATATCAAGTCTCTCTCCTTTCCTGTGAGGTATGTTGTTTCCTTCCTTGCATATAGTGTGTTTGCAAGTGCCTTGTGAGCATATCTCACAGCAGGATGCCTCAGGTGCTGATTCCTGGTGGTTCCAGCAATGAATGGCCCGGCTCCAATCTCGCACTATAGCATGACGTGTTGCTGCAGGGAGATATCAAACCTGTTCCACTTGTGGGCATAGGACCTTAGACCAAGAGCTTCAGCGATGGTCAGGAAGGTTAGGGTGAACTTCTGCTTGCCAATCTTAAAAGAGATCTGCCCATCTCCATTAGAAAGCTCACTCTCTTCATACCAAACCACCTTGAGAGTGGAGAGGAACTGGTAACTGAGCTGTTGGTAGGAGGGGAGCGGTTTTTCCATGAAGTCTCCAAGTCCCATGTACTCAAATATGGCCTTGCAGTCCATGTAGATCCCAAGCACCTTCATTGTGGAGGTGCAGGGGTATCTTGTGGGCTTGAAAACACATTGGTTGAAGAGTTCCATGAACTCTCTAGCACTAGGCTCCTTGTATGGGATCTCTTCTTCAGCAGCTCTGCCCTTTCCTTTCTGCTTGGCGCCTTTGTCTCCAACTGGCCTCTTCCCAGCAGCTTTTGATGACTGTTCAGCAGCAGCACCCTTGCCCTTATCTCTTCTAGCTCTTGGAGAAGTGGGCGTTTCCTCTTGTGGTGCCTTTCTTTGCTTCCAGCTGCAGTTCTTGATTTACCCATGGTACCTACAAAAAAAAAGCTTGAAGATACTATAAGTACAAGAACAAAAGTTTAAGAAACCACAGAAACCATAGAAATGATAACTTTAAACACATGCATTCATTAAGAACAAAAGATGAACAGTTGGGAAAGCAAACCTTCGTGAAGCTTCTGAGCACTTAGAAAACATAAATAAAAGAGAGAGAGAGAGCTAAAAATTTCGGACTTTGGTGAGAGAAGTAGTAAAATGAAGTGTGAAGAGAAGAGAAGAGATTGTTGGTTCTTAAAGAGGGGAGTGGGGAACAAAAGGAATCAAAATTGGGTGGGGGACAAGAATAAAAGTGCTCAGGAGCTCTGCAAAGTGTCAGGAATGAGCCAAAATTTGAATTTAAACCTCCTTGGCTCCAAGCCAAAGGAGGGAAATTTTTTTGAAAAATGAAGCACTTACCTCGCGAGGCTATTGGTCACATGTGACCGATATGATTGACCGTGAGGGTGCCTATTGATCACAAGTGATCGATAGCACTAACAGAAAGCTTCCTCTAAATCTTATCGGTCTCTAGCTTGATCGATACACTGACCGAAATATATCCGATTGCTTTGTATCGGTCACTCTCTAGACCGATAGAGTGACAAAAAAACAATCGATACATTTCCATCGGTCAGTATCTGATCGATTGCTAGACCGATATAATTCTCACTTAGCAGACTCCTTTCCCTATCGATCACAAGTGACCAATAGGTTGACTGGTGCATTCTGGCTCTACTACTATCGATCACAAGCTGACCGATAGCATGGCCGATATGGTCTGTGTCAGTCTTGTCTTGACCGATACTATGATCGATAGTAGCCAAAATGCACATGTTCTTTGTCCCTTAGACACATTTTTAATTCCCAAACCGAACTTCTGCTTCTATACACATCAACTAAACATAAAATAAACTAGAAAGCATAATATATACAAATGATACTATGGGACTACCTCCCAAGTGTGCTTGTTTAAAGTCACCAAGCTTGACTTTGCTTACCTCACTAGTGGAAAGAGGTTGATGGAGCTGGTGCTCCTACCTCTTTCTTCTGGTAGACCCAAGGGCCCACTAACATCAGCTTCTTTTTCTCACGAGCTGACTTCATGTTCCTCTTCTTTTTTGACACTTGGTGTGAGTGAAGGCTTCACTCCCTTGGTGATCAAACTCTCATCCTCATTCAAACCATCTTCAAGTTTCAACACAGTATCCAGCTTATGTTCTGGCTCATCAGGGAGAGTGTCACTCATCAACATGCTCATTGTGAAGCTCATAGCATGCTTCACATGCTCTGAAAATTGTTGTTGTTCACTTTCCTCTTCAATGTTCATTCCACAAAAGACTAATGAAGGATAGACAATCTTGTACTCATCAACATTTTTCAGAATAATAGAGCCTCTCTTGAAGTCCAGTTAAGCTCTTGCTGTTGCCAAGAATGGTGTTCCTAGAAGAAGTGGCACCTCTCTTGAATATGTCTTCTCCATAACCAGAAAATCTGTTGGCACTAAGCAGTTCCCAATTTTCAAAGGGAAATCTTTCACCATACCTAAAGGTCTTGTTGAGGTGTTATCCACAAAGGTGATAGAGGCTTTGCAGGGCTTCAGTTTCTTGATTCCTAAAGTCTGGCTCAAGTGGAGACACATGACATTCACTGTTGACCCTGAATCACACAAGGCCCAAACATTGTCTAGGATCTCTAGTTCACAAGTAATGAGGAACTTTCCTGGATTGGGAAGCTTTGTCAGTGTCTTCAGCTCCTTGCTTCTATTCAGATCAGCCCCCACATTCTCTAGAATTAGCTCCACTACTTCCAGCTTGTCAAAGACTTCTTTGAGGAACCTGATATGATCCTTCACTTCAAGTAAAGTGGTTCCATGGGGAAACTTTATTCCTGCATCTTGTATGTCTTTCCTGAACTTTGTGTAGGCTTCCATCCTAACATTTGTAAAGTGCATTGTGGGGTAAGTGACTGGTGGTTTGTAAGCTTGAACTTCAGGAGCTTTACCCTTCTCATTTCTGCTTGAGGAGCTGCCCACTTGGCGATCATATAGCTCCCTGCAGTCTTCAGGATTTTCACTAGCCAAGACCATCAAATCATGGTGTTCCTCTACAAGTTCTTTGTCAGCTTCACTGAGCTCTGGTTTGGCTTCCTCTTCTGGAGCAACTAAGGCTTTCTCAGCCTCTTCCTTCTCAGCAGCTTCTTGTGCTGCTCTTTCTTGATCTTCTTCTCTGTTCAAGCTGACATCTAGTCCTTTGAGGAACTTTTCTACAGTATATGTAGCTTCTTGATCATCAATGTTGGAATGGGTGACCTCCCCCCATACTCAGCTCTTAACATGTCCACATGTAACAGCAACTCTTGAAGCATAATGCCAAGCTCTTCCAATGAACCATCTTCATTAGTAAATTCTTCATCCTCTTCAGCAAGTAAGTGACAGAATTCCTGAGGAATATGCTTACTTGCTTCATGGAGAGTACCTTCAGAGCATGGTGCTGCTGCAACTCCTCTGTTGTCTTCTAAGACCTGTGTCCTTGAATCCCAATCATCAAGCTTGGTAAGCTCATCATGAACATAGTCTAGTTTGTTATGCAACTCAGCATATCCCTGGTTCATCTCCAATGTTTCAAGGAGTTGTAACTGGAGGAATTGAGTGAGCATGCTCTTGGTATCAGCTGCACCATAGGTAGAGTTGTTGTATTGACCTTGAGGGTGAGCAGGAGTGG
Organism: Thlaspi arvense; assembly: GCA_911865555.2. NCBI lineage: Eukaryota > Viridiplantae > Streptophyta > Magnoliopsida > Brassicales > Brassicaceae > Thlaspi > Thlaspi arvense. Next base: position 46,535,095 of record OU466862.2, read on the forward strand.
GTGCAAACTGTGGGTGGGTAATGTAGCTGTCTGCAAAGTAGTTCATAGGCAGAAGCTCTTGGTGGAAGTTGTTGCACCTTGGAGTTTCAAAATAGGGCATCTTCTGTACTTGTAGAGATGTACCTGAAATGAAAATACTTGAAAAGGAGTGAGTAACCAAATAAAACTAAAAACTTGATCTTAAAGACTCTACAAACTCTAATGATTCAAACAGAAAACCCAATTGGCAACGGCGTCAAGTTGATACTAGAGGTTTTGCACTCTTTCTCAATCACCCCAGTATATGAATTAGTTGTAGTATAGCATAGGGTTTTATGTCAATCCAAAAGGGTTTTGTTGAAAGCAAAAGAGTTGTGAACAGAAATCCTTAAGTCAAGCAAGCAAAGAAGATTTTTGTTGCCTAAGCAACTAAACTAGCAACCTAAAATGATCAATCACCAAAGAGAACTCAAAAGAGACAACTCAGTAATGATCAAAGAAGTAAAACAGAGCAAATAAACATAGTACTAAAGCAAATTCGAAATTCAATAAAAGAGAAATCAAGTTCCTAGATGTGGTTATTGACTTTGGGGAATTCAGAGACTAACAAAGGTTGTTTCAAACAGCATTGATCAAGCAAACAAGCTAGCAATGGTGGTTCCTAGACATAGAGTTCACAAACAAGCAAGCTTAGTCCAATCTCTTGTAAAATAGCCTTTTGCTAAACATCTTAACAAGAACTAACTCTCATTAGTGCTAAAACATTTAGCAAGTAGTAACAATCAACTCTATTCATGTCAAAATGCTTCTCAAACAGCCAATCTCTTGAGCCAAAGCCAGCAAATCCTCTATCAAACAAGATCAGCATTTCATCAAACACTTGGTGGGCATAAGAGAAAGCTCAAATCCTAGATAAGTGTGATCAAGACAAATCTAGCTTAAAAACAGATTAATAGAGAGGAACCCATGTAATTAAACACTAAACAAACCTTAATCAATTCTTAAATCCCCTTAATCTACCACATTTAAGAACCCTAAGCAAAATACTCACTAATATTCATGTTTAACACCAAATCACAAGAGGAAAAGATGTTAATCATGATTAAAAGAGAGATTAGAGAACATGTGTTATGCAAATACAAACTTATCTTTATACTTATAAAGCACAAGTCAGTTGTCAATTGTAGATTTGACATGTGTTTTTTTTTATTTTTTTATTTTTTAATTCATTTTATTATGTTTTTTTGTTAAAAATAATTTTCTTTTAGTACCAATTACAGAAAAATAACTGTATTTTATATTTACAATCAATATTAGAAGTTGTACGTCAAATATTCATTCTCCACGATCAATTGTAGTTATCTATTTCTCCTCATCTCCACTTTCCCTGAAAAACAAGATAATTGTTCTCTTCAATGTTTATACTTTCCATGACAACAAATATTTAGGGACAAAATTATTTCATCTTCATTAAAATTAAAAAACTAGATATCTTCTCAAGTTTAATTTTGGTTACGATTTATTCATATGAGTGATGAGTTTTCTATCTAAAGCTCTTCACATTCTATATCAATTCTCACTGATTGGAGGTAATGCTTTGCTCTTTTTTTTTCTTTTCTATTTTGATTTATGCACAGTTTGTCTCCGGTAAGAGTTTTCACATGTATATTTAAACATTACTGATTTGACATAGGTCCTTTTTCGCTATTAAATTTTTCCGAAAAGCTTCAATTTATAATAATCATGTCGCAATACATAGAAATAACGTGTTATTGTAATAAAATTTAGCTTAAATTCATTTGTTTGTGATTAATCATTGATAAGTGTTTCAATGCTCATCTCCTTCTTCAGACAAGTCAAAGTTAATTTATGTCAAAAAAGTCAAAGTTAATTTATATCTGTAATTTTTTAGTTGTATATAACTGAAATTTAGTTTTATTTATAAGAACTTAAATTCCCATGCTTAGCATGGGAGATAATACTAGTATTAAATGAAGCAAGAAATTTGTCTTACAAACTCAGAAAAATAACTCAAGAACAGTGTTATGACATGACTTGTCGGAAATCCCAGAAAAGAGGTATTTATACATAAAAGAAGGAAGCCCTAAAGTAATGGCAAAAGTGTAATAAAAGACAGGCTCGGACTGGGTTCCTATCGGTCAGTTGTGACCGATAGGGATGATCGATAGGGATCCTATCGGTCTAGAAGATGACCGATAAGGTGACCGAAATATACACGGTGCACTTCTATAGGTCACTTCTTTGACCGATAAGTCTGGTCGATAGCCCTTCTATCGGTCACTCCTTGACCGATAGGCCTTGTGTCTTGATCAATAGGCTCTGCAGAGATCCTCTGCATTGGTCCCTTTTGCTCCTCTTGGCCCAGCTAGCTTCCTGGATCATCCTCAAAGCTACTCCATGCTCCTTATAGCTCCATATGTACCTTAAAACATCCATAATGCATAGAAAATGCAAACTATATCCTAAATGCAACCTAAGTCTAAAAGGAGAAAAAAATAGGACAAAAAATAAGGAAAACATGCAAAAAGAACCAAAACATGCACTAAATGCAAGCCTAAATGGTCTAAATACAAGAGATATCATATGTACACTGGTTTCTTTTTCAGAATTTGGTACAAAGAAAGTCTTAGGAACTATTTACTATTGAAAACTACATTAAATATATATATGCTATATGTTGTAGATACAACTCTAAGCGTTGGCCAATTTAGTTACTATAATTAGGAACTAAGAATGACTTGCTAGATCAGTAATGGTAGATGCATTAAGTTTTGATTTCAGTAAGAGTTGCGTTATCCTGATTTATTTTTTAAAGAGGGTTCTATAAAAATGGTTATTACTTTATGAAACTTTTGTTTTACTTCTTTAAGTGTGAACATTTGTTTGTAACCTGGGTACTTGCATGATTTAACAAGTACTAAATTTTTACTGATTCTGGTTCATGAATCTATAAAAAATAACATTTTTGTTAATGCAGTTGCTAGATGCTATTACTCTCAGAAAAAATGGCAAAACCTACTACGATAAAACAGGTTTAATTATGCATTCATGAATCCTGAAAAGGTTTTTTAGTTTGACAAGAGAAATCTTGACTCAGGTTTAATTAATGTTCCACCACCCTCATGACTCTTCGGTTCTTGCTCTACTATTCATTGTTAGATCAAGTGGATTTATGTTGCTGAATGAACTTGCAATCCAATTATTTACTATTCTTGGCCATTGATGATTTATAATTCTTAGCTATTTGGTTTGTGTCTTTGTCCTTGCAATATATTATAAGGAATATTTGTTTGTGAAGAGTGACACTGCCGCTCGGAAGAGTAGAGTTGATAATTTTTGTATAGGAGAAAATTTCACATTTGTTAAATTTTTGTCAATGGTTTAAGAATAATGGTTATAGACAATTTTGGTCAGATTTAATATAACAACACAATCAGCATTTCCAATTTCCGTAGAGACTTAGTCGCTAGTAAATGTTAGTGTATTATTAAGTCATATGCGGTCTTATGTTTGTGGTTTGTTTAGGCTATGGTGTTGAGTCTGAGCGTTGTTCATATGACGAGGAAGTTTTACTTACGGCTTCACTGTGTCTCTGAAGAAGGACTTTTGCAAGTCTTAATTCAATCCCTCTCTAATCAGATATAGTATAGATGAGGTTTATCAATCCATCTAGGAGCTAAAATAAAAGAGATGCAAGATACTAGCCAACCTTAACCATGTATAATGAAGAAAGATGATTCTAACAACCTAAGTGATCAAAGATCAAATGCACAAACAAAAGAAATACTAGCAAGTCTAAAACAAGTAATCTAATGCAACAAAGCTAAATGCAACAGAAATTAAAGAAAGCAAGAGTGAAATGAATTGCAAGATGAGAGAATGAAAGCAAAGTGCAATAACTTGAGATGCAAGGTAAGAAATGGACAAAAGCAAGCAACTAAAAACAGAGGAAAACAGAACACAAGATGATTAAATTCAAAGAACAATAAGGCGCTGATTCAAGGCTAGAGAAATGATAACTTGGGGATTACTTAGTATCAAAGTTAGGGTAGTCAAGACCATTAACAAGCAAAGAACATGATCAAGCCACTAAATCAATCAATCTGCAAACAGAACATAGATGTCTAAGTTAAGCACATATCAGACCCACTTGTGATGACGTATTTGTGCAAAACTAGCATGAAAACACAAGACTCTTATAGACCAAACATGCTACCTAAACACCAATATAATCATCTAGGAGAATGTTCTTAACAAAGTTCTTTCAGGCATTTAAATAAACACTTGTGATGCAGCAAACACCTAAGATCAGTTTCACCCTTAAAGAGTTACTAAGCACTAAGAACAACTAAGCTAAGTGATCTAAGCATGAATCAAACCAAAACTCCATAAGCTATCAACAAATCATCCCCAAATCTGCTCCAACCTCAAACCATAGGAAACTACTCACAACACATCATGAAGTCAACAGAAACAAGCAGAAAAGACAGATCAAACATGAATAAACAATAACTAGAAGGAAAATAACAAAGAAAGTGAAAAACTTTATTAAAAGAGTGATCTTGAACAAAATCACATCAAATCCCATCTTGGGTTTCCCCTCAGGTCGAAAATAAGATAAAGAAAAAGATAAGTGCTAAGAAAATATATGGTTTAGCTTAAATAAGCCAAAAAGATAAGGTTTGACAAAAAGAAGAAAAATCTTGGTAAACTCTCGGCGTTCACGCATTGGGGTGCAAGGGAAGGTGTTCTGCTTGATGCGGTCAGCTCGATATTGAGGTGGGTTCTTGGTGTTCTCCTTGATGCTACACCTTGATATGCCCGGTACATTCGTATTGGCCTGTATGGCACGTTTAGCTCGGTGCACTACCCCAGTGCAGTCTCGGAGTCCTTGGTCAAATCCTTCTTCCTAATCCCATGTTTCACATTGAGCAAGCTTCACGGATGTCCTGCTCGATGCTGGACCTCGATATGGATACAGAGTTTGCAAAGCTGCTTCTTTGGCATCTCCTTCGAACATGAGTTGCTTCCATCTCCTTCCCAACTCCAAAACTCTCCCAAAAACACCTGAAAATCACTATAAACATGCATATGCATGCAGATGTATGCATTCTTAAACTAAATGCATGCAAGGTTGACTATAAGTGCAAATGAGTCTAAAATGCTATACTATGATGCAAAAACAGAGGAAAAGATGCATGAAATGCAACCTAAAATAGTCTAATATAGCTAACTATCAACACCCCCACACTTAGCCTTTGCTTGCCCTCAAGCAAATAAGAGATTAAACATGGTGATCAGGTTTTAAAATGGGAACTTATATCATTAAAGTGCTAACAATATATCAAAATGATGTCCATGTTTCTAGTGTTTGAATGCAAATGAAAGAACTGTACTCTAAAACTTAGCCACACTCATCACAAAATAAAAGTGATTCTCAAGTTATCAATATACACAAACTCTCAAATCACTTGACTTTTTTTAACATTCATTAAGCAAGTAACCAATGGATCAAGTTTGTGCAAAATTAGTGAAAGCATTTGGTTCAAGGGACATGGTTTATGAGATAAAAATGATCTCATTCATCATCGGCTCAAAGAAACAGGGGATATCTCATATGAAATGAATCTATCTTAGGCAAAATGCTAAAGGTAAAATCACACTTATGCATGCAAGCCAAAGCTCTCTTCTACCCTTTCCAAAAGGTTACCCTAATTAAGCTTAAGTCCCAAGATAAACCCCTACATCTACCCTTTCCCAAAGCTCTTTTGATCTTTTTCTTCTTGAAATGTGGGGAACTTCTTCTTCTTTTGCTTGTGTGGCTGATTTCTTTTAGAACTTGCTCTTCTTTGTTATATAGGCGCCAATTTTCATCACCTTTTTGGTGGATTGTTTGGTAAGATTTTTCTCCTTTTGGATGATCTTTGTAAGCTTGTTGTTGCTGGCGCCTTTTCTTCTTTGTAACTTAGAGCTTTCTTCTTTTTTGCTTAGCCACAAGATACAATCATCTTCCCACAATATTATTTTCTTCATGAAACCACTCCCACTCTTCTTTTCTTCTCAAAAGATACAAACATTTAAAGCTTAAATCACTTAACTCTACCCTTTCCCAAACTCCTATCCTAATATCAAGCTTAAAATGCAATTTGATGTCTACAAGAGAGCTATTCCTTGCCAGCCTTATTCCTAACACTTTTTGCCAAGATAAGTTCGAAAATGATAATGCAAGGCCTCACAAACTCTCACAATAGTGTTTGGGTTTAAAAGGAAGGATTGGTTCAAGGTATGGTTAACTGTCCCTTAGTGATGAGGATCAGCTAGTTGGATCAACAAGAGTGATGAAAAGGAAGAAGATGATCCAAATATGTGTATTGGTAGCCATGCAAGCACTTTCAATGCACAAACAAGATAATTCAAAGTCCAAATTAAGGTTCCACTTATATAAAGGTCAAGTTCAAATCAAGCAAGCTTCAACTTCAAACAAGAGTTTCAGAATCATAAATACAGTGGTTCAGCCTTATTTAAAGTGCTTCATCAAATGCATCAAAAGACTAAGAACAAGGGCATCATTTTTATAAACCACTAGAATTTTCAAGGATTTACTATCATTGCACCAATTTTAAACAAGCAAGCTACAACCTAAGTGAATGTATGAAGTCTAAGTCCTATATAAATGCACATGAATACTCTGTTTTTAAGAAATCAATTTTTAAAACATTTCATAATTTTAATGATTTTCTATGCCTTAAGTGCAATGCATGGTTGTCTAGTTATATGTAAATGCAGTTATAATGAGAATGCAGAAGGTTAGTTCAAGCAAACCCTCCTCCACACTTAGAATACACATTCCACTGTGTATTAGAAATGCAAAAGGAGGCAAACCACAATTTAAAAATGAACTGAAAGGAGAAGTTTAAAGAGTAAAGGATGAGGAAGGTGTGTACTTACATTGGAGGTTGGAGGGGTGGAGGATGGATATTCATCAGTGAAAATGATCAATGGGGCTCATTGGATCTAGGCGTCCTTGCAGTTTGGTGTTTTGAAGAGCATTCGTCCAGATCAAGTTGGGCCTTTGGTGTTCTGCTCGATGAGGCACCTCGATGTGATCTCCCTCGAGCATCCTACTTCGGGGGCGATTGCATCGAGCAAGTATCTGGAGGTTTTTCTTGATATAGCGATGTGATCTCCATCGTGCAATCTGCTCGACGTACAGGCTGCTTCTTCCTCGAGATAAACTACATCGGACAGGTTTTGCTCGATACGGCACCTCGATGCAGAAACAGAGTTTTGATTTTCTTGGTTCTCCAATTTGTTTGACCAATCTAATTATCTTTTCCACCCTGAAAACACTTAACAAACATATCAAAAGTAAAAGGAAAGCATATTTACATAGATAGTCATGGGATTACCTTCCAAGTGTGCTTTGCTTATGGTCTCTTAGCTTGACCTTCTTTACTTTTCTAGGTGGGAACATTAAGGAGACTAATGTCAGTCTCCATTGCTAGAATCTCTGAGGCTAAGTATGGCTTGACTCTGTGTCCATTGACTGTGAATTCTTTTCCTTCAGTATCCAGCAATGTGATTGCTCCATAGGGAAGAACTTCTTTGATTCTATATGGCCCTTTCCCTCTTGACTTGAGTTTTCCAGGAAAGAGCCTCAACCTTGAGTTGTAGAGAAGAACCAAGTTGCCTGATCTGAATTCCTAGTGGACTATCTTCTTGTCGTGGAAAGCTTTAGTCCTCTCTTTGTAAAATCTTTGAATTCTCATAAGACTCCAACCTGATCTCTTCTAACTCATAATGCTGCATAAGTCTCTTTTCTTGAGCGCTCTTAATGTCATAGTTGAGCAGTTTGGTTGCCCATTGAGCTTTATACTCAAGCTCTACTGGAAGATGACAAGCTTTTCCATACAACAAGCTGAAAGGGGATCTTCTTATTGGTGTCTTGAATGCAGTCCTATAAGCCCAAAGTGCATCATTAAGCTTGGCGGACCAGTCTTTCCTTGTGATCCCTACTGTCTTCTCCAGGATGGCTTTGATCTCTCTATTTGAAACCTCAACTTGACCACTGGTTTGTGGATGAGAAGGCATTGCTATTTTGTGTTTGACTCCATGCTTCTTCTGAAGATTATCAAAGACTTTGTTAATGAAGTGACTTCCACCATCACTTATCACTAATTTAGGCACACAAAATCTTAGAAAGATTACAGCCTTGAAGAGCTTCACAACAACAGAAGAATCATTTGTTGGACTTGCAACAGCCTTAACCCATTTGAAGACATAGTCAACTGCCACTAAGATGAACTTGTTGCCATATGATGAAGGGAAAGGTCCCATGAAATCAATTTCCCATACACCAAAGATATCTGTTTCAAGGATTGGATTCTGAGGCATCTCATCCCTCTTGCTTATGTTTCCTTTCCTTTGACATGCTTCACACCTCTTGATGAACCCGTGAGTATCTTTAAAGATGCTAGGCCACCAGAATCCTGCTTGAAGTATCTTTGTAGCTGTCTTGAATGTCGCGTAATGGCCTCTATAAGCAGACCTATGGCAATGGGAAATGATTTCTTGTGCTTTTTCTTCTGCTACACATCGCCTAAACAGTCCATCTGATCCTTTCTTGTACAAGTATGGATCATCCCAATACAGTTGAGATAAGTCTTTGAAGAACTTAGCTTTGTGATAAGGCTTTTGGAAGGTGGGAAGATGGTCTGAAACCAGATATTTCAGGAAATCAGAGTACCAAGGCAGGTTCCTGTCTTGCAAGGCGGCTGCTTCATTCCAGTTCTTCAGCACTTCGTTAGCCATAAGCTGTTCTTCAGGAAGAGAGTCATCTATAGGAACAAGATCTTCAATCCTTATTCTTGATAAGTGAGCCACTCCATTTTCTATTCCCTTCTTGTCAAGTATATCGAGATCAAACTCCTGAAGCAAAAGTATATATCTGACCAGGCGTAGCTTTGTATCCTTCTTGGCATAAATGTAGCGAAGTGCTGCATGATCTGTGTTGACTATGACCTTAGAGACGACCAGGTAGCTTCTGAATTTCTCAAATGCCAACACAACTGCTATCAGCCCCTTCTCTGTTGTAGCATACCGAGTCTGAATGTCATCAAGAGTGCGGCTTGCATAGTATATAACATGTAATTTCTTGTCCACTCTCTGACCAAGAGCTCCAAGTGCATAATCACTAGCATCGCACATTATCTCAAATGGCAAACTCCAGTCAGGTGCCTGAACAATGGGAGCACTCACAAGCGCCTCTTTGATGGTCAGAAAAGCTTGCATGCAGTCGTCATCAAAGACAAACTCTGTCTCCTTGCACAACAGCCTAGTGAGAGGTCTTGCTATTTTGGAGAAATCTTTGATGAACCTCCTATGGAAGCCTGCGTGTCCCAAGAAACTTCTGACCCTTTTCACTGATGTTGGTGGAGCCAGATGCATCATTACTTCTATGTTGGCCTTGTCCACCTCTATCCCTTTCTCAAAGATCTTGTGCCCCAAAATAATTCCCTCATTGACCACGAAATGGCATTTCTCCCAATTCAGCACCCGACATGTGTCTTCACATTTCTTTAAAACCTGACAAAGATTAGACAAGCAAACACCAAAGGAAGATCCATAGACACTGAAGTCATCCATGAATACTTGCACCATCTCTTCAAGCAAGTCAGAGAATATAGAGGTAACACATCTTTGAAATGTTGATGGGGCATTACACAGTCCAAATGGCATTCTTCTATAAGCAAAAGTGCCATAAGGACATGTGAAGGTGGTTTTTTCCTGATCGTTAGGGTGAATTGGGATTTGGAAAAAACCACTATAGCCATCTAAAAAGCAGTGATAAGGATGATTTGCCAATCTTTCTAGCATCTGATCAATAAAAGGTAAAAGATAGTGATCTTTCCTAGAAGCAGAGTTCAATATTCTATAGTCAATACACATCCTATGTCCTGTTATAGTTTTAGTTGGGATAAGCTCATCTTTTTCATTTTTAACAACCGTGATTCCTCATTTCTTAGGCACAACATGGACTGGTGAGACCCATGTGCTGTCAGAGATAGGATAAATCACGCCTGCATCAAGGAGCTTTAAGATTTCTTTCTTTACAACTTCCTTAATATTTGGGTTTAATCTCCTTTGGGGTTCAATAGACGTTTTTGTCCCATCCTCTAGATGAATCATGTGAGTGCAAAGGTTAGAAGACATGCCATTGATATCATCAAGTGAATACCCAATGGCTCTCCTAAACTTCCTCAGCTCTTTAACAAGAGCACAGGTTTCATCATCACTGAGGTGTTCATTACTATCACAGGATATGTTTCTTTAGGTCCAAGAAATACATACCATAGCTCCTTGGAAAGTGGTTTGAGGTCTAGCTTAGGTGCCTTTAGCTCTCTCCAGTCTCTATCTCCAAGATCTGCTCCTGGTTCGCTAACAGTAGCTCCACTGGCTTCTTGACTTATTGAATTCACAACTCCCCTCCTTTGCTTGACAAAGGGCTCATGGTGAGTATCTACCTTAGCTTCCTTCAACAGCTGCTCATATTCTGCTGCTTCTTCCCTCAAATACCCATACTCTCCTGGTGCTTTGATTAAAGCTGTGCTCAGATGATCTTTTGCATGCAGCTCTTCCATCAGTTCAGTGCTCAAGTCTTCCATGATATCCACGCTGAAGATCTGCCCCTCTATCTTGAGCTTCTACATGACTTCGTTTATGTCATACTTAAGGATCATATCCTTTCCCAAATGCAGCTCAATCTTGCCACCCTTGACGTCTATAACTGCTCTAGTGGTGGCAAGGAAGGGTCTCCCAAGTATCAAGGGGTTCTTTATATCAGCATCAAGCTCCAAAACAACGAAGTCAGTAGGGACTTCAGTACTCCCAACTCGGACAGGAAGGTTTTCAAGCAGTCCAATGGGATGCCTAACAAAGCAGTCAACAAGTACAAGAGTTATCCTACTTGGTCTAAAACTTGTGAATCCTATGCGCTTGGCAGTAGTGAGAGGCATCAGACTTACACTTGCTCCAAGATCACACAAACAGTTGTTGAATATGAGAAGTCCAATAGAGCAGGGTAATGTGAAACTTCCAAGATCTCCTAGCTTCTTTGGTTGAGGAAGCTGATGTATGATGGCACTAACCTCATGAGTGAGAACAACCATCCCTTGCGTGAAAAATATCTATTCATCGTGTAAAATATCCCGAATAGATCGAAAAAACTTCAGTACATATATATTTAATCTTCATCACCAAAAGTTAAAATTATATTAAATAAAATTACTTTTTACTAAAAATAATAAATAGATATTTATGTTGGTTATTTTTCTTTATTGTTATTCAAAAAACAATAAGTTTTTAACTATTAAATTAACAAAAAGACAAAGGAAAAACACATTTGATATGGTTTATTTTCGTGTTTATATCATATGGATCCAGTTTGTAGCTAGTGTCAGTTAAGATACTCGAGTCTCTTTGTCGCTAGTGATCAAGATTATCTTAGGTAACAACCAGAAATAGATCGCGTTTCTCAGTGTCACTAAGAACATAATTAGGCTTCTGCAGTACTTTTGGAGTTTAGTAATGTCCTTTTCATTTCAATTCTTTTTGTTTTTGGTTATATTTCTTGTTTGTATTGTGGTTCTTTGTTATGTAATGATAAAGATGATTGGGACAAGATATTGTCATGTATATGGTTATTTATATGATACAATAAGTAAGTATACAATTTTTAGATTAGATTTTACTTAGGAATCCGTTACTCAAGAGTACGAGAAAATATTGTATCGATTGTGTAAACTATGAATAAATATGATTTGGGACAAGGATAGATTCAACTCCATAAGATTAATGAAATACAGTCAAGAATATATATGCGTTCAATTTATGTGTCATAGTAGTATTAAAGGATACTACAATTACTCTTCTTCATATATAAAAGTGCACAATTTTCATATCTAGAGTTGAAATCTAATACATTATACATCTGTACTATGTTCCTTTCTTTCTTAATATACAACAAGTGCTAACTCTGTAAGAGATTTAACTTCCACAGCTGATCTTAGAATAACGAGAGTTCTATAAAGATGTTTATCACTTTATAAAACTTTTGGTTTTACTTCTTTAAGTGTGAACATTTGCTTGTAACCTGAGGACTTGTATACTTTAACAAGCACTATATTTTTACTGATTCTGGTTTTTTAATTTATAGAAAGTAACAATTTTGTTAATGCAGTTGTTAGTTGCTATTACTCTCGGAACAAATGGCAAAACGTACGAAGATAAAACATTTTTTGTGTCATGCATTCATGAATCCTGAAAAGGTTTTCTGATTTGGCCAGAGAAATCTTGACTCAGGTTTAATTAATGCTCCACCACTCTAATGATTCTTCGGTTCTTGCTCTACTATTCATTATTAGATCAGTGGAAATATGTTGCACAATGAGCTTGCAATACAATTATTTATTATTTTTGGTTATTTACGGTTTACATCTCTTAGCTATTTGGGTTGTGTATTTGTCCTTGCAGTATATTTATAAGGAATGTTTTTTTGTGAAGAGTGACACTGCCGCTGGAAAGAGTACAGTTGGCAATTTTTGTGTAGGAGAAGATTTCACATTTGTTACTTTTTTCTTTCTGCTATAGGAATAACGGTTATAAATAATTTTGGTCAGATTTGATATAACAACACCAAATTAGCATTTCCAAATTCCTCGGCTGTGTTGCTGGTTGCTACCTCTCACAGCTTATCATAATTAGCTAATCATAATTACGGTTCAAAACTCTAAACCATATTTCGCTTTCATATCAAAAATATAAATGTTTAAAATAAGCTATTTTTCAAGAACATTGACAATATTAGAAAGCATGCCATAGAGACTGAGTCACTAGTCAATGTTGTTAGTGTATTATATTATTCAGTCATGTACGGTCTTATGTTTTTGGTGTGTTTAGGCTATGGTGTTGAGTCTGAGTGTTGTTCATATGACAAGGAAGTTCTACTTACGGCTTCACCGAGTCTCCAAAACATGAAGATATATCGATTTTTATGAAACAAATATGAAAGCAATTTTTACTATATTAATTGTATTATTGAATAATGATTAGCCTAGAGTTTGATAATTTACATTACATAACCATCTCTTATGAACTTTCGACATATATTCCTTAACACACACTTTGTGTATTCCATGAATATTGAAATACATCTTTACATAGTAATATGTGTGTTGAGAAATAGCTTAAACATTTTGAATCTTGTGGAAAACAACTGGGAAACCTAATCTTAATCTAATACTTATTGATATATAAAGCCTTATGACCGCCTAGGATTCAAGTTTGTGAAATCAAATGTCTCCAAACAATAGTTTATAGATAGAAAAATAAAAGAATCTAATTGAAAAAAAAAACAAAAACAAATCCCTTTAAACAAGAAATAAAAAGTAATAATTCTCTCTTTTTATATATATGAGTAGGGTTTATAGTTTTCACATTTGAATTAACATTTTTCTTTAACCTTTTATGATTTGTAATAATCTTTAAAAAAGAAAATCTAACAGCACTAAATGGCCTAGAATTTAAACTTTCACATAAGTATTACTTCAATTAGAATATGGAAAGTTTTTTTCCAATGATATTGTTGGCTAAATATATTTATATACATAAAAAACATAATTAGGATAGATAATATTGTAGAGTTAATATAAACTTTTTATTTTCTAAGTCAATGAGATTATATATATGTATATATATATATATCTTCTACCACTTAAGGTTTTATTATTTACTATTTGCACAATAAAAACACCGGAAAATTAAATATTTTTATCTATCTTCTAGTAATCTGAGTGTTAGACGAAGAGAAAAAAAACTGAAACTATTCTTTATCACTCTTTGCGTAGCCAATTTTGCATAGCTCTGTCTCAATCCAAATATTATATTTACTCATTAGGACTTTTGCCTTATTATGTATTGCACCACATCATTTTTGATCCCTAACAATATTGAACGAAGTGTTGCAGAAACTATGTGGTACAATACATAATAGGACAGAACTTGGAAGGAATGAAATTAATGTTTCGATTGGGAGGGATATATGTGAAACAGGCTATACAAAAATCACATCAAGAAAAAAACATGATACCCACTGTGGATCTATCTTTTGTTTGGACCCAATTCGGCATCATTCTTTCCCCGTTTTAAGAATTTTCTTATGTACCACTTTGTATTATTTGTTTTATCATTTTTTTTACTTGTATATCGAAGAGCAAGTGAAAAATATATAATCATCGTGCTTTTTGAAATCTGATGTCACTGTTCTTTTTGTAGAAGATCTCGAGTAGATCGAAAAAACTTCTATACATATTTATTTATTCTTTATAACCAACAGTTAAAATTATATTTAAAAATTTACTTTTTGACTATATGGTTAGTTAAATGCTAAAATAAGTAATTATACAGTTTTTAGATTATATTTTTCTAATGAATCCTTTACTTAAGAGTATCCGAAAGTATTGCTTCGATTGTGTAAAATATGTATGAATATAATTGGGGACAATGATAGATCCAACTGCATAGGACTAATGATATACATTAAAGACTATATATGCATTCATTTTATTTGTCGGAGTAGTATGAAAGGATACTACAATTACTCTTTTTCATTCATTAAAGTGCATTATTTTCATATCTAGGGTTGAAATCTTCTAATATATTATACATGTCTACTATGTTCTTTTCTCACTGAATATAAAACAAATGTTAACTCTGTAAGAGTTTTGTTAGAACAATGCATTTCGCATTTTTGCTATAATGATATCAAATAATTCTCGTTTTGCAATAGTTTTGTTTCATACGCAAAATCACAGAGGGACGAAAGACATGTAACTATAGCGTATGTGTTAAAGGAGAGAATTATACTAATGCATCCGATGAAGCTGATTTCTACCGGACCTTAACTGATATCATACAACTTGAATATGAGGGGTTAGTCGGTTTGAAAATCACACTTTTTAAGTGTACATGGTATGATCATGTTATTTGTAGAGGCACTCGGAGGAGCAATGGTGGAATTGACGTTCGTTCATGAAGAAGATAAATAAATACAAACCATTTATTCTAGGTATGTATACATAAATGTCAATATCATATATATATATATATATATTTATATTTCTATATATTGATATTGCACAGCTTCTCAAGCGGATCAAGTTTGTTACGTCCCGTACCCATATACAAAGAAACCAAAGCAGTCGTGGCTCAATGTTGTAAAGGTGAATCCGAGGGAAAATATTTCAGGAGAATACAAAAATAAGGAACCGATTGTTTTGCAACAAGAAAATGATGATGCTGTACTTTTGACTACAATTGACAATATTGAAGTCGGAAATTTGGTACAAGAGGTAAACCCAATAGATCTCGATTACGATGTTGGAGATGCAGAAGATGAAGATGAATTTTAATGTAATGAATCATCCTCTGATGATGATGGTAGTGAAGATGAAATTTACTAATTTTGCTATCACTTTGTATAATAAATGTTTTAACTTTGTGAAATATTAAGATCTAATATTTTATTCTAAACAAAAATCAAGAATTTTATTAAGTGTTTGGAAACCAACACCAAAATTTAAAACAAAAATCAAAATTATTCAACTATATTAAAACCAAAACTTGAACAAAACTAAAATTTTAGCAAATCTATTTATACTTTTATATATATTAATAACAAGTTTTTGAAAATTAAATATCAAATTTCATCTGAAAACTATTTTCCTGAACCAAAATCAAATTTTAAAACCAAAATAAGTTTTTCCCAAACCCAAATTTGATCATACTTCTATATATATTAATAACAAGTTTTTGAAAATTAAATATCAAATTTCATCTAAAAACTATTTTCCTAAACCAAAATCAAATTTTACAACCAAAATAAGATTTTCTCAAACCCAAATTTGATCATACTTCTATATATATTAATAACAAGTATTTGAAAATTAAATATCAAATTTCATCTGAAAACTATTTTCCTAAACCAAAATCAAATTTTAAAACCAAAATAAGATTTTTCCAAACCCAAATTTGATCAAAATTTGGTTTCCCCCTAAAACCAAAACCAAAATAAAATTTCCCCAATCAAATTTGGTTTCCCCCTAAAACCAAAACCGAAACCCAAATTTTGTGCCTAAACCAAAATTCTCAAAACCAAATCCCTAAATACACTAACCCGTCATTCTTCTTCTCTTCTTTCCATCGTTCTTCATCTCTTTCTTCTTCTCTTTGCCGATTAACAACCCTAATTCCCAAATTCTGTGATTGTGAATCTCAAACCCCGTCACTTTTCTTCTCTTCTCCCTAACCCCGAATCTCGAATCTCTCATTCTCTCTTGTTGTTAAAATCTCGAATCTCTCTTTCTCTCCTATTTTCGAAACTCATATGGTTTCACCGATGTCGAACCGAGGACGAGTTAAGAGTGGACGAGGCAGTGTTTCGAGACTAGCCTCTCCCAATATATCTCAGAGAACAGGAGGATCCACGCCTTCGAGAACTCCCACCCCTCTACCGAGCCAAATAACCTTACCCCATCGTCCCAACCTCCGGTTACCGAGATGCCCCAACCTCAAGTCCCCATCTACTCACCTCAACCACATTTCCGAGACTTTCCTCCGCCCCAACAGCTTTTCCATGATTCTCCATCACAACAACCTGAAATCGGGAACTTCTCCTCATCGATTCAAAATCAGAACACTCCTTCGCCTCCAGTTCAGCCCTCTCCGGCGCCTACACATCATCACTCTCAAGCTCAGAGTAATCAATCTTCGGCAGCTCACAACTTCCATGGCGAAGACGACGATGAAGTACCGCCACCTGAGCTGGTTCTCCAGGAAGACCTACAACGTCTGTTGAATGCCATCCTTCTGGTGCCAGGCCGTGAAAAGTTTACCACTGTGCTATCTCCCGAATTGAAGCCAAACACAACTTGGTATGTCTCTTCACCCTTTTTTCTCTTAATAAGTTTGAGTCTTAATGTTTTTATGCAATCGACTCTGCGTCATAGATTATAAATCTGTGATTGATGATTGTGTCTGAGTTTTATTGCTTCTCAAAATTTTCTTCACTTCTCTGCGTATGCTTTTGTTATTCTCTTCTTAGCTTATCTGTGTATGTCCTGTAGTTTAAGTGTGAAAACTATTTGATTTGTTTTGTAGGCTAAGCATCGTTGTTTAGATAGATATAGTAATCTTAGTACTTGGCTTTGTTTGTTCTCAGTAATGTGTGGTTTCTCTTTTTTTTTCTGTTATTTCAACTTTCAAAATGGTCTGTTGTTAGTGAAACAAATAATGTGGTTCTTGTAGTTGCAATATCACGAGGTCAGTAGTATATTATAAAGCTCATCAAACGGTTGGTTAAGATTAAAGCTAAAGTGTTCTGTATTTTTGTTTTTGGTTGTCTAAATTTTTGGCATCGAAGATATAGTTGAATCTTAATGTTTTTATGCAATCGACTCTGAGTCATAGATTATTAATCTGTGATTTGATGATTGTCTGAGTTTTATTGCTTCCCAAAATTTTCTTCACTTCTCTGCATATGCTTTTGTAGTTTAAGTGTTAAAACTATTTGATTTGTTTTGTAGGCTAAGCATCGTTGTTTAGATAGATATAGTTATCTTAGTACTTGGCTTTGTTTGTTCTCAGTAATGTGTGGTTTCTCTTTTTTTTTTCTGTTATTTCAACTTTCAAAATGGTCTGTTGTTAGTGAAACAAATAATGTGGTTCTTGTAGTTGCAGTATCACGAGGTCAGTAGTATATTAAAAAGCTCATCAAACGGTTGGTTAAGATTAAAGCTAAATTGTTAATATTTTTGTTTTTGGTTGTCTAAATTTTTGGCATCGAAGATATAGTTGAAGATTCGATAAAAATGTGTAATGCTGAACGTGCTTACTTATTTGCTTAGTTGAAGATATAGTCTCGTTAGTTGGTTTCTTTTATTCACTTATTTGCTTACTTTTACATATTGTTTCTTTGTTTAAAGGTTTGATCGTGACAAAGGGTTCTTGGTCCGAGAGATTACTAAAGTCTTTACAAACAAATTTGATGGTCTCTATTATAGTTGGACAGTTGTGCCTCGGGATAGACAAGAAAGATACTTTGTTGAATTCGCGGTAAATGTTTATCTCCTCTAAATTTCTTATATATGTGTTTGCTTCTATTGTTTTCACTAATGAATCTAATGTCTTTGGAATGTAGAAAACCCACACGTGGGATCCCCTAATCTCAGGGACAGTTCAAAGGGAGTTCGTGAAGATATGTAAACGCCGGATAAAGGGCATGGTTAGCACTGTGCACAGAAGCCGTAAACGACCAACTTGGATTGAGCCCCCACTCTGGACAGTGATGTGCACCGAGTGGGACACAGAATTAGCAAAAAAAAGGAGCAAAACCTATTCTACTGCTCGTTTGTCTGATCGCAAAGGTCTTGGTCCTCACAAACATTTATCTGGGCAGATGTCGTATACACAAATCCAACAGGAAATGGTAAGTTACATTTACATATCTTACAATTTCTATATCTTTAACCACTGCTAATTTAAAATCTTTTCATTATATGTAACATTTCAGGAGGAGCAGTTAGGAAGACATGTGAGTATTGGTGAGGTTTTTATCAAGACCCATACAAGACCGGACGGAACATTTGTTGATGCAAAGGCGAAGAACATCGCTGAAATTTATGAGAACAACGTCAAAGCTAAGTTGTCCGAGCTGGAGGCAAATAATTCAGAAACTTTGAATGGTGATCCTCAATGTCGCCATCTCTCCACAGACGAGTACAACGAGCTATTTCTGTTGGTAAGATACATTCTTCACTAACTGATTTGATTTTTCAGTCTGCTATTTATCTTACACACTCTACATTATAACTTGTTTTCTTTTGGCAGTCCACTTTCAGGGATGAAAGAGGACGTCCTTATGGCTTTGGAAGCCTCAATAATTCTCATGTTAATGGCAAGCGTAAGGAAAGCTCTTCATGCTTTGTGACGTTCGAACAACAACTAGAAGAAGCTAAACGTCAGATAGAAGAGCAAGCTGCTTATAATACACAGCGTGAAGCAGAGAGTTCCCGACAATTGGCTGAGCAACAAAAAGAGATTAAGCGCTTGTCATTGGTGGAGCATTTTTTCCGTGAGACTAATCCTGAGTTTGTAGACTTTATGGCTTCTCAACCCGCTCCATCATGTGCAGGTTCGACCCAAAACACAGCTCTCTCTCTCGTTCTTTCTTAATCCACTGCTTTTGTACTTATGACTACCTTTGTATTGTACTGACTTAATGTTTTGGTAACTCCACTGTTGGAGTTTTGATCTGTATACTTAATGTTTTGATAACTCCATTGTTGGAGTTTTGTTTGTAGAAAATGGTTTATATATAAATTATTTTGCATTTTGTATATTAGTTATTCTAAATTTGCAGATTTGAGTACCAAAACAATTACTAATTTTGTAGATTTGAGTACCAAAAGAATTACCAAATACAAAATTTAATAAACAAATAAGTCACTATTTAGTCATATATTAGTCACTAAAAAGTTGTAAAATTATGGTATAATAGTCGCTAAAAAATTACCATTTTTTGTATCCATACTATGTTTAGTCGCTCAATTATCGCAATAAAATCGTTAACTTAGTCGCTAAATAGTCGCGTTTTAGTCGCACTTTTAAAAATAAATTAGTCGTAACATCGTCAGTAAGTGGTCACTATCATTTAGTCGCTAAATAGTCGCGTTTCAGTCGCACTTTTAAAAACAAATTAGTCGCAATATTGTCGGTAAGTGGTCACTATCTTTTGCGACTATTTTCCAACTAACTAGTGACAACAAACTGAAATCGCTTATTAGTCATAAGATAGTCGCAAATTTAAGACTAATATGCGACTGTTGGATTTTGCGACTAAGGATTGGTGACTTTTCTGATTAGTCGCGAAATAGTCGTAAATATCATATTTGCGACTAATAAGCGACTAATTTTGCAGTTATTAATTAACAGTTTTCTTGTAGTGTACGTACACTGGAATTTTTTAGAATTCTGTACGAGAAAGTCTTAGGAACTATTTATTGTTGTAGATGCAGTTCTTAGTATTGACCGATTTAGTTACTAAATTTTAGAATTGAAAACAATTTGCTAGATCTGTAACGGTACTCGTATCAAGTTTTGATTACATTTAGAATTATCCTGATTTATTTAAGGTAAGTTTCACAACTAATCTTAAATTAAGGAGAGTTTCACAACTGGTTATCACCTTATGAAACTTTTGGTTTTACGTCTTTATACACATTTGCTTGTATTGTGGGGGCTTGCATGCTTTATTTACAAGTAACTTTATTCTTACTGATTCTGGTTTCTTATATTTTAAGAAAGTAATTAACAGTTTTGTTAATTCAGTTATTGGTTGATATTACTCGTATGAACAATAAAACATCTCTTGTGTCATGCATTCATGAATCTTGAAAGGGTTTAAAGGTTTGACTGGGGCAGTGTTCTCAGGCTTATTTGATGTTCAATCACTCTTATGATTCTTCGGTTCATGCTCTATTATACAACGTTAGACCAGTGGAAAAAAGTTGTAGAATGTACTTGCAATCTAGTTATTTATTATTCTTGGATATTTACGGTTAACAATTCTTGGCTATTTGATTTTTGTCTTTGTTCTTGTAGTATTTTATTAGGAATATTGGTTTGAGAGGAGTGACATTACCGCTGAAAAGAGCAGGAGATAGTAATTTTTGTACAAGAGAAGATTTCACAATGTTACATTTTTGTCTCTGGTTTAGGAATACGGTTATAGATAGTTTTTGGTCAAATTTGATATAACAACACCAAAGTATTTGTTTCAATAATCAGCATCTCCAATTTCCTCGGCCATGTTGCTTGTTGCTACTTCTCAAAGCTAATCATAATTGAAGTACAAAACTCGAAACCATATTTCATTTTAATATCAAAAACATAAATGTTTAAAATGAACTATTTTTTCAGCTATAGTTTATAGTCTCTGTTTTCCTCTTCATAAGAAAACTCTTTACTTCCAAGAACATTGACAATGTCAGAAAGCAAGTCAGACTTACCATAGAGAGTCGATAATTACGTGCACTCTTATGTTTGTGGTTTGTTTAATGGCTATGATGTTGAGTCTGAGTTTTGTTTATTGGACGAGCAGGTTTTACTTAAGGCTTCACTGAGTCTCCAAGATTCGAAGATAGTGTTGGCATTTTACATTATTTTGTCTGTATAAGAAAAATGTGTAAGCAATTTCTACAAAACTGATTGTATTATTGAAAATTGATTAGCCTCGAGTTTAATAATTTACATTACATGACAGTTTTTTATGAAGTTTTGACCTATGTTACTTTAACCATATTTTATGTTTTCTACGAATATTAAAATACATTATTACATAATAATTTCTTAAATAGATAGGTTTTTATGGATCCTTACGTAATCATTATCAAAGTAAATATAATGAGATATGCTAGTAATAGGGAAGGATGGTAAAGCGACAATATTAACAAACACATGTGTAATATTTCTCTTAGTTGATAATATATGATTTAGAGCAAATGATAGGCTGCTTGTCAATGTGGTAGTAGGATTTTTACTAGGCAATTAATCTCTAGTACTCATGTCATCATAGTATTTGAGATGTCAATCTAAATAGGGTTTGTTGTGAACACCAAGAATGCATAAATGTTTTTAATCCAAGCAAGATCAATAAAATTGTTTCTTTAAACCTAAATGAACAAGAAAGCAAGACTTACAACAAGTAAACTCAAACACTTAAACAATAACACTCAAGCAAAGCAAAATCAGAGTCATTACTAAACCAATTTAATCAATAAAGGCAAATAGTTCTTAAGATGGGGTAATTGAGTTAAGGTGAATGTTTGACTGATCAGTGATGTCTATACAATCATAATAATGCTAATTCTTAGACATAGAACTCTTAAACAAGACTAATCCACTCCTATGGCACTAATCTCTTTGCTAATTACCTAATCAAAATTTAATTTTTATTACTGATAAAGCAATCAACAAGCATTAAAATTCAGTTCTATAAAGCCAATAAACACCTTAGACATATATTTCCGTAGGCTAAGTATGCAAATCTCATAGATAATTCATTCAGACATTTCATCAAACACTTTCAATGCATGAAAATACCTAAGTTCTAAACCAACATGATCAAGGCATATTTAACATTAAGAACATCAAGTAAGAAAAGATATGAAGGAATCAAATCACCATAATCTATCCATCTCTAGACCCTAATAAAACTACTCACTAATCATGGTGATAACCATAAAACTAATGATAGAGGACATAATTAATAAAGGTTAAGAAGAGGTTAAGAAAACTGTACTAAATTTGGAAGAACAGATGAAAGATCCAACATAGAAAATAAGAAAAAATGTTTAGGTCTAAGGAGGCAAGAGATAACGAAAAGCTTAGGGTTTTTGATTTCTAAAAACATATGTATGTATAGCATAAGAAGTCAAACTGGATTGAGCAGGGACAAAGGCACGTGCAATATTTCTATTAGTTGGTAATATATGATTAAGAGCAAGTGATAAGCTGCTTATGAATGCTGATGTGACATCTTCTCATAATAATTGTAAAAGCTGATGTAGATGACTTAAGAAATCCCAAACTTCTCCTTTTGTTTAATTATAAATATATAAAATCCTACAACCATGTAGAATTCAAGTTTTTAGAACTAAATACTACCAAACAGTATTTGTACATAGAAAAAGATATCTAAAGAAAAGGCAAAGAAACAAATCTCTTCTTGAACAAAAAAGAAAAAAAAAAACTAATTTCTCTTGTTTAGTAAAATTAATTCTTTTTTCGTAGGAGAATGATCTATAGGTTTCACACATCGGTCCAAGATATGAACAATACAGATTTTGGTACTCTAAGAGAGAAACTCTATCCTTGTGAAGTTGATGCGTGCCAGAAGATACAAGAAAATGAGATGGAAGATGAGGAGCAACGTTTTGATGATGAAGCCGAGGACGTATCTGAGGAAGAGATACAAGCGGATGATGGATATCCGGGTCTACTGATATCCCTATATTTTCCTTTGTTTAAAGCATCTATTCATAGTAGTTCTTAGTCTCATTCATGCTTGTATCCCATAGTTTTAGTCCCATTTGCATCAATTATAGACTTAGGTAGTTATAGGTTAGGTATTGCATGTTTTTTCATGGTTAGAACATTTGGTAGGAACTTTTACAGCTAAGAGGGCCCTATAGAGGTTATGGGATGAACCTTAAGGCAATCAGGATCAGGAAGGACCAGACAGAGCGAAGCAAACGATTTCTGATGCTACATTGGACAGGAATATCGGACTCAGATAGATAAATGCAATGAACAAGCATGCTCGATACATGCAAAGCCAGTGTACATGAGACAAACATATATGGCTGTGCCCGATGAAGATTGTACGACCAAGCACGAAGATAGACGTTTCCTCGTGACATATCAATCAAGATTAGCGACACAGTCCGATGCAAAAACGTATATCGAGCAAGATTATCGGACACAGCCCGATGTACGTCTCTGAGAAAGCAACATTTTTGCTGGTCCCCACACAGTTTTCTAGGGCTTCCTCTCCTTTTTTAGCCTCCGAAAAATGGAGGCTACACACATTACACTACCTACTTTTGTCTTTGTTTTCTCTCTAGTTTAGCTTTCATTCTTTTTGTGTTCCTTTCGTTTTATTTCATTTTTTTCTTTAATTTTTTAAAAAACTTAAGCTTTTATTTTAATCATGTACTTTTCTTAATTTCTCATCTCTCTAATCAAGTACCACCATCTTTCCTTTGTGGGATTAGTGCTTTTAAGCATGACTAGGGAGTAGTAAACTTAAGTTTCTTGAGAATTGAGATGATTAAGATATAAGGTGTTAAATTTTTAATCTTTGATGTCTTTAAGCTTAAAGTACTTAATCCTTTCTTATTGATATGTTTAATTCTTAATCCTTTTCACGGCTTGGGTTAAAGTTCTAGACTTCTCAAGCAAACACCATGCAGGGTGAATGTTGGAACCATCTTTTAAAAGATTTATGCATTCTAGCCTATGAGAGTAGATGTTTAGGGCATATTTTTGCTTTATAGAATTGGAGTTATAAGTTTGTTAATCATTATGTCATTAAAAGATTATGCTTTGGTTATGTGATTAACAAAAGGATTAGACCCAAATACCATAGGCTAAGCTTATTATGAACTCTATGCTAAATGATTAACCCAAAAGAATGGGTAGAATCTTGACACATAATCGCTTAATCATGTTTCATCTTATATAGACTTCTTATCTCAAGAGTCTTATTATAACCTTGAGTCTTATCATTTTTATTGTCTCGTCCATTTTTATTTAAGCTTTTATCTTATTTTTATTATTCTTGTCTATTAGATCATCTTGCTTATTTTTTCAGCCTCTTGCTTATTTATTTAAGTCTTTGCTTATTTAATTAAGTCTTGTCTTTTATTTATTTATTTTCTTTTAATTTTGATATTCCTTATTTTTACTTATGTTTTCACATTTATGATAAATTGTTAGCAAATCATAAAAAAAACATCCTTATCATTATATTTGCTTAACTTATTTAATTTCATGCATTCTTAATGTCTTTATCTCGACCTTATGGATTGATATTAAATCTATTTATACTACAACTGATTAGTAGAGAGATGGCAATTGCTCTAGAAAATAATTAAAACCTCTCTTCTCTAGTTTCATAGATAGAAGAGGAGAGGCAAAAACTCTCTATCATCTTTGGAGGAGAAAGATATCACTTCAAGCAATATGATGGTGCAAGCCAAAAAAGACCCTTGAAGAAGGCGCATAAGAACATTAATCTTCTCCAAAGATTGAGCAAATGGCTAGACCGCATTATTAAAAAGTTGGTGAAGAGTGTGAAAATCTTGAAGGTGCACATTAAGAAGCTCAAAACCACGGGTAATAGCTCCAGCTCACCACCATTTCAAGATGAAGCCGAGCATGAGGGAGGAAGAGATGGACAATGACTTGGACCGTCCCTTCAATGTGCAAGGGGAAGTCACCTCACATAATGAGTCACTAACGTCTTCTTTCTGTGTAACTCACCAAAGAGAGAGGAGGATAAGGAGATTTCTAACACCTTAGTCAAGCAACCTTCCATTGACCACCGATGAGGACTCCTCCCCCTAAAACTATGGCTTCTACTAAGGTGCAAACACTCCACCATTGTACATACCCTTGCATTTTTAATTTTATTTTTCTTGTGTGTTTTTAGTAAAATTGTCTCTGAGAATTCTATTACACTAAGAGACTTTTGTAATTTAAGTTTGGAGAAGAAGTTTGTGACATTGTAGTCGTTTTTTAATTGTTCTTTTAATTTTTGAGTCTCATACATTTTATTTTCGTAGTAATACCAAAAACTTTCAAAATCTTTGAAAATAAAAACCAAAAAAAAAAAAAAACATTTAGGCATTTGGATTTTAGAATGAGTCGTAGTTGCATAATCATTTAGGATTCATAGCATTTTCATAAGGTGTAATGATGAATTTTCCATGTAGAAATGGTAATTTATAAGTTTTGATCAATGCCCTAGTTATTAGTTGTTTGATGCTTCTTGGTGGATTTTTAATTTGAAAATTATAGCCATACTTTGGCCTTATGATTTTGATAATTAATTTCTTGATTGAGAAACACTAGATTTGATTTCTTTCCCTAATAACTTGAACTGAAAATTTACTTGTAAATATCATGCATTTGATTTAAACATAAACTCA
Source organism: Thlaspi arvense (assembly GCA_911865555.2). Lineage (NCBI taxonomy): Eukaryota > Viridiplantae > Streptophyta > Magnoliopsida > Brassicales > Brassicaceae > Thlaspi > Thlaspi arvense. The sequence goes on from OU466862.2 coordinate 46,560,921, forward strand.
TGAATACCACAAAATACTTGGATTATCTTCTCTTTCTTACCACTCTTGTTAATCCAAGTAGGTAACCTTAACTTTCTCCAGAATCTAAACACTATCTTGAGCGATTGTGAGACTTATAAACTTTAAATCGTCTAGGCAAAAGGTGTTGGAGTTTAGGCCAACATGGATAAGCTTTCATGTAGACACTAGCTTTAGGTTGATTGTTAGGTAGAGTAGGAGAGTTCTTGAGCATAATCCGTTTGGATTATGAGAAGAAGAAGAGAGAAGGCCAATGTAGTGCTTAGGAGAAAGGTGCGAAAAGAACTCAAGAACTGGTGGAAAAAGAAGAGCTCTAAACCTCAAAGAAGCAAAAGGTGATTTTAAATTCAATAAGATGGCCAACAAAAGGAGAAAATCCGGTCAAACAATGTGGCAAAAACAAAGAATAGCCGAAGTCAATGCCACTCTATTTTTAGCATTCTTATTTATTATATTTTAGCTTCTTTCACCACATTTTCCTTAGTTTTTTAGTCTCATATGCATTCATAGTAGATTTAGTTACTATTAGGCTATGCATTGTATATTTGGAGTGTTATGCAGGTACTTTTGATGATTTGGAGGCTATATGGATGCTATGTGATGATTTATGAAGCAATCAGGAAGGAAAGAGCCAAAGAGATAAGGAGTAGTCGATATCTGACGCTACATCGGACAAGAATATCGGTCTCAAACTGATATGGATCATGCTGAAGAGCACATCGGATAGGCGCAACGATCAAAGCTAGTCTGATGCATACAAAGCCACTGTTACATCGAAATGACATAAAGAGCTGCACTCGATGAAGATTGTACAACCAAAACGTTTTCCCGTAACATATCGAGGAAGAATATCGGTTTCAGTCCGATGCAAACATCCGTAATGTAACAACCCGAGTCCAGCCAATTTGAATAAGTTTAAATGAATTTATTTGGCTACCTATGTCAGCAAACGTGCTTAAGCTGGAGTAGGACTAGGATGGGTGACCTTTTGGGAAGTGATTCCCAAAATCTTGTGGGTGAGACCAAAACACGGGGAACGATCATGTGGTGATTGCAGAGTCAGTAAATAAGTTTGTTGGACTCTGGAAAAATTAAAGCACCAACCGTCGAGCAGGGGTGGGGCCCACGGACCCGAGAGAAGACTTGGGTGTGCCCACCGGTAGGGGCGATCGGGGGCGTTACAAGTGGTATTAGAGCCTGGAAAGTCAAATTGGTTTTGTCCCAGGAGACTGTCTTAGGGTTTGAGAGTCAGAGCTCACACCATCTAGATCAGAATTCGGGACAAATTCCTGTTTAGTGAGGGAGAATTGTAACAATCCGGGCCTGGCCCATTTAAATAAGTTTCAACGAATTAATTTTGCTACTTATATTACCAAAATGCACTTATCTTTTCAGTTAGTGGGCTTGAGAGAACTTTAAAGTTAAGCATGCTTGAGGTAGAGCAGGACTAGGATGGATGACCTTCGGGAAGTGATTTCTGAAACCGTGTGAATGAGCCCAAAACACGGGGAACGGTCATGTGGTGATTAGATGGTCAGTAAATAAGTCGGTTGGGCTTCAGGAAAAATAACGCACCGGCCGATGGACAGAAGTGAGACCCACGAACCCGAGAGAGGACATGGGTGTGCTCACCGGTAAGGGCGGCCGGGGGCTACACGCAGAAAAGTGCATCGAGGAAAAATATTGAGCTGTGTCTGGTGCTTGTGCCCGAGAAAGGGACGTTTTTGCATGACCCACATGCTACTAAGGCTACACTCTCCTTCTTTCCCTTATATATACGATAGCCACCTCTCATGAAGGCAAGTAGTCTTCTTTTTAATTATTTTTGTTTGTCCATTTGAGAGAGAGTGGGAGAAACATTTTTATTGCTTCTTCTTGATTTTGTAAGGTTTCTTTTAGTGTTTTTTAATAGAGTTTGCACTTGTTTTAATCTATTTCTTCTTGCTTAGTTCCTTATTAATCATGCTTTGTCATATTAGCTTTATAGATTTTGTGATTAACAACATGATTAGTGAGTAGTCATTTTTAGACTTAGGGATGTGATTGATTACGGGATCTCAAAAGAGAAAAGTCTTTGTTTGTTATGTTCTCCATTCTTAATCATTTTTTATTAGTCATTTTTATTTCTTAAATCAAACTGATCAATTTGTTTGAAGTTCGTAGGCATCTCTAGCAAACACCATGCTAGATGAATGTTGGAACAATTTTTAAGAGACTAATGTATCTTAGCGTATGAGAATAGATGTTAAGGGCTTTTTTGTTTTATAAAGTTGGAGATTATCTATCAATAAGAGTTTAGGTTTAGGTTATGTGATTAACAAAATAGTTAGACCCAAATACCTTGAGCTAAACTTGTTAAGAACTCTTTGCCTAAAGTTTAGCATTTATATAAATGTAGTAAAACATCATAGAAAAAACAAAAGAGCTCTCTTAATTCGATTACCCCCATCCTAGGTCTATTTTATTTTATAGTTGTTGCTTATTTAACCTTGTCTTTTCTTATTATCTTGGCTTAAGCTTACTCTTTTTCCCGGATTGATAAAGTTTTGTTCTTATAGTTCAAGGACTTTATTAATGACTAGATTAGGACCCGCTATACGCAGATTTGAAAAATATTTTAAAATTCATAAAAAAATAAAAATAAAATAAATAAATTAGCTTTAATTATATTTCTTTATTTATATATATTTAATTTTTTTTAATTAAAAATATTTATTTAATGTGATAAAATTTGATTAATTGACTCATATACATTTTAATTTATTGTGATCTCTATATATATACTGATTTATAACTAACTATTACATAACCTTTTAAAAAGAAACTGATCATAAAAAAAGTATAAAACAAAATTAGATCACTGTAAACATAAAAAAATAAGATTGAGAATATTTTCGCAAACCACTTATAATAAAATTGATTAAACAAATTGGCATTCTCTTTTAATCTGTGTTTACTTTTATATTCTTAACAAATATGATTGAAAATGGATAAGTATAAAACAAAATTAGATCATTATGAACATAAAAAAAATTAGATTGTGAATATTTTCGCAAAATCACTTATAACACAACTGATTAAAGAAACTGGCTTCTTTCTTTATTATGCGTTTACTTTTATACTTTTCACAAATATGACTGAACATGAAAAATTATAAAACATAGATCAATATGAACATAAAAAGGTAATTGAAAACATTATCGCAAAACCAATAATGATAGAACTCATTAAAAAAATTGGCTTTCTCTTCATTTCTGTGATAATTTTTATATTTTTTGCAAATATGATTTATATTTAACAAATGAGAATCTCATTTTCCGTCACTTCATTGGTTTTCCATCTTATATGATTGACTCGAGTTTCAAAAAGAAACAAGTATTTATAAATGTGAGAATAATAGTTTTCTTTTTCTTTTAGGATTAATATTTCTATTTTTTTAAAAATTTCCTTTTCTTAACTGAAACATATAATTTTTTTTTTCTTGAATAATAGTTATAGTTCCTATATTTTAGTTTCATTTTTAATTTAATTACAACACATGTCAAAATCTTATTGATTAAATAGCCACATGTCACGATCATACGAATTATTAACTTTGACGCATTCAACTTTATATAATAAGATTTTAGACTACAAAAGATTAAGCTTTGTCTTGTTTATGTAAGTCCCTAATTGCTTATGCTTCAATCTACTTATTTTATTTAAGTATTGCCCTTTTATTTTTACTTATGCCATGCTTTTATTTTTATTTATGCATATATCTTTTAAGTTTTGTTTAAACCCTTGTTAAGTGACATAACAAACAACCTATCTAACTTGACTTAACAACAGTACAATAATTCTTATGCTCAAAAATAAACTCTATGGATTGATAAAAACTCTTATATTGTACTACAATTGAATTATAAAGGGGTAATTTGCTCTAGAGAGATCTTTAGTTTTGAAACTCATCTCTTCTAGTGTCATGAGTAGAAGTGGAGGAGTGGAAAAACCTCCTCTACCACCCGCTAACTGACCTGTAACCAAGTATCTATGATAAATACCTTCCTCATGCTAATTGTAGGAGGAGCCGGAATTCTAGAGAGATAGATTCATCTTCTTGCTTTATAGATAGATATATCTTCTAGCTTTACTAAACACATACACTCGCCCAAAGCTTTATCAAGATCATTCGGAGATGATAAAGCACTCCAATCCTTAACACTCCTCCGATATTCCTATACTCTCTCGACCAGTCTCGTGTCTTGTTCTGACTTGAGCATCAGAGTGTAGTCGAAAGGGCAACCCCTTTCTATTTCACCACGTTTGCTTCTTCCCATAAACTTCAGATTGACTCGTCTCCCAGAGTTCGAAATTCCCTAGCAGATCCGTCAACCTATGAGATTACTCTATGTAAGCAACCCGGAATTTGCTCCCTGACAATTAAACTATCATCTTATTTACTTTGACCCATATTTCCTTACACACATGTTATTTCTGCTATTATTTATTTCATGGTTAGCGAGAATTTTTGACGTGTTTAATCCGGTTTATTTGTTAACCTAATGAACTTTAGATCGCCTAGACTGCTTAAATGACCATACTCTTTGAAGTTTGTTGTGGACAACAAGTCTGAACCAATGTCTTAAATGATAACTGGTTATATTGACCATGTAGGAACCAGATTTAAAACCAAATATTTAGCAAACAGGTTGATAACAGGATTCTGTTCTATTCAAATCCTAACACACTCATGTCATTGTAGTATGAAAGGTGTCAATCCATCTGAGTTCATAAGACACTAAGAATGCAGCAGTTTACTTGATTTAAGCCAAATTCAAAGAAACAGACGTGATCAAACTAAACAAGACTAAACAGTACAAATTCAAAGCAGGAATTTCAAATAGATTTGAGCAAGGATCTAAGATGAGGGTTATTGACTAAGGGGGGGGATTAGAACTAAACTAGTTATGCTTCAATCTCATTTAAACAATGCTATCTTCTAGGAATATGATTAACAACTATAACTAGCTCAATTCCTTGATACTAATCACTTTGCTAAACACATATTCAGATAACTTCCATTACTGAAATAGATGATTAACAAGCATTCAAACAGAAATCCAATCCCATAAAGCCAAAATGCACCTTAGACATATAATTCCTTAGGCTAAGTGAACACATCCTTTAAAAGACTTATTGCAGCATTTCATCAAACACTTTTTATGCATAAGAGAAAGCCAAGATACTAAACAAGTCAGGCCAAGACTAATCTAGTGTTAAGCACATCTAATAAAGAGAAGAAAATCATATTAAGCACAAGACATCACTAATCTAATCCTAAACCCCCTCTAGTCTATCCCATCTCAATTTCTAAATAAGACTACTCACTAGTCATAGTCAAAACCACAGATTCCAAAAAGAAATAATTGTTAAGCATGATTAGAAAGCAGAATAAGCAAGAATAGATTAAAGACTCAAACTAGTGATGAATGCATGCTGAGATGGTATAAATAATGGAGATATCACAGGTATAGTAAATATATATTTTAGTTAGAAGAGTCCACACATCTGACACTCAAATTCACATTCTTCTTCAGCCTTTTTAAATCATAAAACAAGCATATCCAACTTCGCTAAAAATGGTCCCATTTTAGAATAATCCCTAAAAGAGAAACAAAATCCAAAACAATACAGAGGTTAGCTGTTTACATACAAAAAGATGTATGTGTTCAAAAGTGAATTTTATGAAGTTAAAATAAAAATGCTTAGGTAAAAGTTATTAATTTTCTGTTTTCTTTTTTGTATTTGATAGAAATGAGAATCTGAATTAATACATTTGTGAATATAGGAAAAAAGCACTTATAGCATAATAAAGCATACCATAAAAGTCAGTACCTATTTTGTGCTAATCCTTGCCACTTGTTGATAACTGTATGGTGAGGTTCTATTAAGTTTATCTTGAGGTTTTTATTATAATACCGCTTAATACAAAAAGATATCACAAAAAAAAAATTTATTAATCCTTTATTTAGTAAATTGGTTGGTAGTCAAAGAAGAAGAGAAAAACCAAATTTACGCACAGGTATGTATATTTTTTTCACCTTTACATTGCATCGTCTTCTCATTATATATTCTGCGTTTTGTGTGGATGTTTGATTAATAGGTTGGAGGTATTTAGTGGGTATTAAGTCTGGATTTTTGTTAAAATATCAGATTAGGGCAATTTGTTTTGCTTTGTCATTTCATTTGGGTATTAATATTTGGTTAAGATCATTCGTGTGTTATACTAGGGGATAAAGAAATGGGACCAGCAGTCGTGCTTAATTGATGGCTAAATCCTTTTCTGAATAAATAGTGAGTTAAGGATTTGGTTTTTCAATCGATTTTTCTTTGTTCTACTAGATCAATTTTCCTTTTTTGGGCATATCTTTGTTTAAAATTATGATATTTGTTTGATTTTATTTTAGAGGCAAAAGATGTTTTGAAACACGAACCTGTTTTCCTAAGTTTTATAGCTTTTTGAACTTTCAAGTGACACACGCCTACAAGCTAGTAACCGTGTATGGTGATGGGATTGGACCGCTGGTTGTTCAACTCTTTCGGCTTGCAATCAATGGGTGGGCTATGGAAGGAAGTGGATCGAGATGGGGATCAATCAAAGAGCCGTACAATTCTATTTGCAAGATCTAAGAGCGTGAGATGGAAAGAGTAATGGATCGATGGCCGCCATAAGGTTCTATGAAAGGGAAACCTTGATAAGACAAAAAAACTCCTCAAGCAATGAATCGCACAAAGCTTTAGAAAACAAGATATTTGTACTTAGCCAAGAAGTTCGTTCTTTATTGATATTGTAAAAAGATACACGGCTGTGAGGGGACTTTATCAGTCCGAACAGTTTTGCCCTTATAGGGGACTTGAAGCAAATACAAACCCTTAGGTTAAACAAATCGACTAACAATGCCTTGAAACGAAAATATAAATAAAATATAGCCAACATGTCTTATACTAATGTTTTAAATAAAATAAAAGCTGAATCAAAACAACCAAAGAAAGAGTTTTATTAGTTGAATAAACCATATTGAAATAAGAACTCGGACTTACCTCGGTTTAGGTGGTTTAGAAGCATTTTCACTTAAGTAGCGTAATGCTTAATAAGGAAACTCCTTTGCTAGCATGAATCATTGGCCATCCGTGTGTATAAGCTATGGTTTTGATGTGAGGACCGTTGATGATGTTTAAACCGTCTTCTTGACTAGCTTGGAAGTCTTCTTGCTCGTTTGGAATGCCTTCCTTGTTTCGAGGTCTTCTTGCCCGTTGGGAATGCCTTCCTCGTCTAGACTTGCTCTCCCCATAGCTGCTGCTTTGGCAATGCTTAGTTGGTTAAGTTGAGTAGTGAGGTCTTCTAAGTGTTGAGAAGTGATCAGCGTCTCTACTGCTTGGTTGAAGCCCTCGGTAAGGTCTTTAGTTCCTGATCTTGTTCTTGGAGCTTTCCTCATGATGGGAACTTCAGCTTCAGTCTCTAAGTTTGTATCATCCTCTCCCCCTTGGAAAGGTTCTGTCCTCAGAACTGATTCCCCTACATCAAATGGTAACAAGTCAGATACATTGAAGGTATTAGAAATGTTAAACTCACCTGGAAGCTTGATCTGAAATGCATTGTCATTGATCTTTTTAATGACTTTGAACGGGCCATCTCCACGCGGTAAGAGCTTAGACTTTCTCTGAACTGGAAACCTCTCAGTTCTCATGTGCAGCCAAACCCAATTACCAGGCTCAAAGGTAACTTTTCGGCGTCCCTTGTCAGCATTCTTCTTGTAATGCTCGTTCCTCTTCTCTATGTTCTCCTTGACCTTCTTGAACACAGTCTTCATTAGCTCGCCTTACTAACTCCATCTTGACTCACATGTTGTCCCGGTGGTAAAGGAGTAAGATCTAAAGGAGCAATGGGTCTAAAAACTATAGACAATCTCAAAGGGTGAAAGCTTAGTGGGGTACTCTATTGTAAGCAAACTCAATGAAAGGTAAACAGTCTAGCCAATTCTTTAAATTTTTACCAACCGTAGCCCTTAAGAGGGTGGAGAGTGTACAGTTGACTGCTTCAGTCTGTCCATCGGTTTGTGGGTGACAGGTTGTTGAGAATATAAGCTTAGTTCCAAGCTTTCTCCAAACGGTTCTCCAAAAGTGGCTCAAGAACTTGGTGTCTCGGTCAGAAAAAATCGTTCTTGGAATCCCATAAATCCTCACCACCTCTTTAAAGAACAAGTCAGCAATCTGAGTAGCATCATTAGTCTTGGCACATGGAATGAAATGCGCCATCTTAGAGAAACGGTCCACCACTACAAAGATTGAATCGTTGTTCTGATCTTGGGTAGCCTAAAACAAAATCCATAGAAATGTTTACTCATGGTAGGTCAGGTATAGGTAAAGGAATGTATTAACCGTGGGGATGCAACCTGGATTTTTCTTTTAAGCAAGTGATGCACTTGGAGCAGAACCTCTCAACGTCACGTCTAAGATGGGGCCAAAAGAAATGCTCCTTGACGATGCTAAGTGTTTTATCCATCCCAAAATGTCCCATGAGGCCTCCGCCGTGCGCCTCCCTTATGATGAGTTCTCTGACTGTTCTTTGAGGTAAGCATAGCCGGCGGTCCTTAAATAGAAAGTCATCATGCCTGTAAAAAGAACCAAAAATTCCTCGGCTACATTGGTTATAAAGCTCTTTAAAGTCAGGATCCTCTCCATAGAGTTGCTTGAGAAGCTCAAATCCCATGATCTCAGCCTCCATTGTTGAGATGAGGGAATGTCTCCTTGACAAAGCATCCTCTACAACATTCTCCTTTCCCTTCTTGTATTTGATTACGTAGGGAAATGTTTCTACGAACTCAAGCCATCTAGCATGTCTCTTTTTCAAAGTTGGTTGTCCTCTCAAATACTTGAGGGTCTCATGATCTCTATGAATAATAAACTCTTTAGACAAAAGATAATGCTGCCAAGTTTCAAGAGACCTTACTAGAGTATATAGTTTGTTGTCATAGGTAGGGTAGTTAAGGGCGTTTCCATTAAGTTTCTCACTAAAGAAAGCCACGGGTTTCCCTCCTTGAGTAAGAACAGCTCCGATTCCTGTTCCTGAAGCATCACATTCAACTTCAAACATTTGGTTAAAGTTAGGTAATGCTAAAACAGGCGCATGTGTAAGGCTATCCTTAAGCCTTTGAAACGCTAGCTCCTGCTCTTTGCCCCAAGAGAAAGCGACGTTCTTCTTGATCACTGAGGTTAAGGGGGCGGCAATAGTGCCGAAATCCTTCACAAATCTCATATAGAAGCTGGCTAAACCGTGGAAGCTCCTGACGTGATCGATGGTAGATGGAGTTGGCCATTCCTGAATCGCCTTAATCATCTCCTCATCCACCTTTAGCCCCTGTGAACTTACTACAAAACCTAGAAACACCAATTGATCAGTGCAAAATGTGCATTTCTTTAGGTTTGCGTATATTCCCTCTAGCCTCAGCGTTTCTAACACCTGTTCAACATGTTTGATATGGTCATCTAAGCTTGAGCTATAGATGAGAATATCATCAAAGTACACAACTACTGACTTACAGATGTATGCATACAGTACATGATTCATAAGCCTCATGAATGTACTCGGTGAATTGGTGAGACCGAAGGGCATGACTAGCCATTCATATAGACCCCTCTTGGTCTTGAATGCTGTCTACCACTCGTCGCCCTCTTTCATTCTGACTTGGTGGTAGCCGCTCTTTAGATCAACCTTTGAAAAGATTGTAGCTCCACTCAACTCATCTAACATATCGTCTCGCCGGGGAATGGGATGCCTATACTTGATGGTAATGTTGTTTATAGCTCGGCAGTCCATGCACATTCTCCATGATCCGTCCTTCTTTGGCACTAGTAGAACCGGTACAGCACAAGGACTCAAGCTCTCTCGGATGTAGCCTTTGGACATAAGGTCTTGAACTTGTGCTTCTTGCTCCTTTGCTTCCTCCGAGTTAGCTCTATAAGCTGGCCGGTTGGGTAGAGGTGCGCCGGGTATAAGGTCTATCTGGTGCTCAATGTCTCAGATGGGTGGTAAACCGGCTGGTATCTCGTCAGGGAAGACATCTTTGAACTTCTCCAAAAGCTCATTCATCTCGGCGGGTAAGGCATTCTCCTCTTGACCAGAAAACAACCCTTCTCTAAAGATCATGCGTAGTACCTGCGTTTTGTATTCTAACGCCTTTAAAACATTACTAGGAGTAACATAAAGGCTAGCCTTACTTACCATAGCTCCTTTCTCCATCGCCTTTTGGAGGTTAAAGACTTCTTGGGGTGTAAGTGGAGAAAGGTTATGCTTCTTCTTGTTATGATAGAAGTTGTAAAAGTTGGTACAGCCATTGTGTATTGTCTCCTTGTCAAACTGCCATGGTCTACCAAGTAGAATGTAGCCGGCTTGCATGGAAACTACATCACATAAAACCTGATCTTCATACTTGCCAATGCTGAATGGTACTGGTACTTGCTCTCCTATCTTTAGCTCAGTCTCTTCATTCAGCCATTGGAGTCTATAGGGCCTCGGGTGCTCTGTCTTCTTGAGCCCTAGCTTGTCTACAAGATACTTACTAGCCACGTTAGTACAAGAACCACCATCTATGATCAGACTACATACCTTGGTGTTCACGGTACAGCGTGTATGGAAGATGTTCTCTCTCTGAATGGTTTCTGGATCAAACATGGTGCTGAAAACTCTCCGGGTCACTAGCAGCTCTCCCTAATCAGGAAAATCAGTCACTTCTTCTTCTGAATCAGTAAGCTTGGACTCGGCTTCATCCTGAGATTCATACTCGCCATCTTCCTTGAGTAACATCACTCGCTGATTAGGAAATTCTCTTGCATAATGGCCTCTCCCTTGACATTTGAAGCAAGTAACATCTCTAGCTCGTTGGTTTTGGGGCTTGCTTGACTCGCCAGTAGCTGCTTTAGATGTCTCTACAACCGGTTTCTTGTACTTGGAAACTGCTTCAGGCATTTTGCCTTTATCAAAGGCTCTCGGTTGTGAATTCCAAGCGGGCTTGGCTCTAACAGTAGAGGCTAACTTCCTCTTGACGTGCTGCTCGGCTTGTACAGCTAAGTGTTCTTGGTAAGTAGTCCTCTCCACCTTTCTTGCTATCCGATCGTGTAGCCCATTAATGAATTGTGGCATGAGTGTTTCTTCCGTCTCGTTGGTCTCCAAACGATTCTTGAGTAGCTCAAACTCCTCAAAATACTCCTCAACTGATGTAGAGCCTTGTGTAAGCTTTCTGAACCTCTTCTGTAGCTCACGGTGATAGTAGGAAGGGACATATCTCTTGCTCAAGTGATATCTCATATCCGCCCAAGTGGTTATTTGATCATGCTTATGCCTCCTCCTCTCCGAAACTTCTCTGTCCCACCAGGAAAGAGCATTCTCGGTTAGCTGTGCAGCAGCTAGGGAGACCTTCTTGGCGTCATTGTATTGGTAGTAGTCAAAGATGTACTCCATTCTTCTCTCCCAATCCACATATGCCTCGGGGTTAACTCTTCCAGCGAATGTGGGTGCTGTAAGATTGATATCCTTTCCTCCAAGCCACGGTTGATCATCCTCTCTGTCTCTCTCTCTCCTATGACGATCATGGTGCCTCCTTTGCCTCGGGTTAGGATCGTCTTCCTCTAAACTCTGCATGTCATCGTCAGTTTCACGTTTTCCTCGCAGTACGGGTAATACAAGTAATGAGAAACTCGCAATATGACTGTTATGGAAAGTAGTAATTGGTATGAATATGCAAAAGTTAAACTGAGAAATTTTTATGATTTTTTGTTTTTTGGAAAATATACAAAACCGAATAATAGAGAAATGGGAAAAACTATTTTTTTATGGTTTTATGTTTATGAAAACGAATCAAAGCAACAAACAATGAAAACTTCATATATTTTTTTGAAAGATGAATGAATGAACTAATGAATCAACGAAAACTAGGGAAAGAGATGCAAAAGGGATAGAGTACACCTGTTTATGGAGCCTCTCGGCTCTGATACCAGATGACACACGCCTACAAGCTAGTAACCGTGTATGGTGATGGGATTGGGCTGTTGGTTGTTCAACTCTTTCGGCTTGCAATCAGTGGGTGGGCTATGGAAGGAAGTGGATCGAGATGGGGATCAAGCAAAGAGCCGTACAACTCTATTTGCAAGATCTAAAAGCGTGAGATGGAAAGAGTAATGGATTGATGGTCGCCACAAGGTTCTATGAATGGGAAACCTTGATAAGACAAAGAACTCTTCAAGCAATGAATCGCACAAAGCTTTAGAGAACAAGAGATTGATACTTAGCCAAAAAGTTCGTTCTTTATTGATATTGTAAAAAGATACACAGCTGTGAGGGGACTTTATAAACAGTCCGAACAGCTTTGCCCTTCCAGGGGACTTGAAGCAAATACAAACCTTAGGTTAAACAAATTGGCTAACAATGCCTTAAAGTGAAAATGTAAATAAATGTGGCCAACATGCCTTATACTAATGTTTTAAATGAAATAAAAGCTGAATCAAAACAACCAAAGAAAGAGTTTTATTAGTTGAATAAACCATATTGAAAGAAGAACTCGGACTTACCTTGGTTTAGGTGGTTTAGAAGCATTTTCTAGGGAAACTCCTTTGCTAGCATGAATTATTGGCCATCCGTGTGTATAAGCTATGCTTTTGATGTGAGGACCGTTGATGATGTTTAAACCGTCTTCTTGAATAGCTTGGAAGTCTTTTTGCTCATTAAGAATGCCTTCCTTGTTTAGGAGGTCTTCTTGCCCGTTGAGAATGCCTTCCTCGTCTAGACTTGCTCTCACCATAGCTTTTTTTTTGGTGATGCTCAGTTGGTTAAGTTGAGTAGTGACGTCTTCCAAGTGTTGAGAAGTGATCAGTATCTCTACTGCTTGGTTAAAGCCCTCGGTAAGGTCTTTAGTTCCTGATCTTGTTCTTGGAGCTTTCCTCATCATGATGAGAACTTCAGCTTCAGCCTCTAAGTTTATATCATCAAGGGATTTTTGAAGCTAGTTCTACTTTTATTTAACTATGCAACGAACTTTTCTGCGTAAACTCTATACTGATTTAAATTTTGTAACAAAATATTTATCGATTCACTTTTACAGCTAACTTTTCATGCGCCAACTATCTATTCATTATTGCAGATTTTCTAGATTTTGCATGACTTTATTATTTATGAATAATTTTTATGATTCCCTTAAAGAAGGTTTATAGATACCTTATCTAAAACTTCGATATCTGGACTTAAGTTTGCAGTAGATATTAGGGGAAACATATACTTTGATGGAATAATATCTTTGGATCATATTTCAAGCTTATCATTTAATTCATTTAATTTGGCGCCCGAACCTTTCTATTCAAAAATATTTAACGGATGAAAGGTTTGCTACTCTCTGTTTCAGAATAGTTCAACAAGAGGTTTTAGATAATGTTTGCCAAAGCTTTTCTTCTGATTAGCTTCTAAAATGTTTCAAGAACTGAAAACTCATGGCTTGCAATATTGGGTAGTTTTATTTTCTGAACTAAGAGACATAAGCGGATCTTGTGGCTCAATTTTTGATAAAGAAATATTTCAAGTGTAGAAATCAAGTATGGATTGCCTTTGAATAGGGGCTAGAGCGAAAGCGATCGCCGTGGAGAAGTATAAAGCGGGTGATCTTGCTGGAGCCAAAGCATTTGCCGTTAAGGCGAAAGATCAGAATCCAGTGCTCTATGGTCTTCTCCGTCTCAATGCAGTTCTTGATGTCATGATCGGTTTCGAGAAGAAAATCGAAGGTGAAGTTGATTGTGCAATAACCACCTGTTTTAAAAAAAAAATAAATAAATAATTAAACAATATCTGAAATCAGTTCTTTTATTATTTAAATCCAACGTCTTAAACAAACCGATATAAATTGTTTTAACTAGAAATCTGAACTTTACTTATACTCAGGTGATTTTGTTGGTGCCTAAACCTACTCAAAAACCAAAGATGTTTAATGGAGACAATGAAGAAATTTTTGGAATTAAAGTTGAACATATGGATCAGATTCCATTGAGAGTTTCTTTAGACGACCTTCGGAGAGCTGCTTAGGTTCTGAGCTTGTCAGCGCCTAAACCTGATTATGTTGGTGAAGTGTATTATTTTTTGTAACAAAACTAATTATGGTGGTGAAGTTTTAGTACCCACTGGTAATCTTTTGTAACTGGTTGATGTGGTTAGAAAGTTTTTGGTGTAACCCGTCATAGAACATAATATGTAAGTTAACATATAACATGCATTGTGTTGAATTCTTCAGTTGACTTCTCTTGTCTCGAGTAGACTTCTCCTGTATAGAGTAGACTTCTTTTGTCTAGTGTAGACTTCTCTTTCAAGTAGACATTTCCCTCCTTTATATAACATAACTTGTCAATTGAGTAGACTTCTCTTGTCTCGAGTAGACTTCTCGGGTAGATTTCTCTTGTCTCGAGTAGACTTCTCGAGTAGACTTCTCTTGTCTCCAGTAGACTTCTCGAGTAGACTTCCTTTGTCTCGAGTAGACTTCTTAAAGATATTAATTTAACATAACTCAAAGATGATTCAGAGGGACATTTCCCTCCTTTATATAACATAACTTGTCAATCGAGTAGATTTCTCTTGTCTCGAGTAGACTTCTCTTATCTCGAGTAGACTTCTCGAGTAGACTTCTATTGTCTCAAGTAGACTTCTTAAATATATTAATTTTACATAACTTAAAGGTGATTCAGAGGGACATTTCCCCCATTTATATTACATAACTTGTCAACCGAGTAGACTTCTCTTGTCTCGAGTAGACTTCTTAAAGACATTAATTTTACATAACTTAAAAATGATTCAGAGGGACATTTCCCCCCCTTTACATTACATAACTTGTCAACCGAGTAGACTTCTGACGGAGTCTTCTCTCCAGTAGACTTCTAGTACATAGCAGACTTCTTGACTTGTTGTGATTCAATCAGCACCATCATCGAATCCCTATGTAATGAAATCAGACTATATAACGACTTGGCAGGAGATAAAACACTACACAACAAGTACAATGTAAAGATTAACTTACACAATAGGGGCGAGTATGACCATGTTGCTTGCACTTGAAGCAACTGTATTGCTTATGCATCTTTCTTGGTCTTGAACCTTTCTTCCTTGACATTTCTAACCAAGTGTGCCATCTAGATTTTTTCTTTCTTCCAGGAGGAATCTTCATGAACGGAACACCACATGGATCCTTCTTGACATCGTTTTCATCAGACATAGGAGGATTAATGGGATGGAAGTAGGCCGCATATAACGATTCCCGTGAGTAAGATGGACACACAAGTGTTGACAGTTTTACGGTGGCCTCTTCTGCGGCTGCAATAACATGTGAGCAAGGGAATTTTTCAACATCATACACACCACAAAAACACTTCATTTGTTCCAAATTAATAATACAATCTCGTGCTCCACCCTTAACAAAAAAACACCAGCCATCTATGGGTTCTACCTTCAAATCTCCAGCCTCATGTTCCCGAATTACTAATAGATACTCTACTCCACGGGTAAGGCTCGTTGTTAGACTTAGAGCATCTTCACGTCTTTTATAATCTCCAACAGAAATGTGATGGGAAAACCTTTGGCTTCCTTAACAGCCGTATTGATCGATTATGCGATGTTGCTAGTCTTTATGTTGTACCTGTCTCCCGGGAAATGAACTCGTGACCATAACCTCGGGTCCACAGTCTCCAAATATTGAGCAAGTATGGGGTTTACATCTCGGATTGCGTCCATGTATCGATTATAATCGTAAGTTGTATGTGCATATGCAGCACCTTTCACCAAGTAGATGAGTTGCGCCCCGTGAAACTTTGTCACTATGTTTTGCTGTAGATGATAGTAACATATGCCCCGTGTTGCCCATGGTATGACATTCTTACATGCATTAGCGATGGAGTCGTGCTGGTCAGAAACTAGGACAAGCGGATACCCATCTGAGAGACATCTACTCAATTTGGTGAAAAACCAATTCCATGAAGCATTACAATCAGAATTCACAACTACAAAAGCCAAGGAAATATCTGAAAGTTACCGTCCTGTCCGGCTGCCACTAGCAAAACAATCACTCACCTCAAGTACTGAAAACCAGCTGTGGAAGCTCCAAATGAAATAAACAGGTACTTAAATCGATCCATCTCATCGCACATAAGGTCCGTGACACTTCCCAAATTAGCTCTCTCAATTTGACGCAAATAAGAACGCAGTTTCTCATATCCATTTTCTGCTGTTCCTCTCACCAGTTGTTGCGCATATATCAAAGCTCTATAAGATGTGGTGTAACTGATGTTTAGACCAAACATCACTTTCATAGAATCTCTAATATGCTTTGGCACAATTCCATCGATTATGCCAACCCGTTCTACAAAGAGCGCCCCAATATACTTAGGTGTATAACATCTACGATGAGCTGATCGGTCTAACACAGAACAAGTATGATCCTTTAGATACTTTGTCACCCAGAATGTGTTTGCTTCGTTCTTCACACCAGCCCTAAGCATTCAAACGCGTCATTTGACAAAACATTTTGCTACAAACAAAACCGTCGTAGACTTATATACTTTAAAAGCAAATCTCTTCATAAATGCCATCAATCGCAACTCAGATACAAGCTTCTCCTTGCTAGGAAAACTCTGATTAACAAAGATTTCAGAGGACCAACTAGTATCCTGTCGATCGAAACCACAACAACGCTCTCTTACACCCTAACCTTCATCCTCATCTTTAACTTTCCCGTACTCACTGTAATCCACATCTAAATCATCATACTTTTCTTTCATATTCGGATCAACTTCAACTTCATTCGAACTATCAGCTTCATCCTCATTTTTAATGTTTTCATCCCAATCTTCAGCATCTTCATCCCAATCTTCTTCAGCATCAGAGCACTTATCCGCATGTCCACCCACATAATCATTCTTATGGTCTACTATCCTACTCGAAACGCAAAGGCGTACACCATGCATCTTACTTAACTCAATCAAGCTCCGAACGTGTCTATCATTTGTGACATACATAGGCGGAGAATCAGGAGGCATTTGTTAAAGCATCAGAGGTGGTAAGGGATAGGATAACTCCACCTTTGTTTCCTTTTCCAACATATAATCCTCTTGCACCATTCCAAGAAGCTTACCATGTGTGCAACCATCTCTTAAGAACAACATTTGTCCTCTTTTGCTATTATCCACCTCGAACTGCCACACTGATTCACTCCTCACCCATTCTCCATAAACAGCGGGTATGTGAATCATTCTCTGTAAGAAAACAATATCCAAACCACATTAGAAATCAAAATTGAATAAGTACACTTCTCTGAAAGTCGGATGAAGTCTACTTTGTAGACTTCTCGAGTAGACTTCTTGGAGAAGTCTGCGATCAATAAGCTAAGTATCATATAAAACATAAAAACTGATTCGTCTATACCTATAAAATATAAACATGTAAAACTTATGCATAGGCAAGAACACTTACTAACAGAAGCTTAGGATCACTAAAATCTTAAAAATTCGTTATATATTGTATAAAAATAATTTTTTTTTTAAAAAAACAAGAAAATTGACTTCTCGGAGGTTAGTTTTGCAATTGCCAAAAGATTAGTAGACTTCTCCAAGAAAAGTAGACTTCTCTGAGAAGTCTACTCAGAAAAGTAGACTTCTCGGAGAAGTCTACTTCCGAAAGTCGACTTCTCATAAGTCATTTTTGCAATTGACCAAAAAATCAAAGAAATATCGAAAATGTGAAATAGCTTAAACATTAACCCCTTTAAATTCTCATGGAAAAATACTGTAAAGCCTAATCTTAATCTAATAATTATTGATATATAAAGCGCTACGACCATTTAGGATTGAAGTTTGTGAAATCAAATGTCTCCAAACAATAGTTTATAGATAGAAAAAAAATCTAATTAAAAAAAAAAAACAAATCTCTCTTTGAACAAGAAATAAAAGGTAACAAATTTCTCTTTTTAAGGAAAACTGATTTTTTATATATAAGAGAAGGGTTTACTGTTTTCACATTTGAATTCATATTTTTCTTTAACCACCTATAATTTTTAGTAATCGTTAAAAAAAAAAAATCCAACAGCACTGAATGGTCTAAAATTTAAACTTTCAGATAAATATTACTACAATTTGAATATGGAAATGTCTTTTCCAATGATATTATTGACTAAATATATTTATAAATATAGAAAAAATAATTAGGATAAATAATATTGTAGATTTAACACATAAAAGGTTTATTTTCTAAGTCACCGTGATTATATATATATGCTCTACCACTTATGGTTTTATTATTTACTATTTGCACAACAAAAGCATAAAAAAATTAAAATTGTTAATATATCTTCTAGTAATCTGAGTGTTAAACGAAGGAAACAAAATCTAAAAGTATTCTTTATCATTTTCTGTGTAGCCAATTTTGCATAACTTTGGGCAGTCTTGATCGCTAGTGATGATTAGTTAAATGGTTAAAGTGTTACGTTTACTGTGTTATATGGTTAGTTTTTTTTGAGATAATATTTGAAATAACCCATTTCATAATTTTATTACGAAATATGATCATTTCTAAAATGACTCAAAAGAGGAATCCACTAGTTTGCTTTCAGTCTGCTGGTAGTCTACCAGTAATTTGCAATTAGTCTACTATTAGTCTACCAGTAGTCTACATTCAATTATTTGACCAATCAGTCTACGAGTAGTCTGCATTTAGTCTGTGAGTAGTCTGCATACATTCTGCCATTAGTGTACAAATAACAGTAGTTAAAAAAGTAATGCTGTTATTTATAAAAATCGTAAAAATGAGTTATTTTCACAACTTTCCCTCCCTAGGGTACCCATCTTACATTATTTTGTTATTCTGGGTCATTTTACAGCACTTCCTCTAGTTTTTTTTTTGTTATAAACTTTCATTAAAGAGGAAATGCTCCAAAATAATCTACAATGAGAAAATAATGTAAAACGGGTACCCCATTAGAAGAAAATTGTGAAAATAAACCCTATTTTACAGTTGTTACAAATATCAGCGCTAACTTTCTAACTACTTTTATTTGTAGCCTAATGGTAGACTAAATGCAGACTACTGGCACACTGATTGGTCTTACAAATGAATGTAGACTATTGACAGACTAATAGCAGACTATATATAAATTACTGGCAGACTAACGACATATTAAAAACACACTAGTGGACCTCTTTTATGAGTCATTTTAGTAAGAGTCATGTTTAGTAATAAAATTTTCAAGTGAGTCATTTAAAACATTACCCCTTCATTAAAATCATATAAAAGATACAATGTCCAGTTATTATAAATCTACAAAATATAAATTATTACACAAACAGTTATGAAATGATAAATTGAAGAAAAAACTGCACGATATATTCTGATCACGAACACCCTACTCGTAAACAAATGTATGTATTCGTTATATTATTTCTTTGTACATAATCCTATTATCTTACGATTGGTATGCTTTTTTAGCATTACTTTCTATAAACACCAAATTGCATAGCGAAAA
Organism: Thlaspi arvense; assembly: GCA_911865555.2. Lineage (NCBI taxonomy): Eukaryota > Viridiplantae > Streptophyta > Magnoliopsida > Brassicales > Brassicaceae > Thlaspi > Thlaspi arvense. The sequence continues at coordinate 46,580,513 of OU466862.2, forward strand.
CCCATTTCACTTGATACTAAATCTGTGAACTCAATTTCTTGATACCAATTAGTTCGTATCAATATTTTTGATAATAAAGTGAAATGTGTTGGATGTTTAAAATGATCAATTAGATATAGGGAACATGATAATAATGTAGACTCACTATTGTTCCCACTTCAACTTCGTTTATCCTTGTGTATCATAGTAAACGATATTGACTCTTCTGACTTGATTCCAATGATACTTGGCTGTAATCGTTGTAGCCGCAAAATTGTCTTTGCTGTTTCTAATCCTTAATCAAATCTTGGTTTAGAACTCCCAACCAAAGGTTTTTTCGTACATGATATGTTTCCATAACAGAGGTTCCAGGGTCCCATATCAAACATATTTGGGCACGTTCACTGGTGAAAACGATAACGAAACCCAAGGAATTGAAGAACACATCGAGGAATAAAACATCTCCCGGAGAATAACACTCTAATATGACAGAAGAAGCGGCTACAACTTTGAACCAACATGAACTCGTAGTAGTTGTCTTGTACAATTACAAGAGAAAATACTTTTCCACAAGGAAGAGACGGAAACACCGTTTATTAACCGTTTTAGAAAATACAAAGACACCAGACCGTGTCTTCTTCGAATCATCATGAAACATAGCCGGTCAAATATAGAGTTGTAGAGCCGGTTAATAACGCAGCGAGATCGCGGGTGCGGGACAATGTGCCTCTCTGATCAGGTGTTAATACTGATGTGAGAAAGAAATCTAAACATACGATAATGACTGATCCATTACCCATGGAAGCATCATCATGAATCTAATGTCGTGCGGCAGCCATAAACGTTTACATGATATGAAAATGGAAAAGATAATTTGGAATAAAAACGTAACTATCGACATACAAAGTAAAAAAAACAAGAGTACGGCCAATGTCGACCGGTGGATTGACAAAAAGAGACGACGATTGTGATCAAGAGAGAAAAAATCCCACAAATAACTCAAGGTTATAGTGGATGTGTTATATGGTTAGTTAAATGATAAAGTGTTGCACTGATTCGTGATTGTGTAAAACATGTATCAATATGATTTTGGACAAGGATATTTTCAAATTGCATATGATTAGAGATATACAGTAAGGAATCAGTTGTAGTATAGCATAGGGTTTTATGTCAATCCAAAAGGGTTTTGTTGAAAGCAAAAGAGTTGTGAGTAGAAATTCTTAAGTCAAGCAAGCAAAGAAGGTTTTTGTTGTCTAAGAAACTAAACTAGCAACCTAAAATGATCAATCACCAAAGAGAACTCAAAAGAGAGAGTTCAGTAATGATCAAAGAAGTAAAACAGAGCAAATAAACAGAGTACTAAAGAAAATTCGAAATTCAATAAAAGAGAAAGCAAGTTCCTAGATGTGGTTATTGACTTTGGGGAATTCATAGACTAACAAAGGTTGTTTCAAACAGCATTGATCAAGCAAACAAGCTAGCAATGGTGGTTCCTAGACATAGAGTTCACAAACAAGCAAGCAAAGTCCAATCTCTTGTAAAATAGACATTTGCTAAACACCGTAACAATCACTAACTCTCATTAGTACTAAAACATTTAGCAAGCAATAACAATCAACTCTATTGATGTCAAAATGCTCCTCAAACAGTCAATCTCTTGAGCCAAGGCCAAAAAATCCTCTATCAAACAAGATCAGCATTTCATCAAACACTTGGTGGGCATAAGAGAAAGCTCAAATCCTAGATAAGTGTGATCAAGACAAATCTAGCTTAAAAACAGATTAATAGAGAGGAACCCATGTAATTAAACACTAAACAAACTTTAATCAATCCCTAAATCCCCTTAATCTACCACATCTAAGAACCCTAAGCAAACTACTCACTAGTACTCATGTTTAACACCAAATCGCAAGAGGAAAAGATGTTAATCATGATTAAAAGAGAAATTAGAGAAAGATTAATGGTAAATACAAACTTATATTAAATAAAGCAAGAAATTTGTTTTACAAACTCAGAAAAATAACTCAAGAACAGTGTTATGACATGACTTGTCAAAAATCCCAGACCAAGAGGTATTTATACATAAAAGAAGGAAGTCCTAAAGTAATGGTAAACGTGTAATTAAAGACAGGCTCGGACTGGGTTTCTTTCAGTCAATTGTGACCGATAGGGATGATCAATAGGCATCCTATCGTTCTAGAAGATGACCGATAGGGTGACCGAAATATACACGGTGCACTTCTATCGGTCACTTCTCTGACCGATAGGTCTGGTTGATAGCCCTTATATCGGTCACTCCTTGACCGATAGGCCTTGTGTCTTGATCGATAGACTCTGCAGAGATCATCTGCGTTGGTTCCTTTTGCTCCTCTTGACCCAGCTAGCTTCCTGGATCATCCTCAAAGCTTCTCCATGCTTCTTATAGCTCCATAGGTACCTAAAAACATCCATGATGCATAGAAAATACAAACTATATCCTAAATGCAACCTAAGTCTAAAAAGAGAAGAAAATGGGACAATAGATAAGGAAAACATGCAAAAGAGAACAAAAACATGCACTAAATATAAGCTTAAATGGTGTAAATACAAGAGATATCAACACCCACACACTTGCCTTTTGCTTGTCCTCAAGCAAATAAAAACAAATGAGAGAATGAGGTTTGAAGGTGGGCATTCAAATCCAAAAGTGCAAAGGTAAAGAGATGGTATCAATGCTTAAGTGCCTAGTTGTGGGATGCAAAAATAATCAGCTATACTTTAAAGAACCTAGCCATGCTAATCATGTTTCAAAATGATCTCAAATCTCAACTTAGGCAAATGCTCAAATCAATCAACTCTTTAACATTCAATTAAGCTCAAAACCATGAATCATGCTTATGCAAATCAAGTGAAGACATTTGGTTCAAAGGGTAAGGTTATGAGATAAACATGATCTCATTCAAACAAAGGGTGCACAAACATAAAGGATCACTCAATGAAATGATTGTATCTTAGGAAAAATGCTAAAGGTAAAAACATACTAATGCATGCAATTCAAAGCTCACTTCTACCCAAAGATGAATCCTAATCACTTATAAACCCCAAAGTGAACCCCTAAGTCTACCCTTTTTCCTAAACTCTACCCTTTACCCTTCTTCATGGCTGGGGGAACTTCTTCTTTTTTCTTGTGTGGTTGCTTCTTTTTTGTTGGGACTTGCTCTTCTTAGTTGCATTGGCACCTTCTTCACTTTTGGTGGATTGCTTTGGGTCTAGTTTCTTCTTTGGATTGACCCTTCAAAGCTTTTAAGTTTCTGTCGCCATTCTTTCTAAACACTTATAGCTTTTACTTTCCTTTACTTAACCACAATGCTAAACTGTTTCCCCTTTTCTATTATTTCAAACTTTTCCCTCTTCTTTTCAAAGCATATAAACATGAAGTTCAAACCACTTAACTCTACCCTTTTAATCTGAAGCTCCTAACCTAGAATCAAGCTCAAGATGCAAGTTGATATCTACAAGAGAGCTTAGTATTGCTAGCCTTATTCCTAACACTTTTTGCCAAGACAAAATCGAAAATGATATGCAAAGGCCTCACAGCTCTCAAGATAGTGTTTAAGCTCAAAATGAGGTTTTGGTTAAGAGAGTGGATTAACTGTCCCATAAGTATGAGGATCAGCTATTTGGATCAACAAGAGTGGTAAAAAAGAAAAAAGATGATCCAAATATGTATATGGTAGCCATGAATTCACTTTTCAATGCCTAAGACATGATAATTAAATGTCCAAATTAAGGTTCAAGTTGATAGAGTTGATTTTCAGAGAACAAGTGCTTTCAGTATGAGATGAGATGATCAAAATTACCAATCCAAACATGGTTCAGCCTTAACTTCTAGCTTTCTTATGATGCATCAAACAACTAATCACTTAAACACTGAAATCATCTCTACAAGGAAAATTCATCATTATGCCCTATGCAAATGCAATGCAACCTATATGTCAACACTAGACTCAATCCTAAAAGAATGAAATGCAACTACATGCTTTTTTTTTTCAAAATTTTTGATTTTTTTGTGTTTTTCTATGCCTTAGATGAATGCATGATATGCATGTGACTCAAGATGAAGGAAAATGAAAAACTAAGAAAAGCGAACACAAAGTCAAACCCCAAATCTCTCCCCCACACTTAAATTACACAGTCTCTTGCGTAATGAAAGCAACGAGAGAGAAGCAACAAAATATTATATAAAATGAAAAATAAAATGCAATGGTATAGACAATGAATAGGATGTGGTACCTTTTTAATATGTGGAGTGATGGGAGGATCCAGATGTCTGAGGAGACTTGCTAGCTCTCCTCTTGTTCCTCCTCTCATAAGTCCTTGAAGATGGCACTGCTTCTTGTGGTGGAGGAACCCAGCTTGACCATATCTGCTCAGCTTGAGAAGAAGTACCTTGATTACCCCAATGCCATGATTGTTGAACCTCAGAAGGGATGGGAGTTGGCGCTTCCCATGCTAATGGTATATGGGTCCTTGGCTCATATGATGAAGCCCTTGGTTGTGCCCATGTTCCCCATTGATCACTTGGCTGTGCATGAAAGGAATGTCTTCCTTGGGGGTTCCAAACAGCTTTATCTTCTTCATTTGGGTCAGCTTGTGGCATTGGCTCTTCATGGTGAGAGGTATATGATATATCTTGTATTTCGGTCAGAGTACGGAGAACATCGATCAAGGGGGTGACCAATACCAGATTTTCGGTCAGAAGCATCGATCATCAGGTGACCGATATGAGCACATCGATCAACAGCATCGATCACTTGTGATCGACACAAAGGCCCCATATGATTTTCGGTCACCACATCGATCACTGCCCTGACCAATGGGATTTACATCGATCACCAGCATCGATAACTTATGACCGATGTAAACACAGTCCAAAACCTGTTTTATTTACACTTTTGCCATTACTCCAGGGCTTCCTTCTCTAGGCTATAAATAGCCTCTTTTTCTAGATTTTCGACAAGTCTTGTCAAATTACTGTTCTTAAGCATTTTTTTTAAGTTTGTAAGACAAATCCTTTGCTTTATTTAATATATTTGAGTATTTGCCTTTAATCTTTCTTCATTCTCTCTTCTAATCATGATTAACATCCTTTCTCTTTGTGATTTGGTGTTAAACATGAGTATTAGTGAGTAGTTTGCTTAGAGTTTCTAGATGTGGTAGATTAGGGGGATTTAGGACTTTATTAAGACTTGTTTAGTGCTTCAGTTTATGGGTTCCTCTCTATTAATCTGTTATTAATGCTAGATTTGTCTTGATCACACTTATCTAGGTTGTTAGCTTTCTCTTATCCCCATCAAGTGTTTGATGAAATGCTGATCTTGTTTAATAGAGGATTTGCTGGCCTTGGCTCAAGAGATTTACTGTTTGAGGAGCATCTTGACTGAAATAGAGTTGTTTATTAATGCTTGCTTAATGTTTTAGCACTAATGAGAGTTAGTTCTTGTTAAGATGTTTTGCATAGGGCTATTTTACAAGAGATTGGATCTAGCTTGCTTGATTGTGAACTTTATGTCTAGGAATCACCATTGCTTGCTTGTTTGCTTGATCAATGTAGTTTGAAACAGCCTTAGTTAGTCTATAAATTCCCCAAAGTCAATAACCACATCTAGGAACTTGCTTTTCTCTTATTTGAATCTCGGATTTGCTCTGTTTTGCTCTGTTTTGCTTGCTTAGTTTTGCTTAGTCTGCTTTAGTCTTTGCTCTCTTTGCTGCTTGATCATATTAGGATATTAGGTTGGTTGCTTAGGCAACAAAAACACTTTTCTGCTTGCTTGACTTAGAGATTTTTACTCTCAACTCTTCTGTTTTCAACTATAACCCATTTGGATTGATAAAAAACCTATGCTATACTACAACTGACTAGTACAAGCTTGGGTGATTGAATCAAGACCTCAAAAAGATCTTGTATCAATTTGGCGCCGTTGCCATTTAGGTTTTGTGTTTGAATTATTAGAGTTTGTAGAATCTTTAAGATCAAGTTTTTAGTTTTCTTTGGTTACTAATCTCTTTTGACTCTCATATATGTCTTTCAGGTATATGAACTTGAGATCCAGAGGTTCAAGCAATCTTTTGGACTTCATAGACAACATCAATCTGCTGTATAGACGACATATAGCAAGGAGACAGCAAGAAAGGCAGCAACACCTGCAAAGACTTGGGATGAACAATCAGGAACAAGTCATGGATGATGTCAGATTTCAGGGTCCTCCAGGAGCTGCTGGCGCTCAGGGTATACAAGGACATCAAGGTGTTCAAGGCTTACAGGGTGAGCAAGGAGCAAGAGGCGCTGCACAAGCTCCAAGAGCAGCTAGACCTATTGGCGCTGGTGATGCACCAAATGCCTACAACAATAGGACAGGTATCATTCCACCAGCGTTCCAAAACAATAAAAATCAAGTCTGGATTGATTTCAATGGTTCAGAGCAGTAAGTTTCATGGGCTGCCACTTGAAGATCATCTAGATCATCTGGATGATTTTGATAGACTATGCTCCCTCACAATGATCAATGGAGTGAGTGAAGATGGCTTCAAACTCAGGTTATTCCCTTTTTCTCTTGGAGATAAAGCGCACCAATGGGAGAAAAACCTGCCCCAAGAGAGTATCACCAGCTGGGATTAGTGCAAGAAAGCTTTTCTAGCAAAGTTCTTCTCCACTTCAAGAACTGCAAGAATAAGGAATGAGATTTCAAGGTTTGCACAGAAGAACAATGAAAGCTTTGGTGAAGCTTGGGAGAGATTCAAGGGTTACACATTGCAATGCCCTCATCATGGCTTCTCACAAGCCTCTTTGCTATCCACTCTCTACAGAGGAGCCTTGCCTAAGATCAGAATGCTTTTAGACACCGCCTCCATTGGGAACTTTCTGTGAAAAGATGTGGATGAAGGCTTGGAGCTGGTAGAGAATTTAGCTCAGTCTGATGGAAAATACAATGAGGGATTTGACAGAGCTCCAAGAAGTGCAAAGGATGAGTTGGAGTCTAGCAGGAAAGAAATCAAGTCCCTACATGAGAAGCTGGATTTGTTGCTAAGGGAAAAGAAAGAAGTTCACTTTGTGGGAGACATGGTTCAGCTTGATGATCAGGAACAATGCCAAGTTGAGGAGATGAACTACTTGGGCAACCATGGTGGTTACAACAACTATGGAAACTACAGACCCAATCCCAACTTGTCTTACAGGAGCAACAATGTTGCCAACCCACAAGATCAGATTTACCCTTAACAGCAACAACAAGCTGCCCCAAGACCTTTTGTTCCTTACAACAATCAAGGCTTTCAGCAAAGGAACAACAACTACCAACCTAGGGCGCCCTACAACCCTCCAGGATTCAATGCTCAGGCTCAAGGACAAGCTTCCTCCAGCTCTCAAGACACTGAACTCAAGACTCTCATGCAACAACCTTGGAAATGAACAAGAAGTTTGCAGTGGTCCACAACAAAATTGATTCAGTACATGTAGAGCTCACCAACAAGTTTGAAGGGTTGGCTGCAAGAGTCAAAACACTGGTGAACAACAAAGGCATAGCTGGTCCCAAGCCTCAAGGACAATTTCCTGGAAAACCAGAAGCTAACCCAAATGAGTTCTGTAATGCCATTGTCATAGAAGAAGAGAGCTTCTCAGCTGAAGAGGAAGCTATCATTGAAGAGTTCTTCTACTTGTTCACTGAGGACACTGGACCTTAAAGTGGGGGGGGGGGGGGGGGGGGGGGGGGGGGGGGGGGGGGGGGGGGGGGGGGGGGGTTAAGAGTTCTAAGAGAAGAACCCTTTGGATATGGGGAAGACTCAGATGAAGAAGAGTGGTGGACGCCACATGAAGTTGTTGACTACACAAATGACTACTTGATGGAAGCTGCTGATGATAAAGAAAAGGCTCAAGCTTCTGTCCTTCCTGTCTACCAACCAACCATCCCTTTTCCAGAAAGATTCAAGGAACAGCGAGTGCAGAAATATGAAACCCTCTATGCTGCTCAATTGGAATTGAGGGATTTGAATGGCCAAGAAGAGCTTGAGAAGCTAGGAGTAAAGGCTGGAATACCTGAGGTTAAGGAGCTCACTATCAAGAAACTTGGAGATCCAGAATGTTTTACTCTCCCATGTGAGCTTAAGGGGCAGACTTTCAAAAGCTGTCTTTGTGATCTTGGAGCAAGCATCAACCTTCTCCCATCCTCTACTTCTAAATCTCTTGGCTACACTCAACTCCAAGAGAGTAATGTGTCCCTTTCTATAGCTGATGGGACAGTGAAGACACCACTTGGGAGCCTCAAGGATGTACCAATGATGATTGAAGGAGTAACCATCCTCACTGATTTCTTGGTGCTTGATGTGGAAGGCCATATAAAGAATGCTATCATCCTAGGAAGACCTTTCTTAGCCTCAGCTGGAGCAGTGTTTGATGCCATGGAATGCACAATTGAGCTGAGATTGACCAGGAAGAAGGTTCTAAGGTTTGACTCCAAGGGGAATAAGCTGGAGATCGAGCAAGCCTTCTCAATGGACATCAAGAGCTGAAGCAGCTTGGGAAACATTGGCCAGAGTTTGAAGGCTACCAAGGGGAGAGTTTTGATGGCTGCTGTTTGCCAAAGTTGTTTGAAGACACCACTGAAAAGGAGGTCCTTGAAGTGGGTAGTTACAAGAATCTGAATGATATTAAGCTGGTTACTAACAAGGGAGAGGTGGTTTTACAACCAAGTGTCTCTAAGAGGGGAGGGTTTAGCTTCAAGCTTCAGCAGGAGGGGAATACTATGCTGTTTTCCAAGGTCAGGATGAATGGAACCTCTGCCAGAGTCAAAAGGAGCAAGCCACCACCAAGGAGTTCAAAGACTCCTTCTCCTCACCTCAACTATAAGAGGTAAGCAAAGTCAAGCTTAGTGACTTTAAACAAGCACACTTGAGAGGTAGTCCCATAGTATCATTTGGTATATATTATGCTTTCTAGTATCTCTTTTATGCTTTGTTATAGTGTATAGAAGCAGGATTTCGAATTAGGGGTTGAGAAAGTCTGAAAGGGACAAAGAACAAGCGTTTTCTGGCTGACATCGATCAAGTGTATGGGTCATGACAAGACCGATACACACATTGTTTTCATAAATATCGATCATGTTTGATCGATGTCAGTGGAGCCAGTCTATACCAGTCAACATGCTTGATCGATGTGGATGACCGAAATGTATCATCGATATGGAAAGAAGTTTCAAAGGCAGATACATTTCGGTCATCCACATCGATCAAGCTTGATTGATATAAACCCGCTGGACTAATTTTGGTCAAATGTATCGATCAGTTGGTGATCAATTTTATTCTCAGAAATATATCGATCACCAACATCGATCATACACTGATCGATATAAACCCAGCGGATGATTTTCGGTCAACAGCATCGATAATGTGATGACCGATATGATCCCCAGGAGGAACATCGGTCACTAGCATCGATCAATTATGACCGATACTGATATTTCGGTCAGTTACAACAGTCACTCGTGATCGATGTCCCACCCGAGGTAAGTACTTCAACTTTCAAAAAAATTTCCCTCCTTTGGTTTGGAGCCAAAGAGGTTTAAATTTACACATTGGATTCTTCCTGACCTCTTTCATAGCTTCTGAGCATTTTTGTTTTCGTCCCCCACTCTTTTGATTCCTTTGGTTCCCTCACCAACCATTGATTCCTTTGGTTCCCCATTTTTCTCTCTATTTAAACCCTTTGGAGATGGGGAAGACTCAGATGAAGAAGAGTGGTGGGCGCCACATGAAGTTGTTGACTACACAAATGACTACTTGATGGAAGCTGCTGATGATAAAGAAAAGGCTCAAGCTTCTGTCCTTCCTGTCTACCAACCAACCATCCCTTTTCCAGGAAGATTCAAGGAACAGCGAGTGCAGAAATATGAAACCCTCTATGCTGCTCAATTGGAATTGAGGGGTTTGAATGGCCAAGAAGAGCTTGAGAAGCTAGGAGTAAAGGCTGGAATACCTGAGGTTAAGGAGCTCACTATCAAGAAATTTGGAGATCCAGAATGTTTTACTCTCCCATGTGAGCTTAAGGGGCAGACTTTCAAAAGCTGTCTTTGTGATCTTGGAGCAAGCATCAACCTTCTCCCATCCTCTACTTCTAAAGCTCTTGGCTACACTCAACTCCAAGAGAGTAATGTGTCCCTTACTATAGCTGATGGGACAGTAAAGACACCACTTGGTAGCCTCAAGGATGTACCAATGATGATTGAAGGAGTAACCATCCTCACTGATTTCTTGGTGCTTGATGTGGAAGGCCATATAAAGAATGCTATCATCCTAGGAAGACCTTTCTTAGCCTCAGCTGGAGCAGTGTTTGATGCCAAGAAATGCACAATTGAGCTGAGATTGACCAGGAAGAAGGTTCTAAGGTTTGACTCCAAGGGGAATAAGCTGGAGATCGAGCAAGCCTTCTCAATGGACATCAAGAGCTGAAGCAGCTTGGGAAACATTGGCCAGAGTTTGAAGGCTACCAAGGGGAGAGTTTTGATGGCTGCTGTTTGCCAAAGTTGTTTGAAGACACCACTGAAAAGGAGGTCTTTGAAGTGGGTAGTTACAAGAATCTGAATGATATTAAGCTGGTTACTAACAAGGGAGAGGTGGTTTTACAACCAAGTGTCTCTAAGAGGGGAGAGTTTAGCTTCAAGCTTCAGCAGGAGGGGAATACTATGCTGTTTTCCAAGGTCAGGATGAATGGAACCTCTGCCAGAGTCAAAAGGAGCAAGCCACCATCAAGGAGTTCCAAGACTCCTTCTCCTCACCTCAACTATAAGAGGTAAGCAAAGTCAAGCTTAGTGACTTTAAACAAGCACACTTGAGAGGTAGTCCCATAGTATCCTTTGGTATATATTATGCTTTCTAGTTTCTCTTTTATGCTTTGTTATAGTGTATAGAAGCAGGATTTCGAATTGGGGGTTGAGAAAGTCTGAAAGGGACAAAGAACAAGTGTTTTCTGGCTGACATCGATCAAGTGTATGGGTCATGACAAGACCGATACACACATTGTTTTCATAAATATCGATCATGTTTGATCGATGCCAGTGGAGCCAGTCTATACCAGTCAACATGCTTGATCGATGTGGATGACCGAAATGTATCATCGATATGGAAAGAAGTTTGAAAGGGAGATACATTTCGGTCATCCACATCGATCAAGCTTGATTGATATAAACCCGCCTGACTAATTTTGGTCAAGTGTATCGATCAGTTGGTGATCGATTTTATTCTCAGAAACATATCGATCACCAACATCGATCATACACTGATCGATATAAACCCAGCGGATGATTTTCGGTCAACAGCATCGATAATGTGATGACCGATATGATCCCCAGGAGGAACATCGGTCACTAGCATCGATCACTTATGACCGATACTGACATTTCGGTCAGTTACAACAGTCACTCGTGATCGATGTCCCACCCGAGGTAAGTACTTCAACTTTCAAAAAATTTTCCCTCCTTTGGTTTGGAGCCAAAGAGGTTTAAATTTACACATTGGATTCTTCCTGACCTCTTTCATAGCTTCTGAGCACTTTTGTTTTCGTCCCCCACTCTTTTGATTCCTTTGGTTCCCTCACCAACCATTGATTCCTTTGGTTCCCCATTTTTCTCTCTATTTAAACCCTTTGGAGATGGGGAAGACTCAGATGAAGAAGAGTGGTGGGCGCCACATGAAGTTGTTGACTACACAAATGACTACTTGATGGAAGCTGCTGATGATAAAGAAAAGGCTCAAGCTTCTGTCCTTCCTGTCTACCAACCAACCATCCCTTTTCCAGGAAGATTCAAGGAACAGCGAGTGCAGAAATATGAAACCCTCTATGTTGCTCAATTGGAATTGAGGGGTTTGAATGGCCAAGAAGAGCTTGAGAAGCTAGGAGTAAAGGCTGGAATACCTGAGGTTAAGGAGCTCACTATCAAGAAATTTGGAGATCCAGAATGTTTTACTCTCCCATGTGAGCTTAAGGGGCAGACTTTCAAAAGCTGTCTTTGTGATCTTGGAGCAAGCATCAACCTTCTCCCATCCTCTACTTCTAAAGCTCTTGGCTACACTCAACTCCAAGAGAGTAATGTGTCCCTTACTATAGCTGATGGGACATTGAAGACACCACTTGGGAGCCTCAAGGATGTACCAATGATGATTGAAGGAGTAACCATCCTCACTGATTTTTTGGTGCTTGATGTGGAAGGCCATATAAAGAATGCTATCATCCTAGGAAGACCTTTCTTAGCCTCAGCTGGAGCAGTGTTTGATGCCAAGGAATGCACAATTGAGCTGAGATTGACCAGGAAGAAGGTTCTAAGGTTTGACTCCAAGGGGAATAAGCTGGAGATCGAGCAAGCTTTCTCAATGGACATCAAGAGCTGAAGCAGCTTGGGAAACATTGGCCAGAGTTTGAAGGCTACCAAGGGGAGAGTTTTGATGGCTGCTGTTTGCCAAAGTTGTTTGAAGACACCACTGAAAAGGAGGTCCTTGAAGTGGGTAGTTACAAGAATCTGAATGATATTAAGCTGGTTACTAACAAGGGAGAGGTGGTTTTACAACCAAGTGTCTCTAAGAGGGGAGAGTTTAGCTTCAAGCTTCAGCAGAAGGGGAATACTATGCTGTTTTCCAAGGTCAGGATGAATGGAACCTCTGCCAAAGTCAAAAGGAGCAAGCCACCACCAAGGAGTTCCAAGACTCCTTCTCCTCACCTCAACTATAAGAGGTAAGCAAAGTCAAGCTTAGTGACTTTAAACAAGCACACTTGAGAGGTAGTCCCATAGTATCCTTTGGTATATATTATGCTTTCTAGTTTCTCTTTTATGCTTTGTTATAGTGTATAGAAGCAGGATTTCGAATTGGGGGTTGAGAAAGTCTGAAAGGGACAAAGAACAAGTTTTTTCTGGCTGACATCGATCAAGTGTATGGGTCATGACAAGACCGATACACACATTTTTTTCATAAATATTGATCATGTTTGATCGATGTCAGTGGAGCCAGTCTATACCAGTCAACATGCTTGATCGATGTGGATGACCGAAATGTATCATTGATATGGAAAGAAGTTTGAAAGGGAGATACATTTCGGTCATCCACATCGATCAAGCTTGATTGATATAAACCCGCCGGACTAATTTTGGTCAAGTGTATCGATCAGTTGGTGATCGATTTTATTCTCAGAAACATATCGATCATCAACATCGATCATACACTGATCGATATAAACCCAGCGGATGATTTTCGGTCAACAGCATCGATAATGTGATGACTGATATGATCCCCAGGAGGAACATCGGTCACTAGCATCGATCACTTATGACCAATACTGATATTTCGGTCAGTTACAACAGTCACTCGTGATCGATGTCCCACCCGAGGTAAGTACTTCAACTTTCAAAATTTTTTCCCTCCTTTGGTTTGGAGCCAAAGAGGTTTAAATTTATACATTGGATTCTTCCTGACCTCTTTTATAGCTTCTGAGCACTTTTGTTTTCGTCCCCCACTCTTTTGATTCCTTTGGTTCCCTCACCAACCATTGATTCCTTTGGTTCCCCCATTTTTCTCTCTATTTAAACCAACAATCTCCTTCACTTCTCTTCACACTTCAATTCACTACTTCTCTCACCTAAAGCTCGAAATTCATAGTTCTCTCTCTTTTATTTGCTTTCTCTAAGTGCTTAGAAGCTCCACAAAGGTTTGCTTCATAAACTATTCTTTATTTGCTCTTAATCTATGCATGTGTTCAAAATCGCTTAGTATATGTCTTTAAGAGCAAGTTTTGATTTGTTCTAAGTGTTGTGTTTTGGTTTTGCAATGTGGGTTTGTTTAAGATAAGCAAGTTAGATGTTTAAGCTTTGTTTACTGTTCATCTATCTCATTACTTGCTTAATTATCATCTCTTTGCATGATCATCATCTCTTTTGCTTAGGAACCATTTTGCTAGATTCACATGCATAACTGTCTATTCTTTGTGCATTCTAGCTTATCTAAACTGTTAGCTTTTGATTTCCTCTAGCTTTATAGAAGTTTGATCTTGTTTCTAAGACTTGCTAAGCTTTTCTTTAGCCTAGAGAGTTTTCTTTTAAAAGCTTTCAGTTATATGGTTCTTCAGCTTTTGTTCTTTCACTTACCCTGTTTTCAAGCTTTTCTTTTGAAGGTACAATGGGGAGAACAAACATAGATGCTGGGAAAAAGAGAAAGGCACCACAGGAAGGAGCGACCATTTCACCAAGAGCTAAGAAAGAAAAGGGAAAAGGCGCTGCTGCTGAGACTTCATCCAAGGCCGCTGGAAAGAGGCCAGTTGGAGATAAAGGCGCCAAGCAGAGAGGCAAGGGAAAAGATGCTGAGGAGGACACGCCATCCAGGAGATACAGTGCTAGGGAACTCATGGAGGCATTCAGTCAATGCACCTTCAAGCCAACAAGATACTCATGCCCCACCACAATGACAGAGCTAGGGATCTATGAAGACTGCATTTGCCTTTTTGAGCACATGGGGCTTACACAGCTGTTACAGCCTCTTCCCTCCTATGAGCGCTTCACTCATCAGTTCCTCTCCACTCTCAAGGTGGTCAACTATGAGATGAGTGATCTCTCTGACCATGATGGATGGATCTCCTTCAAGCTTGGGAAACAGCGGTTTACAATCACCTTCCAAGAACTCTCTAAGGCGTTGGGGCTATGCAATTATTTTCAAAGAGGAAAGAAATTCTCAATACATGAATCACAGTACACAAAGCTATGGAAAATGATTGGAGTTGGGGAATTCAGAGCTGGAATTACAAGGAACCAACACTTGAAGCATCCTGCAGTTAGATATGCACAAAAGGCGCTTGCAAACACTTTCTTTGCAAAGAAGGAAACCTCACACCTAACTGGCAAGGAAAGAGACTTCCTCTACACCGGATTGTACACAAGTGTGGACACCAACGAAAATGCAACACCTATTGGTCCACCAAGCAAATTCCCTTGCTTTGTAAGACTGTTGATGGAGCAGCTGCTGACCTGATATACTCATATATTTAGCATATTTAGCATGCATTTAGTGTAGTTTTCATGCACTCATCTTGCATAATAGGCTAGTTTACACCATTTTAGGTCCTAGAGCACTTTTGCATTAGCATTTGCATGTTTTTTGCATTCTTGCATCATACTCAGGTTGTTTTGGACACATTGGAGGTGTGGAGAGTTCGTGGACATGCTAAGGATCAAAGAGGAGCTCGTGGACACTTAGGAGAAATCAGCCTTGCTACAAGGAAACCGAGATCGAGAGGTAGATCGAGCTAGGCAGGTCGATCTAGAGGAGATCGACCAGAAGATCAACTAAGCCCGAGTCATTCCAAGGATGAGATCGAGCGAGGAGATCGATCGTGAGTACGGATGTGGGCTATGTCATGCAGAATGAGAGCCAGATCGTGTTCACGACTCGATCGTCCAAGGATCGAGTAGTAGATTGAGCAAAAGGAGACGATCCACCAGAAGATCGAGCTAGAGATCGATCAACCAACTCGATCTCTAGCACCTTATCCGGCCAGCTCACTTTTGGCACGTAGTGAGGGGACCATTTTGGTTGTTTAGCCATTTTGGGCAATTTCTTTCCGATCCATTCATTCTGTCGAGAACCAACTTTACTTTTGCTTTTTTTCTTTTAGACGATTTTGCCATTGTTGAACCTTTTAACCTTTTAAGATCTCTCTACACTTGGGTAAAGAGGGGGAGGGTAAGCTTTTGAATGATCATAGGATCACCTTTGACGATGTGTGGATTGCAAGACCCAAGAAGGGTAAAGAAGCGGTTGTAGAGAAGAAGGTAGAGGAGGTTAGCAAAGAAAAAGAAGCTTATGTACCTCCACCCTACAAACCGAAGCTTCCTTTTCCTGGACGGTTCAAGACGCATAGATCAGTCTTTGAGAAGCACTTGAAGGATGTTGAGATCAAACTGCCTTTAGTTGATTGTTTGGCCATGATGCCAAAATGCGCCATGTTCTTCAAGGATACCCTTACTAAGAAAAGCAAGGAGAGTGAAGAGGTCTTGGTGTTGAGTGAAGAGTGCAGTGCAATCATTCACAAGGAGATAGTTCCTAAGAAGCTAGGAGATCCATGATCATTCACCATCCCTTGTGCTCTTGGACGTTTGAAGTAAAGTTGCTTATGTGATTTAGGAGCAAGTATCAATCTTATGCCTCACTCCATTGCAAAGAAGCTAGGCTTTACAAGGTTTAAGGAGTGTAGGATCTCTCTCGTGCTGGCTGATAGAAGTATAAGGCTCCCTGTAGGTATGCTTGAAGACTTGCCCGTGAGGATCAGTGGTGTGAACGTGCCGACGGATTTTGTTGCGCTAGAAATGGATGAAGAGCCAAAGGACCCTCTAATCCTTGGTAGACCGTTTCTAGCAACTGCTGGAGCCATCATTGACGTGAAGAATGGCAAGATCTCTCTACACTTGGGTGAAGACATCAAGCTAGATTTTGATATCAATGAAGTTTTACATAAGCCAACCATTGAAGGACAAGCTTTCTACATTGAAACATTGGATGAGTTAGCGGATGAATTGCTTGAGGAGTTAGCACAAGAGGATCACCTTCAGCTAGCTTTGACTAAGGAGTGTGGAGATTATGGCTTCCTTAATGAGCAGACCCAGGAGTATGTTCACATCCTTGATTCTCGCAAAGTTGTGAAAGAAGATGAAGCCGGATGCCTAGAGATCGATCAGTTAATCGACGAGATCACTCGATCCAGGGTAACGATCGACAAGAGAAGCAAGAAGGTTGGTCGATCCAGAAAAGAAATCGATGGGAAGATCGAGAGGGATAACTGGATCAGTTCAGAGACCGACTCAGCAACTCGATCTCCTGCTCGATCCATATCAAATCGAGTAAGTGAATCGAGAGAGTGCAATCGATCCGGACCAGAACGAGGGGAAGATCGACTGGATGACTTGATCTCTGAGGAAGCAACGGTTCAAGATAGCAGCCTGAAAGCTCATGATTCAGGTTCAAAAGAGGCTGATGAGGATGGCAACGTCAACATAAGGCACGAGGAGGAATGGAGCGAGCTGCTTACCCCAAAGGTGGACCTAAAGGAGCTCCCGAATGGGCTAAGGTACGCTTTCTTGGGATCTAATGACACGTATCCCGTCATTGTGAATGAAAATCAGTGTGATGATGAGTTAAACTCACTCTTTAAGGAGTTGAGGAAGTATAGAAGGGCCATTGGTAGTCTCTAAGTGACATCAAGGGCCTTTCGTCAATGCTTTGTACTCACAGGATTCACTTAGAGAATGAAAACACTTCTTCTATTGAACATCAAAGACGTTTGAACCCAAACTTAAAAGAAGTAGTAAGAAAGAGATCTTGAAACTGTTAGAGGCTGACGTGATATACCCTATCAGTGATAGCACATGGGTCTCTCCGGTCCATGTGGTACCAAAGAAAGGGGGTATCACGGTCATTAAAAATGAAAAAGATGAGTTGATTCCTACAAGAACCATAACCAGACATCGAATGTGTATTGATTATAGGAAGCTTAACTCAGCTATTAGAAAAGATCATTTTCCTCTTCCTTTTATTGATCAGATGCTTGAAAGATTAGCTAATCACCCATACTACTGCTTTCTTGATGGTTATAGTGGTTTCTTTCAAATACCAATTCATCCTAACGATCAAGAGAAGACAACTTTCACATGCCCTTATGGTACCTTCGCATATCGAAGGATGTCTTTTGGGTTATGTAATGCACCAGAAACCTTTCAAAGGTGCATGATGTCTATCTTCTCTGATCTCATTGAGGAAATGGTGGAAGTTTTTATGGATGATTTTTCTGTATATGGTGCTTTTTGTTCTGCTTGTTTGTCAAATCTTTGCAAGGTACTCAAGCAATGTGAGGAGACAAACTTGGTGCTGAATTGAGAAAAGTGTCACTTCATGGTGAAGGAAGGCATTGTACTTGGGCACAAGATCTCTGAGCAATGCATTGAGGTTGACAAAGCAAAGATAAAGGTCATGATGAGCTTAGAGCCGCCAGCTAATGTGAAGGGGATAAGGAGTTTCTTGGGTCACGCAGGCTTCTACAGGCGGTTTATCAAGGATTTCTCCAAGATAGCACGCCCCCTTACAAGGCTACTTTGCAAAGAAGCCGAGTTCGTGTTTGATGATGAGTGTCTTCACGCTTTCAAGACGATCAAGGAAGCTCTTGTTACTGCACCTATAGTGCAAGCACCAGACTGGAGTTTACCCTTCGAGATCATGTGCGACGTGAGTGACTACGCCATAGGAGCTGTGTTGGGTCAGAGAAAGGATAAGAGGCTGCACATTATCTACTATGCCAGCCGTACCTTGGATGACACGCAAGTGAGATATGCTACTACTGAGAAGGAGCTACTAGCTGTGGTATTCGCTTTTGAGAAGTTCAGATCATATTTGGTGGGCTCTAAGGTCGTTGTGTATACTGATCACGCTGCCTTGAGGTATATCTACTCCAAGAAAGACACCAAGCCGAGACTCCTAAGGTGGATTCTTCTTCTACAAGAATTTGATATGGAGATCAAGGATAAGAAAGGCATAGAGAATGGTGTTGCTGATCATCTTTCAAGAATGAGGGTGAATGAAGCCTTACCTTTGGATGACTCACTTCCTGAGGAGCAGATCATGATGGTCAACACTATTGTATGTGCATGGCTAGAGGATCAGTTTGAAGAAGTTTTGAGTTTCAAGGAAGAGAACCTGCCTTGGTATGCGAATATAGTCAACTACTTAACTTGTGGAGAGGAACCTACTCACCTAGACCACTACCACAAGAAGAAGTTCATGAGAGACATCTCTCATTACTTTTGGGACGAGCCTTACATGTACAAGAGGGGTGTAGAAAGCTTATACAGAAGGTGTGTAACAAGAGAAGAGGCAAGGGACATCCTTCTCCATTGCCACGGCTTGTCTTATGGAGAGCACTTTGCCTCTTTCAAGACGGCTACAAAGGTTCTACAAGCCGGGTTTTGGTGGCCAACACTTTTCAAAGAAGCTCACGAGTTTGTAAAGGCGTGTGAGGCTTGCCAAAGGGCTGGAAACATCACCAAGAGAAATGAGATGCCTCAGGTGCCAATCTTTGAAGTTGATGTGTTTGATGCTTGGGGAATAGACTTCATGGGACCGTTTCCATCTTCTTACGGCAATAAATACATTCTTGTAGCCGTAGACTATGTGTCTAAGTAAGTTGAGGCTATAGCTTCCCCAACTAATGACTCAAAGGTGGTGGTTAAACTCTTTAAGACTATCATCTTCCCACGGTTTGGAGTACCAAAGGTAGTGATCAGCGATGGGGGCAGCCACTTCGTCAACAAAGTGTTTGAGGGTCTCTTGAAGAAGTATGGAGTGAAGCACAAGGTAGCTACACCTTATCACCCTCAAACTAGTGGGCAAGTAGAGGTCTCGAATAGACAGATCAAGGCTATCTTAGAGAGGACTGTAGGAGTAACTCGGAAGGATTGGGCAAGTAAGCTGGACGATGCCCTTTGGGCGTATAGAACCGCCTTCAAGACTCCTATAGGTACCACTCCCTTCACTCTCCTTTACGGAAAGGCATGTCACCTCCCTGTGGAGCTGGAGCATAGAGCACTTTGAGCCGTGAAGCAAATGAACTTCAGTCTCAAGACGGCACAGGAGAGAAGGTTGATTCAACTCCACGAGCTTGATGAGTTAAGGCTAGACGCTTATGAGAGTGCCAAAATCTACAAGGAAAGGACCAAGGCGGTTCATGACAAGAAGCTGGTACTAAAGGAGCTTAAGGAGGGAAATCTGGTTTTGCTTTACAACTCACGCTTGAAGCTGTTCCCTGGAGAGCTCAAGTCTAGATGGAGCGGACCTTTTGAGATTAAAGAAGTTCTACCTTATGGAGCGTTAATTTGGTTGGCAAGAGTGGAAAGGCTTTCACGGTTAATGGGCACAGAGTCAAGCCCTACCTGGCGAGTGAATGCAGCAAGGAGAGCACTACATTGCTTCTCCAAGACCCACCTCTAGCCTGAACCAAGTAAAGTCAAGCTTAGGACGTTAAACAAGCGCACTTGGGAGGCATTCCCATGTCTATCTTTGTACATATTTCTGCTTTATTTTTGTTTCAATTTTATGATTTTTTAGTTTAAGTGTGTAGGTGATAGGATAAGGGAACCGGAGATCTTGATCTTGGAATCGAAAAGGACAAGGAAATGAGAAGTAGAGGCAATAGATCGAGTGCTAGATCGACTAATCCTGGCTCGATCTTTACTAGATCGAGCTAGTGAATCGAGTGGAGTCACTCGATCTAGATGTGATCGAGTAGACAATCAAGTGAGTCAGTCGATCATGAGAGGATAACCCACCCATGTGTTTAGCTTGAAATGCAAACGGGGTGTGGATCGACTGACCTCACTCGATCCTCGGGCTGGATCGATCAGTTTACTCGATCATGTCACTCGATCCTTGCCAAAACGACCTCCAAATCGATCATGTGGCTCGATCCAAGGAGAATGGCCTTAAGGACGTAGAATCTTGGAACGAGGGGGCATACTCGATCTAGGACTCGATTCACATCGAATCGAGCCCCTAATCGATCATCCCTCTCGATCGTAGCCAACATGGGCATGAGATCGAGTTCAAAATCGACCAAATTGACTCGATCTCATGCCGAGGTTAGTTAAATTTTTCCCTCCTCTTTTATCTTTCCCTCCTATTTTAAATTCGAATCTTGGTCAAGGCAAGCATCTTTGACCATGAAAGATGTGCCTTGACCAACTTTGTCAGAAAACCACTTGCATAGTCCATAGTTTTCTTGGCCTTTATATTCACATGCACCCACACTCTCTCATTTGTGTTCGAAATTGTTTTCTAAAAGTAAAGAGAGAGTGTGAGCTTTGTTTTAAGACTAAGAACTTCTTGCTTTCATCCTTTTCAAAGGTATTTTCGGTTTATTGCATTGCTTGTTTTAAATTTTTAGAAAATTTCCTTTTGTTTGATTAGGATGAATGTTAGTTGTTAAGGGATTAGGATAATTTTACGAAGTATCCAAATATTAGGGAAAATTGTTAGATTTGATCCTATCTACATATATTTTCTTCTAGTATTCAGATATAATTTTTATAAATTCCTTAAAAATCTAGGGCGTATGCTATGAATTTTTCCCTATTGCCCTCTCTTTCTCTTTAAAATCGCCGCCTATACTCATTCTTCTCTTTGACAATTTGTATCTCAGGTACCAATGGCACCAAAAGAAGCAGAGATGTGGCAACACAAGGAGAGGAAACTCAAGAAGTGGTTCAGGAGAGGGTTAGATGGACTAAAGAGGAGAAGAAGGCTAAGAAGAAGCTGGAAAGGTTGAGGTTCGAACCCACAAAGTTTGCAAGCCGAGACATCTTGGAGAAGTTTGGTTTGCTGAAGGACTTCGAGGACATGGGGCTAGCGTGTTTGTCAAGGATGGATTGCCCCACTTACCCCGAGGAAACTCTAGACTTCCTCTCAACCTTGGACTTCTCTTATGAAGATCCAAGCCTTCCAGCTCCTTCCAAGGGTCATCTCACTTTCAAGATAAGGAAGCAAGCTTACCACTTGACCATAGCCGAGCTCTGCCAAGCCTACGGCCTCAACGCAGCAGCCAAGCATGTGGAGTTCCCTCAGCTCAAAGCCGCCAATGATCTATGGCACCTGATCTGTGACGATGACTACAAAGCAAACACCGCCAAGATCAAGAAGGTCCGCAACCCCGCCAAGATACTCCCTCAAGCTCCTTGCCAACACCTTCAGTGGGCGATCCGTGGCTCCAACAGTGACAAGGAATGAGCTGTGCTTCCTCTTTCAAGATGTTAAAAGGATAGTATGCGACCGAGAGCTGAATGATGAGCCGATGGAGGATGAGCTTGGCAATGACATCAACTATGGTTGTATCTTGGCCTCTTCTTTGTTCAAGTACAAGGCGTGGGCCTTGAGATGCAAGGCGAGCTCAGCACTGATTGGAGGCTTCCTCACGCCGCTGTTTACACAAGTCAGAGTCCCTCTTCAAGACTTTGAGCCTTGCGCGGAGAGAGCCTACATGGACGAGCAGTACATGCGCAACACTGACTCCTTGGGTCCTACGCCAGCTCCAGGGTTCTATGCTTACCTGTTCACCAACTGTGAGAATGAGAAGAAGGTGTGCATCTTACCCAACCAAGAAGAGACGACCCTAGACTGCATGGGAGCCGTCGAGTTCTTGCCGAGTGATGAGGAGTGTTTTGCACCAATTGGACCCGCGGCTGCACCACCTCAAATCCCTTGTGCACCTTCAGAGTCGCCACCTTCAGATGCCGTGATGCCAGCGAGCTTCGATCTTCCAAAGCTTGATTATGAACCGAGGACAAAAGCCAAGAAGTTTCTTGCATCCGTGGTGGAGATTCAGTGGAAGGTGAATAAGTGGCAGAGCAAGATGATTAGGCTCTCATATTGTTGCTAGCTTTGCATTTTGAAGCTAGTTTTAAGCTTAGGATAGGGCGGGGATTCATGGGGTTGTTTGCTTTGGTTTCTGTTTGAAAAGATTTTGTGTTTGGGGTTTGAACAAAAGGGAAATGAATGGTTTTAAGTGGTAGCCCTTGTGTTTAATAATGAATGCTCTTGTTTAAAAAGAAGGTAGCTCTCAAAGAAAAGAAAAACAAAAAAAAAACAAAAAAGAAAAGAGCCAAAAGGCCAAGTTTAAAAAGAAAAAAAAAAAAAGAGAAGAGAGCTATCAAAAGTATTTAAAAGAGCTTAGTGTGTTTTTGGCCTTGCCACTAGCCTCAAAAAGGGTTTTAAAATGATGTTTTTATTGGGGTTTTACTTGGCGCCTTACCTTGTTGATGTGGGTAGTCGTTAGGAGGGTGAGCTTAAAAAGAAAAGAAAAATGAGAGAGAGATTAGGATCATTGTTAGTGTATATGGGTAGATGAGAGTCTAGTCATGTATGCATCAATTGTCTTTACCTTTAGCATTATGCATAAGTTCAACCTTCTTTGAGAGAACCCATTGCTTGATTTACCCTTATGAATGAGATCATTTTTTATCTCATAACCTTGTCCCTAGCCAAATGTATTCGATTTTAAAGTGCATAAGTGTGATTCACGGTTTGATCTTAATGAATGTTAAAGGATAGGATTCTTGGATTGTTTGGGATATGAGAGTCATGATTTGAGATTCAACATGTGATGAATATGGCTAAGTTCTTTGGAGTATGAGTTTGTGCATTGCAACTTATGATTACTAGGACCATTGAATTGATTCATTTGAAAAACACTTTTGCAAGGAATTTGAGCCTCCGTATTTAAAACCTCTCTTCCTTTCTTGAATTTTGTTTGCTTGAGGGCATGCAAAAGGCAAGTTTGAGAGAGTTGATATACTCATATATTAAGCATATTTAGCATGCATTTAGTGTAGTTTTCATGCATTCATCTTGCATAATAGGCTAGTTTGCACCATTTTAGGTCCTAGAGCACTTTTGCATTAGCATTTGCATGTTTCTTGTATTCTTGCATCATATTCAGGTTGTTTTGGACACATTGGAGCTGTGGAGAGTTCGTGGACATGTTAAGGATCAAAGAGGATCTCGTGGACACTCAGGAGAAATCAGCCTTGCTACAAGGGAACCGAGATCGAGAGGTAGATCGAGCTAGGCAGGTCGATTTAGATGAGATCGAGCAGAAGATCGACTGAGCCCAGGTCGTTCCAAGGATGAGATCGAGCGAGGAGCTCGATCGTGAGTACAGACGTGGGCTAAGCCATGTAGAACAAGAGCCATATTGAGTTCACAACTCGATCGTCCAAGGATCGAGTAGCAGATCGAGCAAAAGGACACGATCCACCAGAAGGTCGAGCTAGAGATCGATCAACCAACTCGATCTCTAGCACCTTATCCGCCCAGCTCAATTTTGGCACGTAGTGAGGGGACCATTTTGGGCAATTTCTTTCTTATCCATTCATTCTGTCGAGAACCAACTTTACTTTAGCTTTTTTCTCTTAGACGATTTCGCCATTGTTGAACCTTTTAAGCTTTTCTTGTTTTGGACTGTTGAATCGAGTTTAATCATTGAGTATTTGCTTAGTCTTTCTTCTTTAATCATGTTTAGCTTTTCATCCTTTGCATTTCCATCGGTTTTAATCATAAGTAGCGAGTAGTTTCTCTTTGGGTTTAAGGTTGGGGCGATTTAAGGGGTTTAAAGGTTTAAGCTTTGGTCTTTTTCTTGTTCTTAATCTTTTCTCTTCTTGGATTTGGGGCCTTAATGCTTAGGGAGTCTTGGAAAAGATCTCTATGATTCCAGGGCTTTCTTACCTTGACCGGATTCAGAAATCCCTTAAAGCCAAATCCAAGAGACTAGCTCATCCTTTCCCAAACGCAATGGATTCTTAGGGAGCTAGTTAGGCCAGTATTTGAGATCTTTACTTAATGTTCTTTGACCCATCTTTCCACTATACGCCATAGGTTAGGAGGAAGGGTCGAAGAAAGGGGTCATAGCATACGACATGGATGATCCTAGCTTAAGTTTCTTAAGGCTTAGAGTTAGCTCATCAAATGAGTAGATCTATTGTTTTTAAACCAAAAACTTGAATCTTTAACCCTCTTGAATATGACCCTCAACCTTAGATCCTCTTTTAGCATTTTTAAACCTCAAGTTATCATCTTTTAGTTATAAAGTTCGTATCTTCATTCCTTTATAGTCGTTGCTTTAAGTTGCTAGAAGTTCTCTGTTTTCTGCCTTTAGATCTCGATTTTTAGTAATTAGTAGTTTTGATTTTTAAATTCTCAGTTTTCTTCTAGTAGTTTTTAACCCTCTTCCAGGGATTTTAAAATAGTTTTCATAGACATTTGGTCATTGCATTTAGTTTTTGTAGAACTTCTCATCCATTTACCTTAATCTGCTTAGCTTTGCATTGCTCTTGCATTCCTAGTGTTCTTTCTACAACCCATGCTGGATTGACACCTCTTGCACTACACTACATCATAAAACATGTGCATTTGGCTTTGACAAAACAGTCCCAAAACATCTGTTTATCATGACCTAGCAGAGCTGGGTTATTAACAAAGGGAGAGGAATCAAGAGCTTCACATTGGAGGAGTTGTGACAGCCATACTCATGGCCTGTGATGTGAATCTTGAGGAGCATGCTGAAGATGCTCTAAGCCCTTCCTGGATAGACATGGACTATCTGAAGAGAAGGCATTACCTTGAGAAGAGTGTTCAATACAGGCATGTCTACCTATTCCTCAATGATCACCAAGAGCCAGTAAGAGTCCTTCTCCCTAACCCAAGGGTCACCTCCTTCACCACAAGAACCAACATCAACTTCATTTTGATTGAGGAGGAGCTCTACAAAGGCGGCCCTATCCCTGGAGAGAGAGAACAAGACAGTGAGGAAGCAGAAACTGAAGAGATTGAAGAAGAAGATGAAGGAGATCACCAAGGAGATGCTGCTGCTGGCGCTGAAGGCCAATGAAGAACCTATGAAGAAGATGAGCTTGAAGAAGAATAAGTGTTTAGATACACTTCAAGGCAGTTCCTTTTCAAACCCTATGAAGCACCCAGCCAAGGAGGCTCTTTGAAGGTTGCTCATGAGCACATCAATGCCCTCCAGAATGGTGTAAATAGCAAGACAAAGCCATTAAGGGAATGGTGAAAATGGTTAAGAGGAAGTTCAAGAAATACAAGGCTACATCAGCAAGAACTTCCCACCAAATCCATACTCATAAGCACACTCCTGATCAAGAAGAGCATCTACAACAAAATGAGCCAACTGAAGAGGAGGAGGCTGTTTGGAACCCCCATGGAAGACACTTTTTCCATGCACAACCAAGTGATCAATGGGGGACATGGGCACAACCAAGAGCCTCATCTTATAAGCCAAGTACCCATGTACCATCAGCTTGGGAACCAACTCCCACTCCCTCTAAAGTTCAGGAGACATAGCAATGGTGTCAACAAGGGAACTCTTCTCAAGCTTAGCAGTTATGGTCAAGTTGGGTTCAACCACCTCAAGAAGCAGATCATTCTACCAAGGTTTGTGAGAGGAGAAACAAGAGGAGAGCTATCAAGTCTCCTCAGACCTCTGGATAATCCCACCACTCCTACCACTGAACCAAGTACCACTTCCTCTCCACTGTTTATACCATTGCATCTTTTTCAGTTTTGTATTATATTTTGTGCTTCTCTCTCTCAATGCTTTCATTACACAAGAGACTGTGTAATTTAAGTGTGGAGGAGAGATTTGGGGTTTGACTTTGTGTTTTGTTTTCTTAGTTTTTCTTTCTATTTCACTTTGAGTCTCATGCATATCATGCATTCATGTAAGCCATATAAAAATACAAAAAAATCGAAAAAATTTGAAACTTTTTGCATTTTTTGCAAACCAAAAGAAAGAATGTAGTTGCATTTCATTCTTTTAGGATTGAGTCTAATGTTGACATATAGGTTGCACTGCATTTGCATAGGGCATTATGATGAGTTTTCCTTGTAAAGTGCTTAGTGTTTAGAGATAATTTCAGTGTTTAAGTTGCTAGTTGTTTGATGCATCATATGATTGCTCGAAGTTAAGGCTGAACCATGCTTAGATTGCTAGATTTGGTCTTCTCATCTCATCCTGAAAGCACTTGTTCTCTGAAAATCAACTCTATCAACTTGAACTTTAATTTGGACTTCTAATTATCATGTCTTATGCATTGAAAAGTGAATTCATGGCTACCATATACATATTTGGATCATCTTTTTCCTTTCTACCACTCTTGTTGATCCAAATAGCTGATCCTTATACTTATGGGACAGTTACATCCTCATCCTTAACCAAAACCTCCTTTTGAGCCTAATCCCTATTGTGAGAGCTGTGAGGCCTTTGCATTTCATTTTCGATTTTGTCTTGGCAAAAAGTGTTAGGAATAAGGCTGGCAATGATTAGCTCTCTTGTAGATATCAGCTTGCATCTTGAGCTTGATTCTAGGATAGGAGTTTTGGGGTTTAAAAGGGTAGTGTAAGTGGTTTGAACTTCATGTATACATGTTTTGAAAGAAAAGGAAAAGATCTGAAATGGTAGAAAAGGGGAAACAGTCTAGAATTATGGTTAAGTAAAGGGAAGAAAAAGCTCTAAGTACAAAAAAGAAAGGCGCCAGCAACAAAGCACAGAAAGGTCTAAGGAAGAAAAATCAGACCAGGAGCAATCCACCAAAGGTGATGAAGGTGCCAATACAACAAAGAAGAGCAAGTCCCAACCAAAAAGAAGCAACCACACAAGAAAAAAGAAGAAGTTTCCCCAGCCATGAAGAAGGGTAAAGGGTAGAGTTTAGGAAAGGGTAGACTTAGGGGTTCACTTTTGGGTTTAGAAGTGCTTAGGATTCATCTTTGGGTAGAAGGGAGCTTTGATTTGCATCCATAAGTGTGTTTTTACCTTTAGCATTTTGCCTAAGATGAAATCTTTTTCATTGAGTGCTCCCTTATGTTTATTAACCATTTGCTTAAATAAGATCATTCTTATCTCATGACCTTACCCTTTTTAACCAAATGTCTTCACTTGATTTGCATAAGCATGATTCATGGTTCTGATCTTAATTGAATGTTAAAGAGTTGGTTAATTTGAGCATTTGCCTAAGTTGAGATTTGAGATCATTTTGAAACATGATGAGCATGGCTAGATTCTTTAAAGTATAGCTGATTATGTTTGCATCCTACAACTAGGCACTTAAGGAATGATACCATCTCTTTACCTTTGCACTTTTGGAATCTGAATGCCCACCTTCAAACCTCACTCTCTCATTAGTTCTTATTTGCTTGAGGACAAGCAAAAGGCAAGTGTGGGGGTGTTGATATCTCTTGTATTTACACCATTTAGGACTGCATTTAGTACATGTTTTGGTTCTCTTTTGCATGTTTTCCCTTAGTTTTTATCTCATTCTCTTCTCCTTTTAGACTTAGGTTGCATTTAGGATATACTTTGCAATTTTCTTGCATTTTGGATGTTTTTAGGTGCTTTGGAGCTAAAAGGAGATTGGAGGAGCTTTGGGGATGATTCAGGATGCTAGCTGGATCAAAGGGAGAAAAAAGGATCAAAGCAGACAATCTCTGCAAAGGTTTTCGGTCAGAGCACGGAGAACATCGATCAAAGGGGTGACCGATACCAGATTTTCGGTCATAAGCATCGATCATCAGGTGACTGATACGAGCACATCGATCAACAGCATCGATCACTTGTGATCGACTCAAAGGTCCCAGATGATTTTCGGTCACCACATCGATCACTGCCTAGACCGATGGGATTTACATCGATCACCAGCATCGATCACTTATGACCGATGTAAACCCAGTCTGAAACCTATTTTATTTACACTTTCGCCATTATTCTAGGGCTTCCTTCTCTAGGCTATAAATAGCCTCTTTTCCTAGATTTTCGTCAAGTCTTGTCAAATTACTGTTTTTAAGCATTTTCTTTAAGTTTGTTAGACAAATCTTTTGCTTTATTTAATATATTTGAGTATTTGCCTTTAATCTTTCTTCATTCTCTCTTCTAATCATGATTAACATCCTTTTCTTTTGTGATTTGGTGTTAAACATGAGTATTAGTGAGTAGTTTGCTTAGAATTTCTAGATGTGGTAGATTAGGGGATTTAGGACTTTATTTAGGCTTGTTTAGTGCTTCAGTTTATGGATTCCTCTCTATTAATCTATTATTAATGCTAGATTTGTCTTGATCACACTTGTCTAGGTTGTTAGCTTTCTCTTATGCCCACCAAGTGTTTGATGAAATGCTGATCTTGTTTAATAGAGGATTTGCTCTCCTTGGCTCAAGATATTGACTGTTTGAGGAGCATCTTGACTGAAATAGAGTTGTTTATTAATGCTTTCTTAATGTTTTAGCACTAATGAGAGTTAGTTCTTGTTAAGATGTTTTCAATAAGGCTATTTTACAAGAGATTGGATCTAGTTTGCTTGATTGTGAACTCTATGTCTAGGAATCACCATTGCTTGCTTGTTTGCTTGATCAATGTAGTTTGAAACAGCCTTAGTTAGTCTATAAATTCCCCAAAGTCAATAACCACATCTAGGAAATTGCTTTTCTCTTATTTGAATCTCGGATTTGCTCTGTTTTGCTCTGTTTTGCCTGGTTAGTTTTGCTTAGTCTGCTTTAGTCTTTGCTCTCTTTGCTGCTTGATCATATTAGGATATTAGGTTGGTTGCTTGGGCAACAAAAACACTTTTCTGCTTGCTTGACTTAGAGATTTTTACTCTCAACTCTTCTGTTTTCAACTATAACCCATCTGGATTGATAAAAACCCTATGCTATACTACAACTGACTAGCACAAGCTTGGGTGATTGAATCAAGACCTCAAAAAGATCTTTTATCAGTATACTCATGAGTGTGGCTCTGATGGGATGCTTCTCCTTATGTAGCTTTGTTCTTCTTGAACTTCCCTTTAACCATCTTCACCAACTTCTTAATGGCTTTGTCTTGCCACTTACACCATTTCTGAAGGGTGTTGATATGCTCATGAGCAGACTTCATAGAGCTCTCTTGGCTTGGGCCTTCATAAGGTTTGAAGTGGAACTGTTTTAAGCTGTAACTCATCACCTCATCTTCATCAAGCTCTTCTTCTTCCTCTTGGGTTTCTCCTTGGCCTTCAGCACCCGCAGTAGTATTTTCATGGACTTCTTCTTCACCTTCTTCAACCTCTTCAGGTTCTGCTTCCTCACTAGCTTCTTCTCTATCTTCTGGAACAGGGCTGCCTTGGTAAATCTGATCCTCACTTGGGTTGAAACTAATGTTGCTCTTCAGGGTGATGGATGTAAGCCTTGGATTAGGGAGGAAGACTCTTGCTGGTGTTCTGAAGTCCTTGATGAAGTTGTAGACATGCTTGCCATTGATGCTCTTCTCAAGGAAGTGGCTCTTCCTGAGATAGTCTATATCAATCCATAATGGCTCCAAAGCATCATCTTCATGTCCCTCAAGGTCTACACCACTGGCCATGAGAATAACAGTCACAACCCCTCCAATGTGGATTTGTGGGTTCTTCACCTTTTTCCCTTTACTTAAAACCCAGCTCCTGTAGGAATAGAGCTGCTCCATCAGCATATACACATAACATGGGTATCCTTTCGGCGGCTGTAGAGGTCTTTCATCATCGCTGGCTCTTCCTGAGATAGTCTATATCAATCCATAATGGCTCCAAAGCATCATCTTCATGTCCCTCAAGGTCTACACCACTGGCCATGAGAATAACAGTCACAACCCCTCCAATGTGGATTTGTGGGTTCTTCACCTTTTTCCCTTTACTTAAAACCCAGCTCCTGTAGGAATAGAGCTGCTCCATCAGCATATACACATAACATGGGTATCCTTTCGGCGGCTGTAGAGGTCTTTCATCATCGCTGGTACCCACAAGTTCATACACCCCTTGGTATATCAAGCCTCTCTCCTTTCCTGTGAGGTATGTTGTTTCCTTCCTTGCATATAGTGTGTTTGCAAGTGCCTTGTGAGCATATCTCACAGCAGGATGCCTCAGGTGCTGATTTCTGGTGGTTCCAGCAATGAATGGACCAGCTCCAATCTCGCACTATAGCATGGCGTGTTGCTGCAGGGAGATATCAAACCTGTTCCACTTGTGGGCATAGGACCTTAGACCAAGAGCTTCAGCGATGGTCAGGAAGGTTAGGGTGAACTTCTGCTTGCCAATCTTAAAAGAGATCCGCCCATCTCCATTAGAAAGCTCACTCTCTTCATACCAAACCGCCCTGAGAGTGGAGAGGAACTGGTAACTGAGCTGTTGGTAGGAGGGGAGCGGTTTTTCCATGAAGTCTCCAAGTCCCATGTGCTCAAATATGGCCTTGCAGTCCATGTAGATCCCAAGCACCTTCATTGTGGAGGTGCAGGGGTATCTTGTGGGCTTGAAAACACATTGGTTGAAGAGTTCCATGAACTCTCTAGCACTAGGCTTCTTGTTTGGGATCTCTTCTTCAGCAGCTCTGCCCTTTCCTTTCTGCTTGGCGCCTTTGTCTCCAACTGGCCTCTTCCCAGCAGCTTTTGATGACTGTTCAGCAGCAGCACCCTTGCCCTTATCTCTTCTAGCTCTTGGAGAAGTGGGCGCTTCCTCTTGTGGTACCTTTCTTTGCTTCCAGCTGCAGTTCTTGATTTACCCATGGTACCTACAAAAAAAAAGCTTGAAGATACTATAAGTACAAGAACAAAAGTTTAAGAAACCAATAACTGAAAGCTTTAGAATGAATTTCTCTAACCTAAAAGAAGTTTAACTAGTCACCAAACAAGATTAAACTTTCAAAAAGAAAAAGAAATTCACAAGCTAACAGTTTAAACATGCTAGAGTTCATAAGTAAAAATCAAACATTTATGCATGTGAACCTAGCATGGTGGCTCTAAGTAAAAGATAAGATGATTATGCAAAGGGATATTAAGCAAGCAAGAACTGAGATTTAAGAACAGTAAACAATACTTTAACAGTTAACTTGCTCATTTTAAACATATCCACCATGCAGAACCAAAACACAACATCTCAAACTAAACAAGTTCTGTTCTTAAAACCATTGAAATGATAACTTTAAACACATGCATTCATTAAGAACAAAAGATGAACAGTTGAGAAAGCAAACCTTCGTGAAGCTTCTGAGCACTTAGAAAAGATAAATAAAAGAGAGAGAGAGAGCTAAAAATTTTGGACTTTGGTGAGAGAAGTAGTAAAATGAAGTGTGAAGAGAAGAGAAGAGATTGTTGGTTCTTAAAGAGGGGAGTGGGGAACAAAAGGAATCAAAAGTGGGTGGGGGACAAGAATAAAAGTGCTCAGGAGCTCTGCAAATTGTCAGGAAGGAGCCAAACTTTGAATTTAAAGCTCCTTGGCTCCAAGCCAAAAGAGGGAAATTTTTTTAAAAAATGAAGCACTTACCTCGCGGGGCTATTGGTCACATGTCACCGATAGGATTGACCGAGAGGGTGCCTATTGATCAAAAGTGATCGATAGCACTAACAGAAAGCTTCCTTTAAATCCTATCGGTCTCTAGCTTGATCGATACACTGACCGAAATATATCCGATTGCTTTGTATCGGTCACTCTCTAGACCGATAGAGTGACAAAAAAACAATCGATACATTTTCATCGGTCAGTATCTGATCGATAGCTAGACCGATATAATTCTCACTTAGCAGACTCCTTTCCCTATCGATCACAAGTGACCGATAGGTTGACTGGTGCATTCTGGCTCTACTACTATCGATCACAAGCTGACCGATAGCATGACCGATATGGTCTGTGTCAGTCTTGTCTTGACCGATACTGTGATCGATAGTAGCCAAAATGCACATGTTCTTTGTCCCTTAGACACTTTTTTAATTCCCAAACCGAACTTCTGCTTCTATACACATCAACTAAACATAAAAATAAACTAGAAAGCATAATATATACAAATGATACCATGGGACTACCTCCCAAGTGTGCTTGTTTAAAGTCACCAAGCTTGACTTTGCTTACCTCACTAGTGGAAAGAGGTTGATGGAGCTGGTGCTCCTACCTCTTTCTTCTGGTAGATCTAAGGGCCCACTGACATCAGCTTCTTTTTATCACGAGCTGACTTCCTGTTCCTCTTCTTTTTTGACACGGTGTGAGTGAAGGCTTCACTCCCTTGGTGATCAAACTCTCATCCTCATTCAAACCATCTTCAAGTTTCAACACAGTATCCAGCTTATGTTCTGGCTCATCAGGGAGAGTGTCACTCATCAACATGCTCATTGTGAAGCTCATAGCATGCTTCACATGCTCTGGAAATTGTTGTTGTTCACTTTCCTCTTCAATGTTCATTCCACAAAAGACTAATGAAGGACAGACAATCTTGTACTCATCAACATTTTTCAGAATAATAGAGCCTCTCTTGAAGTCCAGTTGAGCTCTTGCTGTTGCCAAGAATGGTGTTCCTAGAAGAAATGGCACCTCTCTTGAATATGTCTTCTCCATAACCAGAAAATCTGTTGGCACTAAGCAGTTCCCAATTTTCAAAGGGAAATCTTTCACCATACCTAAAGGTCTTGTTGAGGTGTTATCCACAAAGGTGATAGAGGCTTTGCAGGGCTTCAGTTTCTTGATTCCTAAAGTCTGGCTCAAGTGGAGACACATGACATTCACTGTTGACCCTGAATCACACAAGGCCCAAACATTGTCTAGGATCTCTAGTTCACAAGTAATGAGGAACTTTCCTGGATTGGGAAGCTTTGTCAGTGTCTTCAGCTCCTTGCTTCTATTCAGATCAGCCCCCACATTCTCCAGAATTGGCTCCACTACTTCCAGCTTGTCAAAGACTTCTTTGAGGAACCTGATCTGATCCTTCACTTCAAGTAAAGTGGTTCCATGGGGAAACTTTATTCCAGCATCTTGTATGTCTTTCTTGAACTTTGTGTAGGCTTCCATCCTAACATTTGTAAAGTGCATTGTGGGGTAAGTGACTGGTGGTTTGTAAGCTTGAACTTCAGGAGCTTTACCCTTCTCATTTCTGCTTGAGGAGCTGCCCACTTGGCGATCATATAGCTCCCTGCAGTCTTCAGGATTTTCACTAGCCAAGACCATCAAAGCATGGTGTTCCTCTACAAGTTCTTTGTCAGCTTCACTGAGCTCTGGTTTGGCTTCCTCTTCTGGAGCAACTAAGGCTTTCTCAGCCTCTTCCTTCTCAGCAGCTTCTTGTGCTGCTCTTTCTTGCTCTTCTTCTCTGTTCAAGCTGACATCTAGTCCTTTAAGGAACTTGTCTACAGTATCTGTAGCTTCTTGATCATCAATGTTGGAATGGGTGACCTCTCCCCCCATACTCAGCTCTTAACATGTCCACATGTAACAGCAACTCTTGAAGCATAATGCCAAGCTCTTCCAATGAAGCATCTTCATTAGTAAATTCTTCATCCTCTTCAGCAAGTAAGTGACAGAATTCCTGAGGAATATGCTTACTTGCTTCATGGAGAGTACCTTCGGAGCATGGTGCTGCTGCAACTCCTCTGTTGTCTTCTAAGACCCGTGTCCTTGAATCCCAATCATCAAGCTTAGTAAGCTCATCATGAACAGAGTCTAGTTTGTTATGCAACTCAGCATATCCCTGGTTCATCTCCAATATTTCAAGGAGTTGTAACTGGAGGAATTGAGTGAGCATGCTCTTGGTATCAGCTGCACCATAGGTAGAGTTGTTGTATTGACCTTGAGGGTGAGCAGGAGTGGGTGCAAACTGTGGGTGGGTAATGTAGCTGTCTGCAAAGTAGTTCATAAGCAGAAGCTCTTGGTTGAAGTTGTTGCACCTTGGAGTTTCAAAACAGGGCATCTTCTGTACTTGTAGAGATGTACCTGAAATGAAAATACTTGAAAAGGAGTGAGTAACCAAATAAAACTAAAAACTTGATCTTAAAGACTCTACAAACTCTAATGATTCAAACAGAAAACCCAATTGGCAACGGCGCCAAATTAATACTAGAGGTTTTGCACTCTTTCTCAATCACCCCAGTATATGAATTAGTTGTAGTATAGCATAGGGTTTTATGTCAATCCAAAAGGGTTTTGTTGAAAGCAAAAGAGTTGTGAACAGAAATCTTTAAGTCAAGCAAGCAAAGAAGGTTTTTGTTGCCTAAGCAACTAAACTAGCAACCTAAAATGATCAATCACCAAAGAGAACTCAAAAGAGACAATTCAGTAATGATCAAAGAAGTAAAACAGAGCAAATAAACATAGTACTAAAGGAAATTCGAAATTCAATAAAAGAGAAATCAAGTTCCTAGATGTGGTTATTGACTTTGGGGAATTCAGAGACTAACAAAGGTTGTTTCAAACAACATTGATCAAGCAAATAAGCTTGCAATGGTGGTTCCTAGACATAGAGTTCACAAACAAGCAAGCTTAGTCCAATCTCTTGTAAAATAGCCCTTTGCTAACACACCTTAACAAGAACTAACTCTCCTTAGTGCTAAAACATTTAGCAAGCAATAACAATCAACTCTATTCATGTCAAAATGCTCCTCAAACAACCAATCTCTTGAGCCAAAGCCAGCAAATCCTCTATCAAACAAGATCAGCATTTTATCAAACACTTGGTGGGCATAAGAGAAAGCTCAAATCCTAGATAAGTGTGATCAAGACAAATCTAGCTTAAAAACAGATTAATAGAGAGGAACCCATGTAATTAAACACTAAACAAACCTTAATCAATTCTTAAATCCCCTTAATCTACCACATTTAAGAACCCTAAGCAAAATACTCACTAATACTCATGTTTAACACCAAATCACAAGAGGAAAAGATGTTAATCATAATTAAAAGAGAGATTAGAGAACATGTGTTATGCAAATACAAACTTATCTTTATACTTATAAAGCACAAGTCAGTTGTCAATTGTAGATTTGACATGTGTTTTTTTTTATTTTTTAATTCATTTTATTATGTTTTTTTGTTAAAAATAATTTTCTTTTAGTACCAATTACAGAAAAAATAACTGTATTTTATATTTACAATCAATATTGGAGGTTGTACGTGAAATATTCATTCTCCACGATCAATTGTAGCTATCTTTTTCTCCACATCTCCACTTTCTCTGAAAAACAAGATAATTGTTCTCTTCAATGTTTATACTTTCCATGACAACAAATATTTAGGGACAAAATTATTTCATCTTCATTAAAATTAAAAAACTAGATATCTTCTCAAGTTTAATTTTGGTTACGATTTATTCATATGAGTGATGAGTTTTCTATCTAAAGCTCTTCACATTCTATATCAATTCTCACTGATTGGAGGTAATGCTTTGCTCTTTTTATTTCTTTTCTATTTTGATTTATGCACAGTTTGTCTCCGGTAAGAGTTTTCACATGTATATTTAAACATTACTGATTTGACATAGGTCTTTTCTCGCTATTAAATTTTTCCGAGAAGCTTCAATTTATGATAATCATGTCGCAATACATAGAAATAACGTGTTATTGTAATAAAATTTAGCTTAAATTCATTTGTTTGTGATTAATCAACCATAAGTGTTTCAATGCTCATCTCCTTCTTCAGACAAGTCAAAGTTAATTTATGTCAAAAATGTCAAAGTTAATTTATATCTGTAATTTTCTAGTTGTATATAACTGAAATTTAGTTTTATTTATAAGAACTTAAATTCCCATGCTTAGCATGGGAGATAATACTAGTATTAAATGAAGCAAGAAATTTGTCTTACAAACTCAGAAAAATAACTCAAGAACACTGTTATGACATGACTTGTCGAAAATCCCAGAAAAGAGGTATTTATACATAAAAAAAGGAAGCCCTTAAGTAATGGCAAAAGTGTAATAAAAGACAGGCTCGGACTGGGTTCCTATCGGTCAGTTGTGACCGATAGGGATGATCGATAGGGATCCTATCGGTGTAGAAGATGACCGATAAGGTGACCAAAATATACACGGTGCACTTCTATATGTCACTTCTCTGACCGATAGGTCTGGTCGATAGCCCTTCTATCGGTCACTCCTTGACCGATAGGCCTTGTGTCTTGATCAATAGGCTCTGCAGAGATCCTCTGCATTGGTCCCTTTTGCTCCTCTTGGCCCAGCTAGCTTCCTGGATCATCCTCAAAACTACTTCATGCTCCTTATAGCTCCATATGTACCTTAAAACATCCATGATGCATAGAAAATGCAAACTATATTCTAAATGCAACCTAAGTCTAAAAGGAGAAGAAAATAGGACAAAAAATAAGAAAAACATACAAAAAAGAACCAAAGCATGCACTAAATGTAAGCCTAAATGGTCTTAATACAAGAGATATCATATGTACACTGGTTTCTTTTTCAGAATTTGGTACAAGGAAGTCTTAGGAACTATTTATTATCGAAAACTACATTAAATATATATATGCTATATGTTGTAGATACAACTCTAAGCGTTGGCCAATTTAGTTACTATAATTAGGAACTAAGAATGACTTGCTAGATCAGTAATGGTAGATGCATTAAGTTTTGATTTCAATAAGAATTGCGTTATCCTGATTTATTTTTTAAAGAGGGTTCTATAAAAATGGTTATTACCTTATGAAACTTTTTGTTTTACTTTTTTAAGTGTGAACATTTGTTTGTAACCTGGGTACTTGCATGCTTTCACAAGTATTAAATTTTTACTGATTCTGGTTCATGAATTTATAGAAAATAACATTTTTGTTAATGCAGTTGCTAGATGCTATTACTCTCAGAAAAAATGGCAAAACCTACTACGATAAAACATCTCTAGTGTCATGCATTCATGAATCCTGAAAAGGTTTTTTAGTTTGACAAGAGAAATCTTGACTCAGGTTTAATTAATGTTCCACCACCCTCATGACTCTTCGGTTCTTGCTCTACTATTCATTGTTATATCAAGTGGATTTATGTTGCTGAATGAACTTGCAATCCCATTATTTACTATACTTGGCCATTGATGATTTATAATTCTTAGCTATTTGGTTTGTGTCTTTGTCCTTGCAATATATTATAAGGAATATTTGTTTGTGAAGAGTGACACTGCCGCTCGGAAGAGTTGAGTTGATAATTTTTGTATAGGAGAAAATTTCACATTTGTTAAATTTTTGTCTGTGGTTTAAGAATAATGGTTATAGACAATTTTGGTCAGATTTAATATAACAACACAATCAACATTTCCAATTTCCGTAGAGACTTAGTCGCTAGTAAATGTTAGTGTATTATTAAGTCATATGCGGTCTTATGTTTGTGGTTTGTTTAGGCTATGGTGTTGAGTCTGAGCGTTGTTCATATGACGAGGAAGTTCTACTTACGGCTTCACTATGTCTCTGAAGAAGGACTTTTGCAAGTCTTAACTCAATCCCTCTCTAATCAGATGTAGTATAGATGAGGTTTATCAATTCATCTAAGAGCTAGAGTAAAAGAGATGCAAGGCACTAACTAACCTTAACCATGTATAATGAAGAAAGATGATTCTAACAACCTAAGTGATCAAAGATCAAATGCACAAACAAAAGAAATACTAGCAAGTCTAAAACAAGTAATCTAATGCAAGAAAGTTAAATGCAACAGAAATTAAAGAAAGCAAGAGCGAAATGAATTGTAAGATGAGAGAATGAAAGCAAAGTGCAATAACTTGAGATGCAAGGCAAGAAATGGACAAAAGCAAGCAACTAAAAACAGAGGAAAACAGAGCACAAGATGATTAAATTCAAAGAACAATAAGGCGCTGATTCAAGGCTAGAGAGAAGATAACTTGGGGATTACTTAGTATCAAAGTTAGGGTAGTCAAGACCATTAACAAGCAAAGAACATGATCAAGCCACTAAATCAATCAATCTGCAAACAGAACAGAGATGTCTAAGTTAAGCACATATCAGACCCACTTGTGATGGCGTATTTGTGCAAAACCAGCATGAAAACACAAGACTCTTATAGACCAAACATGCTACCTAAACGCCAATATAATCATCTAGGAGAATGTTCTTAACAAAGTTCTTTCAGGCATTTAAATAAACACTTGTGATGCAGCAAACACCTAAGATCAGTTTCACCCTAAAAGAGTTACTAAGCACTAAGAACAACTAAGCTAAGTGATCTAAGCATGAATCAAACCAAAACTCCCTAAGCTATCAACTAATCATCCCCAAATCTGCTCCAACCTCAAACCATAAGAAACTACTCACAACACATCATGAAGTCAACAGAAACAAGCAGAAAAGACAGATCAAACATGAATAAACAATAACTAGAAGGAAAGTAAAAAAGGAAGTGAAAAACTTTATTAAAAGAGTGATCTTGAACAAAATCACATCAAATCCCATCTTGGGTTTCCCCTCAGGTCGAAAATAAGATAAAGAAAAAGATAAGTGCTAAGAAAAGATATGGTTTAGCTTAATAAGCCAAAAAGATAAGGTTTGACAAAAAGAAGAAAAATCTTGGAAAACTCTCGGCGTTCACGCATTGGGGTGCAAGGGAAGGTGTTCTGCTCGATGCGGTCAGCTCGATATCGAGGTGGGTTCTCGGTGTTCTCCTTGATGCTACACCTTGATATGCCCGGTACATTCGTATTGGCCTGTATGGCATGCTTAGCTCGGTGCACTACCCCGGTGCAGTCTCAGAGTCCTTGGTCAAATCCTTCTTCCTCATCCCATGTTTCACATCGAGCAAGCTTCACGGATGTCCTGCTCGATGCTGGACCTCGATATGGATACAGAGTTTGCAAAGCTGCTTCTTTGGCATCTCCTTCGAACATGAGTTGCTTCCATCTCCTTTCCAACTCCAAAACTCTCCCAAAAACACCTGAAAATCACCATAAACATGCATATGCATGCAGATGTATGCATTCTTAAACTAAATGCATGCAAGGTTGACTATAAGTGCAAATGAGTCTAAAATGCTATACTATGATGCAAAAACAGAGGAAAAGATGCATGAAATGCAACCTAAAATAGTCTAATATAGCTAACTATCAACACCCCCACACTTAGCCTTTGCTTGCCCTCAAGCAAATAAGAGATTAAACATGGTGATCAGGTTTTAAAATGGGAACTTATATCATTAAAGTGCTAACAATATATCAAAATGATGTCCATGTTTCTAGTGCTTGAATGCAAATGAAAGAACTGTACTCTAAAACTTAGCCACACTCATCACAAAATAAAAGTGATTCTCAAGTTATCAATATACACAAACTCTCAAATCACTTGACTTTTTTAACATTCATTAAGCAAGTAACCAATGGATCAAGTTTGTGCAAAATAAGTGAAAGCATTTGGTTCAAGGGACATGGTTTATGAGATAAAAATGATCTCATTCATCATTGGCTCAAAGAAACAGGGGATATCTCATATGAAATGAATCTATCTTAGGCAAAATGCTAAAGGTAAAATCACACTTATGCATGCAAGCCAAAGCTCTCTTCTACCCTTTCCAAAAGGTTATCCTAATTAAGCCTAAGTCCCAAGATAAACCCCTACATCTACCCTTTCCCAAAGCTCTTTTGATCTTTTTCTTGTTGAAATGTGGGGAACTTCTTCTTCTTTTGCTTGTGTGGCTGATTTCTTTTAGAACTTGCTCTTCTTTGTTATATAGGCGCCAATTTTCATCACCTTTTTGGTGGATTGTTTGGTAAGATTTTTCTCCTTTTGGATGATCTTTGTAAGCTTGTTGTTGCTGGCGCCTTTTCTTCTTTGTAACTTAGAGCTTTCTTCTTTTTTACTTAGCCACAAGATACAATCATCTTCCCACAATATTATTTTCTTCATGAAACCACTCCCACTCTTCTTTTCTTCTCAAAAGATACAAACATTTAAAGCTTAAATCACTCAACTCTACCCTTTTCCAAACTCCTATCCTAATATCAAGCTTAAAATGCAAGTTGATGTCTACAAGAGAGCTTTTCCTTGCCAGCCTTATTCCTAACACTTTTTCCAAAGATAAGTTCGAAAATGATAATGCAAGGCCTCACAAACTCTCACAATAGTGTTTGGGTTTAGAAGGAAGGATTGGTTCAAGGTAGGTTAACTGTCCCTTAGTGATGAGGATCAGCTAGTTGGATCAACAAGAGTGATGAAAAGGAAGAAGATGATCCAAATATGTGTATTGGTAGCCATGCAATCACTTTCAATGCACAAACAAGATAATTCAAAGTCCAAATTAAGGTTCCACTTATATAAAGGTCAATTCAAATCAAGCAATCTTCAACTTCAAACAAGAGTTTCAGAATCATAAATACAGTGGTTCAGCCTTATTTAAAGTGTTTCATCAAATGCATCAAAAGACTAAGAACAAGTGCATCATTTTCATAAACCACTAGAATTTTCAAGGATGTACTATCATTGCACCCATTTTAAACAAGCAAGCTACAACCTAAGTGAATGCATGAAGTCTAAGTCCTATATAAATGCACATGAATACTCTGTTTTTAAGAAATCAATTTTCAAAAAATTTCATAATTTTAATGATTTTCTATGCCTTAAGTGCAATGCATGGTTGTCTAGCTATATGTAAATGCAGTTATAATGAGAATGCAGAAGGTTAGTTCAAACAAACCCTCCCCCACACTTAGAATACACAGTCCACTGTGTATTAGAAATGCAAAAGGAGGCAAACCACAATTTAAAAATGAACTGTAAAAGAGAAGTGTAAAGAGTAAAGGATGAGGAAGGTGTGTACTTGCATTGGAGGTTGGAGGGGTGGAGGATGGATATTCATCAGTGAAAATGATCAATGGGGCTCATTGGATCGAGGCGTCCTTGCAGTTTGGTGTTTTGAAGAGCATTCGTCCAGATCAAGTTGGGCCTTTGGTGTTCTGCTCGATGTGGCACCTCGATGTGATCTCGCTCGAGCATCCTACTTCGGGGGCGATTGCATCGAGCAAGTATCTGGAGGTTTTTCTTGATATAGCGATGTGATCTCCATCGTGCAATCTGCTCAACGTACAGGCTGCTTCTTCCTCGAGATAAACTACATCGGACAGGTTTTGCTCGATACGGCACCTCGATGCATAAACAGAGTTTTGATTTTCTTGGTTCTCCAATTTGTTTGACCAATCTAATTATCTTTTCCACCCTGAAAACACTTAACAAAAATATCAAAAGTAAAAGGAAAGCATATTTACATAGATAGTCATGGGATTACCTCCCAAGTGTGCTTTGCTTATGGTCTCTTAGCTTGACCTTCTTTACTTTTCTAGGTGGGAACACTAAGGAGACTAAGGTCAATCTCCATTGCTAGAATCTCTGAGGCTAAGTATGGCTTGACTCTGTGTCCATTGACTGTGAATTCTTTTCCTTCAGTATCCAGCAATGTGATTGCTCCATAGGGAAGAACCTCTTTGATTCTATATGGCCCTTTCCCTCTTGACTTGAGTTTTCCAGGAAAGAGCCTCAACCTTGAGTTGTAGAGAAGAACCAAGCTGCCTGATCTGAATTCCTAGTGGACTATCTTCTTGTCATGGAAAGCTTTAGTCCTCTCTCTGTAAAATCTTTAAAGTCTCATAAGACTCCAACCTGATCTCTTCTAACTCATAATGCTGCATAAGTCTCTTTTCTTGAGCGCTCTTAATGTCATAGTTGAGCAGTTTGGTTGCCCATTGAGCTTTATACTCAAGCTCTACTGGAAGATGACAAGCTTTTCCATACAACAAGCTGAAAGGGGATCTTCTTATTGGTGTCTTGAATGCAGTCCTATAAGCCCAAAGTGCATCACTAAGCTTGGCGGACCAGTCTTTCCTTGTGATCCTTACTGTCTTCTCGAGGATGGCTTTGATCTCTCTATTTGAAATCTCAACTTGACCACTGGTTTGTGGATGAGAAGGCATTGCTACTTTGTGTTTGACTCCATGCTTCTTCAGAAGATTATCAAAGACTTTGTTAATGAAGTGACTTCCACCATCACTTATCACTACTTTAGGCACACAAAATCTTAGAAAGATTACAGCCTTGTAGAGCTTCACAACAACAGAAGAATCATTTGTTGGACTTGCAACAGCCTTAACCCATTTGAAGACATAGTCAACTGCCACTAAGATGAACTTGTTGCCATATGATGAAGGGAAAGGTCCCATGAAATCAATTTCCCATACACCAAAGATTTCTGTTTCAAGGATTGGATTCTGAGGCATCTCATCCCTCTTGCTTATGTTTCCTTTCCTTTGACATGCTTCACACCTCTTGATGAACTCGTGAGTATCTTTAAAGATGCTAGGCCACCAGAATCCTGCTTGAAGTATCTTTGTAGCTGTCTTGAATGTCGCGTAATGGCCTCTATAAGCAGACCCATGGCAATGGGAAATGATTTCTTGTGATTTTTCTTCTGCTACACATCGCCTAAACAGTCCATCTGATCCATTCTTGTACAAGTATGGATCATCCCAATACAGTTTAGATAAGTCTTTGAAGAACTTAGCCTTGTGATAAGGCTTTTGGAAGGTGGGAAGATGGTCTGAAACCAGATAGTTCAGGAAATCAGAGTACCAAGGCAGGTTCCTGTCTTGCAAGGCGGCTGCTTCATTCCAGTTCTTCAGCACTTCGTAAGCCATAAGCTGTTCTTCAGGAAGAGAGTCATATATAGGAACAAGATCTTCAATCCTTATTCTTGATAAGTGAGCCACTCCATTTTCTATTCCCTTCTTATCAAGTACATCGAGATCAAACTCCTGAAGCAAAAGTATATATCTGACCAGACGTGGCTTTGTATCCTTCTTGGCATAAATGTAGTGAAGTGCTGCATGATCTGTGTTGATTATGACCTTAGAGACGACCATGTAGCTTCTGAATTTCTCAAATGCCAACACAACTGCTATCAGCTCCTTCTCTGTTGTAGTATACCGAGTCTGAATGTCATCAAGAGTGTGGCTTGCATAGTATATAACATGTAATTTCTTGTCCACTCTCTGACCAAAAGCTCCAAGTGCATAATCACTAGCATCACACATTATCTCAAATGGCAAACTCCAGTCAGGTGCCTGAACAATGGGAGTACTCACAAGCGCCTCTTTGGTGGTCAGAAAAGCTT
The DNA here is from genome assembly GCA_911865555.2 of Thlaspi arvense. Classification (NCBI taxonomy): domain Eukaryota; kingdom Viridiplantae; phylum Streptophyta; class Magnoliopsida; order Brassicales; family Brassicaceae; genus Thlaspi; species Thlaspi arvense. The sequence continues at coordinate 46,623,997 of OU466862.2, forward strand.
GCATGCAGTCATCATCAAAGACAAACTCTGTCTCCTTGCACAACAGCCTAGTGAGAGGTCTTGCTATTTTGGAGAAATCTTTGATGAACCTCCTATGGAAGCCTGTGTGTCCCAAGAAACTTCTGATCCTTTTCACCGATGTTGGTGGAGCCAGATGCATCATTACTTCTATCTTGGCCTTGTCCACCTCTATCCCTTTCTCAAAGATCTTGTGCCCCAAAATGATTCCCTCATTGACCATGAAATGGCATTTCTCCCAATTCAGCACCCGATATGTGTCTTCACATCTCTTTAAAACCTGACAAAGATTAGACAAGCAAACGCCAAAGGAAGATCCATAGACACTGAAGTCATCCGTGAATACTTGCACCATCTCTTCAAGCAAATCAGAGAATATAGAGGTAACACATCTTTGAAATGTTGATGGGGCATTACACAGTCCAAATGGCATTCTTCTATAAGCAAAAGTTCGATAAGGACATGTGAAGGTGGTTTTTTCCTGATCGTTAGGGTGAATTGGGATTTGGAAAAAACCACTATAGCCATCTAAAAAGCAGTGATAAGGATGATTTGCCAATCTTTCTAGCATCTGATCAATAAAAGGTAAAGGATAGTGATTTTTCCTAGAAGAAGCAGAGTTCAATATTCTATAGTCAATACACATCCTATGTCCTGTTATAGTATTAGTTGGGATAAGCTCATCTTTTTCATTCTTAACAACCGTGATTCCTCATTTCTTAGGCACAACATGGACTGGTGAGACCCATGTGCTGTCAGAGATAGGATAAATCACGCCTGCATCAAGGAGCTTTAAGATTTCTTTCTTTACAACTTCCTTAATGTTTGGGTTTAATCTCCTTTGGGGTTCAATAGAAGTTTTTGTCCCATCCTCTAGATGAATCATGTGAGTGCAAAGGTTAGGAGACATGCCATTGATATCATCAAGTGAATACCCAATGGCTCTCTTAAACTTCCTCAGCTCTTTAACAAGAGCACAGGTTTCATCATCACTGAGGTGTTCATTGACTATCACAGGATATGTTTCTTTAGGTCCAAGAAATACATACCATAACTCCTTGGAAAGTGGTTTGAGGTCTAGCTTAGGTGCCTTTTGCTCTCTCCAGTCTCTATCTCCAAGATCTGCTCCTGGTTCGCTAACAGTAGCTCCACTGGCTTCTTGACTTATTGAATTCACAACTTCCCTCCTTTTGCTTGACAAAGGGCTCATGGTGAGTATCTACCTTAGCTTCCTTCAACAGCTGCTCATATTCTGCTGCTTCTTCACTCAAATACCCATACTCTCCTGGTGCTTTGATTAAAGCTGTGCTCAGATGATCTTTTGCATGCAGCTCTTCCATCAGTTCAGTGCTCAAGTCTTCCATGATATCCACGCTGAAGATCTGCCCCTCTATCTTGAGCTTCTACATGACTTCGTTTATGTCATACTTAAGGATCATATCCTTTCCCAAATGCAGCTCAATCTTGCCACCCTTGACGTCTATAACTACTCCAGTGGTGGCAAGGAAGGGTCTCCCAAGTATTAAGGGGTCCTTTGGATCAGCATCAAGCTCCAAAACAACGAAGTCAGTAGGGACTTCAGTACTTCCAACTCGGACAGGAAGGTTTTCAAGCAGTCCAATGGGATGCCTAACAAAGCAGTCAACAAGCACAAGAGTTATCCTACTTGGTCTAAAACTTGTGAATCCTATGCGCTTGGCAGTAGTGAGAGGCATCAGACTTACACTTGCTCCAAGATCACACAAACAGTTGTTGAATACGAGAGGTCCAATGGAGCAGGGTAATGTGAAACTTCCAAGATCTCCTAGCTTCTTTGGTTGAGGAAGCTGATGTATGATGGCACTAACCACATGAGTGAGAACAGCCATCCCTTGCATTTTTTTATTTGTATGTTAAAGAACAAGTGAAAAATATCTATTCATCGTGTAAAATATCCCGAATAGATCGAAAAAACTTCAGTACATATATATTTAATCTTCATCACCAAAAGTTAAAATTATATTAAATAAAATTACTTTTTACTAAAAATAATAAATAGATATTTATGTTGGTTATTTTTCTTTATTGTTATTCAAAAAACAATAAGTTTTTAACTATTAAATTAACAAAAAGACAAAGGAAAAACATATTTGATATGGTTCATTTTCGTGTTTATACCATATGGATCCAGTTTGTAGCTAGTGTCAGTTAAGATACTCGAGTCTCTTTGTCGCTAGTGATCAAGATTATCTTAGGTAACAACCAGAAACAGATCGCGTTTCTCAGTGTCACTAAGAACATAATTGGGCTTCTGCAGTACCTTTGGAGTTTAGTAATATCCTTTTCATTTCAATTCTTTTTGTTTTTGGTTATATTTCTTGTTTGTATTGTGGTTCTTTGTTATGTAATGATAAAGATGATTGGGACAAGATATTGTCATGTATATGGTTATTTATATGATACAATAAGTAAGTATACAATTTTTAGATTAGATTTTACTTAGGAATCCGTTACTCAAGAGTACGAGAAAATATTGTATCGATTGTGTAAACTATGAATGAATATGATTTGGGACAAGGATAGATTCAACTCCATATGATTAATGAAATACAGTCAAGAATATATATGCGTTCAATTTATGTGTCATAGTAGTATTAAAGGATACTACAATTACTCTTCTTCATTTATAAAAGTGCACAATTTTCATATCTAGGGTTGAAATCTAATACATTATACATGTGTACTATGTTCCTTTCTTTCTTAATATACAACAAGTGCTAACTCTGTAAGAGATTTAACTTCCACAGCTGATCTTAGAATAACGAGAGTTCTATAAAGATGTTTATCACTTTATAAAACTTTTGGTTTTACTTCTTTAAGTGTGAACATTTGCTTGTAACCTGAGGACTTGTATGCTTTGCCATTTTACTGATTCTGGTTTTTTAATTTATAGAAAGTAACAATTTTGTTAATGCAGTTGTTAGTTGCTATTACTCTCGAAACAAATGGCAAAACGTACGAAGATAAAACATTTTTTGTGTCATGCATTCATGAATCCTGAAAAGGTTTTCTGATTTGGCCAGAGAAATCTTGACTCAGGTTTAATTAATGCTCCACCACTCTCATGATTCTTCGGTTCTTGCTCTACTATTCATTATTAGATCAGTGGAAATATGTTGCACAATGAGCTTGCAATACAATTATCTATTATTTTTGGTTATTTACGGTTTACATCTCTTAGCTATTTGGGTTGTGTATTTGTCCTTGCAGTATATTTATAAGGAATATATTTTTGTGTAGAGTGACACTGCCGCTGGAAAGAGTACAGTTGGCAATTTTTGTGTAGGAGAAGATTTCACATTTGTTACTTTTTTGTTTCTGCTATGGGAATAACGGTTATAAATAATTTTGGTCAGATTTGATATAACAACACCAAATTAGCATTTCCAAATTCCTCGGCTGTGTTGCTGGTTGCTACCTCTCACAGCTTATCATAATTAGCTAATCATAATTACGGTTCAAAACTCTAAACCATATTTCGCTTTCATATCAAAAACATAAATGTTTAAAATAAGCTATTTTTCAAGAACATTGACAATATTATAAAGCAAGCCAGACCTACCATAGAGACTGAGTCACTAGTCAATGTTATTAGTGTATTATATTATTCAGTCATGTACGGTGTTATGTTTTTGGTGTGTTTAGGCTATGGTGTTGAGTCTGAGTGTTGTTCATATGACAAGGAAGTTCTACTTACGGCTTCACCGAGTCTCCAAAACTTGAAGATATATCGATTTTTATGAAACAAATATCAAAGCAATTTTTACTATATTAATTGTATTATTGAAAAATGAATAGCCTAGAGTTTGATAATTTACATTACATAACCATCTCTTATGAACTTTCGACATATATTCCTTTACACACACTTTGTGTATTCCATGAATATTAAAATACATCTTTACATAGTAATATGTGTGTTGAGAAATAGCTTAAACATTAACCCTTTTGAATCTTGTGGAAAACAACTGGGAAACCTAATCTTAATCTAATACTTATTGATATATAAAGCCTTATGACCTCCTAGGAGTCAAGTTTGTGAAATCAAATGTCTCCGAACAATAGTTTATAGATAGAAAAATAAAAGAATCTAATTAAAAAAAAAACAAAAACAAATCCCTTTAAACAAGAAATAAAAAGTAATAATTCTCTCTTTTTATATATATAAGTAGGGTTTATAGTTTTCACATTTGAATTAACATTTTTCTTTAACCTTTTATGATTTGTAATAATCTTTAAAAAAGAAAATCTAACAGCACTAAATGGCCTAGAATTTAAACTTTCACATAAGTATTACTTCAATTAGAATATGGAAAGTTTTTTTCCAATGATATTATTGGCTAAATATATTTATAAATATAAAAAACATAATTAGGATAGATAATATTGTAGAGTTAATATAAACTTTTTATTTTCTAAGTCAATGAGATTATATATATATATATATATATATATCCTCTACCACTTAAGGTTTTATTATTTACTATTTGCACAATAAAAACACCAGAAAATTAAATATTTTTTATCTATCTTCTAGTAATCTGAGTGTTGGACGAAGAGAAAAAAAAAAACTCAAACTATTCTTTATCACTTTTTGCGTAGCCAATTTTGCATAGCTCTGTCTCAATCCAAATATTATATTTACTCATTAGGACTTTTGTCTTATTATGTATTGCACCACATCATTTTTGATCCCTAACAATATTGAACGAAGTGTTGCAGAAACTATGTGGTACAATACATAATAGGACAGAACTTGGAAGGAATGAAATTAATGTTTCGATTGGGAGGGATATATGTGAAACAGGCTATACAAAAATCACATCAAGAAAAAAATATGATACCCACTGTGGATCTATCTTTTGTTTGGACCAATTCGACATCATTCCTTCCCCGTTTTAAGAATTTTCTTATGTACCACTTTGTATTATTTGTTTTATCATTTTTTTTACTTGTGTATCGAAGAGCAAGTGAAAAATATATAATCATCATGCTTTTTGAAATCTGATGTCACTGTTCTTTTTGTAGAAGATCTCGAGTAGATCGAAAAAATTTCTATACATATTTATTTATTCTTTATAACCAAAAGTTAAAATTATATTTAAAAATTTACTTTTTGACTAAAAATAAATCATAAATATATGTGGCTCTTCTTAGTGTCACTAAGAACCTAATCGGAATCTTCTGCAGTACCTTTGGAGTTTAGTAATGTCCTTTTCTTTTCAATTCTTTTTTTGTGGTTATAGTTCTTGTTTTTATTATGCTTCTTTGTTTTGTAAAGATTAAGATGATTGTGACAAGATATTGTTCATGTATATAGTTAGTTAAATGCTAAAATAAGTAATTATACAGTTTTTAGATTATATTTTTCTAATGAATCCTTTACTTAAGAGTATCCGAAAGTATTGCATCGATTGTGTAAAATATGTATGAATATAATTGGGGACAATGATAGATCCAACTGCATAGGACTAATGATATACATTAAAGACTATTTATGCATTCATTTTATTTGTCGGAGTAGTATGAAAGGATACTACAATTACTCTTTTTCATTCATTAAAGTGCATAATTTTCATATCTAGGGTTGAAATCTTCTAATATATTATACATGTCTACTATGTTCTTTTTTCACTGAATATAAAACAAATGTTAACACTGTAAGAGTTTTGTTAAAACAATGCATTTCGCATTTTTGCTATAATGATATCAAATAATTCTCGTTTTGCAATAGTTTTATTTCATACACAAAATCACGGCGAGGGACGAAAGACATGTAACTGTGGCGTATGTGTTAAAGGAGAGAATTATACTAATGCATCCGATGAAGCTGATTTCTACGGGTTCTTAACTGATATCATACAACTTGAATATGAGGGGTTAGTCGGTTTGAAAATCATACTTTTTAAGTGTACATGGTATGATCCTGTTATTGGTAAAGGCACTCGGAGGAGCAATTGTGGAATTGACGTTCGTTCATCAAGAAGATACAATAAATACGAACCATTTATTCTAGGTACGTATACATAAATGTCAATATCATATATATATATATTTATTTATTTATATTTCTATATATTGATATTGCACAGCTTCTCAAGCGGATCAAGTTTGTTACGTCCCGTACCCATATACAAAGAAACCAAAGCAGTCGTGGTTCAATGTTGTAAAGGTGAATCCGAGAGAAAATATTTCAGGAGAATACAAAAATAAGGAACCGATTGTTTTGCAACAAGAAAATGATGATGCTGTACTTTTAACTACAATTGACAATATTGAAGTCGGAAATTTGGTACAAGAGGTAAACCCAATAGATCTCGATTACGATGTTGGAGATGCAGAAGATGAAGATGAATTACAATGTAATGAATCATCCTCTGATGATGATGATAGTGAAGATGAAATTTACTAATTTTGCTATCACTTTGTATAATAAATGTTTTAACTTTGTGAAATATTAAGATCTAATATTTAATTCTAAACAAAAATCAAGAATTTTATTAAGTGTTTGGAAACCAACATCAAAATTTAAAACAAAAATCAAAATTATTCAACTATATTAAAACCAAAACTTAAACAAAACTAAAATTTTAGCAAATCTATTTATACTTCTATATATATTAATAACAAGTTTTTGAAAATTATATATCAAATTTCATCTGAAAACTATTTTCCTAAACTATTTTCCAGCGTCTACACATCATCACTCTCAAGCTCAGAGTAATCAATCTTTGGCAGCTTACAACTTCCATAGCGAAGACGACGATGAAGTACCGCCACCTGAGCTGGTTCTCCAGGAAGACCTACAGCGTCTGTTGAATGCCATCCTTCTGGTGCCAGGCCGTGAAAAGTTTACCACTGTGCTATCTCCCGAACTGAAGCCAAACACAACTTGGTATGACTCTTCACCCTTTTCTTCTCTTAATAAGTTTGAGTCTTAATATTTTTATGCAATCGACTCTGTGTCATAGATTATAAATATGTGATTGATGATTGTGTCTGAGTTTTATTGCTTCTCAAAATTTTCTTCACTTCTCTGCGTATGCTTTTGTTATTCTCTTCTTAGCTTATCTGTGTATGTCCTGTAGTTTAACTGTGAAAACTATTTGATTTGTTTTGTAAGCTAAGCATTGTTGTTTAGATAGATATAGTAATCTTAGTACTTGGCTTTGTTTGTTCTCAGTAATGTGTGGTTTCTCTTTTTTTTTCTGTTATTTCAACTTTCAAAATGGTCTGTTGTTAGTGAAACAAATAATGTGGTTCTTGTAGTTGCAATATCACGAGGTCAGTAGTATATTATAAAGCTCATCAAACGGTTGGTTAAGATTAAAGCTAAAGTGTTCTGTATTTTTGTTTTTGGTTGTCTAAATTTTTGGCATCGAAGATATAGTTGAATCTTAATGTTTTTATGCAATCGACTCTGAGTCATAGATTATTAATCTGTGATTTGATGATTGTCTGAGTTTTATTGCTTCTCAAAATTTTCTTCACTTCTGTGCATATGCTTTTGTAGTTTAAGTGTTAAAACTATTTAATTTGTTTTGTAGGCTAAGCATCGTTGTTTAGATAGATATAGTTATCTTTGTACTTGGCTTTGTTTGTTCTCAGTAATGTGTGGTTTCTCTTTTTTTTTTCTGTTATTTCAACTTTCAAAATGGTCTGTTGTTAGTGAAACAAATATTGTGGTTCTTGTAGTTGCAATATCACGAGGTCAGTAGTATATTAAAAAGCTCATCAAACGGTTGGTTAAGATTAAAGCTAAATTGTTAATATTTTTGTTTTTGGTTGTCTAAATTTTTGGCATCGAAGATATAGTTGAAGATTTGATAAAAATGTGTAATGCTGAACGTGCTTACTTATTTGCTTAGTTGAAGATATAGTCTCGTTAGTTGGTTTCTTTTATTCACTTATTTGCTTACTTTTACATATTGTTTCTTTGTTTAAAGGTTTGATCGTGACAAAGGGTCCATGGTCCGAGAGATTACTGAAGTCTTTACAAACAAATTTGATGGTCCCTATTATAGTTGGACAGTTGTGCCTCAGGATAGACAAGAAAGATACTTTGTTGAATTCGCGGTAAATGTTTATCTCCTCTAAATTTCCTATATATGTGTTTGCTTCTATTGTTTTCACTAATGAATCTAATGTCTTCGAAATGTAGAAACCCCACACGTGGGATCCCCTAATCTCAGGGACAGTTCAAAGGGAGTTCGTGAAGATATGTAAACGCCGGATGAAGGGCATGGTTAGCACTGTGCGCAGAAGTCATAAACGACCAACTTGGATTGAGCCCCCACTCTGGACAGTGATGTGCACCGAGTGGGACACAGAATTAGCAAAAAAAAGAAGCAAAACCTATTCTACTGCTCGTTTGTCTGATCGCAAAAGTCTTGGTCCTCACAAACATTTATCTGGGCAGATGTCGTATACACAAATCCAACAGGAAATGGTAAGTTACATTTACATATCTTACAATTTCTATATCTTTAACCACTGCTAATTTAAAATCTTTTCATTATATGTAACATTTCAGGAGGAGCAGTTAGGAAGACCTGTGAGTATTGGTGAGGTTTTTATCAAGACCCATACAAGACCGAACGGAACATTTGTTGATGCAAAGGCGAAGAACATCGCTGAAATTTATGAGAACAACGTCAAAGCTAAGTTGTCCGAGCTGGATGCAAATAATTCAGAAACTTTGAATGGTGATCCTCAACGTCGCCATCTCTCCATAGGCGAGTACTACGAGCTATTTCTGTTGGTAATATACATTCTTCACTAACTGGTTTGATTTTTCAGTCTGTTATTTATCTTACACACTCTACATTATAACTTGTTTTCTTTTGGCAGTCCACTTTCAGGGATGAAAGAGGACGTCCTTATGGCTTTGGAAGCCTCAATAATTCTCATGTTAATGGCAAGCGTAAGGAAAGCTCTTCATGCTTTATGACGTTCGAACAACAACTAGAAGAAGCTAAACGTCAGATAGAAGAGCAAGCTGCTTATAATACACAGCGTGAAGTAGAGAGTTCCCGACAATTGGCTGAGCAACAAAAAGAGATCAAGCGCTTGTCATTGGTGGAGCAGTTCTTCCGTGAGACTAATCCTGAGTTTGTAGACTTTATGGCTTCTCAACCCGCTCCATCATGTGCAGGTTCGACCCAAAACACAGCTCCCTCTCTCGTTCTTTCTTAATCCACTGCTTTTGTACTTATGACTACCTTTGTATTGTACTGACTTAATGTTTTGGTAACTCCATTGTTGGAGTTTTGATCTGTAGACTTAATGTTTTGATAACTCTATTGTTGGAGTTTTGTTTGTAGAAAATGGTTTATATATAAATTATTTTGTATTTTGTATATTAGTTATTCTAAATTTGCAGATTTGAGTACCAAAACAATTACTAATTTTGTAGATTTGAGTACCAAAAGAATTACCAAATATAAAATTTAATAAACAAATAAGTCACTATTTAGTCATATATTAGTCACTAAAAAATTGTAAAATTGTGGTATAATAGTCGCTAAAAAATTACCATTTTTTGTATCCATACTATGTTTAGTCGCTCAATTGTCGCAATAAAGTCGTTAACTTAGTCGTTAAATAGTCGCATTTTAGTCGCACTTTTAAAAACAAATTAGTCGTAACATCGTCGGTAAGTGGTCACTATCATTTAGTCGCTAAATAGTCGCGTTTTAGTCGCACTTTTAAAAACAAATTAGTCGCAATATTGTCGGTAAGTGGTCACTATCTTTTGTGACTATTTTCCAACTAACTAGTGACAACAAACTGAAATCGCTTATTAGTCGTAAGATAGTCGTAAATTTACGACTAATATGCGACTGTTGAATTTTGCGACTAAGGATTGGTGACTTCTCTGATTAGTCGCAAAATAGTCGTAAATATCATATTTGCGACTAATAAGCGACTAATTTTGCAGCCATTAATTAACAGTTTTCTTGTAGTGTACGTACACTGGAATTTTTTAGAATTCTGTACGAGAAAGTCTTAGGAACTATTTATTGTTGTAGATGCAGTTCTTAGTATTGACCGATTTAGTTACTAAATTTTAGAATTGAAAACGATTTGCTAGATCTGTAACGGTACTCGTATCAAGTTTTGATTACATTTAAAATTATCCTGATTTATTTAAGGTAAGTTTCACAACTAATCTTAAATTAAGGAGAGTTTCACAACTGGTTATCACCTTATGAAACTTTTGGTTTTACGTCTTTATACACATTTGCTTGTATTGTGGGGGCTTGCATGCTTTATTTACAAGTAACTTTATTCTTACTGATTCTGGTTTTGTTATATTTTAAGAAAGTAATTAACAGTTTTGTTAATTCAGTTATTGGTTGATATTACTCGTATGAACAATAAAACATCTCTTGTCTCATGCATTTATGAATCTTGAAAGGGTTTAAAGGTTTGACTGGGGCAGTGTTGGCTCAGGCTTATTTGATGTTCAATCACTCTTATGATTCTTCGGTTCATGCTCTATTATACAACGTTAGACCAGTGGAAAAAAGTTGTAGAATGTACTTGCAATCTAGTTATTTATTATTCTTGGATATTTACGGTTTACAATTCTTGGCTATTTGATTTTTGTCTTTGTTCTTGTAGTATTTTATTAGGAATATTGGTTTGAGAGGAGTGACATTACCGCTGAAAAGAGTAGGAGATAGTAATTTTTGTACAAGAGAAGATTTCACAATGTTACATTTTTGTCTCTGGTATAGGAATACGGTTATAGATAGTTTTTGGTCAAATTTGATATAACAACACCAAAGTATTTGTTTCAATAATCAGCATCTCCAATTTCCTCGGCCATGTTGCTTGTTGCTACTTCTCAAAGCTAATCATAATTAAAGTACAAAACTCGAAACCATATTTCATTTTAATATCAAAAACATAAATGTTTAAAATGAACTATTTTTTCAGCTATAGTTTATAGTCTCTGTTTTCCTCTTCATAAGAAAACTCTTTACTTCCAAGAACATTGACAATGTCAGAAAGCAAGTCAGACTTACCATAGAGAGTCGCTAATTACGTGCACTCTTATGTTTGTGGTTTGTTTAATGGCTATGATGTTGAGTCTGAGTTTTGTTTATTGGACGAGCAGGTTTTACTTAAGGCTTCACTGAGTCTCCAAGATTCGAAGATAGTGTTGGCATTTTACATTATTTTGTCTGTATAAGAAAAATGTGTAAGCAATTTCTACAAAACTGATTGTATTATTGAAAATTGATTAGCCTCGAGTTTAATAATTTACATTACATGACAGTTTTTTATGAAGTTTTGACCTATGTTACTTTAAACATATTTTATGTTTTCTACGAATATTAAAATACATTATTACATAATAATTTCTTAAATAGATAGGTTTTTATGGATCCTTACGTAATCATTATCAAAGTAAATATAATGGGATATGCTAGTAATAGGGAAGGATGGTAAAGCGACAATATTAACAAACACATGTGTAATATTTCTATTAGTATGATTTAGAGCAAATGATAGGCTGCTTGTCAATGTGGTAGTAGGATTTTTACTAGGCAATTAATCTCTAGTACTCATGTCATCATAGTATTTAAGATGTGAATCTAAATAGGATTTGTTGTGAACACCAAGAATGCATAAATGTTTTTAATCCAAGCAAGATCACTAAAATTGTTTCTATAAACCTAAATGAACAAGAAAGCAAGACTTACAACAAGTAAACTCAAACACTTAAACAATAACACTCAAGCAAAGCAAAATCAGAGTCGTTACTAAACAAGCTTAATCAATAAAGACAAATAGTTCCTAAGATGGGGTAATTGAGTTAAGGTGAATGTTTGACTGATCAGTGATGTTTATACAATCATAATAATGCTAATTCTTAGGCATAGAACTCTTAAACAAGACTAATCCACTCATATGGCACTAATCCCTTTGTTAATTACCTAATCAAAATTTAATTTTTATTACTGATAAAGCAATCAACAAGCATTAAAATTCAGTTCTATAAAGCCAATAAACACCTTAGACATATATTTCTGTAGGCTAAGTATGCAAATCTCATAGATAATTCATTCAGACATTTCATCAAACACTTTCAATGCATGAAAAGACCTAAGTTCTAAACCAACATGATCAAGGCATATTTAAATTAAGAACATCAAGTAAGAAAAGATATGAAGGAATCAAATCACCATAATCTATCCATCTCTAGACCCTAATAAAACTACTCACTAATCATGGTGATAACCATAAAACTAATGATAGAGGACATAATTAATAAAGGTTAAGAAGAGGTTAAGAAAACTGTACTAAATTTGGAAGAACAGATGAAAGATCCAACATAAAAAATAAGAAAAAATGTTTAGGTCTAAGGAGGCAAGAGATAATGAAAAGTTTAGGGTTTTTGGTCTCTAAAAACATATGTATGTATAGCATAAGAAGTCAAACTGGATTGATCAGGGACAAAGACACGTGAAATATTTCTATTAGTTGGTAATATATGATTAAGAGCAAGTGATAAGCTGCTTATGAATGCTGATGTGACATCTTCTCATAATAATTGTAAAAACTGGTGTAGATGACTTAAGAAATCCCAAACTTCTCTTTTTGTTTAGTTATAGATATATAAAATCCTACAACCATGTAGAATTCAAGTTTTTAGAACTAAATACTACCAAACAGTATTTGTACATAGAAAAAGATATCTAAAGAAAAGGCAAAGAAACAAATCTCTTCTTCAACAAAAAAAGAAAAAAAAAAAACTAATTTCTCTTGTTTAGTAAAATTAATTCTTTTTTCGTAAGAGAATGATCTATAGGTTTCACACATCGGTCCAAGATAGGAACAATATAGATTTTGGTACTCTAAGAGAGAAACTCTATCCTTGTGGAGTTGATGCGTGCCAGAAGATACAAGAAAATGAGATGGAAGATGAGGAGCAACGTTTTGAGGATGAAGCCGAGGACGTATCTGAGGAAGATATACAAGCGGATGATGGATATCCGGTCTACTGATATCCCTATATTTTCCTTTGTTTAAAGCATCATTCATAGTAGTTCTTAGTCTCATTCATGCTTGTATCCAACAGTTTTAGTCCCATTTGCATCAATTATAGACTTAGGTAGTTATAGGTTAGGTATTGCATGTTTTTTCATGGTTAGAACATTTGGTAGGAACTTTTACAGCTAAGAGGGCCCTATAGAGGTTATGGGATGAACCTTAATGCAATCAGGATCAGGAAGGACCAGACAGAGCGAAGCAAACAATTTCTGATGCTACATTGGACAGGAATATCGGACTCAGATAGATAAATGCAATGAACAAGCATGCTCGATACGTGCAAAGCTAGTGTACATCAGACAAACATATATGGCTGTGCCCGATGAAGATTGTATGATCAAGCACCAAGATAGACGTTTCCTCGTGACATATCAATCAAGATTAGCGACACAGTCCGATGCAAAAACGTATATCGAGCAAGATTATCGGACACAGCCCGATGTACGTCTCTGAGAAAGCAGCATTTTTGCTGGTCCCAACACAGTTTTCTAGGGCTTCTCTCCTTTTTTAGCCTCCTCTATGAAGGCCACTTGAAGGCCGAAAAATAGAGGCTACACACATTACACTACCTACTTTTGTCTTTGTTTTCTCTCTAGTTTAGCTTTCATTCTTTTTGTGTTCCCTTAGTTTATTTCATTTTCTTTCTTTAATTTTTTTAAAAAACTTAAGCTTTTATTTTAATCATGCACTTTTCTTAATTTCTCGTCTCTCTAATCAAGTACCACCATCTTTCCTTCGTGGGATTAGTGCTTTTAAGCATGTAGGGAGTAGTAAACTTAAGTTTCTTGAGAATTGAGATGATTTAGATATAAAGTGTTAAATTTTTAATCTTTGATGTCTTTAAGCTTAAAGTACTTAATCCTTTCTTATTGATATGTTTAATTCTTAATCCTTTTCACTGCGTGGGTTAAAGTTCTAGATTTTTCAAGCAAACACCATGCTTGCTGAATGTTGGAACCATCTTTTATAAGATTTATGCATTCTAGCCTATGAGAGTAGATGTTTAGGGCATATTTTTGCTTTATAGAATTGGAGTTATAAGTTTGTTAATCATTATGTCATTAAAAGATTATGCTTTGATTATGTGATTAACAAAAGGATTAGACCCAAACACCATAGGCTAAGCTTATTATGAACTCTATGCTAAATGATTAACCCAAAAGAATGGGTAGAATCTTGACACATAATTGCTTAATCATGTTTCATCTTATATAGACTTCTTATCTCAAGAGTCTTATTATAACCTTGAGTCTTATCATTGTTATTGTCTCGTCTATTTTTATTTAAGCTTTTATCTTATTTTTATTATTCTTATCTATTAGATCATCTTGCTTATTTTTTCAGCCTCTTGCTTATTTATTTAAGTATTTGCTTATTTAATTAAGTCTTGTCTTTTATTTATTTATTTTCTTTTAATTTTGATAAATCCTTATTTTTACTTATGTTTTCACATTTATGATAAATTGTTAGCAAATCATAAAAAAAACATCCTTATCATTATATTTGCTTAACTTATTTAATTTCATGCATTCTTAATGTCTTTATCTCCACGTTATGGATGATATTAAATCCATTTATACTACAACTGATTAGTAGAGAGATGGCAATTGCTCTAGAAAATAATTAAAACCTCTCTTCTCTAGTTTCATAGATAGAAGAGGATAGGCAAAAACTCTCTATCATCTTTGGAGGAGAAAGATATCACTTCAAGCAATATGATGGTGCAAGCCAAAAAAGACCCTTGAAGAAGGCGCATAAGAACATTAATCTTCTCCAAAGATTGAGCAAATGGCTAGACCGCATTATTAAAAAGTTGGTGAAGAGTGTGAAAATCTTGAAGGTGCACATTAAGAACCTCAAAACCACGGGGAATAGCTCCAGCTCACCACCATTTCAACATGAAGCCGAGCATGAGGGAGAAGACTCAAGAGAGGAAGAGATGGACAATGACTTGGACCGTCCCTTCAATGTGCAAGGGGAAGTCACCTCACATAATGAGTCACTAACGTCTTCTTTCTGTGTAACTCACCAAAGAGAGAGGAGGATAAGGAGATTTCTAACACCTCAGTCAAGCAACCTTCCATTGACCATCGATGAGGACTCCTCCCCCTAAAACTATGGCTTCTACTAAGGTGCAAACACTCCACCATTGTACATACCCTTGCATTTTTAATTTTATATTTCTTGTGTGTTTTTAGTAAAATTGTCTCTGAGAATTCTATTACACTAAGAGACTTTTGTAATTTAAGTTTGGAGAAGAAGTTTGTGACATTTTAGTCGTTTTTTAATTGTTCTTTTAATTTTTGAGTCTCATACATTTTATTTTCGTAGTAATACCAAAAACTTTGAAAATCTTTGAAAATTAAAAACCAAAAAAAAAAAACATTTAGGCATTTGGATTTTAGAATGAGTCGTAGTTGCATAATCATTTAGGATTCATAGCATTTTCATAAGGTGTAATGATGAATTTTCCATGTAGAAATGCTAATTTATAAGTTTTGATCAATGTCCTTGTTATTAGTTGTTTGATGCTTCTTGTTGGATTTTCAATTTGAAAATTATAGCCATACTTTGGCCTTATGATTTTGATAATTAATTTCTTGATTGAGAAACACTAGATTTGATTTCTTTCCCTAATAACTTGAACTGAAAATTTACTTGTAAATATCATGCATTTGATTTAAACATAAACTCATGAATACCACAAAATACTTGGATTATCTTCTCTTTCTTACCACTCTTGTTAATCCAAGTAGGTACCCTACCTTAACCTTAACTTTCTCCAGAATCTAAACACTATCTTGAGCGATTGTGAGACTTATAAACTTTAAATCGTCTAGGCAAAAGGTGTTGAGTTTAGGCCGACATGGATAAGCTTTCATGTAGACACTAGCTTTAGGTTGATTGTTAGGTAGAGTAGGAGAGTTCTTGAGCATAATCCGTTTGGATTATGAGAAGAAGAAGAGAGAAGGCCAATGTAGTGCTTAGGAGAAAGGTGCGAAAACAACTCAAGAACTGGCGGAAAAAGAAGAGCTCTAAACCTCAAAGAAGCAAAAGGCGATTTTAAATTCAATAAGATGGCCAACAAAAGGAGAAAATCCGGTCAAACAATGCGACAAAAACAAAGAATAGCCGAAGTCAAAGCCACTCTATTTTTAGCATTCCTATTTATTATATTTTAGCTTCTTTCACCACATTTTCCTTAGTTTTTTAGTCTCATATGCATTCATAGTAGATTTAGTTACTATTAGGCTATGCATTGTATATTTGGAGTGTTATGCAGGTACTTTTGATGATTTGGAGGCTATATGGATGCTATGTGATGATTTATGAAGAAATCAGGAAGGAAAGAGCCAAGGAGATAAGGAGTAGTCGATATCTGACGCTACATCGGACAAGATATCGGTCACAAACTGATATGGATCATACTGAAGAGCACATCGGATAGGCGCAACGATCAAAGCTAGTCTGATGCGTACCAAGCCACTGTTACATCAAAATGACATAAAGAGCTGCACTTGTTGAAGATTGTACAACCAAAACATTTTCCCGTAACATATCGAGGAAAAATATCGGTTTCAGTCCGATGCAAACATCCGCAATGTAACAACCCGGGCCCAGCCAATTTGAATAAGTTTAAATAAATTTATTTGGCTACCTATGTCAGCAAAGTACACTTATTTGTTCGGTTAGTGGGCCTGAGATAACTCTAGAGTTAAGCGTGCTTAAGCTGGAGTAGGACTAGGATGGGTGACCTTTTGGGAAGTGATTCCCAAAACCTTGTGGGTGAGGCCAAAACATAAGGAACGATCATGTGGTGATTGCAGAGTCAGTAAATAAGTTTGTTGGACTCTGGAAAAATTAAAGCACCAACCGTCGAGCAGGGGTGGGGCCCACGGACCCGAGAGAAGACTTGAGTGTGCCCACCGGTAGGGGCGATCGGGAGCGTTACAAGTGGTATTAGAGCCTGGAAAGTCAAACTGGTTTTGTCCCAGGAGACTGTCTTAGGGTTTGAGAGTCAGAGCTCACACCATCTAGATCAGAATTCGAGGACAAATTCCTGTTTAGTGAGGGAGAATTGTAACAACCCGAGCCTGGCCCATTTGAATAAGTTTAAATGAATTAATTTTGCTACTTATATCACCAAAATGCACTTATCTTTTCAGTTAGTGGGCTTGAGAGAACTTCAAAGTTAAGCGTGCTTGAGGTAGAGCAGGACTAGGATGGATGACCTTTGGGATGTGATTTCTGAAACCGTGTGAGTGAGAACAAAACATGGAGAACGGTCATGTGGTGATTGGATGGTCAGTAAATAAGTCGGTTGGGCTTCATGAAAAATAACGCACCGGCCGATGGACAGGAGTGAGACCCACAGACCCGAGAGAGGACACAGGTGTGCTCACTGGTAAGGGCGGTCGAGGGCTACACGCAGAAAAGTGTATCGAGGAAAAATATTGAGCTGTGTCTGGTGCTTGTGCCCGAGAAAGGGACGTTTTTGCATGACCCACATGCTACTAGGGCTACACTCTCCTTCTTTCCCTTATATATACGTTAGCCACCTCTCATGAAGGCAAGTAGTCTTCTTTTTAATTATTTTTGTTTGTCCATTTGAGAGAGAGTGGGAGAAACATTTTTATTGCTTCTTCTTGATTTTGTAAGGTTTCTTTTATTGTTTTTTAATAGAGTTTGCACTTGTTTTAATCTATTTCTTCTTGCTTGGTTCCTTATTAATGATGCTTTGTCATATTAGCTTTATAGATTTTGTGATTAACAACATGATTAGTGAGTAGTCATTTTTAGACTTAGGGATGTGATTGATTAGGGGATCTCAAAAGAGAAAAGTTTATGTTTGTTATGTTCTCCATTCTTAATAATTTCTTATTAGTCATTTTTATTTCTTAAATCAAACTGATCAATCTGTTTGAAGTTCGTAGGCATCTCTAGCAAACACCATGCTAGATGAATATTGGAACAATTTTTAAGAGACTAATGTATCTTCTTAGCCTATGAAAATAGATGTTAAGGGCTTTTTTGTTTTATAAAGTTGGAGATTATTTATCAATTAGAGTTTAGGTTTAGGTTATGTGATTAACAAAATAGTTAGACCCAAATACCTTGAGCTAAACTTGTTAAGAACTCTTTGCCTAAAGTTTAGCATTTATATAAATGTAGTAAAAAATCATAGAAAAAACAAAAGAGCTCTCTTAATTTGATTACCCTCATCCTAGGTCTATTTTATTTTATAGTTGTTGCTTATTTAACCTTGTCTTTTCTTATTATCTTCGCTTAAGCTTACTCTTTTACCCGGATTGATAAAGTTTTGTTCTTATAGTTCAAGGACTTTATTAATGACTAGATTAGGACCCGCTATACGCGGATTTGAAAAATATTTTAAAGTTCGTGAAAAAAATAAAAATAAAATAAATAAATTAGCTTTAATTATATTTATTTATTTATATATATTTAATTTTTTTAATTAAAAATATTTATTTAATGTGATAAAATTTGATTAATTGACTCATATACATTTTAATTTATTGTGATCTCTATATATATATACTGATTTATAATTAACTATTACATAACCTTTTAAAAAGAAACTGATCATAAAAAAAGTATAAAACAAAATTAGATCACTGTAAATATAAAAAAATAAGATTGAGAATATTTTCGCAAACCACTTATAATAAAATTGATTAAACAAATTGGCATTCTCTTTTAATCTGTGTTTACTTTTATATTCTTAACAAATATGATTGAACATGGATAAGTATAAAACAAAATTAGATCATTATGAACATAAAAAAAATTAAGATTGTGAACATTTTCGCAAAATCACTTATAACACAACTGATTAAAGAAACTGGATTCTTTCTTTATTATGCGTTTACTTTTATACTTTTCACAAATATGACTGAACATGAAAAATTATAAAACATAGATCACTATGAACATAAAAAGGTAATTGAAAACATTACCGCAAAACCAATAATGATAGAACTCATTAAAAAATTGGCTTTCTCTTCATTTCTGTGATACTTTTTATATTTTTTACAAATATGATTTATATTTAACAAATGAGAATCTCATTTTCCGTCACTTCATTGGTTTTCCATCTTATATGATTGACTCGAGTTTCAAAAAGAAACAAGTATTTATAAATGTGTGAATAATAGTTTTCTTTTTTCTTTTAGGATTAATATTTATATTTTTTTAAAAAAATCCTTTTCTTAACTGAAACATATAATTTTTTATTTCATTTTTTTATTTTTCTTGAATAATAGTTATATTTCCTATTTTTTAGTTTCATTTTTAATTTAATTACAACACATGTCAAAATCTTATTGATTGAATAGCCACATATCACAGTCATACGAATTATTAACTTTGACGCATTCAACTTTATATAATAAGATTTTAGACTACAAAAGATTAAGCTTTGTCTTGTTTATGTAAGTCCCTAATTGCTTATGCTTCAATCTATTTATCTTCCTTTAGTATTGCCCTTTTATTTTTACTTATGCCATGCTTTTATTTTTATTTATGCATTTATCTTTTAAGTTTTGTTTAAACCCTTGTTAAGTGACATAACAAACAACCTATCTAACTTGACTTAACAACAGTACTATAATTCTTTTGCTCTATAATAAACTCTATGGATTGATAAAAACTCTTATACTGTACTACAATTGAATTATAAAGGGGTAATTTGCTCTAGAGAGATCTTTAGTTTGGAAACTCATCTCTTCTATTTTCATGAGTAGAAGTGGAGGAGTGGAAAAACCTCCTCTACGACCCGCTAACTGACCTGTAACCAAGTATCTATGATAAATACCTTCCTCATGCTAATGGTTGGAGGAGCCGAAATTCTAGAGAGATAGATTCATCTTCTAGCTTTATAGATAGATATATCTTCTAGCTTTACTAAACACATACACTCGCCCAAAGCTTTATCAAGATCATTCGGAGATGATAAAGCACTCCAATCCTTAACACTCCTCCGATATTCCTATACTCTCTCGATCAGTCTCGTGTCTTGTTCTGACTTGAGCATCAGAGTGTAGTCGAAAGGGCAACCCCTTTCTATTTCACCACGTTTGCTTCTTCCCATAAACTTCAGATTGACTCGTCTCCCAGAGTTCAAAATTCCCTAGCAGATCCATCAACCTATCAGATCACTCCACGTAAGAAACCCTGAATTTGCTCCCTGACAATTAAACTATCATCTTATTTACTTTGACCCATATTTCCTTACACACATGTTATTTCTGCTATTATTTATTTCATGGTTAGCGAGAATTTTTGACGTGTTTAATCCGTTTTATTTGTTAACCTAATGAACTTTAGATCGCCTAGACTGCTTAAATGACCATACTCTTTGAAGTTTGTTGTGGACAACAAGTCTGAACCAATGTCTTAAATGATAACTGGTTATATTGACCATGTAGGAAGCAGATTTAAAACCAAATATTTAGCAAACAGGTTGATAACAGGATTCTGTTCTATTCAAATCCTAACACACTCATGTCATTGTAGTATGAAAGGTGTCAATCCATCTGAGTTCATAAGACACTAAGAATGCAGCAGTTTACTTGATTTAAGCCAAATTCAAAGAAACAGACGTGATCAAACTAAACAAGACTAAACAGTACAAATTCAAAGCAGGAATTTCAAATAGATTTGAGCAAGGATCTAAGATGAGGGTTATTGACTAAGGGGGGGGGGATTAGAACTAAACTAGTTATGCTTCAATCTCATTTAAACAATGCTATCTTCTAGGAATATGATTAACAACTATAACTAGCTCAATTCCTTGATACTAATCACTTTGCTAAACACATATTCAGATAACTTCCATTACTGAAATAGATGATTAACAAGCATTCAAACAGAAATCCAATCCCATAAAGCCAAAATGCACCTTAGACATATAATTCCTTAGGCTAAGTGAACACATCCTTTAAAAGACTTATTGCAGCATTTCATCAAACACTTTTTATGCATAAGAGAAAGCCAAGATACTAAACAAGTCAGGCCAAGACTAATCTAGTGTTAAGCACATCTAATAAAGAGAAGAAAATCATATTAAGCACAAGACATCACTAATCTAATCCTAAACCCCCTCTAGTCTATCCCATCTCAATTTCTAAATAAGACTACTCACTAGTCATAGTCAAAACCACAGATTCCAAAAAGAAATAATTGTTAAGCATGATTAGAAAGCAGAATAAGCAAGAATAGATTAAAGACTCAAACTAGTGATGAATGCATGCTGAGATGGTATAAATAATGGAGATATCACAGGTATAGTAAATATATATTTTAGTTAGAAGAGTCCACACATCTGACACTCAAATTCACATTCTTCTTCAGCCTTTTTAAATCATAAAACAAGCATATCCAACTTCGCTAAAAATGGTCCCATTTTAGAATAATCCCTAAAAGAGAAACAAAATCCAAAACAATACAGAGGTTAGCTGTTTACATACAAAAAGATGTATGTGTTCAAAAGTGAATTTTATGAAGTTAAAATAAAAATGCTTAGGTAAAAGTTATTAATTTTCTGTTTTCTTTTTTGTATTTGATAGAAATGAGAATCTGAATTAATACATTTGTGAATATAGGAAAAAAGCACTTATAGCATAATAAAGCATACCATAAAAGTCAGTACCTATTTTGTGCTAATCCTTGCCACTTGTTGATAACTGTATGGTGAGGTTCTATTAAGTTTATCTTGAGGTTTTTATTATAATACCGCTTAATACACAGATATCACAAAAAAAAAAATTATTAATCCTTCATTTAGTAAATTGGTTGGTAGTCAAAGAAGAAGAGAAAAACCAAATTTACGCACAGGTATGTATATTTTTTTGACCTTTACATTGCATCGTCTTCTCATTATATATTCTGTGTTTTGTGTGGATGTTTGATTAATAGGTTGGAGGTATTTAGTGGGTATTAAGTCTGGATTTTTGTTAAAATATCAGATTAGGGCAATTTGTTTTGCTTTGTCATTTCATTTGGGTATTAATATTTGATTAAGATCATTCGTGTGTTATACTAGGGGATAAAGAAATGGGACCAGCAGTCGTGCTTAATTGATGGCTAAATCCTTTTCTGAATAAATAGTGAGTTAAGGATTTGGTTTTTCAATCGATTTTTCTTTGTTCTACTAGATCAATTTTCCTTTTTTGGGCATATCTTTGTTTAAAATTATGATATTTGTTTGATTTTATTTTAGAGGCAAAAGATGTTTTGAAACACGAACCTGTTTTCCTAAGTTTTATAGCTTTTTGAACTTTCAAGTGACACACGCCTACAAGCTAGTAACCGTGTATGGTGATGGGATTGGACCGCTGGTTGTTCAACTCTTTCGGCTTGCAATCAATGGGTGGGCTATGGAAGGAAGTGGATCGAGATGGGGATCAATCAAAGAGCCGTACAATTCTATTTGCAAGATCTAAGAGCGTGAGATGGAAAGAGTAATGGATCGATGGCCGCCATAAGGTTCTATGAAAGGGAAACCTTGATAAGACAAAAAAACTCCTCAAGCAATGAATCGCACAAAGCTTTAGAAAACAAGATATTTGTACTTAGCCAAGAAGTTCGTTCTTTATTGATATTGTAAAAAGATACACGGCTGTGAGGGGACTTTATAAACAGTCCGAACAGTTTTGCCCTTAGAGGGGACTTGAAGCAAATACAAACCCTTAGGTTAAACAAATCGACTAACAATGCCTTAAAACGAAAATATAAATAAAATGTAGTCAACATGTCTTATACTAATGTTTTAAATAAAATAAAAGCTGAATCAAAACAACCAAAGAAAGAGTTTTATTAGTTGAATAAACCATATTGAAATAAGAACTCGGACTTATCTCGGTTTAGGTGGTTTAGAAGCATTTTCACTTAAGTAGCGTAATGCTTAATAATGAAACTCCTTTGCTAGCATGAATCATTGGCCATCCGTGTGTATAAGCTATGCTTTTGATGTGAGGACCGTTGATGATGTTTAAACCGTCTTCTTGACTAGCTTGGAAGTCTTCTTGCTCGTTTGGAATGCCTTCCTTGTTTCGAGGTCTTCTTGCCCGTTGGGAATGCCTTCCTCGTCTAGACTTGCTCTCCCCATAGCTGCTGCTTTGGCAATGCTTAGTTGGTTAAGTTGAGTAGTGAGGTCTTCTAAGTGTTGAGAAGTGATCAGCGTCTCTACTGCTTGGTTGAAGCCCTCGTTAAGGTCTTTAGTTCCTGATCTTGTTCTTGGAGCTTTCCTCATGATGGGAACTTCAGCTTCAGCCTCTAAGTTTGTATCATCCTCTCCCCCTTGGAAAGGTTCTGTCCTCAGAACTGATTCCCCTACATCAAATGGTAACAAGTCAGATACATTGAAGGTATTAGAAATGTTAAACTCACCTGGAAGCTCGATCTGAAATGCTATTATTTATTTCATGGTTAGCAAGAATTTTTGACGTGTTTAATCCGTTTTATTTGTTAACCTAATGAACTTTAGATCGCCTAGACTGCTTAAATGACCATACTCTTTGAAGTTTGTTGTGGAAAACAAGTCTGAACCAATTTTTTAAATGATAACTGGTTATATTGACCATGTAGGAACCATATTTAAAACCAAATATTTAGCAAACAGGTTGATAACAGGATTCTGTTCTATTTAAATCCTAACACACTCATGTCATTGTAGTGTGAAAGGTGTCAATCAATCTGGGTTCATAAGACACTAAGAATGCAGCAGTTTACTTAATTTAAGCCAAAGTCAAAGAAACAGGCGTGATCAAACTAAACAAGACTAAACAGCACAAATTCAAAGCAGAAAATTCAAATAGATTAGAGCAAGGATCTAAAATGGGAGTTATTGACTAAGAGGAGATTAGAACTAAACTAGTGATGCTTCAATTTTATTAAAACAATGTTATCTTTTAGGCATAGGATTAACAACTATAACTAGCTCAATTCCTTGATACTAATCACTTTGCTAAACATATAATCAGATAACTTCCATTTCTGAAATAGATGATTAACAAGCATTCAAACAGAAATCCAATCCTATAAAGCCAAAATGCACCTTAGACATCTAATTCCTTAGCCTAAGTGAACAAATCATTTAAAAGACTTATTGCAGCATTTCATCAAACACTGCATGTTAAGGCGTATCGGTTTGCCTTACCCCGTTATGCTGATCGATACAACATCCTCTCATATTGATGTAAGCATCAAACCATACACAACTGAACCAGTCAAGAGAAAGAGCATTGAACCTAAATCAGAAGGAGCCAAGCTTGTAGCTGAGGAGCCAAGGAGATTCAAAACCCCTTTCAAAGCATGTGAAGAAGTATCAACGAACCACAGAGGATTGATTTATCAAGAGAAGCCTTTCATACAACCAAAAGAGCCACCGGTTCAATTTAAATCAGAAGAGAACCGAGATCAAACCAGTAAAGGAGCAAACCATGTGCTTATTATCAATTTGGAGCCGATTAAGGAAACTAAGGGAAGCAAGGCATTTTATTCGATCAAGCATATCATTCGACCACCAGAGGAGATATTAGAGCATTCAGAGACATCAAACCAAGTCAATAACTGAAGCCATTCAATGCAAACCAAAGAAGAACCACCAAATCTACTCAAACCGCCAAATCAAGCATTATTGGAGATGTACAAGGAAACTGAGAATATATGCCATACAATGACATTATATTCACCCTCCCTCACGTCCACAGAAGCCTACTACAGTCCTACATCACATAATCAAGTCATTAACCATCCTAAACCAATTCAAAACCAAGGAGAACCAGCCATGAAGCCACTTTCCATACTTAGAGATAATTATCTCATTTCTATGGGAAAGTTGGACCAAGAAGATCAGCCACGGATTAATCTCATCCCTACATTCTATTCTGAAGATCCTGAACGTCCAAGGCTCACTGAATATCACAGATTTGTTCCATGAATACAAGCCATTCTTCCATTCAACCCCATTCAAAGACTAACGGCTAGGAGACCAAAAAAGGCCAAACTTAAGCCACATTTTAAGCTATGTTTTTATTATCATTCTTACTGTTTTATTTCATTACTTTTGAGCATTATATAAGCTCCTTACCTCATGTATTGTCATTCACGAAATTATCATTCAAAAAAAAGTTATTTTGTTTCAAAGAAAAGTACCTCTTTGTTTACAATCTTGTTCCTGCTTTTTATTAAGTTCTTTTTGAGAGATTCAAAGAACTTGTGAGAAGTGTAGAATCTCCTAAGCTCTTGTGAGGATTAGCCCTTGAGCTGAGAAGAATCTAACCTTTGGAGTTTGTGGTCATCAAGCTTCAACCAGACTACAAAACCATTCAGTCTTTCCTCCATCATATCCAACTTGAAGCAACAGATTCTAAGGCACATTCATTGAAGCAATTTGAGGCTTGTATCATTGGTATCGTAGCTAAAAGCTCCTTATCCAGGTGTTTTCTATTCCTCTTCTCAAATTTTTGATTTTTATTTTCATTCATTTTAACGTTTTCCTTCTTATAAAACTAAAAACCTACAAAAACTGTTTTAATTTTCATCTGTCTTCTGCGAATTTTATAAAATTCCAAAATCCATAATATTGATTTTTCTTTTTGTTTCGGTTTATTTAATCTCTTAAAAACACAAAAAACTTATTTCCCAAAATTATTCGGATCGTTTGATAATTTGTCTTGATTTTTCAATTCAATTGGTCAAAACCGCTTAATTCTGTATTCTTCATTTTGTTCGATTTTTATAAAATCCATAAAAACTTTAAAAAATTAATTTCTTTTTGTTTCTGTTAAATGAAACCCTTAAAAACAACAAAAAATTGTTTCTTGAAGTTTTCAAATAATTTGATATTTGATCTTTGATTTTTCGTTCAACTGCTAAAACAGCTTAAAAACTGTTTTTGGTGTTCTTATTGTTCTTCTGATTTATCTTCAACAAACTTTGATATTTTGTACTTGTTTCACTTGATTTTTCAAGGTACCATGGGAGATAACAGACCAGCAGCTGATCCTATGCAAGCAATCTTGGCTGCTATTACCAACTTAGCTGAAAGCATCACTGCCCTTTGCAATGAACATAGTGTCCGCTTTAGACGCCTTGAAAGGAGAAAGGCTGAAGGAATCAGTTTGTCAAACGAGCCTTACCAACATTACAAGGCACCGAAGCCACCTGATGTATCTCAACCTCAAGCAACAGAACCCATAAATGTGGCACAAGACCTTCTCAAAAGAAGTTTGCCACCAGAAGTGAATTCTATTGCCCCATTGGCAGAAAGAGAAACCCAAAATTTTCTAGAGGAAAACGTGAGCAACAATGGTGCAAGCTTGATGTTTTGCAATGAGAAACTACCTACACAAGAGCTGACACCAACCCTGGAGCTTGCTGAGGCCAAAAACATTCCATTCAATCAACTCTTGTAACATTTACAAAACAATCACCAAGGTAAGTTTCTAAACTCTAGTTTGTTTTCAGAAACTAACTTAGCCTTGTTTGATGCAGGTACTAATGTTTTGAGGACAAAACCTCTTCAAGAGGGAGAGTATGATGTGAGCATCAAATTATACACAACTGAACCAGTTAAGAGAAGGAGCATTGAAGCTAAATCAGAAGGAGCCAAGCTTCTTGCTGAGGAGCCAAGGAGATTCAAAACCCCTTTCAAAGCATGTGAAGAAGTATCAACGAACCACAGAGGATTGATTTATCAAGAGAAGCCTTTCATACAACAAAAAAGAGCCACCGGTTCAATTTAAATCAGAAGAGAACCGAGATCAAACCAGTAAAGGAGCAAACCATGTGCTTATTATCAGTTTGGAGCTGATTAAGGAAACTAAGGAAAGCAAGGCATTTTATTCGACCAAGCATATCATTCGACCACCAGAGGAGATATTAGAGCATTCAGAGACATCAAACCAAGTCAATAACCGAAGCCATTCAATGCAAACCAAAGAAGAACCACCAAATCTACTCAAACCGCCAAATCAAGCATTATTGGAGATGTACAAGGAAACTGAGAATATATGCCATACAATGACATTATATTCACCCTCCCTCACATCCACAGAAGCCTACTACAGTCATACATCACATAATCAAGTCATTAACCATCCTAAACCAAGTCAAAACCAAGGAGAACCAGCCATGAAGCCACTTTCCATACTTAGAGATAATTATCTCATTTCTATGGGAAAGTTGTACCAAGAAGATCAGCCACGGATTAATCTCATCCCTACATTCTATTCTGAAGATCCTGAACGTCCAAGCCTCACTGAATATCACAGATTTGTTCCATGAATCAAGCCATTCTTCCATTCAACCTCATTCAAAGCCTAACGGCTAGGAGACCAAAAAAGGCCAAACTTAAGCCACTTTTTAAGCTATGTTTTTATTATCATTCTTACTGTTTTATTTCATTACTTTTGAGCATTATATAAGCTCCTTACCTCATGTATTGTCATTCACGAAATTATCAATAAAAAGAAAGTTATTTTGTTTCAAAGAAAAGTACCTCTTTGTTTACAATCTTGTTCCTACTTTTTATTAAGTTCTTTTTGAGGGATTCGAAGAACTTGTGAGAAGTATAGAATCTCCTAAGCTCTTGTGAAGATTATCCCTTGAGCTGAGAAGAATCTAACCTTTGGAGTTTGTGTTCATCAACCTTCAACCAGACTACAAAACCATTCAGTCTTTTCTCCATCATATCCAGCTTGAAGCAACAGATTCTAAGGCACATTCCTTGAAGCAATTTGAGGCTTGTATCACATATCTATCGTTAAATATCATCCCGATACACATGTCGATACAAGTCTGGCACATTAATATCGAGCAAGGACTGCTACATATGCTGCTCGATATAGACTGTATCGACGGGTGCTGGCCGATATTCTGGCCGATATTGAACCTTCTACGCCTCCTTCCTTCTTCCAAGCTTGGCTCCTCTTCCCTCAGCTTGAATTTGGTTACTAGGAACATTCAGAAACACTCACATAAACATAAAATACATAAGAAAGCAACAGTATATACAAGGATACCATGGTATTGCTTCCCAAGTGTGCTTGTTTAGAGTCACTTAGATTGACTTTCCTCAGCTCCTAGTTGTGGTAAAGAGCAGGAGTCTTGGAACTCCTTGGGGTGATCTTGCTTCCTCTGACCCTCTTGGTGGTTCCATTAATCCTGAGCACAGAAAAAGGCTTAGACCTGCCTTCATGCTTCATCTTGTAGCAGACTTCACCATCCTTAGAGCCAAATGGTCTCAAGACCACTCCATCTTCCATAGGACCCAACAAATTTTCATTCACAGAACCAGAACCACCCACTTCGAGGACCTCTTCTTCAGTGGCTTCACTAAACATCTTGGACAGAGAGCTTCCATTAAAGCTTGCACCGACATAGCCATCAAACTCATGCCAATGCTCACCAACTTTCTTCAGATTCTTAACCTCCATTGAGAAAGTTTGCTCATCTTTTAGCTTGTTCCCTTTGGAGTCAAACTTCAGCACTTTCTCCTTGGTTAGTCTCAGCTCTATTGTGCACTCCCTTGCATCAAAAACTGCTCCAACTGAAACTAAAAAGGGTATGCCTAAGATGATGGCATTATTGATCTTTCCCTCAACATCTAAGACCAGAAAGTTTGTTGGGATAATCACTACTTCAATCGTCATGGGCACATCTTTAAGGCCTCCTAGAGGTACCTTTACTGTGCCATCTGCTATGGTCAAGGACACATTACTCTCCAGGAATGAAGTGTAGCCCAACGCATTAGCTGTAGTACAGGGCAGCAAGTTGATGCTTGCACCTAAGTCACAAAGACAACTCCTGAACATCTTCCCTTTGAGTTCACAAGGGAGGGTAAAGCATCCAGGATCTCCAAGCTTCTTGATGTTCAATACCTCAGTCTTGGCTATGGCTTCTTTCAGCTCATCCCCAACATCTAGACCTCTGAGCTTCATTTGGTTGGCATAGAGTGGTGTACTTATCCACAAGTTGTTTCATAAACCTTCCAGGAAAAGGGAGAGCTGGCTTGTAAGGAGAAAGATCATAGACTCCTGTTTCTTTCTCAGCTTCAACAGTAACAAGTGGGTTGCTCTTCTCCTCTTCCTTAGTGGTTTCTGCTTCAAGAGGCTCTTTTTTTTGTATTCTCTAGGTTGGCGTCAGCTGCCAAAAACTCCTCTCCCCCACTCTGAAGTTCAATGTCCTCATTGAGCAATGAACCGAAATCTTCTATGAAAGCTTCCTCTTTAGCTAAGAGAGTCTCTTCTTCAATAGCTATGGCATTGCAAAACTCCTTAGGATTAGCTTCTGGTTTTCCAGGAAGGTTTCCTTGAGGTTTAGGGCCAGCAATGCCCTTGTTGTTTTCAAGTGTCTTCACTCTTGCAGCCAACCCATGAAACTTGTTAGAGAGCTCCACATGGAATGAGTCCATCCTGTTATAAACCTCCACAAACTTCTTTGTGATCTCCATATTTGTAGCTTGTTGGACTTGAAGGAGTTGTTGCAGCATCCCTTTCATCTCACCATCATTGGTATTTGAAGAGCTTGCTTGGCCTTGTGAAAAACCAGGAGGAGCAAACTTCTTGGGCTGGAAATTGCTTTGGAAGTTATTTCTTGGAGCATAACCGTGGTTAAAGGGCGTAAAAGTTCTTTGCTGGTTCCCTTGAGGCTGTTGTGGTGGATAAACTTGATATTGGGGATTAGTAACATTGTTGCTTCTGTAAGAGAGGTTGGGGTTAGGCCTGTAGTTGCCATAGTTGTTGTTGTAGCCTCCCTGATTTCCCACAAGGTTCATCTCTTCCACCTGAAGTTCTTCCTCACTTGGTCAATAATTTCACCAACAAAATTCAGCTCTTTATGTTGCACCTGAAGCAACTTGTCAAGCCTTGAGTTTAGCTCCTTCAACTCTCTTCTTGTAGACTCAAGCTCCTTCTTTGTATGGCCCTCTTCTCCTCTTTGAGTTCAGTCAAAATCTTCATTGTAATTGCCATCACTCTGAGCTAAATTTTCAACATGCTCAAGACTCTCATCCACATTCTTAAAGAGGAAGTTCCCATTATTTGTAGTATCAAGTAGCATCCTGATCTTGGGGAGAGCCTCTGTATAGTGTAGACAGCCATGATTAAGTTGAGAACCCATGATGTGGGCATTGAAGAGTAAAACCTTCTAATCTCTCACATACTTCTCCAAAGGATTCATTGCTTCTTTGGGAGAACCTTGAAATTTCATTCTTTATCTTTGCAGTCCTTTAGGTGCTGAAGACTTGGCCAGGAATGCCTTTTTACACTGATCCCAGCTTGTGATACTGCCTTGGGGCAAGTTCTTCTCCCACTGGTGCGCCTTATGTCCTAGAGAGAATGGGAAGAGCCTGAGTTTGAAGCTATCTTCGCTGACACCATTGATCTTGGTGAGTGAGCACAATCTGTCAAAATTGTCTAGATGGTCCAAGGGATCCTCCAGAGGCAAGCCATGGAACTTACTGTTCTGAACAATAGTGATCAAACCAGACTTGATTTCAAAATTGTTGTTCAGCACTGGTGGAGGGATGATAACAGTCCTGTTGTTATAGGCGTTAGGAGCATCACCAGCACCAATGGGCCTCATAGGGCGTGCAGCATGTGCTGGTCCTCTCTGACCTTGCTCACCTTAGACTCCTTGCTGTCCCTGAACACCAGCAACTCCCTGAACACTTTGTGCTCCTGGTGGTCCCTGAAATCTCTGATGATCTATACCATGCTCCATATTGAGCTGTTGAAACCTTTGCAGTCTCTCTCTTTCTCTGTTTGCTCTCAATGCTCTATACACTTGCACAATGTTGTCTTGAAAAGCCAGCAGGTTTTGATTGCCTTTAGACCTCAAGTTCATGCACCCATAAGAGCAAAGGAAAACTTTCTAATCAGTAACTAAACAGAAATTAAAAGCCTAATCTCAAGCAATCTACAAATCCTAATGCTTAAACTAAATCCATTTGGTTACAATTCGTGAATGTTAAAGACTTGGTTGATTTGAATGCTCGTCTAGGCTGAGCTTGAGTTCAATGTTTGTTAGGATGAGTATAGCTAAAGTTTTTAAAGTAGAACAATCTCTATGCATCTTAGAACATATAACTTGGGCATTGAATCAATCTTTCCATTGGCACCTTTAGTTTTGAGCTCCTGCCTTCAAACCTCTCTCTCTTATTTGTCTTTCATTGCTCGAGGACAAGCCAAAGGCAAGTGCGGGGGAGTTGATATACACCATAATTACTCCATTATATGCATATATTTAGCATTCGCTTGAGCATTTAAACACCCTTTCTTGCATGTTCATGTCTCAATTGCATCCATTTAGCACTTAGAGTGTAGTTAGGAGTTGCATTGCATATTTGGTGCATTTTGAGCACTTGGCAGGTGCAATGAAGGAGTTTAAGGGCTGAGAGAAGTTCTGGAAGTGATCTGGCGGAGAGACCAAGGCGAGAAGGCCCCATATCGAGCAGGATATCGACTCACCAAGTCGATATGTAGCATACAGAGCAACATATCAACATGCAGACGTCGATACAACCAAGGAGTCATACTGAGGTGTATATCGAGGTCAGAAGTCGATGCAGCGAGACAGGACAAGTTAAAGGGTATCGAGCTACTCTAACCGATACATCATCTTCAGAGCATCTGTACCGGTCTACATATCGATGTGGAGCAAGTCGATACATGTGCCAGGGTGTGTATCAAGCAGAGTATCGATGTTTTTGCTCCATATGCCTTAACAAAAGGGCGATTGTATCGACCAGCAAACCGAGGAGACCAGCCGATAAACCTTAGCCAGAGGCGACTGTAACAATCAAGTATATCGACCAAACTTGGTCGATACAACCTTCCACCGACCCATATCGACCAGCATATCGATGAAGCAGGCCGATACAAGGTGTCTGAACCAGCCATTTTCCTGTTTATTTCCGGTTTACTAAGGGTTTTTCCTGAAAAATATATATATGTTGTAACCCATAAACATTGGGGGATTATCTTTTCATCTTTCTCCTTTAGATATTAGCTTTATCCTTTGTATTCTCCCTTAACTTCCTTTTAATATCTGCTTTGAATCTTGTTCTTTCAATCAAATATGGTGTTTATCTTCATTCTGATCATGATTAGTGTTTCTCCTTTGCTAGGGGTGATGGATAAAACCATGATTAGTGAGTAGTTTTCTTAGGGTTTGAGATGGGATAGAAATAGGGAGACTTGAGGCTTGATTAGTGATTGTTTAGTGCTTAATGTTATTGTTCTTTCTTATGGATTGTGTTTAATGCTAGATTAGCCCTTGCTAAGTTGATCCAGATCCTAGGGTTCTCTTATGCCTGATAAGTGTTTGATGAAATGCCTGAATGAGTCAAGTAAGAGATTTGCTTATATTAGCCTAAGGAATTAGATGTATAACAAGTAGATTGGCAATATAGAATTGGATTAAATGCTATTAATGCTTGTTGATAATTTATTTCAGTAATGGGAGTTATCTGATTATGTGCTTAGCAAAGTGATTAGTATCAAGGAATTGAGCTAGTTATAGCTTTTAATTCTATTCCTAGGAATAGTTGTTTGTGGGTTTGTAAGCATCATTAGTTTAGCTGAAAGTCTCCTTAGATCAATTACCCTATCTCAAGCCTACTAGTTTTGATTGTTTAAATTCGAACTTGCTTTAGTTTCTTGGTCTTGCTTTGCTTGCTTTAGTTCAGTTGAAATCTCTTTAGTTATTAGAGTCATAGTTCATTTTATCTAATCACTGCTTTCTTGAATTAGATAGTCTATTGCATTCCTGATCGCTTACTTTGCTCATTTGGATTGATACCTAGATACTACAATGATATGAGTTTATGTAGGATTTAAAGTAGAGTAAACTCCTACATTATATGTTTACACTATATTTATACCATTTTAGCATACATATAGCACTAGTTTTTAGTCTTTATGAACTTGTTTTTGTCCCATTTGCATCCATTTAGCACTAGCTTTTAGTCTTTAAGAATGTATTACCGCCTGTCACGCGGGTGACCCGGGTTCAATCCCCGGCAACGGCGCCAATTCAAATCCTAACACACTGATGTCATTGTAGTATGAAAGGTATCAATCCATCTGAGTTCATAAGACACTAAGAATGCAGCAGTTTACTTGATTTAAGCCAAATTCAAAGAAACAGACGTGATCAAACTAAACAAGACTAAACAGCACAAATACAAAGCAGGAATTTCAAATAGATTTGAGCAAGGATCTAAGATGAGGGTTATTGACTAAGGGGGATTAGAACTAAACTAGTTATGCTTCAATCTCATTTAACCAATGTTATCTTCTAGGCATATAATTAACAACTATAACTAGCTCAATTCCTTGATACTAATCACTTTGCTAAACACATATTCAGATAACTTCCATTACTGAAATAGATGATTAACAAGCATTCAAACAGAAATCCAATCCCATAAAGCCAAAATGCACCTTAGACATCTAATTCCTTAGGCTAAGTGAACACATCCTTTAAAAGACTTATTGCAGCATTTCATCTAACACTTATAATGCATAAGAGAAAGCCAAGATACTAAACAAGTCAGGCCAAGACTAATCTAGTGTTAAGCACATCTAATAGAGAGAAGAAAATCATATTAAGCACAAGACATCACTAATATAATCCTAAAACCCCTCTAATCTATCTCATCTCAAATTCTAAATAAAACTACTCACTAGTCATAGTCAAAACCACAGATTCCAAAAAGAAATAATTGTTAACCATGATTAGAAAACAGAATAAGCAAGAATAGATTAAATACTAAAACTAGTGATGAATGCATGCTAAAATGATATAAATAATGGAGATATCACAGGTATAGTAAATATATATTTTTGTTAGAACAGTCCACACTTCTGACACTCAAATTCACATTCTTCTTCAACCTTTTAAATCATAAAACAAGTATATCCAACTACGCTAAAAATGGTCGCATTTTAGAATAACCCCTAAAAGAGAAACATAATCCAAAATAATACAGAGATTAGCTGTTTACATACAAAAAGATGTATGTGTTCAAAAGTGAATTTTATGAAGTTAAAATAAAAATGCTTATGTAAAAGTTATTAATTTTCTGTTTTCTTTTTTGTATTTGATAGAAATGAGAATCTGAATTAATACATTTGTGAATATAGGAAAAAAGCACTTATAGCATAATAAAGCTTACCATAAAAGTTAGTACCTATTTTGTGCTAATCCTTGCCACTTGTTGATAACTGTATGGTGAGGTTGTATTAAGTTTATCTTGAGGTTTTTATTATAATACCGCTTAATACAAAAAGATATCACAAAAAAAATTATTAATCCTTCATTTAGTAAATTGGTTGGTAGTCAAAGAAGAAGAGAAAAACCAAATTTACGCACAGGTATGTATATTTTTTTGACCTTTACATTGCATCGTCTTCTCATTATATATTCTGCGTTTTGTGTGGATGTTTGATTAATAGGTTGGAGGTATTTAGTGGGTATTAAGTCTGGATTTTTGTTAAAATATCAGATTTAGGATAATTTGTTTTGCTTTGTCAATTCATTTGGGTATTAATATTTGGTTAAGATCATTCGTGTGTTATACTAGGGGATAAAGAAATGGGACCAGCAGTCGTGCTTAATTGATGGCTAAATCCTTTTCTGAATAAATAGTGAGTTAAGGATTTGGGTTTTCAATCGAGTTTTCTTTGTTCTATTAGATCAATTCCTTTTTTGGGTATATTTTTGTTCAAAAATATGATATTTGTTTGATTTTATTTTAGAGGCAAAAGATGTTTTGAAACGCAAACCTGTTTTCCTAAGTTTTATAGCTTTTTGAACTTTCAAGTGACACACGCCTACAAGCTAGTAACCGTGTATGGTGATGGGATTGGGCTGTTGGTTGTGCAACTCTTTCGGCTTGCAATTAATGGGTGGGCTATGGAAGGAAGTGGATGGAGATGGGGATCAAGCAAAGAGCCGTACAACTCTATTTGCAAGATCTAAAAGCGTGAGATGGAAAGAGTAATGGATCGATGGTCGCCACAAGGTTCTATGAATGGGAAACCTTGATAAGACAAAGAACTCTTCAAGCAATGAATCGCACAAAGCTTTAGAGAACAAGAGATTGATACTTAGCCAAGAAGTTCGTTCTTTATTGATATTGTAAAAAGATACACGACTGTGAGGGGACTTTATAAACAGTCCGAACAGCTTTGCCCTTCCAGGGGACTTGAAGCATATACAAACCCTTAGGTTAAACAATTAGCTAACAATGCCTTAAAATGAAAATGTAAATAAAACGTGGCCAACATGCCTTATACAAATGTTTTAAATGAAACAAAACAACCATATACAAAGGCTGAATCAAAACAACCAAAGAAAGAGTTTTATTAGTTGAATAAACCATATTGAAATAAGAACTCGGACTTACCTCGGTTTAAGTGGTTTAGAAGCATTTTCTAGGGAAACTCCTTTGCTAGCATGAATCATTGGCCATTCGTGTGTATAAGCTATGCTTTTGATGTGAGGACCATTGATGATGTTTAAACCGTCTTCTTGACTAGCTTGGAAGTCTTCTTGCTCATTAAGAATGCCTTCCTTGTTTAGGAGGTCTTCTTGCCCGTTGTGAATGCCTTCCTCGTCTAGACTTGCTCTCACTATAGCTGCTTTTTTGGTGATGCTCAGTTGGTTAAGTTGAGTAGTGACGTCTTCTAAGTGTTGAGAAGTGATCAATGTCTCTACTGCTTGGTTGAAGCCCTTGGTAAGGTCTTTAGTTCCTGATCTTGTTCTTGGAGCTTTCCTCATCATGATGGAAACTTCAGCTTCAGCCTTTAAGTTTATATCATCAAGGGATTTTTGAAGCTAGTTCTACTTTTATTTAACCATGAAACGAACTTTTCCGCGTAAACTCTATACTGATTTAAATTTTGTAACAAAATATTTATCGATTCACTTTTACAACTAACTTTTCATGCGCCAACTATCTATTCATTATTGCAGATTTTCTAGATTTTGCATGAATTTATTATTTATGAATAATTTTTATGATTCCCTTAAAAAAGGTTTGTAGATACCTTATCTAAAACTTCGATATATGGACTTAAGTTTGCAGTAGATATTAGGGGAAACATATACTTTGATGGAATAATATCTTTGGATCATATTTCAAGCTTATCATTTAATTCACTTAATTTGGCGCCCGAACCTTTCTATTCAAAAATATTTAACGGATGAAAGGTTTGCTACTCTCTGTTTCAGAATAGTTCAACAAGAGGTTTTAGATAATGTTTGCCAAAGCTTTTCTTCTGATTAGCTTCTAAAATGTTTCAAGAACTGAAAACTCATGGCTTGAAATATTGGGTAGTTTTATTTTCGGAACTAAGAGACACAACCGGATCTTGTGGCTCTATTTTTGATAAAGAAATATTTCAAGTGTAGAAATCAAGTATGGATTGCCTTTGATTAGGGGCTAGAGCGAAAGCGATCGCCGTGGAGAAGTATAAAGCGGGTGATCTTGCTGGAGCCAAAGCATTTGCCGTTAAGGCGAAAGATCAGAATCTAGTGCTCTCTGGTCTTCTCCGTCTCAATGCAGTTCTTGATGTCATGATCGGTTTCGAGAAGAAAATCGAAGGTGAAGTTGATTGTGCAATAACCACCTTTTTTAAAAATAAATAAATAAATAATTAAACAATATCTGAAATCAGTGCTTTTAACTAGAAATCTGAACTTTACTTATACTTTAGGTGATTTTGTTGGTGCCTAAACCTACTCAAAAACCAAAGATGTTTAATGGAGACAATGAAGAAATTTTTGGAATTAAAGTTGAACATATGGATCAGCTTCCATTGAGAGTTTCTTTAGACGACCTTCGGAGAGCTGCTCAGATTCTGAGCTTGTCAGCGCCTAAACCTGATTATGTTGGTGAAGTGTATTATTTTTTGTAACAAAACTAATTATGGTGGTGAAGTTTTAGTACCCACTGGTAATCTTTTGTAACTGGTTGATGTGGTTAGAAAGTTTTTGGTGTAACCCGTCATAGTACATAATATGTAAGTTAACATATAACATGCATTGTGTTGAATTCTTCAGTTAACTTCTCTTGTCTCGAGTAGATTTCTCTTGTATAGAGTAGACTTCTTGTCTAGAGTAGACTTCTCTTTCAAGTAGACATTTCCCACCTTTATATAACATAACTTGTCAACTGAGTAGACTTCTCTTGTCTCGAGTAGACTTCTCGGGTAGATTTCTCTTGTCTCGAGTAGACTTCTCGAGTATAATTCTCTTGTCTCGAGTAGACTTCTCGAGTAGACTTCATTTTTCTCGAGTAGACTTCTTAAAGATATTAATTTAACATAACTCAAAGGTGATTCAGAGGGACATTTCCTCCCTTTATATAACATAACTTGTCAATCAAGTAGATTTCTCTTGTCTCGAGTAGACTTCTCGAGTAGACTTCTCTTATCTCGAGTAGACTTCTCGAGTAGACTTCTCTTGTCTCGAGTATACTTCTTAAAGATATTAATTTTACATAACTTAAAGGTGATTCAGAGGGACATTTCCCCCATTTATATTACATAACTTGTCAACCGAGTAGACTTCTCTTGTCTCGAGTAGACTTCTTAAAGACATTAATTTTACATAACTTAAAAGTGATTCAGAGGGACATTTCCCTCCTTTATATTACATAACTTGTCAACCGAGTAGACTTCTCTAGTCTCGAGTTGACTTCTGACGTAGTCTTCTCTCCAGTTGACTTCAAGTACATAGCAGACTTCTCGACTTGTTCAGATTCAATCAGCACCATCATCGAATCTCTATGTAATAAAATCAGACTATATAACGACTTGGCAGGAGATAAAACAATACACAACAAGTACAATGTAAAGATTAACTTACACAATATGGGCGATTATGACCATGTTGCTTGCACTTGAAGCAACTGTATTGCTTATGCATCTTTCTTGGTCTTGAACCTTTCTTCCTTGACATTTCTAACCAAGTTTGCCATCTAGATTTTTTCTTTCTTCCAGGAGGAATCTTTATGACCGGAACACCACATGGATCCTTCTTGATATCGTTTTCATCAGAAATAGGAGGATTAATGGGATGGAAGTAGGCCACATATAACGATTTCCGTGAGTAAGATGGACACACAAGTGTTGACAGTTTTACGGTGGCCTCTTCTGTGGCTGCAATAACATGTGAGCAAGGGACTTTTTTAACATCATACACACCACAAAACACTTCATTTGTTCCAAATTAA
Organism: Thlaspi arvense; assembly: GCA_911865555.2. Classification (NCBI taxonomy): domain Eukaryota; kingdom Viridiplantae; phylum Streptophyta; class Magnoliopsida; order Brassicales; family Brassicaceae; genus Thlaspi; species Thlaspi arvense. The sequence goes on from OU466862.2 coordinate 46,662,389, forward strand.
CAATACAATCTCGTGCTCCACCCTTAACAAAGAAACGCCAGCCATCTATGGGTTCAACCTTCAAATCTCCCGCCTCATGTTCCCGAATTACTAATAGATACTCTACTCCACGGGTAAGGCTCGTTGTTACACTTAGAGCATCTTCACGTCTTTTATAAACTCCAACAGAAATGTGATGGGAAACCCTTTAGCTTCCTTAACAGCCGCACTGATCGATTATGCGATGTTGCTAGTCTTTATGTTGTACCTGTCTCCTGTGAAATGAACTCGTGACCATAACCTCGGGTCCACAGTCTCCAAATATTGAGCAAGTATGGGGTTTACATCTCGGATTGTGTCCATGTATCAATTATAATCGTAAGTTGTATGTGCATATGCAGCACCTTTCACCAAGTAGATGAGTTGCGCCCCGTGAAACTTTGTCACTATGTTTTGCTGTAGATGATAGTAACATATACCCCGTGTTGCCCATGGTATGACATTCTTACATGCATTAGCGATGGAGTCGTGCTGGTCAGAAACTAGGACAAGCGGATACCCATCTGAGAGACATCTACTCAATTTGGTGAAAAACCAATTCCATGAAGCATTACAATCAGAATTCACAACTACAAAAGCCAATGAAATATCTGAAAGTTACCGTCCTGTCCGGCTGCCACTAGCAAAACAATCACTCACCTCAAGTACTGAAAACCAGATATGGAAGCTCCAAATGAAATAAACAGGTACTTAAATCGATCCATCTCATCGCACATAAGGTCTGTGACACTTCCCAAATTAGCTCTCTCAATTTGACGCAAATAAGAACGCAGTTTCTCATATCCAACATCTGTTGTTCCTCTCACCAATTGTTGCGCATATATCAAAGCTCTATAAGATGTGGTGTAACTGAGGTTTAGACCAAACATCACTTACATAGAATCTCTGATATGCTTTGGCACAATTCCATCGATTATGCCAACCCGTTCTACAAAGAGCGCCCCAATATACTTAGGTGTACAACATCTACGATGAGCTGATCGGTCTAACACAGAACAAGTATGATCCTTTAGATACTTTGTCACCCAGAATGTGTTTGCTTCGTTCTTCACACCAGCTCTAAGCATCCAAACGCGTCCTTTGACAAAACATTATGCTACAAACAAAACCGTCGTAGACTTATATACTTTAAAAGCAAATCTCTTCATAAATGCCATCAATCGCAACTCAGATACAAGCTTCTCCTTGCTAGGAAAACTCTGATTAACAAAGATTTCAGAGGACCAACTAGTATCCTGTCGATCGAAACCACAACAACGCTCTCTTACACCCTCAACTTCATCCTCATCTTTAACTTTCCCGTACTCACTGTAATCCACATCTGAATCATCATACTTTTCTTTCATATTCGGATCAACTTCAACTTCATTCGAACTATCAGCTTCATCCTCATTTTTAATGTTTTCATCCCAATCTTCAGCATCTTCATCCCAATCTTCTTCAGCATCAGAGCACTTATTCGCATGTCCACCCACATAATCATTCTTATGGTCTACTATCCTACTCGAAACGCAAAGGCGTACACCATGCATCTTACTTAACTCAATCAAGCTCCGAACGTGTCTATCATTTGTGACATACATAGGCGGAGAATCATGAGGCATTTGTTGAAGCATCAGAGGTGGTAAGGGATAGGATAACTCCACCTTTGTTTCCTTTTCCAACATATAATCCTCTTGCACCATTCCAAGAAGCTTACCATGTGTGCAACCATTTCTTAAGAACAACATTTGCCCTCCTTTGCTATTATCCACCTCGAACTGCCACACTGATTCACTCCTCACCCATTCTCCATAAACAGCGGGTATGTGAACCATTCTCTGTAAGAAAATAATATTCAAACCACATTAGAAATCAAAATTGAATAAGTAGACTTCTCTGAAAGTCGGATGAAGTCTACTTAGTAGACTTCTCGAGTAGACTTCTTGGAGAAGTCTGCGATCAATAAGCTAAGTATCATATAAAACATAAAAACTGATTCGTCTATACCTATAAAATATAAACATGTAAAACTTATGCATAGGCAAGAACACTTACTAACAGAAGCTTAGGATCACGAAAATCTTAAAAATTCGTTATATATTGTATAAAAATGATTTTTTTTAAAAAAAAAAAAAAAAAGGAATTGACTTCTCAAAGGTTACTTTTGCAATTGCCAAAAGATTAGTAGACTTCTCCAAGAAAAGTAGACTTCTCCGAGAAGTCTACTCAGAAAAGTAGACTTCTCGGAGAAGTCTACTTCCGAAAGTCGACTTCTCATAAGTCATTTTGGCAATTCACCAAAAAGTCAAAGAAATATCGATAATGTGAAATAGCTTTAACATTAACCCCTTTAAATTCTCGTGGAAAAATACTGTGAAGTCTAATCTTAATCTAATAATTATTGATATATAAAGCGCTACGACAATTTAGGATTCAAGTTTGTGAAATCAAATGTCTCCAAACAATAGTTTATAGATAGAAAAAAATCTACTTAAAAAAAAAACAAATCAAATCTCTCTTTGAACAAGAAATAAAAGGTTTTTTAAACTCTCTTTTTAAGGAAAACTGATTTTTTATATATAAGAGAAGGGTTTACTGTTTTCACATTTGAATTCATATTTTTCTTTAACCACCTATAATTTTTAGTAATCTTTAAAAAAGAAAATCCAACAGCACTGAATGGTCTAAAATTTAAACTTTCAGATAAATATTACTACAATTTGAATATGGAAATACTTTTTTCAATGATATTGGATTGTAAGATCAATCAGTGTGCCAGTAGTCTGCATTTAGTCTACCATTAGGAGACTATATATAAATTACTGGCAGACTAACGACATATTAAAAATACACTAGTAGACCTCTCTTATGGGTCATTTTAGTAAGAGTCATGTTTAGTAATAAAATTGTCAAGTGAGTCATTTAAAACATTACCCCTTCATTAAAATCATATAAAAGATACAATGTCCAGTTATTATAAATCTACAAAATATAAATTATTACACAAACAGTTATGAAATGATAAATTGAAGAAAAAACTGCCCGATATATTCTGATCACGAACACCCTACTCGTAAACAAATGTATGTATTCGTTATATTATTTCTTTGTACATAATCCTATTATCTTACGATTGGTATGCTTTTTTAGCATTACTTTCTATAAACACCAAATTGCATAGCAAAAACCCATTGCACTTGATACTAAATCTGTGAACTCAATTTCTTGATACCAATTAGTTCGTATCAATATTTTTGATAATAAAGTGAAATGTGTTGGATGTTTAAAATGATCAATTAGATATAGGGAACATGATAATAATGTAGAATCTCTATTGTTCCCACTTCAACTTCGTTTATCCTTGTGTATCATAGTAAACGATATTGACTCTTCTGACTTGATTCCAATGATACTTGGCTGTAATCGTTGTAGCCGTCAATTGTCTTTGCTGTTTCTAATCCTTAATCAAATCTTGGTTTAGAACTCCCAACCAAAGGTTTTTTCGTACATGAAATGTTTCCATAACAGAGGTTCCAGGGTCCCATATCAAACATATTTGGGCACGTTCACTGGTAAAAACGATAACAAAACCCAAGGAATTGAAGAACACACCGAGGAATAAAATATCTCCCGGAGAATAACACTCTAATATGACAGAAGAAGCGGCTACAACTTTGAACCAACATGAACTCGTAGTAGTTGTCTTGTACAATTACAAGAGAAAATACTTTTCCACAAGGAAGAGACGCAAACACCGTTTATTAACCGTTTTAGAAAATACAAAGACACCAGACCGTGTCTTCTTCGAAACATCATGAAACATAGCCGGTCAAATATAGAGTTGTAGAGCCGGTTAATAACGCAGCGAGATCGCGGGTGCGGGACAATGTGCCTCTCTGATCAGGTGTTAATACTGATGTGAGAAAGAAATATAAACATACAATAATGACCGATCCATTACCCATAGAAGCATCATCATGAATCTAATGTCGTGCGGCAGCCATAAACGTTTACAGGATATGAAAATGGAAAAGATAATTTGGAATAAAAACCTAACTATCGACATACAAAGTAAAAAAAACAAGAGTACGGCCAATGTCGGCCGGTGGATTGACAAAAAGAGACGACGATTGTGATCAAGAGAGAAAAAATCCCACAAATAACTCAAGGTTATAGTGGATGTGTTATATGGTTAGTTAAATGATAAAGTGTTGCATTGATTCGTGATTGTGTAAAACATGTATCAATATGATTTGGGACAAGGATATTTTCAAATTGCATATGATTAGAGATATACAGTAAGGAATTTATACATGCATTCATTTTATATGCCGTAATAGTATGAAAGGATACTATAACTCTTTTACATTTATCAAAGTAAATGATTTTCACATCAAGGTCTGAAAATCTAATATTTTATACATGTCTACTATATACTTTTCTTGCTGAATATTCAACAAATGTGAATTTTATAGGAGATTTTTAGAATAATACATTCTGCTATTACATTTAAAATCGAATGGAAAACTAATTCTGTTTTGCAATAATTTTGTTATTCAAGATGGTATGTATGTTGATACTAGAGGTTTTGCACTCTTTCTCAATCACCCCAGTATATGAATCAGTTGTAGTTTAACATATGGTTTTATGTCAATCCAAAAGGGTTTTGTTGAAAGCAAAAGAGTTGTGAGTAGAAATCCTTAAGTCAAGCAAGCAAAGAAGGTTTTTGTTGCCTAAGCAACTAAACTAGCAACCTAAAATGATCAATCACCAAAGAGAACTCAAAAGAGACAGTTCAGTAATGATCAAAGAAGTAAAACAGAGCAACTGAACAGAGTACTAAAGGAAATTCGAAATACAATAAAAGAGAAAACAAGTTCCTAGATGTGGTTATTGACTTTGGGGAATTCAGAGACTAACAAAGGTTGTTTCAAACAGCATTGATCAAGCAAACAAGCTAGTAATGGTGGTTCCTAGACATAGAGTTCACAAACAAGCAAGCAAAGTCCAATCTCTTGTAAAATAGCCATTTGCTAATCACCGTAACAATCACTAACTCTCATTAGTACTAAAACATTTAGCAAGCAATAACAATCAACTCTATTCATGTCAAAATGCTCCTCAAACAGTCAATATCTTGAGCCAAGGCCAACAAATCATCTATCAAACAAGATCAGCATTTCATCAAACACTTGGTGGGCATAAGAGAAAGCTCAAATCCTAGATAAGTGTGATCAAGACAAATCTAGCTTAAAAACAGATTAATAGAGAGGAGCCTATGTAATTAAACACTAAACAAATCTTAATCAATCCCTAAATCCCCTTAATCTACCACATCTAAGAACCCTAAGCAAACTACTCACTAGTACTCATGTTTAACACCAAATCACAAGAAGAAAAGATGTTAATCATGATTAAAAGAGAAATTAGAGAAAGATTAATGGTAAATACAAACTTATATTAAATAAAGCAAGAAATTTGTCTTACAAACTCAGAAAAATAACTCAAGAACAGTGTTATGACATGACTTGTCAAAAATCCCAGACCAAGAGGTATTTATACATAAAAGAAGGAAGCCCTAAAGTAATGGCAAAAGTGTAATAAAAGACAGGCTCTGACTGGGTTTCTTTCGGTCAGTTGTGACTGATAGGGATGATCAATAGGCATCCTATCGGTCTAGAAGATGACCGATAGGATAACCGAAATATACACGGTGCACTTCTATCGGTCACTTCTCTGACCGATAGGTCTGGTCGATAGCCCTTATATCGGTCATTCCTTGACCGATAGGCCTTGTGTCTTGATCGATAGGCTCTGCAGAGATCATCTGCGTTGGTCCCTTTTGCTCCTCTTGACCCAGCTAGCTTCATGGATCATCCTCAAAGCTTCTCCATGCTCCTTATAGCTCCATAGGTACCTAAAAACATCCATGATGCATAGAAAATGCAATCTATATCCTAAATGCAACCTAAGTCTAAAAGGAGAAGAAAATGGGACAAAAGATAAGGAAAACATGCAAAAGAGAACAAAAACATGCACTAAATGCAAGCTTAAATGGTGTAAATACAAGAGATATCAACACCCCCACACTTGCCTTTTGCTTGTCCCCAAGCAAATAAGAACAAATGAGAGAATGAGGTTTGAAGGTGGGCATTCAAATCCAAAAGTGCAAAGGTAAAGAGATGGTATCAATGCTTAAGTGCCTAGTTGTGGGATGCAAAAATAATCAGCCATACTTGAAAGAACCTAGCCATGCTCATCATGTTTCAAAATGATCTCAAATCTCAACTTAGGCAAATGCTCAAATCAATCAACTCTTTAACATTCAATTAAGCTCAAAACCATGAATCATGCTTATGCAAATCAAGTGAAGACATTTTGTTCAAAGGGTAAGGTTATGAGATAAACATGATCTCATTCAAACAAAGGGTGCACAAACATAAGGGATCACTCAATGAAATGATTCTATCTTAGGCAAAATGCTAAAGGTAAAAACACACTTATGCATGCAATTCAAAGCTCCCTTCTACCCAAAGATGAATCCTAAACACTTATAAACACTAAAGTGAACCCCTAAGTCTACCCTTTTTCCTAAATTCTACCCTTTACCCTTCTTCATGGCTGGGGGAACTTCTTCTTTTTGCTTGTGTGGTTGCTTCTTTTTGGTTGGGACTTGCTCTTCTTTGTTGCATTGGCACCTTCTTCACCTTTGGTGGATTGCTTTGGGTCTGGTTTCTTCTTTGGATTGACCCTTCAAAGCTTTTAAGTTTCTGTCGCCATTCTTTCTAAACACTTATAGCTTTTACTTTCATTTACTTAACCACAATGCTAAACTGTTTCCCCTTTTATACGATTTCAAACTTTTCCCTCTTCTTTTCAAAGCATATAAACATGAAGTTCAAACCACTTAACTCTACCCTTTTAATCTGAAGCTCCTAACCTAGAATCAAGCTCATGATGCAAGTTGATATCTACAAGAGAGCTTAGTATTGCTAGCCTTATTCCTAACACTTTTTGCCAAGACAAAATCAAAAATGATATGCAAAGGCCTCACAGCTCTCAAGATAGTGTTTAAGCGCAAAATGAGGTTTTGGTTAAGAGAGTGGATTAACTGTCCCATAAGTATGAGGATCAGCTATTTGGATCAACAAGAGTGGTAAAAAGGAAAAAAGATGATCTAAATATGTATATGGTATCCATGAATTCACTTTTCAATGCCTAAGACACGATAATTAAATGTCCAAATGAAGGTTCAAGTTGATAGAGTTGATTTTCAGAGAACAAGTGCTTTCAGTATGAGATGAGATGATCAAAATTACCAATCCAAACATGGTTCAGCCTTAACTTTTAGCTTTCTTATGATGCATCAAACAACTAATCACTTAAACACTGAAGTCATCTCTACAAGGAAAATTCATCATTATGCCATATGCAAATGCAATGCAACCTATATGTCAATACTAGACTCAATCCTAAAAGAATGAAATGCAACTACATGCTTTCTTTTTCAAAATTTTCGATTTTTTGTGTTTTTCTATGCCTTAGATGAATGCATGATATGCATGTGACTCAAGATGAAGGAAAATGAAAAACTAAGAAAAGAGAACACAAAGTCAAACCCAAATCTCTCCCCTACACTTAAATTACACAGTCTCTTACGTAATGAAAGCAATGAGAGAGAGAAGCAACAAAATATTATACAAAATCGAAAATAAAATGCAATGGTATAGACAATGAATAGGATGTGGTACCTTTTTAATAAGTGGAGTGATGGGAGGATCCAGATGTCTGAGGAGACTTGCTAGCTCTCCTCTTGTTCCTCCTCTCATAAGTCCTTGAAGATGGCACTTGTGGTGGAGGAACCTAGCTTGACCATATCTGCTCAGCTTGAGAAGAAGTACCTTGATTACCCCATTGCCATGTTTGTTGAACCTCAGAAGGGATGTGAGTTGGTGCTTCCCATGCTGATGGTATATGGGTCCTTGGCTCATATGATGAAGCCCTTGGTTGTGCCCATGTTCCCCATTGATCACTTGGCTGTGCATGAAAGGAATGTCTTCCTTGGGGGTTCCAAACAGCTTCATCTTCTTCAGTTGGGTCAGCTTGTGGCATTGGCTCTTCATGGTGAGACGTATATGATATCTCTTGTATTTCGGTCAGAGTACGGAGAACATCGATCAAGGGGGTGACCAATACCAGATTTTTGGTCAGAAGCATCGATCATCAGGTGACCGATACGAGCACATCGATCAATAGCATCGATCACTTGTGATCGACACAAAGGCCCCGGATGATTTTCGGTCACCACATCGATCACTGCCCTGACCAATGGGATTTACATCGATCACCAGCATCGATCACTTATGACCGATGTAAACCCAATCCGAAACCTGTTTTATTTACACTTTTGCCATTACTCTAGGGCTTCCTTTTCTAGGCTATAAATAGCCTCTTTTTCTAGATTTTCGACAAGTCTTGTCAAATTACTGTTCTTAAGCATTTTCTTTAAGTTTGTAAGACAAATCCTTTGCTTTATTTAATATAGAGTATATGCCTTTAGTCTTTCTTCATTCTCTCTTCTAATCATTATTAACATCCTTTCCCTTTGTGATTTGGTGTTAAACATGAGTATTAGTAAGTAGCTTGCTTAGAGTTTCTAGATGTGGTAGATTAGGGAGATTTAGGACTTTATTAAGGCTTGTTTAGTGCTTCAGTTTATGAGTTCCTCTCTATTAATCTGTTATTAATGCTAGATTTGTCTTGATCACATTTATCTAGGTTGTTAGCTTTCTCTTATGCCCACCAAGTGTTTGATGAAATGCTGATCTTGTTTAATAGAGGATTTGCTGGCTTTGGCTCAAGAGATTGACTGTTTGAGGAGCATCTTGGCTGAAATAGAGTTGTTTGTTAATGCTTGCTTAATGTTTTATCAGTAATGAGAGTTAGTTCTTGTTAAGATGTTTTGCATAGGGCTATTTTACAAGAGATTGGATCTAGCTTGCTTGATTGTGAACTTTATGTCTAGGAATCACCATTGCTTGCTTGTTTGCTTGATCAATATAGTTTGAAACAGCCTTATTTAGTCTATAAATTCCCTAAAGTCAATAACCACATCTAGAAACTTGTTTTTCTCTTATTTGAATCTCGGATTTGCTCTATTTTGCTCTGTTTTGCTTGCTTAGTTTTGCTTAGTCTGCTTTAGTCTTTGCTCTCTTTGCTGCCTGATCATATTAGGATATTAGGTTGGTTGCTTAGGCAACAAAAACACTTTTCTCCTTGCTTGACTTAGAGATTTTTACTCTCAACTCTTCTGTTTTCAACTATAACCCATTTGGATTGATAAAAGCCCTATGCTATACTACAACTGACTAGTACAAGCTTGGGTGATTGAATCAAGACATCAAAAAGATCTTGTATCAATTTGGCGCCGTTGCCATTTGGGTTTTGTGTTTGAGTCATTAGAGTTTGTAGAATCTTTAAGATCAAGTTTTTAGTTTTCTTTGGTTACTAATCTCTTTTGACTCTCATATCTGTCTTTCAGGTATATGAACTTGAGATCCAGAGGTTCAAGAAATCTTGTGGACTTCATAGACAACATCAATCCGCTGGATAGAGGACAGAGAGCAAGGAGACAGCAAGAAAGGCAGCAACACCTGAAAATACTTGGGATGAACAATCAGGAACAAGTCATGGAAAACATCAGATTTCAGGGTCCTCCAAGAGCTGCTGGCGCTCAGGGTATACAAGGACATCAAGGTGTTCAAGGCTTACAGGGTGAGCAAGGACCAAGAGGCGCTCCACAAGCTCCAAGAGCAGCTAGACCTATTGGTGCTGGTGATGCACCAAATGCCTACAACAACAGGACATGTATCATTCCACCAGCTGTCCAAAACAACTACTTTGAAATCAAATCTGGATTGATTTCAATGGTTCAGAGCAGTAAGTTTCATGGGCTGCCACTTGAAGATCCTCTAGATCATCTGGATAATTTTTATAGACTATGCTCCCTCACAAAGATCAATGGAGTGAGTGAAGATGGCTTCAAACTCAGGTTATTCCCATTTTCTCTTGGAGATAAAGCACACCAATGGGAGAAAAACCTGCCCCAAGGGAGTATCACCAGCTGGGATGAGTGCAAGAAAGATTTTCTGGCAAAGTTCTTCTCCATTTCAAGAATTGCAAGAATAAGGAATGAGATTTCAGGGTTTGCACAGAGGAACAATGAAATCTTTGGTGAAGCTTGGGAGAGATTCAAGGGTTACACATTGCAATGCCCTCATCATGGCTTCTCACAAGCCTTTTTGCTATCCACTCTCTACAGAGGAGCCTTGCCTAAGATCAGAATGCTTTTAGACACTGCCTCCAATGGAAACTTTCTGTCAAAAGATATGGATGAAAGCTTGGAGCTGGTAGAGAATTTAGCTCAGTCTGATGGAAACTACAATGAGGAATTTGACAGAGCTCCAAGAAGTGCAAAGGATGAGTTGGAGTCTAGCAGGAAAGAAATCATGTCCCTACATGAGAAGCTGGATTTGTTGCTAAGGGAAAAGAAAGAAGTTCAGTTTGTGTGAGACATGGTTCAGCTTGATGATCAGGAACAATGCCAAGTTGAGGAGATGAACTACTTGGGCAACCAGGGTGGTTACAACAACTATGGGAACTACAGACCCAATCCCAACTTGTCTTACAGGAGCAACAATGTTGCCAACCCACAAGATCAGGTTTACCCTCAACAGCAACAGCAAGCTGCACCAAGACCTTTTGTTCCCTACAACAATCAAGGCTTTCAGCAAAAGAACAACAACTACCAACCTAGAGCGCCCTACAACCCTCCAGGATTCAATGCTCAGGCTCAACGACAAGCTTCCTCCAGCTCTCAAGACACTGAACTCAAGACTCTCATGCAACAGATGATCAACATTCAAGTTTTAACAACCTTGGAAATGAACAAGAAGTTTGCAGAGGTCCACAACAAAAATTGATTCAGTAAATGTAGAGCTCACCAACAAGTTTGAAAGGTTGGCTGCAAGAGTCAAAACACTGGAGAACAACAAAGGCATATCTGGTCCCAAGCCTCAAGGACAATTTCCTGGAAAACCAGAAGCTAAACCAAAGGAGTTCTGTAATGCCATAGTCATGGAAGAAGAGAGCTTCTCAGCTGAAGAGGAACCTATCATTGAAGAGTTCCTCTATTTGTTCACTGAGGACACTGAACCTCAAAGTGGGGGGGAAGAGTTCTTAGAAGTTGAAACTGACCAAGGAGCTGTAAAAGAAGAACCTTTTGGAGATGGGGAAGACTCAGATGAAGAAGAGTGGTAGGCGCCACATGAAGTTGTTGACAACACAAAGGAATACTTGATGGAAGCTGCTGATGATAAAGAAAAGGCTCAAGCTTCTGTCCTTCCTGTCTACCAACCAACCATCCCTTTTCCAGGAAGATTCAAGGAACAGCTAGTGCAGAAATATGAAATCCTCTATGCTGCTTAATTGGAATTGAGGGGTTTGAATGGCCAAGAAGAGCTTGAGAAGCTAGGAGTAAAGGCTGGAATACCTGAGGTTAAGGAGCTCACTATCAAGAAACTTGGAGATCCATGATGTTTTACTCTCCCATGTGAGCTTAAGGGGCATACTTTCAAAAGCTGTCTTTGTGATCTTGGAGCAAGTATCAACCTTCTCCCATCCTCTACTTCTAAAGCTCTTGGCTACACTCAACTCCAAGAGAGTAATGTGTCCCTTACTATAGCTGATGAGACAGTGAAGACACCACTTGGGAGCCTCAAGGATGTACCAATGATGATTGAAGGAGTAACCATCCCCACTGATTTCTTGGTGCTTGATGTGGAAGGCCATATAAAGAATTCTATCATCCTAGGAAGACATTTTTAGCCTCAGCTGGAGCAGTGTTTGATTCCAAGGAATGCACAATTGAGCTGAGATTGACCAGGAAGAAGGTTCTAAGGTTTTACTCCAAGGAGAATAAGCTGGAGAATGAGCAAGCCTTCTCAATGGACATAAAAAAGCTGAAGTAGCTTGGGAAACATTGGCCAGAGTTTAAAGGCTACCAAGGGGAGAGTTTTGATTGCTGCTGTTTGCCAAAGTTGTTTGAAGACACCACTGAAAAGGAGGTCCTTGAAGTGAGTAGTTACAAGAATCTGAATGATATTAAGCTGGTTACTAACAAGGGAGTGGTGGTTTTGCAACCAAGTGGGAGAGTTTAGCTTCAAGCTTCAGCAAGAGGGGAAGACTATGCCGTTTGCCAAGGTCAGGATGAATGAAACCTTTGCCAGAGTCAAAAGGAGCAAGTCACCACCAAGGAGTTCCAAGACTCCTTCTCCTCACCTCAACTAAAAGAGGTAAGCAAAGTCAAGCTTAGTGACTTTAAACAAGCACACTTGGGAGGTAGTCCCATGGTATCCTTTTGTATATATTATGCTTTCTAGTTTCTCTTTTATGCTTTATTATAGTGTATAGAAGCAGTATTTCGAATTGGGGGTTGAGAAAGTCTGAAAGGGACAATGAACAAGTGTTTTCTAGCTGACATCGATCAAGTGTATCGGTCATGACAAGACCGATACACACATTTCGGTCATAAATAGCGATCATGTTTGATCGATGCCAGTGGAGCCAGTCTACACCAGTCAGGATTGCACGCTAAGGACCTTAGATCGAGTAGCAGATTGAGCAAGGCAGATCGATCCAGACGAGATCGACCAGAAGATCGAGTATGGAGATCGATTTGGAGTACGGACGTAGACGACGCCATGCAGATCGAGGACCGGATCGAGCTTCCAACCCGATCAGCACAAGATCGACTCGGAGATCGACCAAGAGCCGCCCGATTCAGGACGTGATCGATTGCCAGATCGAGCTTCGTGATCGATCCCAGACCAACCTTATCCTTCCAGCCTGTTTTTGGACCGTAGCGAAGGGGGGGGGGACCATTTGTGGTTTGGCCATTTTAGGCAAAGACCAACAATCCCTTTCATTAGCCCGTTTTGTTGACTACTTTTCTATCTTCTCTCTCGTTTTTAGGCGATTCGCCATTGTTAGACTTCGAGCTTTTTCTTGTTTTACTTTTGAATATTGGATCGTTTAAGTTAAATCTATCGCTTTTCATGTTTAGTTCTTCGTTTATTGCATTTTGTACGGTTTATTTCATGAGTCGCGAGTAGTTTCATTGGGTTTTGGGGTTGAGAGGATTCAAAGGGGTTGAAAAGGTTTTCAAGTTTGGTGTTTTCTTGTTCTTCATGGCTTTCGCTTCTAGGATGTCGAGTTCTTAAGGCTGAAAGAGTCTCACGCCAAGATCTTTATGATCAGAGAGACCTCTTACCTTGACAGGATCCAGAGATCTCTGAAAATCGCATCCTAGAGACTAGTTACTCTTTCCCAAACGTCATGGTAATTTAGGGGACTAGTTAAGCCACGTGTTTGAAATCTGGTTTCCTTGCCCTTCAATCTCTTCTTCCGCCAAACGCCATGGGTCTGGAGGAGAGAATGAAGGAGTGATCCATACCACACGCCATGGATGGATCTTGTTTTGTTTTTAAGGCTTAGAGAATCTCACAAAGTGAGTAGATCTAGAGTTTTCAAACCAAGCTTGTGCCTTTAAGACCCTTGAATATGAATCTCAACCCTAGACCCTCCTTAGTTTTCTTACATCTCTGTTAATCATTCGCATGTTATCTGTTGCATCCTGATCATTAGATTTGTTTATGTTTGAACTTTTAGACGAGATCGATTGCTTTTGCTCGATCTAGTGGTCGATCTCATGGTTGATTCACTAATCGAATTTTAGTAATTCATAGCCTTGCATTTTAATCATTCAGTCTTTTCCTCGCGGTAGCTAGTTCGCTTCTAGTATTTTTAAAATAGTCTTGCTTTGCATTTGACTGTTGCATCTAGTTTTTAGGATTTTCATAAAACCGTTCATCATTTGCTTAGCTTTGCATGATCCTTGCATTCTCATTGAACTTTCTAGCTCCTAGGATTGGATTGACTCCTCTTGCATTGTACTACAACTAAGTGCTGCTTGAGTTTTATAAACCTCTTGTTGCATTGCCTCATCCTAGATAGATAAAAAGCCGTATTCAAATGGCGCCGTTACCATCTTAGGAGTGTTTAGAAAGCATTGAGATTTGGGGTTTAGTAAAGACTAAGCTTTTACTTTGTTTAAGTTACTAATTTCTCTACTCTCAAACGTGTGTCTTTCAGGTACATGAATCTTCGTTCAAGGGGAGACAGCAATCTACTTCAACCCTTGGACAACATTCATCAACTTGGTCATTCACGGCAAAGAAGAGTACGAGAACAAGCTAGAGCCTTTGAGGAGATTGTTCAGCAAGGTTCAGTGGATTTTGAAGCGATGGCTGAGCACGAGCACCTAGAAGGACCTCCTCCAGTTCACGGGGCAGTGGGACGGGGTAATGGAAACCCCCAACACGCGGCTAGACCCCCAAGGATCATAGGAGCGGGAGATGCTCCCAACACCCATCACAATAGGTTTGGGATCACTCCTCCTCCTGTACAGAACAACAATTTTGAGATTAAGCTGGGATTCATCTACATGGTGCAAAACAATAAGTTTCACGGGCTAGCAATGGAAGACCCCTTGGAACACCTTGATAACTTCGACCAAGTATGTGGGATGATCAAGATTAACGGCATATCCGAAGATGCTTTCAAGCTGCGTCTCTTTCCATTTTCTCTCGGAGACAAGGATAGACATTGGGCGAAGACACTTCCACAAGGCACCATTACCTCTTGGGCTGAGTGTAAGAAGGCTTTCCTCTCAAAGTTTTTCTCTAGCACCAGAACAGCAAGGCTGAGAAGCGAGATCAGCGGCTTCACGCAAAGGAACAATGAGACTTTCAATGAAGCCATGGAACGGTTCAAGGACTATATTATCCAGTGTCCTCACCACGGCTTCAGCGAAGAGACTCTTCTAAGCACTATCTACCGCGGAGCTTCCCCAATGATTCGCTTGTTGCTTGACACGGCTAGTAAGGGAAAATTCCTTGGTCAAGAGGTAGAAGAAGGCATGGAGCTGATTGAGAACTTAGCACTGAGTGACGGCAACTATGCTGAAGATTACGACCGTGCACCGCGAGGTTCTGAGCTAGAGTCTCACAAGAAAGAGCTTAAGTCATTGCACGAGAAGATTGACAAGCTGGTGGTGGCTAATCAGAAGCATGTTCACTTTGTTGGTGAAGCGGATGAAGCCTTAGAGGAACTCGAGTTGAGTCAAGAAAAAGCCAATTGGGTGGCGGGTCAGAACAACTACAAACCTCAAGGGTATTCACAAGGCTACAACCAGAACAACAATCTCTCATACCGTAGCACCAATGTCGCGAACCCTAAGGATCAAGTGTACCCTGCTCAGCACGCAAAGCCTTTCATACCATACAACAAAGGTTTTCAGCCGAGTGGTGGCTTCCAAGGGCAAGGGCAGAACAACTTCCAAGGACAACAGCAATGAAACAAAGGTTATACGCCAATGTACCCTTCGGGCTTTGCTCCTCAACAACAACAGCTGCAACAACAACAAGTTGACCTTGTCCAAGCTATGTTTCAACAATTGATCTAAGGGCAAGCGTCTACAAATCAGAAGTTTGCCGAGATGAACACTCGTCTAGACTCGTCTCTCACGGATTTCTCTACTCAGATCACTAACTTGAATAACAAGATCAAGCAGCTAGATAAGGGAAAGGCGAGTACAAGCGGTCAGAATAGCTTACCGGGTAAGTGTGAGCAGAATCCCATGAAATACGCCAACGCCATTACGCTAAGGAGTGGGAAAGAGCTTGCACCTACAGTTGCCCTCAAGATCAACGAGGACGTTGTAATTCAAGAAGGGGAGGGTAAGCTTTCAGCTAATGATGAGATCAAATTTGACAATGTTTGGATTCAAGGACCAAGGAGAGGTGAGAAGGCGATTGTTGAGAAGAAAGCGGAGCAAACTACCAAGCAGAAGGATGCTTATGTACCTCCACCGTATGTACCTAAGCTACCTTTCCCCGGCCGTTTCAAGAAGCAAATCATAGAGAAGCATAGAGTCTTGTTTGAGAAGCACCTTAAGGACGTAGAGATCAAGCTGCCTCTCGTGGACTACCTTGCAATGATGCCTAAATGCGCCAAATTCTTCAAAGATAATCTCGCGAAGAAGAATAAGGAAAGCAAGGAAGTGCTTGTTCTTAGTGAGGAATGTAGGGCTGTGATACACAAGGAGATAGTCCCCAAGAAGTTGGGAGACCCTGGAAGCTTCACTATACCTTGCGCTTTAGGTCCTTCAGAGTTCAAGAGTTGCCTTTGTGATCTCATAGCTAGCATAAATCTGATACCTCATTCTGTGGCAAAGAAGCTTGGTTTTACCCGTTTCAAGGATTGTAGAATTTCGTTGGTACTAGCTGACAGGAGTGTGAGGTTACCCATGGGTTTGCTTGAGGACTTGCCAGTGAGAATCAGTGGTGTAAATGTGCCTACAGATTTCGTTGTGTTGGAAATGGATGAAGAACCAAAGGATCCACTCATTCTCGATAGACCGTTCTTAGCCACCGCCGGAGCCATCATAGACGTCAAGAATGGGAAGATTGCCTTGCACTTGGGTAAAGATATAAGGCTGGACTTCGATATCAATGAGGTTTTGAAGAAGCCTGCGATAGAAGGGCAAGCTTTCTACATTGAAACGTTGGATGCTTTAGCGGATGAGTTGCTGGAAGAGTTGGCTCAGGAAGATCATTTGAAGCTGGCACTGACTAAGGAGCCAGGAGAGTTCGGCTACGTGGATCAGAGAACTCAAGAATATGTCAACCTGCTTGATTCAAGGAAGGTTGTGCTAGAAGATGAAGGCGTTGGCCTAGAGATTGACTCCGAGATCGATGACATTACTCGATCAAGGGGTCAAATCGACAAGACAATCGAGAGCCCAACTCGATCCGGTGCAGCAATCGACAGTCATATCGAGGAGGGTGATCGATCCAGGAAAACAATCGAGTCCAGGATCGAGAGAGGCCTTCTGATCAGTTTGGGGTCTAATCCGGAGATCGACTCAGCGTCTCGATCTCTCACTCGATCCACAGTAAATCGAGTGAGTGAATCAAGCAAAACTGCTCGATCTAGACGACATCGAGAGCAAGATTGACTGGATGAATCGATTCCAGAAGGGATAGCGGTTGGAGAAAGCAGCTTCAAGGGCCATGTCTTGGGTTCTAAGGAAGGTTCCAAGCAGGAAAACAACAGCAACAGCCACGAGGATGATTGGAGCGAGCTGCTAGCCCCAAAGGTGGACCTTAAGGAGCTTCCAAAAGGGCTAAGGTATGCTTTCTTAGGGCTTAACGAAACCTATCATGTGATTGTGAATGAAAAATTAAGTGATGATAAGTTGCACTCGCTCTTAACTGAGTTGAGAAAGTATAGAAAGGCCATTGGGTACTCTCTAAGTGACATCAAGGGCCTTTCACCAATGCTTTGCACTCATAGGATTCACTTGGATAATGAGAACGCCTCTTCTATAGAACATCAAAGGCGTTTGAATCCTAATTTGAAAGAGGTTGTTAAGAAAGAGATTCTTAAGCTTTTAGAGGCTGACGTGATCTATCACATAAGTGACAGCACGTGGGTTTCTCCCGTACACGTGGTGCCTAAGAAGGGAGGGATCACGGTCATTAAGAATGAAAAAGATGAGCTTATACCTACTAGGACTATTACTGGACACCGTATGTGTATTGATTATATGAAGCTTAATCTTGCTACTAGAAAGGATCATTTTCCCTTGCTTTTTATTGATCAAATGCTTGAAAGACTTGCTAATCACCCCTACTATTGCTTCCTTGATGGATATAGTGGATTTTTCCAAATACCAATCCATCCAAATGATCAGGAGAAGACGACCTTTACATGCCCTTATGGCACCTTCGCTTATCGAAGGATGCCATTCGGGTTGTGTAACGCACCGGCTACGTTTCAGCGGTGTGTGATGTCGATCTTCTCCGATCTAATAGAAGAGATTGTAGAGGTGTTTATGGATGACTTCTCGGTTTATGGTGCGTCCTTTTCTGCGTGTTTGTTGAATCTTTGCAGGGTACTAAAGCGTTTTGAGGAGACAAACTTGGTGCTTAACTGGGAAAAATTCCACTTCATGGTGAAGGAAGGGATCGTGCTTGGCCATAAGATATCAGAGAAAGGTATTGAGGTCGACAAGGCAAAGGTTGAAGTGATGACAAGCCTTGAGCTGCCAGTTAACGTCAAAGGAGTGAGAAGTTTCTTGGGACACGCCGGCTTCTACAAGCGCTTCATCAAAGATTTTTCTAAGATTGCACGCCCTCTTACGCGGCTGTTGTGCAAGGAGGCTGAATTCGTCTTTGATGAGGAGTGTTGGCAAGCTTTCGTGACCATCAAGGAGGCCCTAGTATCCGCGCCAATAATGCAAGCACTGGACTGGACTCTCCCGTTCGAAATTATGTGTGATGCTAGTGACTACGCCTTGGGAGCTGTTCTGGGTCAAAGGAAGGATAAGAAGTTGCACGTGATTTACTATGCTTCAAGAACCTTGGATGACATGCAAACGAGGTATACCACATCAGAGAAGGAGTTATTGGCGGTCGTATTCGCCTTTGAGAACTTCAGGGCTTACCTCGTGGGTTCCAAGACTATTGTCTACACAGATCACGCAGCTTTGCATTATATCTATTCCAAGAAAGACACTAAGCCGAGGCTTTTGAGATGGATCCTCTTACTCCAAGAATTTGACATGGAGATCAAAGACAAGAAAGGGATAGAGAACGGCGTTGCTGACCATCTCTCTCGGTTGAGAATCAAAGAGTCTCTTCCATTAGATGATTCTCTCCCTGAAGAACAACTCATGGCAATCACTACGGCTGTTTGTGGGAACCTAGAAGGGCAGTTTGAGGAAGTTCTGAGCTTCAAAGGATCTCCCTTGGTATGCAGATATTGTGAACTACTTGGCATGTGGGGAAGAGCCTTCGCATCTTGACAACTACCATAGGAAGAAGTTCATGAGGGACGTGAGCCACTACTATTGGGATGAGCCCTATTTATACAGGAGAGGTGTTGATAGCCTGTACAGAAGATGCGTGACAAAGGAGGAAGCAAGAGACATCATCTTTCATTGCCATGGTTCTTTGTATGGCGAGCACTTTGCTTTGTTCAAAACCGCCACTAAGGTCTTACAAGCCGGCTCCTGGTGGCCGTCCATTTTCAAAGACACCCATGAGTTCGTGATGAGCTGCGAGGCTTATCAAACAGCAGGGAATATCACTAAGAGGAACGAGATGCCTCAAGTTCCTATCTTCGAGGTAGACGTCTTTGACGCGTGGGGCATAGATTTCATGGGGCCGTTTCCTTCATCTTACGGCAACAAGTTCATACTCGTAGCTGTTGACTACATCTCTAAATAGGTTGAGGCAATTGCTTCCCCAACAAACGACTCTAAGGTGGTGATCAAACTCTTTCAGAGCCTCATTTTCCCGAGGTTTGGAGTACCCAAGGTGGTGATAAGCGAAGGAGGAAGCCATTTCATCAACAAGCTGTTTGAAAATCTTCTAAGGAAGTATGACGTGAAGCACAAGGTAGCTACACCTTACCATCCTCAAACGAGTGGCCAAGTGGAGGTCTCTAACCGTTAGATTAAAGCGATACTCGAGAGAACAGTTGGGACTACTTGGAAGGATTAGGCGGTGAAGTTAGATGACGCTTTGTGGGCTTACCGGACTGCTTACAAGACGCCCATCGGTACTACTCCTTTCACTCTTCTCTAAGGCAAGGGATGTCACCTTCCCGTTGAGTTGGAACATAGGGCGTTGTGGGCTGTGAAGCGGCTGAATTTTGATCTGAAGACGGCTCAGGAGAAGCGGTTGATCCAGTTGCACGAGCTTGACGAGCTAAGGCTGGACGCTGACGAAAGTGCTAGGATATACAAGGAGCGTACCAAGGCTGCTCATGACAAGAAGCTGGTACCTAAGGAGCTTAAGGAAGGGAGTTTGGTGCTGCTTTACAATTCAAGGCTCAAGCTCTTTCCAGGGAAGCTAAAGTCACGGTGGAGCGGTCCGTATGAAATCAAGGAAGTATTACCTTACAGAGCTGTCACGTTGGTCGGCAAGAGTGGGAATGCATTCACAGTGAACGGGCACAGAGTTAAGCCATACATAGCGAGTGCATTTGACAAGGAGAGCACCTCAATGCTTCTCCAAGATCCACCATCTGCCTAAACCAAATAAAGTCTAGCTAAAGACGTTCAACAAAGCGCACTTGGGAGGCATTCTCATGTCTATCCTGTACATATTTTTGCTTAATTTCTTTTTCAGTTTTATGTTTTTATCTTCTAAGTGTGTAGGAACAGGAATAAGGAATCGCAGGTCATGTTCTTAGATCCAAGAAGAATGAGAAGGGACGAATATAAGCTAAAGATCGAGTGCTAGATCGACTCATCCTGGCTCGATCTTTGCTAGATCGAGCTAGCAAATCGAGAGGAGTCAGTCGATCTAGATGAGATCGAGTAGACGAATCGAGTGGGACGGTTGATCATGAGAGGACAATTCACCAACGCGTTCAGCCGAAAAAGCGAACGAGGTGTAGATCGACCGGATCACTCGATCTCTGAAAAAATCGAGCAGTCTACTCGATCTGCCATTCGATCTCAGCCAAATCGATCCCCGAATCGATCGAGGAAATCGATCCAAAAAGCTCAGCCAAGTTGACCAAAAGTCAAGGAACGAGGGAATCAAATCGATCTAAGACTCGATTTTATATCAATCGAGTCACTGATCGATCAAATCTCTCGATCCAGCCAACATGGCATGAGATCGAGTCCTAGATCGACCAAAGGGACTCGATCTCATGCCGAGGTAACAAAAAATTTTCCCTCCCTTTCTCCTTTTCCTCGCTTTTTAATTTTGAATGGTGGTCAAGGCAAGAATCTTTGACCACGAAAGTTGTGCCTTGACCACCTTTTGTCAGAAAACCGCTTTTATCACCTATGGTTTTAGATTTTTGTTGCCTTTATGTTTTCAACAATTTCACACTCTCTCATTTCTGTTCTTGCGAATTTAAAACCGAGAGAGAGTGTTCTTCTTCTCTTCCTAAAGGCATTTAGCTCTTATCTTCGATCCTGCAAAGGTATTTTCAGATTTTTAATAGAATCTTTTCAAAAATTCTTTTTATCATCGCTTGATCGATTTAAGTTGCTAAGGGCTTTAACGATTTTTTAAAAGTAGCTAGAAATCAGGAAATATTCTAGATTTAATTCCATCTCTAGATTTTCTTTTCCTTTATCTAGATACAATTTTTATAAATTCTCCAAAAATCAAGGGTATTAGTTGTAGATTTTTCTTTCTCGCTAGTCTCTTTCTCGATTTTGCACCGCCTTGCTCATTCTTTTGTTTGAGAACCGTGTTTCAGGCACCAATGGCACCTAAGAGAACCAGAGATGAGGCTGAACAGAGAGAGGATGAACAACGAGTGGTTCAAGAAGAGGGAACTCAACAAGTCCAAGAGGAGGAACCTCAGCAAGTTCATGAGAGGATCCGTTGGACTAAGGAGGAAAAGGCGGCGAAGAAGAGACTAGAGAGGCTGCGCTTCGAGCCTACCAAGTTCGCTAGCAAAGACTTGCTGGAAAGGATGGATCTCCTCGAAGATTTTGACTTCCGTCTCCAAAACATGGGGCTTGCTTGCCTTTCAAGAATGGATTGCCCCACTTATCCGCAAGTAACCGTTGATTTCCTCTCTACCTTGGCATTCTCCTATGAGAATCCGAGCCTCTCGACTCCCTCTCAAGGGCATCTCAGCTTCAAGGTCAAGAAGCGGTCCTATCACCTTTCCATTTAGGAGCTTTGCCAAGCATATGGACTCAACGCCGCGGCTAAACAAGTGGAGTTTCCTCCTCTCAAGAACGCCAGCATCATATGGGACGTACTTTGTGATGAAAAGTACAAAGCCAACATGGCTAAAATCAAGAAGGTGCAGAACCCCGTCCTGAGGTACACTCTCAAGTTGTTGGCGAACACCTTCAGCGGACGAGCCGTGTCTCCCACGGTGACGAAGACCGAGCTGTGTTTCCTTTTCCAAGGGATCAAAAGGATACTATGCAGCAGCAAAGAGGAGAACCACGATCCGCTGATAAATGACCTCGGGAACGATGTCAACTATGGGTGCATTCTGGCCTCCTCCTTGGTGAAGTACAAGGCGTACGCCCTTAGATGCAAGGCGAGCTCAGCTTACATTGGAGGGTTTCTCACGCCGCTCTTCATTAAAGCCGGTGTACCACTTCAACGGTTCGAGCCTTGCGCGGACAGGTCATTCATGGACGAGACTTACATGTGAAATACCGATAGCCTGGGACCTACGCCAGCTCCAGGATTCTTCGCCTATCAGTTCTACAATGACGTGGGGAAGAAGAGTGTGTGCATCTTACCCAATGTCGCGGGGAAAAACTTGGACAGCATCGGTACGATCCAGTTTTGCCCAACCCACGAGGAGTGCTACGCCCCACTTGGTACAACAATGATGCCCATTCAGTCCACGCGAGAGCAATCAGAGTCACCGCCATCAGATGGCGCAATGCCAGCCCACTTCGTGCTTCCAAGGATGGACTTTGAGCCGCAGACCAAGGCTGAGAAGTTTCTTGCTTCAGTGGTAGAGGTGCAGCGGAAGATAACCAAGTGGCAAGGGAAGATGATCAAGAAGCTTGCCAAGAAAGTCAAGGCGCTTCAAGGGAGCTCATCTGCGAAGTCTAAGGGGTCCAAGAGTGAAGAGGTTAACCAGCCCGAGAAGAGGAGGAGATCAACTGGCGGTATTGTCATCCGCGAGCAGCAAGGCACCGCGCAACAAGCTCGCCATTCCGTTCATGGTTTCCCCACCGAGGATAAAGGAAAGGACATAGCCCGACGCTCCTCTAGCAAGAGCAGCCTTTCTGGAACATCCTCAAGTTCCAGCCGAGTTTAGCTCCAAGGTGACAACAAACTTCCATTGTACATACCGTTCATGTTTTCATGACTTTTGCTTTGTGTTTTAAGCTCTCTCGAATTTGTTTGCCACCGGGACGGTGTCATTCAAGTTTGGGGGAGTATGTGTGTGGTTTGACATGTTTATTCTGATCTTATTTTCCGTTTAGCATCCTTGAGTCTTTATTACATGAAAAATTGGTAAAATTTTTAAAAATTTTAAGAAAAATTCATGTAGTTGCATTCACATTGTTAAGCATTTTAGGATTGAGTCTAGAATTTTTAAGCATCTAAGTTGTTTACATGTGCATAAGGGGTTAAAGTTTTCTTAAAAAGGTGTTTAACTCATGAATAGTTTCAATATCCTAGTTATTAGTTCTCTAATCCTTTGCTCACACTTTGAAAGTAAGTTCTTACCATGCTTGGATCCCTTGTTTTAATTTTCGTGACTTGAATTGAACTCTCATGATTTGAAACTTGTCCTAATAAGTGAAAACCTTAATCTGAATTTTTAAATATCATCCTTATGCACTTGAAAATGAACACATAGATCTTAAAAATATTTAGGCTCTCTTCTTCCTTTTACCACTCTTTGTGAGCCTAAGTAGAACACCCACCTTGACCCTTACCTTTCTTTGAAGCCAAGTTTTCGTGTGTGACATCATTGTGAGGCCTCTTCCGGTTTGAACTTAGCATATAGCTTACGTTTAGGCGACATGATTAGGTTCTCATATGATTGCTAGATTTGCATTTTGAAGCTAGATGTAGGCTTAGGATAAGTTTGGGGGATCATTGGGGTTGCTTTCATGTTATTATGCTTTCGGTTTCAAAAGAGTTTGGTATTTGAAGTGAATAAAAGGTTTTAAGTGAAAGGTGTTGTGTTTAAAATGTATAATGCTCCAATAAATTCAGAAGATGACTCTCTCAAATTAAAAAAAAAATTAATAATAATAATAAATAAAAGAGCCTAAGTGCCAAAAAAAAAAAAAAAAGAAAAAGAAAGAAAAAAATAATAATGAGAGAGCTATCAATAAGAAAAATAAGGAGCTTAATATTTTCAAACCTTTTCACTAACCTAAAAGAGTTAAGATGTTTTCTATTTTTATATGGGGTTTGCTAAGCTTTTGCTTTGGAGATAAGGGTAGATTTTATGAGGGTGAGTGAGCTTAAAAGAAAAAAATGAGAGGGATTTTAGGATCATCGTTAGCTTGCATGGGTAGATGAGAATCTGATCATGTATGCATCAATTGCCTTTACCTTTAGCATTATGCATAAAGTTCTTACCATTTTCGAGAGAAACCCTTTGCTTAAAATAAACCCTTTTAAAATGAGATCGTTCTATGCTCATAGCCTTTACCCTTAGCCAAATGTGTTTTGCTTTAAAGTGCATAAGTTTGATTCATGGTTCGGTCATTAATGAATGTTAAAGGATGAGTTTCTTTGATTGTTTGGAATAGGAGAGTCATGATTTGAAATTCTTTATGTGATGAGTATGGCTAAGTTCTTTGGAGTATGAGTGTGTGTATTGCATTTTAGAATTAGTAACTAGGACGTTGAGATTGATTCATTTGAAAGACACCTTTGCAAGAAGCTTATACCCCCGTTTGTTTTAAAACCTCTCTCCCTTCTTTAATTTTGTTTGCTTGAGGGCAAACAAAAGGTAAGTTTGGGAGAGTTGATATAGCTGCATATTCTATGCATTTTGCATACATATAAGTTAGTTTCTCACGCATATACATTGCATTTTAGGTTAGTTTGCATCACTTTAGGTCCTAGAGTGTTTTTGCACTAGCATATGCATATTTCCTGCATTTTGCATCGCATACAGGTTGTTTTCGACTACTTTGGAGTCTTGGAGGGTTCGTGGACGTGCTGAGGCTCGTGAGGAAGTTCGTGGACACTAGAAGAAATCAGGATTTCACGCTAAGGACCTGAGATCGAGTAGCAGATCGAGCAAGGCAGATCGATCCAGACGAGATCGACCAGAAGATCGAGTATAAAGATCGATTTGGAGTACGGACGTAGACGACGCCATGCAGATCGAGGACCAGATCGAGCTTCCAACCCGATCAGCACAAGATCGACTTGGAGATCGACCAAGAGCCGCCCGATTCAGGACGTGATCGATTGCCAGATCGAGCTTCGTGATCGATCCCAGACCAACCTTATCCTTCCAGCCTGTTTTTGGACCGTAGCGAAGGGGGGGGGGGCCATTTGTGGTTTGGCCATTTTAGGCAAAGACCAACGATCCCTTTCATTAGCCCGTTTTGTCGACTACTTTTCTATCTTCTCTCTCGTTTTTAGGCGATTCACCATTGTTAGACTTCGAGCTTTTTCTTGTTTTACTTTTGAATATTGGATCGTTTAAGTTAAAGCAATCGCTTTTCATGTTTTGTTCTTCGTTTATTGCATTTTGTACGGTTTATTTCATGGATCGCGAGTAGTTTCATTGGGTTTTGGGGTTGAGAGGATTCAAAGGGGTCGAAAAGGTTTTCAAGTTTGGTGTTTTCTTGTTCTTCATGGCTTTCTCTTCTAGGATGTCGAGTTCTTAAGGCTTAAAGAGTCTCACGCCAATATCTTTATGATCAGAGAGACCTCTTACCTTGACAGAATCCTTAGATCTCTGAAAATCGCATCCTAGAGACTAGTTACTCTTTCCCAAACGTCATGGTAGTTTAGGGGACTAGTTAAGCCGCGTGTTTGAAATCTGGTTTCCTTGCCCTTCAATCTCTTCTTCCGCCAAACGCCATGGGTCTGGAGGAGAGAATGAAGGAGTGATCCATACCACACGCCATGGATGGATCTTGTTTTGTTTTCAAGGCTTAGAGAATCTCACAAAGTGAGTAGATCTAGAGTTTTCAAACCAAGCTTGAGCCTTTAAGACCCTTGAATATGAATCTCAACCCTAGACCCTCCTTCTTAGTTTTCTTACATCTTTGTTAATAATTCGCCTGTTATCTGTTGCATCCTGGTCATTAGATTTGTTTCTGTTTGAACTTTTAGACGATATAGATTGCTTTTGCTCGATCTAGTGGTCGACCTCGTGGTAGATTCACTAGTCGAATTTTAGTAATTCATAGCCTTGCATTTTAATCATTCTGTCGTTTCCTCGTGGTAGCTAGTTCACTTCTAGTATTTTTAAAATAGTCTTGCTTTGCATTTGACTGTTGCATCTAGTTTTTAGGATTTTCACAAAACCGTTCATCATTTGCTTAACTTTGCATGATCCTTGCATTCTCATTGAACTTTCTAGCTCCTAGGATTGGATTGAATCCTCTTGCATTGTACTACAACTAAGTGCTGCTTGAGTTTTGATAACCTCATGTTGCATTGCCTCACCCTAGATAGATAAAAAGCCGTTATCAGTTTGAAAGGGAGATACTCGGTCATCCACATCGATCAATCTTGATCGATATAAACCCGCCAGACTAATTTCGGTCAAGTGTATCGATCAGTGGGTGATCGATGTGATTCTCAGAAACATATCGATCACCAATAAACCCAGCGGATGATTTTCGGTCAACAACATCGATCATGTGATGACCGATATGATCCCCAGGAGGAACATCGGTCACTAGCATTGATCACTTATGACTGATACTGACATTTCGGTCAGTTACAACAGTCACTCGTGATCGATGTCCCACCCGAGGTAAGTACTTCAACTTTCAAAAAAATTTCCCTCCTTTGGTTTGGAGCCAAAGAGGTTTAAATTTACACATTGGATTCTTCCTGACCGCTTTCATAGCTTCTGAGCACTTTTGTTTTTGTCCCCCACTCTTTTGATTCCTTCGGTTCCCTCACCACCACTGATTATTTTGGTTCCCCATTTTTCTCTCTATTTAAACCAACAATCTCCTTCACTTCTCTTCACAGTTCAATTCACTACTTCTCTCACCTGAAGCTCGAAATTCTTAGTTCTCTCTCTTTTATTTTTTTTGGGGATGATGCAGGATGCTAGCAGGATCAAAGGGAGCAAAAGGGATCAAAGCAGTCAATCTCTGCAAAGGTTTTTGGTCAGAGCACGGAGAACATCGATCAAGGGGGTGACCAATACCAGATTTTTGGTCAGAAGCATCGATCATCAGGTGACCGATACGAGCACATCGATCAACAGCATCGATCACTTGTGATCGACACAAAGGCCCCAGATGATTTTCGGTCACCACATCGATCACTGCCCTGACCAATGGGATTTACATCGATCACCAGCATCGATCACTTATGACCGATGTAAACCCAGTCCAAAACCTGTTTTATTTACACTTTTGCCATTACTCTAAGGCTTCATTCTCTAGGCTATAAATAGCCTCTTTTTCTAGAATTTCGACAAGTCTTGTCAAATTACTGTTCTTAAGCATTTTCTTTAAGTTTGTAAGACAAATCCTTTGCTTTATTTAATATATTTGAGTATTTGCCTTTAATCTTTCTTCATTCTCTCTTCTAATCATGATTAACATCCTTTCTCTTTGTGATTTGGTGTTAAACATGAGTATTAGTGAGTAGTTTGCTTAGAGTTTCTAGATGTGGTAGATTAGGGGGATTTAGGATTTTATTAAGGCTTGTTTAGTGCTTCAGTTTTTGGGTTCCTCTCTATTAATCTGTTATTAATGCTAGATTTGTCTTGATCACACTTATCTAGGTTGTTAGCTTTCTCTTATGCCCACCAAGTGTTTGATGAAATGTTGATCTTGTTTAATAGAGGATTTGCTGGCCTTGGCTCAAGAGATTGACTGTTTGAGGAGCATCTTGACTGAAATAGAGTTGTTTATTAATGCTTGCTTAATGTTTTATCACTAATGAGAGTTAGTTCTTGTTAAGATGTTTTGCATAGGGCTATTTTACAAGAGATTGGATCTAGCTTGCTTGATTGTGAACTTTATGTCTAGGAATCACTATTGCTTGCTTGTTTGCTTGATCAATGTAGTTTGAAAAAGCCTTAGTTTGTCTATAAATTCCCCAAAGTCAATAACCACATCTAGGAACTTGCTTTTCTCTTATTTGAATCTCGGATTTGCTCTGTTTTGCTTGCTTAGTTTTGCTTAGTCTGCTTTAGTCTTTGCTCTCTTTGCTGCTTGATCATATTAGAATATTAGGTTGGTTGCTTAGGTAACAAAAAAACTTTTCTGCTTGCTTGACTTAGAGATTTTTACTCTCAGCTCTTCTGTTTTCAACTATAACCCATTTGGATTGATAAAAATCCTATGCTATACTAAAACTGACTAGTACAAGCTTGGGTGATTGAATCAAGACCTCAAAAAGATCTTGTATCAATTTGGCGCCGTTGCCATTGGGGTTTTGTGTTTGAATCATTAGAGTTTGTAGAATCTTTAAGATCAAGTTTTTAGTTTTCTTTGGTTACTAATCTCTTTTGACTCTCATATATGTCTTTCAGGTATATGAACTTGAGATCCAGAGGTTCAAGCAATCTTGTGGACTTCATAGACAATATCAATCAGCTGGATAGAGGACAGAGAGCAAGGAGACAGCAAGAAAGGCAGCAACACCTGCAAAGACTTGGGATGAACAATCAGGAACAAGTTATGGATGACATCAGATTTCAGGGTCCTCCAGGAGCTGCTGGCGCTCAGGATATACAAGGACATCAAGGTGTTCAAGGCTTACAGGGTGAGCAAGGACCAAGAGGCGCTGCACAAGCTCCAAGAGCGGCTAGACCTATTGGCGCTGGTGATGCACCAAATGCCTACAACAACAGGACAGGTGTCATTCCACCATCTGTCCACAACAATAACTTTAAAATCAAGTCTGGATTGATTTCAATGGTTCAGAGCAGTAAGTTTCATGGGCTGCCACTTGAAGATCCTCTAGATCATCTGGATGATTTTGATAGACTATGCTCCCTCACAATGATCAATGGAGTGAGTGAAGATGGCTTCAAACTCAGGTTATTCCCTTTTTTTCTTGGAGATAAAGCACACCAATGGGAGAAAAAACTGCCCCAAGGGAGTATCACCAGCTGGGATGAGTGCAAGAAAGCTTTTCTAGCAAAGTTCTTCTCCACTTCAAGAACTGCAAGAATAAGGAATGAGATTTCAGGATTTGCACAGAGGAACAATGAAAGCTTTGGTGAAGCTTGGGAGAGATTCAAGGGTTACACATTGCAATGCCCTCATCATGGCTTCTCACAAGTCTCTTTGCTATCCACTCTCTACAGAGGAGCCTTGCCTAAGATCAGAATGCTTTTAGACACTGCCTCCATTGGGAACTTTCTGTGAAAAGATGTGGATGAAGGCTTGGAGCTGGTAGAGAATTTAGCTCAGTCTGATGGAAACTACAATGAGGGATTTGACAGAGCTCCAAGAAGTGCAAAGGATGAGTTGGAGTCTAGCAGGAAAGAAATCAAGTCCCTACATGAGAAGCTGGATTTGTTGCTAAGAGAAAAGAAAGAAGTTCACTTTGTGGGAGACATGGTTCAGCTTGATGATCAGGAACAATGCCAAGTTGAGGAGATGAACTACTTGGGCAACCAGGGTGGTTACAACAACTATAGGAACTAGAGACCCAATCCCAACTTGTCTTACAGGAGCAACAATGTTGCCAACCCACAAGATCAGGTTTACCCTCAACAGCAACAGCAAGCTGCCCCAAGACCTTTTTTTCCCTACAACAATCAAGGCTTTCAACAAAGGAACAACAACTACCAACCTAGAGCGCCCTACAACCCTCCAGGATTCAATGCTCATGCTCAAGGACAAGCTTCCTCCAGCTCTCAAGACACTGAACTCAAGACTCTCATGCAACAGATGATCAACATTCAAGTTACAACAACCTTGAAAATGAACAAGAAGTTTGCAGAGGTCCACAACAAAATTGATTCAGTACATGTAGAGCTCACCAACAAGTTTGAAGGGTTGGCTGCAAGAGTCAAAACACTGGAGAACAACAAAGGCATAGCTGGTCCTAAGCCTCAAAGACAATTTCCTGGAAAACCAGAAGCTAACCCAAATGAGTTCTGTAATGCCATAGTCATGGAAAAAAGAGAGCTTCTCAGCTGAAGAGGAAGCTATCATAGAAGAGTTCCTCTACTTGTTCACTGAGGACACTGAACCTCAAAGTGGGGGGGGGGGGGGGGGGGGGGGAAGAGTTCTTAGAAGTTGAAACTGACCAATGAGCTGTAGAAGAAGAACCCTTTGGAGATGGGGAAGACTCAAATGAAGAAGAGTGGTGGGCGCCATATGAAGTTGTTGACAACACAAAGGACTACTTGATGGAAGCTGCTGATGATAAAGAAAAGGCTCAAGCTTCTGTCCTTCGTGTCTACCAACCAACCATCCCTTTTCCAGGAAGATTCAAGGAACATCTAGTGCAGAAATATGAAACCCTCTATGCTGCTCAATTGGAATTGAGGTGTTTGAATGGCCAAGAAGAGCTTGCGAAGCTAGGAGTAAAGGCTGGAATACCTGAGGTTAAGGAGCTCACTATCAAGAAACTTGGAGATCCATGATGTTTTACTCTCCCATGTGAGCTTAAGGGGCAGACTTTCAAAAGCTGTCTTTGTGATCTTGGAGCAAGCATCAACCTTCTCCCATCCTCTACTGCTAAAGCTCTTGGCTACACTCAACTCCAAGAGAGTAATGTGTCCCTTACTATAGCTGATGGGACAGTGAAGACACCACTTGGGAGCCTCAAGGATGTACCAATGATGATTGAAGGAGTAATCATCCTCACTGATTTCTTGGTGCTTGATGTAGAAGGCCATATAAAGAATGCTATCATCCTAGGAAGACCTTTATTAGCCTCAGCTGGAGCATTGTTTGATGCCAATGAATGCACAATTGAGCTGAGATTGACCAGGAAGAAGGTTCTAAGGTTTGACTCCAAGGGGAATAAGCTGGAGAATGAGCAAGCCTTCTCGATGGACATCAAGAAGCTGAAGCAGCTTGGGAAACATTGGCCAGAGTTTGAAGGCTACCAAGGGAAGAGTTTTGATGGCTGCTGTTTGCCAAAGTTGTTTGAAGATACCACTGAAAAGAATGTCTTTGAAGTGGGTAGTTACAAGAATCTGAATGATATTAAGCTGGTTACTAACAAGAGAAAGGTGGTTTTGCAACCAAGTGTCTCTAAGAGGGGAGAGTTTAGCTTTAAGCTTCAGCAAGAGGGGAATACTATGCTGTTTGCCAAGGTCAGGATGAATGGAACCTCTGCCAGAGTCAAAAGGAGCAAGCCACCACCAAGGAGTTCCAAAACTCCTTCTCCTCACCTCAACTAAAAGAGGTAAGCAAAGTCAAGCTTAGTGACTTTAAACAAGCACACTTGGGAGGTAGTCCCATGGTATCCTTTTGTATATATTATGCTTTCTAGTTTCCCTTTTATGCTTTGTTATCGTGTATAGAAGCAGGATTTCGAATTGGGGGTTGAGAAAGTCTGAAAGGGACAAAGAATAAGTGTTTTCTGGCTGACATCGATCAAGTGTATCGGTCATGACAAGACCGATACACACATTTTGTTCATAAATATCGATCATGTTTGATCGATGTCAGTGGAGCCAGTCTATACCAGTCAACATGCTTGATCGATGTGGATGACCGAAATGTATCATCGATATGGAAAGAAGTTTGAAAGGGAGATACATTTCGGTCATCCACATCGATCAAGCTTGATTGATATAAACCCGCCGGACTAATTTTGGTCAAGTGTATCGATCAGTTGGTGATCGATGTGATTCTCAGAAACAAATCGATCACCAACATCGATCATACACTGATCGATATAAACCCAGCAGATGATTTTCGGTCAACAACATCGATAATGTGATGACCGATATGATCCCCAAGAGGAACATCGGTCACTAGCATCGATCACTTATGACTGATACTGACATTTTGGTCAGTTACAACAGTCACTCGTGATCGATGTCCCACCCGAGGTAAGTACTTCAACTTTCAAAAAATTTTCCCTCCTTGGTTTGGAGCCAAAGAGGTTTAAATTTACACATTGGATTCTTCCTGACCTCTTTCATAGCTTCTGAGCACTTTTGTTTTCGTCTCCTATTCTTTTGATTCCTTTGGTTCCCTCACCAACCATTGATTCCTTTGGTTCTCCATTTTTCTCTCTATTTAAACCAACAATCTCCTTCACTTCTCTTCACACTTCAATTCACTACTTCTCTCACCTAAAGCTCGAAATTCATAGTTCTCTCTCTTTTATTTGCCTTCTCTAAGTGCCTAGAAGCTCCACAAAGGTTTGCTTCCTAAACTATTCTTTATTTGCTCTTAATCTCTGCATGTGTTCAAAATCGCTTAGTATATGTCTTTAAGAGCAAGTTTTGATTTGTTTTAAGTGTTGTGTTTTGTTTTTTCAAGGTGGGTTTGTTTAAGTTAAGCAAGTTAGATGTTTAAGCTTTGTTTACTGTTCATCTATCTCATTACTTGCTTAATTATCATCTCTTTGCATGATCATCATCTTTTTTGCTTAGGAACCATTTTGCTAGATTCACATGCATAACTGCCTATTCTTTGTGCATTCTAGCTTATCTAAACTGTTAGCTTTTGATTTCCTCTAGCTTTATAGAAGTTTAATCTTGTTTCTAAGACTTGCTAAGCTTTTCTTTAGCCTAGAGAGTTTTCTTTTTAAAGCTTTCAGTAATATGGTTCTTCAGCTTTTGTTCTTTCATTTACCCTGTTTTCAAGCTTTGCTTTTGAAGGTATAATGGGGAGAACAAACATAGCTACTGGGAAAAAGGGAAAGCACCACAGGAAGGTGCGACCATTTCACCAAGAGCTAAGAAAGATAAGGGAAAAGGCGCTGCTGCTGAGACTTCATCCAAGGCCGCTGGAAAGAGGCCAGTTGGAGATAAAGGCGCCAAGCAGAGAGGCAAGGGAAAAGCTGCTGAGGAGGACACGCCATCCAGGAGATACAGTGCTAGGGAACTCATGGAGGCATTCAATCAATGCACCTTCAAGCCAACAAGATACCCATGCCCCACCACAATGACAGAGCTAGGGATCTATGAAGACTGCAATTGCCTTTTTGAGCACATGGGGCTTACAAGAAGCAACTCATAGAGAAGCATAGAGTCTTGTTTGAGAAGCACCTTAAGGACGTAGAGATCAAGCTGCCTCTCGTGGACTACCTTTCAATGATGCCTAAATGCGCCAAATTCTTTAAAGATAATCTCGTGAAGAAGAATAAGGAAAGCAAGGAAGTGCTTGTTCTTAGTGAGGAATGTAGTGCTGTGATACACAAGGAGATAGTCCCCAAGAAGTTGGGAGACCCTAGAAGCTTCACTATACCTTGCGCTTTAGGTCCTTTGAAGTTCAAGAGTTGCCTTTATGATCTCATAGCTAGCATAAATCTGATGCCTCATTCCGTGGCAAAGAAGCTTGGTTTTACCCGTTTCAACGATTGTAGAATCTCGTTGGTACTAGCTGACAGGAGTGTGAGGTTACCCGTGGGTTTGCTTGAGGACTTGCCAGTGAGAATCAGTGGTGTAAACGTACCTACAGATTTCGTTGTGTTGGAAATGGATAAAGAACCAAAGGATCCACTCATTCTCGGTAAACCGTTCTTAGCCACCGCCGGAGCCATCATAGATGTCAAGAATGGGAAGATTGCCCTGCACTTGGGTAAAGATATAAGGCTGGACTTCGATATCAATGAGGTTTTGAAGAAGCCTGCGATAGAAGGGAAAGCTTTCTACATTGAAACGTTGGATGCTTTAGCGGATGAGTTGCTGGAAGAGTTGGCTCAGGAAGATCATTTGAAGCTGGCACTGACTAAGGAGCCAGGAGAGTTCGGCCACGTGGATCAGAGAACTCAAGAATATGTCAACCTGCTTGATTCAAGGAAGGTTGTGCTAGAAGATGAAGGTGTTGGCCTAGAGATCGACTCTGAGATCGATGACATTACTCGATCAAGGGGTCAAATCGACAAGACAATCGAGAGCCCAACTCGATCCGGTGCAGCAATCGACAGTCAGATCGAGGAGGGTGATCGATCCAGGAAATCAATCGAGTCCAGGATTGAGAGAGGCCTTCTGATCAGTTTGGGGTCTAATCCGGAGATCGACTCAGCGTCTCGATCTCTCACTCGATCCACAGTAAATCGAGTGAGTGAATCGAGCAAAACTGCTCGATCTAGACGACATCGAGAGCAAGATCAACTGGATGAATCGATTCCTGAAGGGATAGCGGTTGGATAAAGCAGCTTCAAGGGCCATGTCTTGGGTTCTAAGGAAGGTTCCAAGCAGGAAAACAACAGCAACAGCCACGAGGATGATTGGAGCGAGCTGCTAGCCCCAAAGGTGGACCTTAAGGAGCTCCCAAAAGGGCTAACGTATGCTTTCTTAGGGCTTAACGAAACCTATCCTGTGATTGTGAATGAAAACTTAAGTGATGATAAGTTGCACTCGCTCTTAACTGAGTTGAGAAAGTATAGAAAGGCCATTGGGTACTCTCTAAGTGACATCAAGGGCCTTTCACCAATGCTTTGCACTCATAGGATTCACTTGGATAATGAGAACGCCTCTTCTATAGAACATCAAAGGCGTTTGAATCCTAATTTGAAAGAGGTTGTTAAGAAAGAGATTCTTAAGCTTTTAGAGGCTGACGTGATCTATCCCATAAGTGACAGCACGTGGGTTTCTCCCGTACACATGGTGCCTAAAAAGGGAGGGATCACGGTCATTAAGAATGACAAAGATGAGCTTATACCTACTAGGACTATTACTGGACACCGTATGTGTATTGATTATAGGAAGCTTAATCTTGCTACTAGAAAGGATCATTTTCCCTTGCCTTTTATTGATCAAATGCTTGAAAGACTTGGTAATCACCCCTACTATTGCTTCCTTGATGGATATAGTGGATTTTTCCAAATACCGATCCATGCAAATGATCAGGAGAAGACGACCTTTACATGCCCTTATGGCACCTTCGCTTATCGAAGGATGCCATTCGGGTTGTGTAACGCACCGGCTATGTTTCAGCGGTGTATGATGTCGATCTTCTCCGATCTAATAGAAGAGATGGTAGAAGTGTTTATGGATGACTTCTCGGTCTATGGTGCGTCCTTTTCTGCGTGTTTGTTGAATCTTTGCAGGGTACTAAAGCGTTTTGAGGAGACAAACTTTGTGCTTAACTGGGAAAAATTCCACTTCATGGTGAAGGAAGGGATCGTGCTTGACCATAAGATATCAGAGAAAGGTATTGAGGTCGACAAGGCAAAGGTTGAAGTGATGACAAGCCTTGAGCTGCCAGTTAACGTTAAAGGAGTGAGAAGTTTCTTGGGACACGCCGGCTTCTACAGGTGCTTCATCAAAGATTTTTCTAAGATTGCACGCCCTCTTACGCGGCTGTTGTGCAAGGAGGCTGAATTCGTCTTTGATGAGGAGTGTTGGCAAGCTTTCGTGACCATCAAGGAGGCCCTAGTATCCGCGCCACGAAGTACCTAGCTCGAAGAAGAAAGTATGCCATATGGTGACGCTCGTCACCACTTTTGGTGACGCTCGTCACCACCAAGGAAGGAGGTCGTGGCCTGTTTTTAAAAGATTGGAAAGAAATTGCAGTTTTGGCCCAGAAGTTCCAGTTTTTGCAAAAAGGCCCCAGATCGTGTTTTAGCTTGTATATTAGGTTTTTCAGCCATTCTTTTGGCAGATATCTTCTATCTTATTATTTTTGAGAGCTTTAGAGAGAGATTTGTAGAAGAGCTTTTGGAGAGACAAATCAGACTCCTTCAGAGCAGATTTTGAACTCCTTTATTTCTACTTCTTATTTCTTTTATGCAATCTATTCTTTTCATGATGTTTTCTCAAATCACCATGTCTGAGTAGTTTGTTAGTTAAGTTAGGGCTTTTCAAAGGTTGAAGAAGAGTTTGTAGAATTGCTAAAAACTTTTAGGAAATTCATTGGTTCTTCATCTGTGCTTGCATTCATATCGATTTCTTAGACACATCATCTGGATTTCGAAACCCTAGGTTTTTGATAGATGTGAGAGCATTATTAATCACCTGAACTAGTATTAGATGAGCAAAACGCCCTAGTACAAAGAGATTTGGCTTAGGAGTTTTGTGAACAATTGAACCTGATCATTACTGCATGTTTAGGTTGTTAGGGTTTGCAAAGAGATTTGAAACTCTGTGATTTAGACATAGATAACTTCTACAATGAGAATTGATTAGTTATATCTTTGCGATTCATGTTCAAGACGGTTTTAATTCATTCCTGATTGCATGCATTCTACACTCTCGGATTCAACCTGCGAACTGTCCTGACTTAGCGCCTTTAGCCTTCTGAACTTTAAGAACAAGCATAAAAACGCCCTCTTGCATTTATTTTACTGTTTTGCATTACATTCATTATTTATCGCTTAGCTTAATCTGAATCTATATTCGATAGTGTAGTCTACATTACTCTCTTGGGATTTCAATACCCCTTATACTACATCTGCTTTTGCTGTGCACTTGCAGTAGTTTTATTTGGGTAAAACCTGACCCTATCAAGTTTTTGGCACCGTTGCTGGGGAGTAATAGCTGCCTATCGAAATTTTAGTATTAGGATTTTGTCTAAGTTTTTATTTGTTTACTGATTTTCAGCTACTTTTCTTTGTTCCTGTTTCAGGTGTATGCCTAATCGCAGAACCAGAAGCAACAAAGAGAAGGAGTTTGTGACTTTAAGCATCGACGAGCTTGCTAGGTTGGAGAGAACTAACAGGAAAGCTAAGAAGCAATCTACAATGGTCGATCCACTTATCTTGGTTGAAGATGCAGAAGGTCACTTGGTTGACAGGGAAGGAAACAGGAGGAACGAAGAGGGGCAGAGAATTGATCAAGAGGGGAATGTCATTGTTGAACAGCAGGTTCAGCAAGTGGCTGAGAACGTGGGAGTCCCTGCTGCTGTCAATAACGCTGCTGGGCGTTTTGTTCAGAGGACTCTAGGTGACTACAACAGACCTGATCAGTTCTATGCCAACATAGCTGCAATCCGACCCCCTGCCTTTCAGAGGAACGATTTTGAGGTCAAACCTGTCTACTATCAGCTGGTTGGTCAGCATCCCTTCCATGGTTTACCTCATGAGCATCCTATGGATCATATAGAGAGATTTGAGGACTTGGCTTCCAGTGTCAAAGCTAACGGGGTTAGCAATGACTTTCTGTTCTGCAAGTTGTTTCCTTACTCTCTTGAAGGAGAAGCTGCATATTGGCTGAAGCAACTGGAGCCTGGTTCATTAACTACTTGGGAGGACACCAAGAATGCCTTTCTGAACAATTTCTATGATGATGCCAGATCAGAGGACATGAGGACGAAAATTGCATCCTTTACACAAGGTCCTACTGAAGCTTTTAAGGCTTCTTGGATCAGGTTCAAGTCTTATCAAAGGGACTGTCCTCATCATGGTTTCAGTCAGGTGCAATTACTTGGAATTTTCTTCAGAGGCATTGACTGGAAATATCAGATGGCGCTGGATGCAGCAAGTGCAGGAAACTTCAACACCAATAGACCAGAAGAAGCTGTAAGATTGATTGAAAATTTGGCCTGCAGTAACAGCACTAAGAATGCAGATTTTCAGAGAAAGCAGCAGGCTGGTTTGAATGATGGAAACCAAATAGCTGAAGTTAAGGCTAAGTTAGACAGCATGCACAGCCTTCTGGTGGGAAAGAAGTCAGTTCAGTTTGCTGCAGAAGTGGAGAGTTTCGAAAATCCTGAAGAATTTGAGCAGAAAGATGTTAATTTCATCAATGGAGGGGGTTTTCAGAGCCAAAGGTTTGGAAATCAGCAATGGATCAGAGGCTACAACAGCAATAATCAGCAGAGTACCTTTACAGGAGGACAGAGCACGCCTGGTTACACTCCTAAACCCTCGTTCCAGAAGACTGAAGTTGAGAAACCTTACCAAAACAGCAGGAATTATGGTTCTTCTTCCTACCAAACTGCACCTCCACAAGACAATAAAATGGAAGCTATGCTGGAGCAGGTACTTGAAGGACAGCAGAAGATGACAGTGAACTTCAATGGCAAGCTAGATTCGCTGTATCAAGACCTGAATGGAAAAATTGAGAGTTTGAACTCTCACATGAAGAAGCTTGATGTGCAGGTTGCTCAAACTGCAGGAGCTGTTCAAAGGCAAGAGGGATTCCTTCCTGGAAGGACTGATATCAATCCCAAGCATCAGGTTAATGCCATCACAGTAAGGAATGAAAAGGAGCTTAAAACAGTGCAGAAAAAGAGGTTGAGTGCAAAACAGATCGTGCAACTCATGGAGTCTGAAGATGAAATTTTTTCTGTCTCAGAGGTGAGTGACGAGCGTCACCAAGGAGGAGTGACGCTCGTCACCAACATACAAGAGTATCGGGGGTTTTCACAAGTGAGTGACGAGCGTCACCCACCTGGTGACGGTCGTCACCCACCCCAGAACGAAGCTGCTTCGCCTGTAACTGCAAATTATGACCAGGAACGTGTCTATAAACCCAAAACACCATTCCCCAAGCATCCTAGGAAGTCTAAACAGGAGATAGAAGAAGCAAGATGTAAAGCTATGATAGACAAGCTGATGCTTGAGATCCCACTTGTTGATGCAGTCAAGCTTTCACCAGCTCTAAGAAGGTATGTAAAGAGAATGGTTGTGAATGGTGTAAGTCCTGAGGAAGGAGCATTGCTTACCAGAGACATCAGTGCAATTCTCTTAGGCACAGTTTCAAAGAAGAAGAAGAAGGTGACTGTTTCTGAACAAGTCAATACCATCACTCAAAGCAGAGTTCCAGAGAAGCTATCTGATCCAGGGACCTTTGTGCTTGATTGCTCAATATCTACAGGACGTTTTCCCCACTCTCTATGTGATCTAGGGTCAAGTATTAACTTGATGCCTTTCTCTGTTGCTGCTAGACTTGGAATGACTGATTTCAAGCCAGCTGGGATCTCTCTCATCCTAGCAGATCGATCCATAAGGACCCCAGAAGGCATGCTAGAGAATGTTCATGTTAACATTGAAGGCTGCATAATTCCTACAGATTTTGTGGTTCTGAAATATGCTGAAGAACTTAAAGATCCTCTTATTCTGGAAAGACCATTCTTGGCTACTGCTGGAGCCATCATTGATGTTAGAAGGGGGAACATTGAGCTTGATCTTGGTGATGTTGTCATGAACTTTGACATGGATAAGTTAAGAGGGAGTTCTACCATTGATGGTCAAACCTTTTCTGTAAGGACTTCCAGAGATGAAGAGAATGCCATGGAACATTCAGAAGACACTATTGCTGAGTGTGTCAATGAATCAGATATTAGTGGGCAAGTGAGCAAGATGGCTGTTGAAGAGCCAATATCTGAAACTTCTGCAGAAGCTCTTGGGTTTGAGGATTGCAGTGAGGATCATATCTTCATGAGTGGGCTTGAAAAAGAGGTACTAATGAATGCCAAGTTGCTGGAGGAAGACGTGTATGTGATGGAAGCAACACTTGCAGAGCTGAATTGCAGGAAAACTGCAGAAACTCGAACTGCAGAGTCAGTGACGAGCGTCACTGACCTGGTGACGCTCGTCACCAACCTGGACACAAAGGAGAGACGTGATATTTGCTCTACAAGTCCATCATATGTTGCCAATCCGAAAATTCAACAGTCCACAACCCAGAAACCTGTAACTAAGCAAAGGTATGCACTTCCTGGAACCAGTTCCAAACCTCCTGATCTAATCAATAAGAATTTAAAAGGTGAAAAAGCTGCTTCACACTTATGCAAGCAACGAGATTTTCGTAGAATGCTTGGTGTTTCTTTTGATGATTCTGCAGGAAAAAGAAGTATCCCACCCATAGTCACGACCCACTCTGCTGATGTTCCTCACTTCCTTGGAAATGTTCATACATCTACTGCTTACAAACCACCATGGATGAGGAGACATTCTCCTCCAAGGCATTCAATGCCACCTTCTGCTCCACCAGCTGTCTGAGCAGCATTCAAAGTCGAGCTAATGACTTTAAACAAGCGCTTAGTGGGAGGCAACCCACTAGTAAGTTTTCTTTTTCATATATTAGTTTAGTTTTCTATTACATAGCTAAAAAAAAACCCAAAAACATGAGAAAAAAAATCGAAAAAAAAAAGAGTCACTTTGTGCAGTTTGCTTGGATGATGTCTTGTGAACTTGTTGGACCATGGATTATGCTTTGTTTGGATGTTTTGATGTGTGTTTTTAGTGCTCTTACAGTTTGACTTCGGACTACACATGATGACATAGCATTTAAACATCCAACATGACGATTTCTGAAGTTTCAGAGTGGTGACGCTCGTCACCAATTTGGTGATGCTCGTCACTAGCTCCTTCGCGAGGTACCACTTTTCCACCTTGGTTCTACAACTTCTCATGCTTCATTTTGACCAACTCTTGGCTTAATAACACTGGGGACAGTGTTGTTTAAGTCTGGGGGAGGTGGTTACTGACGTTGTGTGCTTTGTGTCATGTTTATAGAGTCTTAAAGTTGAGTCAAAAACCTGTTTTATAGAGTCAGAAATTTTGAAACTGTTAGTTTTTCTAGGAACTAGCCATAGGACGTTTTTGCTGATAAGAAACATTGCCACAGTAGTTGATTACAAGTCTTACTAAGTTGAAAGTCATAGGTAGATCAGTCTAGCAATGAAGGTTTAGGTTCTTAGAGAATCTGGAAAATTTGCTGTTAGCTCCACCTTAATAAACTTTAAACTTCTTGTCTTGGTGATTGATTCTTATTGATCTTGATTCTCTCTTTCAGCACTGACAATAAGGTTAAGATACAGTCTCTCTTTTATCTTCCCTAATGTAGTTTTTAAAAGATTAAGTCCAAAGAATGGTGCATTCAGGACCCTGTCTCCTCACAAGGAACAACAGTAGTGAACACATTCAAGAACCTGTCTCCTCACAAGAAACACAAGTATTGAGTAGCACCATATCTTAGACTGAAAAAGTTGAGAAAAAGAAGTGAAAAATCGAAAATATCCTAAGGAAAAGATCAAGGGAAGAGAAAATAGGAGAGCTGTGTTGAGATTGATTTGTTCAGTTGTTAGGAAAGGAAAAGAATCTGCAAAGTGATTAAGATGATAGAGCTTTGATGAGACTTCACACTTAGATAAAAAATAAGGAGTTAGCAGTAGAAATTTCGGATTTCTTGAAGGGATTTAGACTGGACTTGAGAGATTTGCTAAGCTTGTGATAATTAGACTGAAATTTGATCTTGTGTTGACTATGTGGTATGTGGATTCGAAAGCTTTAACTAGTATGGTGTTCCTGATGACTGACTGACTGTTTCTTGTTTTCAAACCTCGACCTTATTCTTTGTCTAATGTTTGCTTGAGGGCAAGCAAAAGCTAAGTCTGGGGGAGTTGATATATCATGGTTTTTATAGTTTTTAACCATGATATAAGTCCTTTTTATTGAGTCTTTTTGGTCTTTTTAGAGTCCTAGAAGAGTCTTTGCAGGTTAAAGCATGTCTGGAGCATAATTGGAGATTTTGGAACCTTTTGGAGCATTCTGAGATGAAGCCACGAAGTACCTAGCTCGAAGAAGAAAGTATGCCATATGGTGACGCTCGTCACCACTTTTGGTGACGCTCGTCACCCACCAAGGAAGGAGGTCGTGGCCTGTTTTTAAAAGATTGGGAAGAAATTGCAGTTTTGGCCCAGAATTTCCAGTTTTTGCAAAAAGGCCCCAGATCGTGTTTTAGCTTGTATATTAGGTTTTTCAGCCATTCTTTTGGCAGATATCTTGTATCTTATTATTTTTGAGAGCTTTAGAGAGAAATTTGTATAAGAGCTTTTGGAGAGACAAATCAGACTCCTTCAGAGCAGATTTTGAACTCCTTTATTTCTACTTCTTATTTCTTTTATGCAATCTATTCTTTTCATGATGTTTTCTCAAATCACCATGTCTGAGTAGTTTGTTAGTTAAGTTA
The DNA here is from genome assembly GCA_911865555.2 of Thlaspi arvense. Classification (NCBI taxonomy): domain Eukaryota; kingdom Viridiplantae; phylum Streptophyta; class Magnoliopsida; order Brassicales; family Brassicaceae; genus Thlaspi; species Thlaspi arvense. Next base: position 46,704,230 of record OU466862.2, read on the forward strand.
GGGCTTTTCAAAGGTTGAAGAAGAGTTTGTAGAATTGCTAAAAACTTTTAGGAAATTCATTGGTTCTTCATCTGTGCTTGCATTCATATCGATTTCTTAGACACATCATCTGGATTTCGAAACCCTAGGTTTTGGATAGATGTGAGAGCATTATTAATCACCTGAACTAGTATTAGATGAGCAAAACGCCCTAGTACAAAGAGATTTGGCTTAGGAGTTTTGTGAACAATTGAACCTGATCATTACTGCATGTTTAGGTTGTTAGGGTTTGCAAAGAGATTTGAAACTCTGTGATTTAGACATAGATAACTTCTACAATGAGAATTGATTAGTTATATCTTTGCGATTCATGTCAAGACGGTTTTAATTCATTCCTGATTGCATGCATTCTACACTCTCGGATTCAACCTGCGAATTGTCCTGACTTATCGCCTTTAGCCTTCGGAACTTTAAGAACAAGCATAAAAACGCCCTCTTGCATTTATTTTACTGTTTTGCATTACATTCATTATTTATCGCTTAGCTTAATCTGAATCTATATTCGATAGTGTAGTCTGCATTACTCTCTTGGGATTTCGATACCCCTTATACTACATCTGCTTTTGCTGTGCACTTGCAGTAGTTTTATTTGGGTAAAACCTGACCCTATCACTTTGCTAGATCGAGCTAGCGAATCGAGAGGAGTCAGTCGATCTAGATGAGATCGAGTAGACGAATCGAGTGGGACGGTTGATCATGAGAGGACAATTCACCAACGCGTTCAGCCTAAAAAGCGAACGAGGTGTAGATCGACTGGATCACTCGATCTCTGAAAAGATCGAGCAGTCTACTCGATCTGCCATTCGATCTCAGTCAAATCGATCCCCGAATCGATCGAGGAAATCGATCCAAAAAGCTCAGCCAAGTTGACCAAAAGTCAAGGAACGTGGGAATCAAATCGATCTAAGACTCGATTTTATATCAATCGAGTCACTAATCGATCAAATCTCTCGATCCAGCCAACATGGCATGAGATCGAGTCCTAGATTGACCAAAGGCACTCGATCTCATGCCGAGGGAACAAAAAAATTTCCCTTCCTTTCTCCTTTCCCTCGCTTTTTAATTTTGAATGGTGGTCAAGGTAAGAATCTTTGACCACGAAAGTTGTGCCTTGATCACCTTTTGTCAGAAAACCGCTTTTATCACCCATGGTTTTAGATTTTTGTTGCCTTTATGTTTTCAACAATTTCACACTCTCTCATTTCTGTTCTTGAGAATTTAAAACCGAGTGAGAGTGTTCTTCTTCTCTTCCTAAAGGCATTTAGCTCTTATCTTCAATCCTGCAAAGGTATTTTCAGATTTTTAATAAAATCTTTTCAAAAATTCCTTTTATCATCGCTTGATCGATTTAAGTTGCTAAGGGTTTTAACGATTTTTTAAAAGTAGCTAGAAATCAGGAAATATTCTAGATTTTATTCCATCTCTAGATTTTCTTTTCCTTTATCTAGATACAATTTTTATAAATCCCCCAAAAATCAAGGGTATTAGTTGTAGATTTTTCTTTCTCGCTAGTCTCTTTCTCGATTTTGCGCCGCCTTGCTCATTCTTTTGTTTGAGAACCGTGTTTCAGGCACCAATGGCACCTAATAGAACCAGAGATGAGGCTGAACAGAGAGAAGATGAACAACGAGTGGTTCAAGAAGAGGGAATTCAACAAGTCCAAGAGGAGGAACCTCAGCAAGTTCATGAGAGGATCCGTTGGACTAAGGAGGAAAAAGCGGCGAAGAAGAGACTAGAAAGGCTGCGCTTCGAGCCTACCAAGTTTGCGAGCAAAGACTTGCTGGAAAGGATGGATCTCCTCGAAGATTTTGACTTCCGTCTCCAAAACATGGGGCTTGCTTGCCTTTCAAGAATGGATTGCCCCACTTATCCGCAAGTAACCGTTGATTTCCTCTCTACCTTGGCATTCTCCTATGAGAATCCGAACCTCCCGACTCCCTCTCAAGGGCATCTCAGCTTCAAGGTCAAGAAGCGGTCCTATCACCTTTCCATTTAGGAGCTTTGCCAAGCATATGGACTCAACGCTGCGGCTAAACAAGTGGAGTTTCCTCCTCTCAAGAACGCCAGCATCATATGGGACGTACTTTGTGATGAAGAGTACAAAGCCAACACGGCTAAAATCAAGAAGGTGCGGAACCCCGTCCTGAGGTACACTCTCAAGTTGTTGGCGAACACCTTCAGCGGACGAGCCGTGTCTCCCACGGTGACGAAGACCGAGCTGTGTTTCCTTTTCCAAGGGATCAAGAGGATACTATGCAGCAGCGAAGAGGAGAACCACGATCCGCTGATGGATGACCTCGGGAACGATGTCAACTATGGGTGCATTCTGGCCTCCTCGTTGGTGAAGTACAAGGCGTACGCTCTTCATTAAAGCCGGTGTACCACTTCAACGGTTCGAGCCTTGCGCGGACAGGTCATTCATGGACGAGACTTACATGTGAAATACCGATAGCTTAGGTCCTACGCCAGCTCCAGGATTCTTCGCCTATCAGTTCTACAATGACGTGGGGAAGAAGAGTGTGTGCATCTTACCCAATGTCGCGGGGACAAACTTGGACAGCATCGGTACGATCCAGTTTTGCCCAACCCACGAGGAGTGTTACGCCCCACTTGGTACAACAATGATGCCCATTCAGTCCACGCGAGAGCAATCAGAGTCACCGCCATCAGATGGCGCAATGCCAGCCCACTTCGTGCTTCCAAGGATGGACTTTGAGCCGCGGACCAAGGCTGAGAAGTTTCTTGCTTCAGTGGTAGAGGTGCAGCGGAAGATAACCAAGTGGCAAGGGAAGATGATCAAGAAGCTTGCCAAGAAAGTCAAGGCGCTTCAAGGGAGCTCATCTGCGAAGTCTAAGGGGTCCAAGAGTGAAGAGGTTAACCAGCCCGAGAAGAGGAGGAGATCAACTGGCGGTATTGTCATCCGCGAGCAGCAAGGCACCGCGCAACAAGCTCGCCATTCCGTTCATGGTTTCCCCACCGAGGATAAAGGAAAGGACATAGCCCGACGCTCCTCTAGCAAGAGCAGCCTTTCTGGAACATCCTCAAGTTCCAGCCGAGTTTAGCTCCAAGGTGACAACAAACTTCCATTGTACATACCGTTCATGTTTTCGTGATTTTTGCTTTGTGTTTTAAGCTCTCTCGAATTTGTTTGCCACCGGGACGGTGTCATTCAAGTTTGGGGGAGTATGTGTGTGGTTTGACATGTTTATTCTGATCTTATTTTCCCTTTAGCATCCTTGAGTCTTCATTACATAAAAATTACATGAAAAATTGGTAAAAATTTTAAAAATTTTAAGAAAAATTCATGTAGTTGCATTCACATTGTTAAGCATTTTAGGATTGAGTCTAGAATTTTAAGCATCTAGGTTGTTTACATGTGCATAAGGGGTTAAAGTTTTCTTAAAAAGGTGTTTAACTCATGAATAGTTTCATTATCCTAGTTATTAGTTCTCTAATCCTTAGCTCACACTTTGAAAGTAAGTTCTTACCATGCTTGGATCACTTGTTTTGATTTTCGTGACTTGAATTGAACTCTCATGATTTGAAACTTGTCCTAATAAGTGAAAACCTTAATCTGAATTTTTAAATATCATCCTTATGCACTTGAAAATGAACACATAGATCTTAAAAATATTTAGGCTCTCTTCTTCCTTTTACCACTCTTTGTGAGCCTAAGTAGAACACCCACCTTGACCCTTACCTTTCTTTGAAGCCAAGTTTTCGTGTGTGACATCATTGTGAGGCCTCTTCCGGTTTGAACTTAGCATAAAGCTTACGTTTAGGCGACATGATTAGGTTCTCATATGATTGCTAGCTTTGCATTTTGAAGCTAGATGTAGGCTTAGGATAAGTTTGGGGGATTATTGGGGTTGCTTTCATGTTATTATGCTTTCGCTTTCAAAAGAGTTTGGTATTTGAAGTGAATAAAAGGTTTTAAGTGAAAGGTTTTGTGTTTAAAATGTATAATGCTCCAATAAATTCAGAAGATGACTCTCTCAAATTAAAAAAAAAAAAAAAAAAAGAAAAAGTGAGAAAAAAATAATAATGAGAGAGCTATCAATAAGAAAAATAAGGAGCTTAATATTTTCAAACCTTTTCACTAGCCTAAAAGAGTTAAGATGTTTTCTATTTTTATATGGGGTTTGCTAAGCTTTTGCTTTGGAGATAAGGGTAGATTTTAGGAGGGTGAGTGAGCTGAAAAGAAAAAAATGAGAGGGATTTTAGGACCATCGTTAGCTTGCATGAGTAGATGAGAATCTGATCATGTATGCATCAATTGCCTTTACCTTTAGCATTATGCATAAAGTTCTTACCATTTTCGAGAGAAACCATTTGCATAAAATAAACTCTTTTAAAATGAGATCGTTCTATGCTCATAGCCTTTACCCTTAGCCAAATGTGTTTGCTTTAAAGTGCATAAGTTTGATTCATGGTTCGGTCATTAATGAATGTTAAAGAATGAGTTTCTTTGATTGTTTGGAATAGGAGAGTCATGATTTGAAATTCTTTGTGTGATGAGTATGGCTAAGTTCTTTGGAGTATGAGTGTGTGTATTGCATTTTAGAATTAGTAACTAGGACGTTGAGATTGATTCATTTGAAAGACACCTTTGCAAGAAGCTTAAACCCCTGTTTGTTTTAAAACCTCTCTCCCTTCTTTAATTTTGTTTGCTTGAGGGAAAACAAAAGGTAAGTTTGGGGGAGTTGATATAGCTGCATATTCTATGCATTTTGCATACATATAAGTTAGTTTCTCACGCATATACATTGCATTTTATGTTAGTTTGCATCACTTTAGGTCCTAGAGTGTTCTTGCACTAGCATATGCATATTTCTTGCATTTTGCATCGCATACAGGTTGTTTTCGACTACTTTGGAATCTTGGAGGGTTCGTGGACGTGCTGAGGCTCGTGAGGAAGTTCGTGGACACATGGAGAAATCAGGATTGCACGCTAAGGACCTGAGATCGAGTAGCAGATCGAGCAAGGCAGATCGATCCAGACGAGATCGACCTGAAGATCGAGTATGGAGATCGATTTGGAGTACGGACGTAGACGACACCATGCAGATCGAGGACCAGATCGAGCTTCCAACCCGATCAGCACAAGATCGACTCGGAGATCGACCAAGAGCCGCCCGATTTAGGACGTGATCGATTGCCAGATCGAGCTTCGTGATCGATCCCAGACCAACCTTATCCTTCCAGCCTGTTTTTGGACCGTAGAGAAGGGGGGGACCATTTGCGGTTTGGCCATTTTAGGCAAAGACCAACGATCCCTTCCATTAGCCCGTTTTGTCGACTACTTTTCTATCTTCTCTCTCGTTTTTAGGCGATTCGCCATTCTTAGACTTCGAGCTTTTTCTTGTTTTACTTTTGAATATTGGATCGTTTAAGTTAAAGCAATCGCTTTTCATGTTTTGTTCTTTGTTTATTGCATTTCGTACGGTTTAATTCATGGGTTGCGAGTAGTTTCATTGGGTTTTGGGGTTGAGAGGATTCAAAGGGGTCGAAAAGGTTTTCAAGTTTGGTGTTTTCTTGTTCTTCATGGCTTTTTCTTCTAGGATGTCGAGTTCTTAAGGCTTAAAGAGTCTCACGCCAAGATCTTTATGATCAGAGAGACCTCTTACCTTGACAGAATCCAAAGATCTCTGAAAATCGCATCCTAGAGACTAGTTACTCTTTCCCAAACGTCATGGTAATTTAGGAGACTAGTTAAGCCGCGTGTTTGAAATCTGGTTTCCTTGCCCTTCAATCTCTTCTTCCGCCAACCGCCATGGGTCTGGAGGAGAGAACGAAGGAGTGATCCATATCACACGCCATGGATGGATCTTGTTTTGTTTTCAAGGCTTAGAGAATCTCACAAAGTGAGTAGATCTAGAGTTTTCAAACCAAGCTTGAGCCTATAAGACCCTTGAATATGAATCTCAACCCTAGACCCTCCTTCTTAGTTTTCTTACATCTTTGTTAATAATTCGCCTGTTATCTGTTTCATCCTGGTCATTAGATTTGTTTCTGTTTGAACTTTTAGACGAGATCGATTGCTTTTGCTCGATCTAGTGGTCGATCTCGTGGTAGATTCACTAGTCAAATTTTAGTAATTTATAGCCTTGCATTTTAATCATTATGTCTTTTCCTCGTGGTAGCTAGTTCACTTCTAGTATTTTTAAAATAGTCTTGCTTTGCATTTGACTGTTGCATCTAGTTTTTAGGATTTTCACAAAACCGTTCATCATTTGCTTAGCTTTGCATGATCCTTGCATTCTCATTGAACTTTCTAGCTCCTAGGATTGGATTGAATCCTCTTGCATTGTACTACAACTAAGTGCTGCTTGAGTTTTGATAACCTCATGTTGCATTGCCTCACCCTAGATAGATAAAAAGCCGTTATCAGTTTGAAAGGGAGATACTCGGTCATCCACATCGACCAATCTTGATCGATATAAATCCTCCAGACTAATTTCGGTCAAGTGTATCGATCAGTTGGTGATCGATGTGATTCTCAGAAACGTATCGATCACCAATAAACCCAGCGGATGATTTTCGGTCAACAACATCGATCATGTGATGACCGATATGATCCCCAGGAGGAATATCGGTCACTAGCATTGATCACTTATGACCGATACTGATATTTCGGTCAGTTACAACAGTCACTCGTGATCGATGTCCCACCCGAGGTAAGTACTTCAACTTTCAAAAAAATTTCCCTCCTTTGGTTTGGAGCCAAAGAGGTTTAAATTTACACATTGGATTCTTCCTAACCGCTTTCATAGCTTCTGAACACTTTTGTTTTTGTCCCCCACTCTTTTGATTCCTTTGGTTCCCTCACCACCATTGATTCCTTTGGTTCCCCATTTTTCTCTCTATTTAAACCAACAATCTCCTTCACTTCTCTTCACACTTCAATTCACTACTTCTCTCACCTAAAGCTAGAAATTCATAGTTCTCTCTCTTTTATTTGCTTTCTCAAAGTGCTTAGAAGCTCTACAAAGGTTTGCTTCCTAAACTATTCTTTATTTGCTCCTAATCTATGCATGTGTTCAAAATCGCTTAGTATATGTCTTTAAGAGCAAGTTTTGATTAGTTTTAAGTGTTGTGTTTTGGTTTTGCAATGTGGGTTTGTTTAAGATAAGCAAGTTAGATGTTTAAGCTTTGTTTACTGTTCATCTATCTCATTACCTGCTTCATTATCATCTCTTTGCATGATCATCATCTCTTTTGCTTAGGAACCATTTTGCTAGATTCACATGCATAACTGCCTATTCTTTGTGCATTCTAGCTTATCTAAACTGTTAGCTTTTGATTTCCTCTAGCTTTATAGAAGTTTAATCTTGTTGCTAAGACTTGTTAAGCTTTTCTTAAGCCTAGAGAGTTTTCTTTTTAAAGCTTTCAGTTATATGGTTCTTCAGCTTTTGTTCCTTCACTTACCCTGTTTTCAAGCTTTGCTTTTGAAGATACAATGGGGAGAACAAACATAGCTGCTGGGAAAAAGGGAAAGGAACCACAGGAAGGAGCGACCATTTCACCAAGAGCTAAGAAAGATAAGGGAAAAGGCGCTGCTGCTGTGACTTCATCCAAGGCCGCTGGAAAGAGGGCAGTTGGAGATAAAGGCGCCAAGCAGAGAGGCAAGGGAAAAGCTGCTGAGGAGGACACGCCATCCAGGAGATACACTGCTAGGGAACTCATGGAGTCATTCAGTCAATGCACCTTCAAGCCTGCAAGATACCCATGCCCCACCACAATGAAGGAGCTAGGGATCTATGAAGACTGCATTTGCCTTTTTGAGCACATGGGGCTTACACAGCTGTTACAGCCTCTTCCCTCTTATGAGCGCTTCACTCATCAGTTCCTCTCCACTCTCAAGGTGGTCAACTATGAGATGAGTGAGCTCTCTGACCATGATGGATGGATCTCCTTCAAGCTTGGGAAACAGCGGTTTACAATCACCTTCCAAGAACTCTCTAAGGCGCTGGGGCTAAGCACTTATTTTCAAAGAGGAAAGAAGTTCTCAATCCATGAATCACAGTACACAAAGCTATGGAAAATGATTGGAGTTGGGAAATTCAAAGCTGGAATTACAAGGAACCAACACTTGAAGCATCCTGCAGTTAGATATGCACAAAAGACGCTTGCGAACACTTTCTTTGCAAGGAAGGAAACCTCACACCTAACTGGCAAGGAAAGAGACTTCCTCTACACCGGATTGTACATCAGTGTGGACACCGACGAAAATGCAACACCTATTGGTCCACCAAGCAAATTCCCTTGCTTTGTAAGACTGTTGATGGAGCAGCTGCTGACCTGATATACTCATATATTTAGCATATTAAGCATACGTTTAGTGTAGTTTTCATGCATTCATCTTGCATAATAGGCTAGTTTGCACCATTTTAGGTCCTAGAGCACTTTTGCATTAGCATTTGTATGTTTCTTGCATTCTTGCATCATATTCAGGTTGTTTTGGACAAATTGGAGCTGTGGAGAGTTCGTGGACATGCTAAGGATCAAAGAGGAGCTCGTGGACACTTAGGAGAAATCAGCCTTGCTACAAGGGAACCGAGATCGAGAGGTAGATCGAGCTAGGCAGGTCGATCTAGATGAGATCGACCAGAAGATCGACTAAGCCCGGGTCGTTCCAAGGATGAGATCGAGCGAGGAGATCAATCGTGAGTACGGACGTGGGCTAAGTCATGCAGAACGAGAGCCAGTTAGAGTTCACGACTCGATCGTCCAAAGATCGAGTAGCAGATCGAGCAACAGGAGCCAAATCCAAGAGACTAGCTCATCCTTTCCCAAACGCCATGGATGCTTATGGAGCTAGTTAGGCCAGTATTTGAGATCTTTACTTAATGTTCTTTGACCCATCTTTCCACTATACGCCATAGGTTAGGAGGAAGGGTCGAAGAAAAGGGTCATACCATACGCCATGGATGATCCTAGCTTAAGTTTCTCAAGGCTTAGAGTGAGCTCATCAAATGAGTAGATCTATTGTTTTAAAACCCAAAGCTTGAATCTTTGACCCTCCTGAATATGGCCCTCAACCTTAGATCCTTTTTTAGCATTTTTAAACCTCAAGTTATCATCTTTTAGTTATAAAGTTCGCATCTTCATTCCTTTAAAGTCATTGCTCTAAGTTGCTAGAAGTTCTCTGTTTTCTGCCTTTAGATCACGATTTTTAGTAATTAGTAGTTTTGCTTTTTAAATTCTCAGTTTTCTGTTAGTAGTTGTTAACCCTCTTCCAGGGATTTTAAAATAGTTTTCATAGACATTTGGTCGTTGCATTTAGTTTTTGTAGAATTTCTCATCCATTTACCCGAATATGCTTAGCTTTGCATTGCTCTTGCATTCCTAGTGTTCTTTCTACAACCCAGGCTGGATTGACACCTGTTGCACTATACTACATCATAAACATGTGCATTTGGCTTTGACAAAACAGTCCCAAAACATCTGTTTATAAAATGGCGCCGTTGCCATCTTGGGTTTGATTAAGAAGCATTAGGATTTGGAGCTTAGTAAAGACTAAGCCTTTTACTTTTCTTTTGGTTACTCATTGCTCTACCTTACTGATTGTCTTCTCAGGTACATGAATTTGAGTTCCAATGGTGACAACAATCTACTACAACCTCTGGACAATATTCACCAACTCGGAAGTGCAAGGCATAGAAGGACAGTAGAGCAAGAACAGAACTTTGAGGAGATAGAGCAACCTGGTCTAGCTGAATTTTGGGTTATGGCTGACAAAGACCAAGAAGAAGCTCCACCTCACCGTGCTGCTGGTGCCAAGGGCAATGGAAACCCCAACCACGCTCCAAGGCAGCCGAGAATCATTGGTGCTGGTGATGCTCCAAATACACATCATAATCGCTTTGGAATCACTCCTCCACCAGTGCAGAACAACAACTTCAATATCAAGCCAGGCTTTATCTCCATGGTTCAAAACAACAAGTTTCATGGGCTTGCAATGGAGGACCCTTTGGAGCATGTTGACAACTTTGACCAAGTTTGTGGGATGATAAAGATCAATGGCATCTCGGAGGACAGCTTCAAGCTACGACTTTTCCCTTTCTCTCTTGGGGATAAAGCAAAACATTGGGAGAAGACATTACCTCAGGGGACCATCACTTCATGGGCTGATTGCAAGAAAGCCTTTCTGTCAAAGTTCTTCTCCAGCACTAGAACAGCTAGGCTAAGGAATGAGATCAGCGACTTCACACAAAGGCAGAATGAGACCTTTAATAAGCTATAGAGCGGTTCAAAGACTACACTATAGCTTGTCCTCATCATGGCTTCAGTGAAGAGACACTCTTGAGCACAATCTATGGAGGAGCACTCCCCAAGATTCGCATGTTGCTAGATACAGCAAGTAAGGGAAACTTTCTTAGGCAAAATGTTGAAAAAGGAATGGAGCTCATAGAGAATTTGGCTTTAAGCAATGGGAACTATTCTGAAGATTATGACCGAGCACCAAGAGGAGCTGATATAGAAGCTCACAAGAAAGAGATGAAGTCGCTCCATGAGAAGATTGATAAGCTAGTGCATGCGAATCAAAAACAAGTGCATTATGTAGGAGAAGCCGCGGATGTATTAGATGAGCTAGAGCAATGCCAAGAAGAGGTCAATTGGGTTGGAGGCAACAACTACAACAAGCCACAAGGCTATGCTCAAGGTTATCAGGGAAACAACGAGGCACTAACGTGGAGAACCATAAAGATCAGGTGTATCCTCCACAACAAGGCAAACCCTTTGTCCCTTATAACAAAGGCAGGTTTACAAGCAATAGTGGATATCAAGGGCAGCGACAGGGCAACTTTCAAGGTCCGCAACAGCAAGAAAACAACAGTTACTCTCCTGTGTTTCTTCCTGGTTTCGTACCCCAGCAGCAACAAGCTCAACCGCCACCTCAAGATCCATTTCAAGCAATGTTTCAACAATTGCTTCAGGGACAAGCAAGCACAAATCAGAAGTTTGTTGACATGAACAACATGCTAGACTCTTCTCTAACTGACGTGTCTACTCAGATCACCAACCTGAACAACAAGATCAAACAATTAGAGAAAGGCAAAGCCAGTTCAAGCGGTCAAGGCAGCTCACCCGGGAAGTGTGAGCAAAACCCCAAAGAGTATGCAAACGCTATTACCTTGAAAAGTGGGAAAGAGCTACCACCGAGGACTGCACCTGAAGACAATGAGGACATTGTTGAATGATCATGGGATCACCTTTGACGATGTGTGGATTACAAGACCTAAGAAGGGTAAAGAAGCGGTTGTAGAGAAGAAGGTAGAGGAGGTTAGCAAAGAAAAAGAAGCTTATGTACCTCCACCCTACAAACCGAAGCTTCCTTTTCCTGGACGGTTCAAGAAGCATAAATCAGTCTTTAAGAAGCACTTGAAGGATGTTGAGATGAAACTGCCTTTAGTTGATTGTTTGGCCATGATGCCAAAATGCGCCAAGTTCTTCAAGGATACCCTTACTAAGAAGAGCAAGGAGAGTGAAGAGGTCTTGGTGTTGAGTGAAGAGTGCAGTGCAATCATTCACAAGGAGATAGTTCCTAAGAAGCTAGGAGATCCAGGATCAATCACCATCCCTTGTGCTCTTGGACCTTTGAAGTTTGAAAGTTGCTTATGTGATTTAGGAGCAAGTATCAATCTTATGCCTCACTCCATTGTAAAGAAGCTAGGCTTTACAAGGTTTAAGGAGTGTAGGATCTCTCTCGTGCTGGTTGATAGATGTATAAGGCTCTCTGTAGGTATGCTTGAAGACTTGCCCGTGAGGATCAGTGGTGTGAACGTGCCGACGGATTTTGTTGCGCTAGAAATGGATGAAGAGCCAAAGGACCATCTAATCCTTGGTAGACCATTTCTAGCAACTGCTGGAGCCATCATTGACGTGAAGAATGGCAAGATCTCTCTACACTTGGGTGAAGACATCAAGCTAGATTTTGATATCAATGAAGTTTTGCATAAGTCAACTATTGAAGGACAAGCTTTCTACATTGAAACATTGGATGAGTTAGCGGATGAATTGCTTGAGGAGTTAGCACAAGAGGATCACCTTCAACTAGCTTTGACTAAGGAGTGTGGAGAGTATGGCTTCCTGGATGAGCAGACCCAGGAGTATGTTCACATCCTTGATTCTCGCATGGTTGTGAAAGAAGATGAAGCCGGATGCCTAGAGATCGATCAGTTAATCGACAAGATCACTCGATCCAGGGCAACGATCGACAAGAGAATCGAGAAGGTTGGTCGATCCAGAAAAGAAATCGATGGGAAGATCGAGAGGCCGACTCAGCAACTCGATCTCCTGCTCGATCCATATCAAATCGAGTAAGTGAATCGAGAGAGTGCAATCGATCCGGACCAGAACGAGGGGAAGATCGACTGGATGACTCGATCTCTGAGGAAGCAACGGTTCAAGATAGCAGCCTGAAAGCTCATGACTCGGGTTCAAAAGAGGCTGATGAGGATGGCAACGTCAACACAAGCCACGAGGAGGAATGGAGCGAGCTGCTTGCCCCAAAGATGGACCTAAAGGAGCTTCCGAATGGGCTAAGGTACGCTTTCTTGGGATCAAATGACACTTATCCCATCATTGTGAATGAAAATCGGAGTGATGATGAGTTAAACTCACTCCTTAAGAAGTTGAGGAAGTATAGAAGGGCCATTGGGTAGTCTCTAAGTGATATCAAGGGCCTTTCGCAAATGCTTTGTACTCACATGATTCACTTAGAGAATGAAAACACTTCTTCTATTGAACATCAAAGACGTTTGAACCCAAACTTAAAAGAATTAGTAAGAAAGAGATCTTGAAACTGTTAGAGGCTGACGTGATATACCCTATCAGTGATAGCACATGGGTCTCTCCGGTCCATGTGGTACCAAAGAAAGGGGGTATCACAGTCATTAAAAATGAAAAAGATGAGTTGATTCCTACAAGAACCATAACCAGACATCGAATGTGTATTGATTATAGGAAGCTTAACTCAGCTACTAGAAAAGATCATTTTCCTCTTCTCTTTATTGATCAGATGCTTGAAAGATTAGCTAATCACCCATACTACTTCTTTCTTGATGGTTATAGTGGTTTCTTTCAAATACCAATTCATCCTAACGGTCAAGAGAAGAAAACTTTCACATGCCTTTATGGTACCTTCGCATATCGAAGGATGCATTTTGGGTTATGTAATGCACCAGAAACCTTTCAAAGGTGCATGATGTCTATTTTCTCTGATCTCATAGAGGAAATGGTGGCAGTTTTTATGGATGATTTTTCTGTATATGGTGATTCTTTTTCTGCTTGTTTGTCAAATCTTTGCAAAGTACTCAAGCGATGTGAGGAGACAAACTTGGTGCTGAATTGGGAAAAGTGTCACTTCATGGTGAAGGAAGGCATTGTACTTGGGCACAAGATCTCTGAGCAAGGCATTGAGGTTGACAAAGCAAAGATAGAGGTCATGATGAGCTTAGAGCCGCCGGCTAATGTGAAGGGGATAAGGAGTTTCTTGGGTCACGCAGGCTTCTACAGGAGGTTTATCAAGGATTTCTCCAAGATAGCACGCCCCCTTACAAGGCTACTTTGCAAAGAAGCCGAGTTCGTGTTTGATGATGAGTGTCTTCACGCTTTCAAGACGATCAAGGAAGCTCTTGTTACCGCACCTATAGTGCAAGCACCAGACTGGAGTTTACCCTTCGAGATCATGTGCGACGCGAGTGACTACGCCATAGGAGCTGTGTTGGGTCAGAGAAAGGATAAGAGGCTGCACGTTATCTACTATGCCAGCCGTACCTTGGATGACACGCAAGTGAGATATGCTACCACTGAGAAGGAGCTACTAGCTGTGGTATTCGCTTTTGAGAAGTTCAGATCATATTTGGTGGGCTCTAAGGTCGTTGTGTACACTGATCACGCTGCCTTGAGGTATATCTACTCCAAGAAAGACACCAAGCCGAGACTCCTAAGGTGGATCCTTCTTCTACAAGAGTTTGATATGGAGAGCAAGGATAAGAAAGGCATAGAGAATGGTGTTGCTGATCATCTTTAAAGAATGAGGGTGAATGAAGCCTTACCTTTGGATGACTCACTTCCTAAGGAGCAGCTCATGATGGTCAACACTGTTGTATGTGCACGGCTAAAGGATCAGTTTGAAGAAGTTTTGAGTTTCAAGGAAGAGAACCTGCCTTGGTATGCGGATATAGTCAACTACTTAACTTGTGGAGAGGAACCTACTCACCTAACCACTACCACAAGAAGAAGTTCATGAGAGACATCTCTAATTACTTTTGGGACGAGCCTTACCTGTACAAGAGGGATGTAGACAGCCTATACAGAAGGTGTGTAACAAGAGAAGAGGCAAGGGACATCCTTCTCCATTGCCACGGCTTGTCTTATGGAGGGCACTTTGCCTCTTTCAAGACGGCTACAAAGGTTCTACAAGCCGGGTTTTGGTTTTTCAAAGACGCTCACAAGTTTGTAAAGGCGTGTGAGGCTTGCCAAAGGGCTGGAAACATCACCAAGAGAAATGAGATGCCTCAGGTGCCAATCTTTGAAGTTGATGTGTTTGATGCTTGGGGAATAGACTTCATGGGACCGCTTCCATCTTCATACGGTAACAAATACATTCTTGTAGCCGTAGACTATGTGTCTTAGTGGGTTGAGGCTATAGATTCCCCAACTAATGACTCAAAGGTGGTGGTTAAACTCTTTAAGACTATCATCTTCCCACGGTTTGGAGTACCAAAGGTAGTGATCAGCGATGGGGGCAGCCACTTCATCAACAAAGTGTTTGAGGGTCTCTTGAAGAAGTATGGAGTGAAGCACAAGGTAGCTACACCTTATCACCCTCAAACTAGTGGACAAGTAGAGGTCTCGAATAGACAGATCAAGGCTATCTTAGAGAGGACTGTTGGAGTAACTCGGAAGGATTGGGCAAGTAAGCTGGACGATGCCCTTTGGGCATATAGAACCGCCTTCAAGACTCCTATAGGTACCACTCCCTTCACTCTCCTTTATGGAAAGGCATGTCACCTCCCTGTGGAGCTGGAGCATAGAGCACTTTGGGCCGTGAAGCAAATGAACTTCAGTCTCAAGATGGCACAGGAGAGAAGGTTGATTCAACTCCACGAGCTTGATGAGTTAAGGTTAGACGCTTATGAGAGTGCCAAAATCTACAAGGAAAGGACCAAGGCGGTTCATGACAAGAAGCTGGTACTAAAGGAGCTTAAGGAGGGAAATCTGGTTTTGCTTTACAACTCACGCTTGAAGCTGTTCCCTGGAAAGCTCAAGTCTAGATGGAGCGGACCTTTGAGATTAAAGAAGTTCTACCTTATGGAGCGTTACTTTGGCTGGCAAGAGTGGAAAGGCTTTCACGGTTAATGGGCACAGAGTCAAGCCCTACCTGGCGAGTGAATGCAGCAAGGAGAGCACTACGTTGCTTGTCCAAGACCCACCTCTAGCCTGAACCAAGTAAAGTCAAGCTTAGGACGTTAAACAAGCGCACTTGGGAGGCATTCCCATGTCTATCTTTGTACATATTTCTGCTTTTTTTTTGTTTTAATTTTATGATTTTTTAGTTTAAGTGTGTAGGTGATAGGATAAGGAAACCAGAGATCTTGATCTTGGAATCGAAAAGGACAAGGAAATGAGAAGTAGAGGCAATAGATCGAGTGCTAGATCGACTTATCCTGGCTCGATCTTTACTAGATCGAGCTAGTGAATCGAGTGGAGTCACTCGATTTAGATGAGATCCAGTAGACAATAGAGTGAGTCAGTCGATCATGAGAGGATAACCCACCCATGTGTTTAGCTTGAAATGCAAACGAGGTGTGGATCGACTGACCTCACTCGATCCTCGAGCTGGATCGATCAGTTTACTCGATCATATCACTTGATCCTTGCCAAAACGACCTCCAAATCGATCACGTGGCTCGATCCAAGGAGCATGGCCTTAAGGACGCAGAATCTTGGAACGAGGGGGCATACTCGATCTAGGACTCGATTCACATCGAATCGAGCCCCTAATCGATCATCCCTCTCGATCGTAGCCAACATGGGCATGAGATCAAGTTCAAAATCGACCACATTGACTCGATCTCATGCTGAGGTTAGTTAAATTTTTCCCTCCTCTTTTCTCTTTCCCTCCTATTTTAAATTCGAATCTTGGTCAAGGCAAGCATCTTTGACCATGAAAGATGTGCCTTGACCAACTTTGTCAAAAAACCACTTGCATAGTCCATAGTTTTCTTGGCCTTTATATTCACATGCACCCACACTCTCTCATTTGTGTTTGAAATTGTTTTCTAAAAGTAAAGAGAGAGTGTGAGCTTTGTTTTAAGACTAAGAACTTCTTGCTTTCATCCTTTTCAAAGGTATTTTCGGTTTATTGCATTGCTTGTTTTAAATTTTTAGAAAATTTCCTTTTGTTTGATTAGGATGAATGTTAGTTGTTAAGGGATTAGGATAATTTTTAGAAGTATCTAAATATTAGGAAAAATTGTTAGATTTGATCTTATCTACAGATATTTTTTTCTAGTATTTAGGTATATTTTTTATAAATTCCTTAAAAATCTAGGGCGTATGCTATGAATTTTTCTCTATTGCCCTCTCTTTCTCTTTAAAATCGCCACCTATATTCATTCTTCTCTTTGAGAATTTGCATCTCAGGTACCAATGGCACCAAAAAGAAGCAGAGATGTGGCAACACAAGGAGAGGAAACTCATGAAGTGGTTCAGGAGAGGGTTGGATGGACTAAAGAGGAGAAGAAGGCTAAGAAGAGGCTGGAAAGGTTGAGGTTCGAACCCACAAAGTTTGCAAGCCGAGACCTCTTGGAGAAGCTTGGTTTGCTGAAGGACTTCGACATGTTGCTCGAGGACATGGGGCTAGCGTGTTTGTCAAGGATGGATTGCCCCACTTACCCCGAGGAAACTCTAGACTTCCTCTCAACCTTGGACTTCTCTTATGAAGATCCAAGCCTTCCAGCTCCTTCCAAGGGTCATTTCACTTTCAAGATAAGGAAGCAAGCTTACCACTTGACCATAGCCGAGCTCTGCCAAACCTACGGCCTCAACGCAGCAGCCAAGCAAGTGGAGTTCCCTCAGCTCAAAGCCGCCAATGATCTATGGGACCTGATCTGCGACGATGACTACAAAGCAAACACCGCCAAGATCAAGAAGGTCCGCAACCCCGCCAAGATACTCCCTCAAGCTCCTTGCCAACACCTTTAGTGGGCGATCCGTGGCTCCAACAGTGACAAGGAATGAGCTGTGCTTCCTCTTTCAAGGTGTTAAAAGGATAGTATGCGACCGAGAGCTGAATGATGAGCCGATGGAGAATGAGCTTGGCAATGACATCAACTATGGTTGTATCTTGGCCTCTTCTTTGGTCAAATACAAGGCGTGGGCCTTGAGATGCAAGGCGAGCTCAGCACTGATTGGAGGCTTCCTCACGCCGCTGTTTACACAAGTCGGAGTCCCTCTTCAAGACATTGAGCCTTGCGCGGAGAGAGCCTACATGGACGAGCAGTACATGTGCAACACTGACTCCTTGAGTCCTACGCCAGCTCCAGGGTTCTATGCTTACCTGTTCACCAACTGTGAGAATGAGAAGAAGGTGTGCATCTTACCCAACCAAGAAGAGACGACCCTAGATTGCATAGGAGCCGTCGAGTTCTTGCCGAGTGATGAGGAGTGTTTTGCACCACTTGGACCCGCGGCTGCACCACCTCAAATCCCTTGTGCACCTTCAGAGTCGCCACCTTCAGATGCCGTGATGCTAGCGAGCTTCGATCTTCCAAAGCCAAGAAGTTTCTTGCATCCGTGGTGGAGATTTAGTGGAAGGTGAATAAGTGGCAGAGCAAGATGATTAGGCTCTCATATTGTTGCTAGCTTTGCATTTTGAAGCTAGTTTTAAGCTTAGGATAGGGCGGGGATTCATGGGGTTGTTTGCTTTGGTTTCGGTTTGAAAAGATTTTGTGTTTGGGGTTTGAACAAATGGGAAATGAATGGTTTTAAGTGGTAGGCCTTGTGTTTAAAAATGAATGATCTTGTTTAAAAAGAAGGTAGCTCTTAAAGAAAAGAAAAAAAAAATCAGAAAAGAAAAAAGCCAAAAGGCCAAGTTTAAAAAGAAAAAAAAATAAGAGAAGAGAGCTACCAAAAGTATTTAAAAGAGCTTAGTATGTTTTTGGTCTTGCAACTAGCCTCAAAAAGGGTTTTAAAATGATGTTTTTATTTGGGTTTTACTTGGCGCCTTGCCTTGTTGATGTGGGTAGTCTTTAGGAGGGTGAGTGAGCTTAAAAAGAAAAGAAAAATGAGAGAGGGATTAGGATCATTGTTAGTGTATATGGGTAGATGAGAGTCTAGTCATGTATGCATCAATTGTCTTTACCTTTAGCATTATGCATAAGTTCAACCTTCTTTGAGAGAACCCATTGCTTGATTTACTCTTATGAATGAGATCATTTTTTATCTCATAACCTTGTCCCTAGCCAAATGTATTCGGTTTTAAAGTGCATAAGTGTGATTCACGGTTTGATCTTAATGAATGTTAAAGGTTAGGATTCATGGATTGTTTGGGATATGAGAGTCATGATTTGAGATTAAACATGTGATGAATATGGCTAAGTTCTTTGGAGTATGAGTTTGTGCATTGCATCTTATGATTACTAGGACCATTGAATTGATTCATTTGAAAAAGACTTTTGCAAGGAATTTCAGCCCTCGTATTTAAAACCTCTCTTCCTTTCTTGAATTTTGTTTGCTTGAGGGCAAGCAAAAGGCAAGTTTGGAGGAGTTGATATACTCATATATTTAGCATATTTAGCATGCATTTAGTGTAGTTTTCATGCATTCATCTTGCATAATAGGCTAGTTTGCACCATTTTAGGTCCTAGAGCACTTTTGCATTAGTATTTGCATGTTTCTTGCATTCTTGCATCATATTCAGGTTGTTTTGGACACATTGGAGTGGAGAGTTCGTGGACATGTTAAGGATCAAAGAGGAGCTCGTGGACACTCAGGAGAAATCAGCCTTGCTACAAGGGAACCGAGATCGAGAGGTAGATTGAACTAGGCAGGTCGATCTAGATGAGATCGACCAGAAGATCGACTAAGCCCGGGTCATTCCAAGGATGAGATCGAGCGAGGAGCTCGATCGTGAGTACAGACGTGGGCTAAGCCATGCAGAACGAGAGCCAGATTGAGTTCACGACTCGATCGTCCAAGGATTGAGTAGCAGATCGAGCAAAAGGAGACGATCCACCAGAAGGTCGAGCTAGAGATCGATCAACCAACTCGATCTCTAGCACCTTGTCCGCCCAGCTCAATTTTGGCACGTAGTGAGGGGACCATTTTGGTCAATTTCTTTCCTATCCATTCATTCTGTCGAGAACCAACTTTATTTTTGCTTTTTTCTCTTAGCCGATTTTGCCATTGTTGAACCTTTTAAGCTTTTCTTGTTTTGAACTGTTGAATCTAGTTTAATCATTGAGTATATGCTTAGTCTTTCTTCTTTAAACATGTTTAGCTTTTCATCCTTCACATTTCCATCGGTTTTAATCATGAGTAGCGAGTAGTTTCTCTTTGGGTTTAAGGTTAGGGCGATTTAAGGGGTTTAAAGGTTTAAGCTTTGGTCTTTTTCTTGTTCTTAATCTTTTCTCTTCTTGGATTTGGGGTCTTAATGCTTAGGGAGTCTTGGAAAAGATCTCTATGATTCCAGGGCTTTCTTACCTTGACCGGATTCAGAAATCCCTTAAAGCCAAATCCAAGAGACTAGCTCATCCTTTTCCAAACGCCATGGATGCTTAGGGAGCTAGTTAAGCCAGTATTTGAGATCTTTACTTAATGTTCTTTGACCCATCTTTCCACTATACGCCATAGGTTAGGAGGAAGGGTCGAAGAAAGGGGTCATAGCATACGACATGGATGATCCTAGCTTAAGTTTCTCAAGGCTTAGAGTTAGCTTATCAAATGAGTAGATCTATTGTTTTTAAACCCAAAGCTTGAATCTTTAACCCTCTTGAATATGACCCTCAACCCTAGATCCTCTTTTAGCATTTTTAAACCTCAAGTTATCATCTTTTAGTTATAAATTTCGCATCCTCATTCCTTTATAGTCGTTGCTTTAAGTTGCTAGAAGTTCTCTGCTTTTCTGCCTTTAGATCTCGATTTTTAGTAATTAGTAGTTTTGCTTTTTAAATTCTCAGTTTTCTTCTAGTAGTTTTTAACCCTCTTCCAGGGATTTTAAAATAGTTTTCATAGACATTTGGTTGTTGCATTTAGTTTTTGTAGAACTTCTCATCCATTTACCTTAATATGCTTAGCTTTGCATTGCTCTTGCATTCCTAGTGTTCTTTCTACAACCCATGCTGGATTGACACCTCTTGCACTATACTATATCATAAACATGTGCATTTGGCTTTGACAAAACAGTCCCAAAACATCTGTTTATCATGACCTAGCAGAGCTGGGTTATTAACAAAGGGAGAGGAATCCACAGCTTCACATTGGAAAAGTTGTGACAGCCATACTCATGGCCTGTGATGTGAATCTTGAGGAGCATGCTGAAGATGCTCTAAGCCCTTCCTGGATAGACATGGACTATCTGAAGAGAAGCCATTACCTTGAGAAGAGTGTTCAAGACAGGCATGTCTACCTATTCCTCAATGATCACCAAGAGCTAGTAAGAGTCCTTCTCCCTAACCCAAGGCTCACCTCCTTCACCACAAGAACCAACATCAACTTCAATTTGATTGAGGAGGAGCTATACAAAGGCGGCCCTATCCCTGGAGAGAGAGAACAAGACAGTGAGGAAGCAGAAACTGAAGAGATTGAAGAAGAAGATGAAGGAGATCACCAAGGAGATGCTGCTGCTGGCACTGAAGGCCAATGAAAAACCTATGAAGAAGATGAGCTTGAAGAAGAAGAAGTGTTGAGCTACAGTTCAAGGCAGTTCCTTTTAAAACCCTATGAAGCACCCAGCCAAGGAGGCTCTTTGAAGGTTGCTCATGATCACATCAATGCCCTCCAGAAATGGTGTAAATGGCAAGACAAAGCCATTAAGGGATTGGTGAAAATGGTTAAGAGGAAGTTCAAGAAAGACAAGGCTACATCAGCAAGAACTTCCCACCAAAGCCATACTCATCAGCACACTTCTGATCAAGAAGAGCATCTACAACAAAATGAGCAACTGAAGAGGAGGAGGCTGTTTGGAACCCCCATGGAAGACACTCTTTCCATGCACAGCCAAATGATCAATGGGGGACATGGGCACAACCAAGAGCCTCATCTTATGAGCCAAGTACCCACGTACCATCAGCTTGGGAACCAACTCCCACTCCCTCTGAAGTTCAGGAGACATGGCAATGGGGTCAACAAGGGAACTCTTCTCAAGCTGAGCAGTTATGGTCAAGTTGGGTTCAACCACCTCAAGAAGCAGAGCATTCTACCAAGGTTTATGAGAGGAGAAACAAGAGGAGAGCTAGCAAGTCTCCTCAGACCTCTGGATAATCCCACCACTCCTACCACTGAACCAAGTACCACATCCTCTCCACTGTTTATACCATTGCATCTTTTTCAGTTTTGTATTATATTTTGTGCTTCTCTCTCTCATTGCTTTCATTACACAAGAGACTGTGTAATTTAAGTGTGGGGGAGAGATTTAGGGTTTGACTTTGTGTTTTGTTTTTTTAGTTTTTCTTTCTATTTCACTTTGAGTCTCATGCATATCATGCATTCATGTAAGGCATAGAAAAACACAAAAAATCGAAAAAATTTGAAACTTTTTGCATTTTTTGCAAACCAAAAAGAAAGAATGTAGTTGCATTTCATTCTTCTAGGATTGAGTCTAGTGTTGACATATAGGTTGCACTGCATTTGCATAGGGCATTATGATGAGTTTTCCTTGTAAAGTGCTTAGTGTTTAGAGATAATTTCAGTGTTTAAGTGGCTAGTTGTTTGATGCATCATATGATTGCTAGAAGTTCAGGATGAACCATGCTTAGATTGCTAGATTTGGTCTTCTCATCTCATCGTGAAAGCACTTTTTCTCTGAAAATCAACTCTATCAACTTGAACTTTAATTTGAACTTCTAATTATCATGTCTTATGCATTGAAAAGTGAATTCATGGCTACCATATACATATTTAGATCATCATTTTCTTTTCTACCACTCTTGTTGATCCAAATATCTGATCCTTATACTTATGGGACAGTTACATCCTCACCCTTAACCAAAACCTCCTTTTGAGCCTAAACACTATTGTGAGAGCTGTGAGGCCTTTGCATTGCATTTTCGATTTTGTCTTGGCAAAAAGTGTTAGGAATAAGGCTGCCAATGATTAGCTCTCTTGTAGATATCAGCTTGCATCTTGAGCTTGATTCTAGGATAGGAGTTTTGGGTTTAAAAGGGTAGTGTAAGTGGTTTGAACTTCATGTATACATGTTTTGAAAGAAAAAGAAAAGATCTGAAATGGTAGAAAAGAGGAAACAGTCTAGAATTGTGGTTAAGTAAAGGGAAGAAAAAGCTCTAAGTACAAAGAAGAAAGGCGCCAGCAACAAAGCTCAGAAAGGTCTAAGGAAGAAAAATCAGACCAGGAGCAATCCACCAAAGGTGATGAAAGTGCCAATACAACAAAGAAGAGCAAGTCCCAACCAAAAAGAAGCAACCACACAAGAAAAAAGAAGAAGTTTCCCCAGCCATGAAGAAGGGTAAATGGTAGAGTTTAGAAAAAGGTAGACTTAGGGGTTCACTTTTGGGTTTAGAAGTGCTTAGGATTCATCTTTGGGTAGAAGGGAGCTTTGATTTGCAATCATAACTGTGCTTTTACCTTTAGTATTTTGCCTAAGATGAAATCCTTTTCATTGAGTGATCCCTTATGTTTATTAACCCTTTGCTAAAATGAGATCATTCTTATCTTATGACCTTATCCTTTTTAACCAAATGTCTTCACTTGATTTGCATAAGCATGATTCATGGTTCTGATCTTAATTGAATGTTAAAGAGTCGGTTAATTTGAGCATTTGCCTAAGTTGAGATTTGAGATAATTTTGAAACATGATGAGCATGGCTAGGTTCTTTAAAGTATAGCTGATTATGTTTGCATCCTACAACTAGGCACTTAAGCAATGATACCATCTCTTTACCTTTGCACTTTTGGAATCTGAATGCCCACCTTCAAACCTCACTGTCTCATTAGTTCTTATTTGTTTGAGGACAAGCAAAAGGCAAGTGTGGGGGTGTTGAAATCTCTTGTATTTACACCATTTAGGACTGCATTTAGTACATGTTTTGGTTCTCTTTTGCATGTTTTCCCTTAGTTTTTGTCTCATTCTCTTCTCCTTTTAGACTTAGGTTGCATTTAGGATATAGTTTGTATTTTTCTTGCATTTTGGATGTTTTTAGGTGCTTTGGAGCTAAAAGGAGATTGGAGGAGCTTTGGGGATGATTCAGGATGCTAGCTGGATCAAAGGGAGAAAAAGAGATCAAAGCAGACAATCTCTGCAAAGGTTTTCGGTCAGAGCACGGAGAACATCGATCAAAGGAGTGACTGATACCAGATTTTCGGCCAGAAGCATCGATCATCAGGTGACCGATAAGAGCACATCGATCAAGAGCATCGATCACTTGTGATCGACACAAAGGCCCCGGATGATTTTCGGTCACCACATCGATCACTGCCCAGACCGATGGGATTTACATCGATCACCAGCATCGATCACTTATGACCGATGTAAACCCAGTCCGAAACCTATTTTATTTACACTTTTGCTATTACTCTAGGGCTTCCTTCTCTAGGCTATAAATAGCCTCTTTTTCTAGATTTTCGACAAGTCTTGTCAAATTACTGTTCTTAAGCATTTTCTTTAAGTTTGTAAGAGAAATCCTTTGCTTTATTTAATATATTTGAGTATTTGCCTTTAATCTTTCTTCATTCTCTCTTCTAATCATGATTAACATCATTTTCCTTTGTGATTTGGTGTTAAACATGAGTATTAGTGAGTAGTTTGCTTAGAATTTCTAGATGTGGTAGATTAGGGGACTTAGGACTTTATTTAGGCTTGTTTAGTGCTTCAGTTTATGGGTTCCTCTCTATTAATCTGTTATTAATGCTAGATTTGTCTTGATCACACTTATCTAGGTTGTTAGCTTTCTCTTATGCCCACCAAGTGTTTGATGAAATGCTGATCTTGTTTAATAGAGGATTTGCTGGCCTTGGCTCAAGAGATTGACTGTTTGAGGAGCATCTTGACTGAAATAGAGTTGTTTATTAATGCTTTCTTAATGTTTTAGCACTAATGAGAGTTAGTTCTTGTTAAGATGTTTTGCATAAGGCTATTTTACAAGAGATTAAATCTATCTTGCTTGATTGTGAACTCTATGTCTAGGAATCACCATTGCTTGCTTGTTTGCTTGATCAATGTAGTTTGAAACAGCCTTAGTTAGTCTATAAATTCCCCAAAGTCAATAACCACATCTAGGAACTTGCTTTTCTCTTATTTGAATCTCGGATTTGCTCTGTTTTGCTCTGTTTTGCCTGCTTAGTTTTGCTTAGTCTGCTTTAGTCTTTGCTCTCTTTGCTGCTTGATCATATTAGGATATTAGGTTGGTTGCTTGGGCAACAAAAACACTTTTCTGCTTGCTTGACTTAGAGATTTTTACTCTCAACTCTTCTGTTTTCAACTATAACCCATTTGGATTGATAAAAACTCTATGCTATACTACAACTGACTAGTACAAGATTGGGTGATTGAATCAAGACCTCAAAAAGATCTTGTATCAGTATACACATGAGTATGGCTCTGATGGGAAGCTTCTCCTTATGTAGCTTTGTTCTTCTTGAACTTCCCTTTAACCATCTTCACCAACTTCTTAATGGCTTTGTCTTGCCACTTACACCATTTTTGAAGGGTGATGATATGCTCATGAGCAGACTTCATAGAGCTCTCTTGGCTTGGGCCTTCATAAGGTTTGAAGTGGAACTGTTTTGAGCTGTAGTTCATCACCTCATCTTCATCAAGCTCTTCTTCTTCCTCTTGGGTTTCTTCTTGGCCTTCAGCGCCCGCAGTAGTATTTTCATGGACTTCTGCTTCACCTTCTTCTCTTCTCTCTTCTTCAACCTCTTCAGGTTCTGCTTCCTCACTAGCTTCTTCTCTATCTTCTGGAACAGGGCCGCCTTGGTAAATCTGATCCTCACTTGGGTTGAAACTGATGTTGCTCTTCAGGGTGATGGATGTAAGCCTTGGATTAGGGAGGAGGACTCTTGCTGGTGTTCTGAAGTCCTTGATGAAGTTGTAGACATGCTTGCCATTGTTGCTCTTCTCAAGGATGTGGCTCTTCCTGAGATAGTCTATATCAATCCATAATGGCTCCAAAGCATCATCTTCATGTCCCTCAAGGAAACTTTATTCCAGCATCTTGTATGTCTTTCCTGAACTTTGTGTAGGCTTCCATCCTAACTTTTGTAAAGTGCATTGTGGGGTAAGTGACTGGTGGTTTGTAAGCTTGAACTTCAGGAGCTTTACCCTTTTCATTTTTGCTTGAGGAGCTGCCCACTTGGCGATCATATAGCTCCCTGCAGTCTTCAGGATTTTCACTAGCCAAGACCATCAAAGCATGGTGTTCCTCTACAAGTTCTTTGTCAGCTTCACTGAGCTCTGGTTTGGCTTCCTCTTCTGGAGCAACTAAGGCTTTCTCAGCCTCTTCCTTCTCAGCAGCTTCTTGTGCTGCTCTTTCTTGCTCTTCTTCTCTGTTCAAGCTGACATCTAGTCCTTTGAGGAACTTGTCTACAGTATCTGTAGCTTCTTGATCATCAATGTTGGAATGGGTGACCTCCCCCCCATACTCAGCTCTTAACATGTCCACATGTAACAGCAACTCTTGAAGTATAATGCCAAGCTCTTCCAATGAAGCATCTTCATTAGTAAATTCTTCATCCTCTTCAGCAAGTAAGTGACAGAATTCCTGAGGAGTATGCTTAGTTGCTTCATGGAGAGTACCTTCGGAGCATGGTGCTGCTGCAACTCCTTTGTTGTCTTCTAAGACCTGTGTCCTTGAATCCCAATCATCAAGCTTGGTAAGCTCATCATGAACAGAGTCTAGTTTGTTATGCAACTCAGCATATCCCTGGTTCATCTCCAATGTTTCAAGGAGTTGTAACTGGAGGAATTGAGTGAGAATGCTCTTGGTATCAGCTGCACCATAGGTAGAGTTGTTGTATTGACCTTGAGGGTGAGCAGGAGTGGGTGCAAACTGTGGGTGGGTAATGTAGCTGTCTGCAAAGTAGTTCATACGCAGAAGCTCTTGGTGGAAGTTGTTGCACCTTGGAGTTTCAAAACAGGGCATCTTCTGTACCTGTAGAGATGTACCTGAAATGAAAATACTTGAAAAGGAGTGAGTAACCAAATAAAACTAAAAACTTGATCTTAAAGACTCTACAAACTCTAAGGATTCAAACAGAAAACACAATTGGCAACGCCACCAAATTGATACTAGAGGTTTTGCACTCTTTCTCAATCACTCCAGTATATGAATTAGTTGTAGTATAGCATAGGGTTTTATGTCAATCCAAAAGGGTTTTGTTGAAAGCAAAAGAGTTGTGAACAGAAATCCTTAAGTCAAGCAAGAAAAGAAGGTTTTTGTTGCCTAAGCAACTAAACTAGCAACCTAAAATGATCAATTACCAAAGAGAACTCAAAAGAGACAGTTCAGTAATGATCAAAGAAGTAAAACAGAGCAAATAAACATAGTACTAAAGCAAATTCGAAATTCAATAAAAGAGAAAGCAAGTTCCTAGATGTGGTTATTGACTTTGGGGAATTCAGAGACTAACAAAGGTTGTTTCAAACAGCATTGATCAAGGAAACAAGCTAGCATTGGTGGTTCCTAGACATAGAGTTCACAAACAAGCAAGCTAAGTCCAATCTCTTATAAAATAGCCCTTTGCTAAACACCTTAACAAGAACTAACTCTCATTAGTGCTAAAACATTTAGCAAGCAATAACAATCAACTCTATTCATGTCAAAATGCTCCTCAAACAGCCAATCTCTTGAGCCAAAGCCAGCAAATCATCTATCAAACAAGATCAGCATTTCATCAAACACGTGGTGGGCATAAGAGAAAGCTCAAATCCTATATAAGTGTGATCAAGACAAATCTAGCTTAAAAACAGATTAATAGAGAGGAACCCATGTAATTAAATACTAAACAAACCTTAATCAATTCTTAAATCCCCTTAATCTACCACATCTAAGAACCCTAAGGAAAATACTCACTAATACTCATGTTTAACACCAAATCACAAGAGGAAAAGATGTTAATCATGATTAAAAGAGAGATTAGAGAAAGATTAATGGCAAATACAAACTTATCTTTATACTTAAAAAGCACAAGTCAGTTGGCAATTGTAGATTTGACATGTGTTTTTTTACTTTTTTATTCATTTTTTTATGTTTTTTTGTTAAAAATAATTTTCTTTTAGTACCAATTACAAAAAAAATAACTGTATTTTATATTTACAATCAATATTAGAAGTTGTACGTGAAATATTCATTCTCCACGATCAATTGTAGTTATCTCTTTCTCCACATCTCCACTTTCTCTGAAAAACAAGATAATTGTTCTCTTCAATGTTTATACTTTCCATGACAACAAATATTTAGGGAAAAAATTATTTCATCTTCATTAAAATTAAAAACTAGATATCTTCTCAAGTTTAATTTTGGTTACGATTTATTCATATGAGTGATGAGTTTTCTATCTAAAGCTCTTCACATTCTATATCAATTCCTACTGATTGGAGGTAATGCTTTGCTCTTTTTTTCTTTTCTATTTTGATTTATGCACAGTTTGTCTCCGGTAAGAGTTTTCACATGTATATTTAAACATTACTGATTTGACATAGGTTCCTTTCTCGCTATTAAATTTTTCCGAGAAGCTTCAATTTATGATAATCATGTCGCAATACATAGAAATAACGTGTTATTGTAATAAAATTTAGCTTAAATTCATTTGTTTGTGATTAATCAACGATAAGTGTTTCAATGCTCATCTTCTTCTTCAGACAAGTCAAAGTTAATTTATGTCAAAAAAAAGTCAAAGTTAACTTATATCTGTAATTTTTTAGTTGTATATAACTGAAATTTAGTTTTATTTATTGATGTTACTGCATATTACATACATTTTGCATACTCATTAGTTAGATTTTCATGCATTTGTATCACATTTTAGGTTAGATTGCATCACTTAGAGTCCTAGAGCATTCTTGCACCAGCATACGCATGTTCCTTGCATTTTGCATCATATTTAGGTTGTTTCTGGCTGCTTTGGAGTCGTGGAGGTTCGTGGACATGTTGAGGCTGTTGCAGCAGTTCGTGGAAGCTCGGATATTTGCTAAGGATCAGAGATCGAGGAGCAGATCGAGCATGGCCGGTCGATCTAGGATGTGATCGACCAGAGGATCGAGCCAACCAGGCGATCCAAGGAGAATGATCGAGACGAGGATCGAGTGAAGCAGTCGATCAAACGGTACGGACGTGAATGACGCCATGCAGAGCGAGAGCCAGATCGAGTACACCACTCGATCCAACCGAAGATCGATACCGAGATCGGATGCAACACTCGATTCACCGATGATGATCGAGGCCCTGATCGAGCTGAAGATACGATGTCTGGATATGATCGAGAGAACCGCTCGATCTTGGAGTCGATCTCTGTCCTTTCAACCACTTTTGGCCGCTAGCGAGGGGGGGACCATCAGCTTGTTCTGGCCATTTTGGGAAGGCGGCGACGTCCTTTTCCCACACAACTTTCAATCCTTATCTTTTTATGTATGTTTTCTCTCTGGTTTTGACAGAGAACACCATTGTCGAACTTGAGTTTTTCTTAAGCTTTGTAATCGAATCGTTTTCATCTTAATCTAGTTTTCTTTTCATGTTCATCGTTTCCTTTTACATGCTTTGCTTGATTTACCTTATGTGTAGTGAGTAGTTTATTTGGGTTCAGGGTTGAGAGGATTAAGGGGTCTAAAGGGTTTCGATCTTGGGGTTTTTCTAAGTGTTTTCAACGGCTATCTCTTCTAGGGTGTTGAGATCACAATGCTTGAAGACTCTCACGCCAAGAGTTTAATGATCCGAGAGGTTCCTTAACTTGACAGGATTCAGGAGCCTTGGAAGATCACACCCTAGAGAGTAGTTACCCCTTCCCAAAAGCCATGGAAGTTTGGGGGACTAGTTAAGCCACTCATTTGAAATCTGTTTTCCATGCCCTTCGACCTCTCTTTCCACCAAAAGCCATGGGTTTGGAGGAGGGGATGAAGGAGTGATCTACACCGAAAGCCACAGATAGATCTTGCTTAGTTTTCAAGGCATAGAGATCCTCACAAAGTGAGTCGATTTAAAGTTTTCAACCCAAGGTCGAACCTTGAAACCCCTGATCATGAATCTCAACCCTAGGCCCTTTCTTTTAGCATCTCTACATCTTCTCTCGTCATTCGCTTGATCTTTGATAGCATCCTGGTCGTTAGTTTTACTGTTCTTGCATTTTTAGACGAGATCGATTGTTATTGCTCGATCTAGTGGTCGATCTCATGGACGATCTACTAGTCGAATTTTAGTAATTCGAAGCTTTGTCCTTTAATTATTCTGTTTGTTCCTCGTGGTAGTTTCATTATTCCTTGTAATTTTAAAATAGGTTGCATTCCATTTAAGTTGCTGCATCTAGTTTTTAGGGATTTTCTCATAACTCATCTCGTTTCGCTTAGATTTGCATTAGTCCTTGTATTCTCTTTGCATTCTCTATCATCCTAGGTGTGGATTGACTCTCTCTTGCTTGTTGTACTACAACCTGTCTTGCATTTGATCTAGACGAGAACGAGTGATAAGATCGACATTGACGAAAAAAGATTGATCGATCCAAAATGGATCGACCGGTCTAATTTCTCTCGGGAAAATCTGTTGAAAACAGATCGATCACTAGACTCGATCCATCACTCGATCTGTGCCAAATCGACCTCTAAATCGAGGACATAGCTCGATCATGAGGACTTAGCTATGGAGCCAACATCTCAATGATCGAGAGAGCCAATCGATCCAAGACTCGATTCATCATGAATCGAGTCTCAAATCGAGTAACCCTCTCGATCTAAGCCATTATGGGCATGAGATCGAGTCCTAGATCGACCAAATGGACTCGATCTCATGCTGAGGTAACATTTTCTTTCCCTCCTTTATTCTTTTCCCTCCAATTTTTAAATTTAAAACTTGGTCAAGGCAAGCATCTTTGACCATGAAAGATGTGCCTTGACCAAGATTTTGTCAGAAAACCAGCTTTACTACCCATGGTTTTGCTCTTTGCTAGTCTTTAAATGTTTCAACAACCTCTCATCCTCTCATTCCTGTTTTTCTCGAAAATTTTAAACAAAGAGAGTGAGAGTTTTGGTTTTCAGAAGCTAGCAAAGATCTTTTACATTTCTTGCAAATGTATTTTCAAAATTTAATGATTTATCTTTAGGAAAATTTTCTTTAAATTCGCAAGATATTGTTCTAAAATATAGGGTTGGTTTTGATTTTTAAAAATTAGCTAAGTAAAAGGAATAATTCTAGATTTTTTAGTATCTAAAGATCTGATTCTCCTTTATTTAGCTATGATTTTTATTAATTCCCCAAAATTCTAGGATAGTATTTATAAGTTTTCTCCTTCTCCTCTCTCATTCTCATCAAACCGCCGTTTTGCTTATCAAGCTTCTTGAGGAACTTGTTTCAGGTACAATGGCCCCCAAAAGAACAAGAGAAGAGACAGCACAAGAGGGAGAAGGACAAGAGGTGGCAGTTCAAGAGAGGGTCAGATGGACTAAGGATGAGAAGAGGGACAAGAAACGGCTGGAAAGGCTTCAGTTTGAGCCTACCAAGTTTGCTGATCGAGAGCTGCTGTTCAAGCTAGGGATTCTTGGGGGTTTCGACCAACTCCTCAAGAACATTGGTCTAAGATGTCTGTCACAGATGGATTGCCCAACTATTCCAGAAGTGACAATAGACTTCCTTGCCACGTTGGAGTTCCGTTACGAGAATCCTAGCACACCCGTCCCTTCACAAGGTCGCCTCTACTTCAAGGTTGGCCGTCAAGCCTACACCCTCTCCATCCCTGAGTTATGCCAAGCTTACGGTCTCAACGCGGATGCCAACAAGGTCGAGTTCCCCACCTTCAAGAAAGCCAACGACTTTTGGGACCTGATTAGCAATGAGGACTACAAAGCCAACACTGCCAAGATCAAGCGAGTGAGAAGCCCGGTGCTGAGGTACACTCTGAAGCTGATTGCCAACACGTTTAGTGGAAGATCTGTTGCTCCCACGGTCACAAAAACCAAGCTTTGCTTCCTGTTCCAAAGCGTGAAGCACTTGGTGTGTGATCCGGATGCAAATGACGAGCCTATGGAGGATGAACTCGGTGATGAGGTGAACTACGGATGTGTGCTTGCTGCTTCTTTGGTGAAATACAAGGCTTATGCCTTGCGGTGCAAGGCATCTTCTTCTTACATTGGCGGCTTCCTCACTCCTCTATTCTTGCAAGCTGGTGTACCTATTCACGACTTCGCTCATGTACCAGCCAGAGCTTTCATGGATGAGGCATACATGAGGAATACCGACAGCTTTGGACGCACGCCAGCAGAAGGGTTCTACGCCTACCTCTTCATAGACGACGAAGACAAGAAGAGAGTGTGCATCCTCCCAAACAAAGATGAAACCGAGCTGCTTGGTGTTGGGAACATCGAGTTCTTATCCACAGAGGAAGAGTGCTTTGCTCCTCTAGGAGGACCACCTGCTTCAGAAATTGCTCCTCGTCAAAGGTCCGAGTCTCCAGCCACGGAAGATGAGATGCCCGAGGCCTACACACTTCCCAATTTAGACTTTGAGCCGAGGACAAAAATCGAGAAGTTCCTAGCATCTGTTGTGGAGAGGCAAAGGAAGATCAATAAGTGGCAAGGAAAAATGCTCAAGAAACTTGGAAAGAAAGTCAAGGCACTTCAAGGAGGCTCGCCTAAGAAGAATGCAAGTAAGGAGGCTCAACAACCCGAGAAGAGAAGGCTCTCAACCGGTGGAGTTGTCATCCGCGAGGCACAAAGCAGCACCATTCAGCCGGCGCGCCATTCTCTCCAAGAACCAGCCGACAAGGGCAAAGCAACAATCTCTAGCTCCTCTGGAACATCCTCAAGTTCCAGCCGAGACTAGACCAGAGGTAACAACCTTCTTCCATTGTACATAACTGCTCATATTTGCTTCTTTTTGTTTTGTGTTTTGATACTCCTTCGAATGAGTTTGCCACCGGGACGGTGTCAAGCAAGTTTGGGGGAGTACATGTGTTATTTGACTTGTGTTTTGTGATCTTATCTTCCTTTAGCATCCTTGAGTCTTTAGTTCATGAAAAATTGGTAAAAAGTTTAATTTTTTTTTTCAAAGATTCATGTAGTTGCATTCATCTTGTCAAAACATGTTAGGATTGAGTCTAGAGTTTCTCATAGCATCTAGGTTGTTTGCATTTTGCATAAGGGGTTAGAATTTCTTGAAAAGGTGTTTTTACTTATGAATTGTTTCAATGCCCTAGTTAGTAGTTCTCTAATGCTTTGTCTATGCTTTGAAAGTAAGTTCTTACCATGCTTGGATCACTTGTTAGGATTTTCGTGGCTTGAATTGAACTCTCATGATTTTAAACTTATCTTAATAAGTGAGAACCTTAATTTGAAATTCTAATTATCATCCTTATGCATTTGAAAATGAACACATGATTTTAAAATATTTAGGCTCTCTTCTTCCTTTTTACCACTCTTTGTGAGCCTAAGTAGAACTCCCACCTTAAACCTTACCCTTCTTTGAAGCCAAATGTTCTTGTGTGACATCATTGTGAGGTCTTCATTTCGGTTTGAACTTGGCATAAAGTGTTAGGTTTAGGCGACATGATTTGGTTTTCATATGATTGCTAGCTTTGCATTTTGAAGCTAGGTATAGGCTTAGGATAAGTTTGGGGGATCATTGGGGTTGTTTTCATTTCTATTTGTTCTCGGTTTCAAAGAGTTTGGTGTTTTAAAGAAAGAAAAGG
This sequence comes from Thlaspi arvense, assembly GCA_911865555.2. Lineage (NCBI taxonomy): Eukaryota > Viridiplantae > Streptophyta > Magnoliopsida > Brassicales > Brassicaceae > Thlaspi > Thlaspi arvense. The sequence continues at coordinate 46,737,344 of OU466862.2, forward strand.
GTTTTAAGTGAAAAGTTATGTTTAAAAACTAAGTATACGCTCTAATAAATTTCAGGAGGTAGCTCTCTCAATAAAAAGAAAAAAAAAAAAAAAAAAGTAAAAGAGCCTAAGTGCCAAATAAAAATAAAAAGAAAAAAAAAAAGAGAAAAGAAAAAAAATAATAAGAGAGCTACCAATAAGAAATATTTAAAGAGCAAAGTTATTTTCAAAACCTTTTCACTAGCCTTAAGAGTTTAAAAAAATGTTTTTGTTTCGAATTGGGGATTGCTAAGTTTTGTGAAGAAAAAGGGTAGACTCTAAGTGGTGAGTGAGGATAAAAGTTGTTAAATGAGAGGGGTTTAGGATCATTTGTTAGTTTACATGGGTAGATGAGAATCTAATTATGTATGCATCAATTGTCTTTACCTTTAGCATTATGCATAAATTCAACCATTTTTGAGAGAAACCCTTGTTCTAATTATAAACCCTTTTCAAATGAGATCATACAATGCTCATAACCTTCACCTTTAGCCAAATGTGTTTTGCTTTAAAGTGCAAAAGTTTGATTCATGGTTCTAATGTTAATGAATGTTAAAGGATGAGTTTCTTTGATTGTTAGGAATAGGAGAGTCATGATTTGAATTTCTTTGTGTGATGAGTATGGCTAAGTTCTTTGGAGTATGAGTATTTGCATAGCATTTTAGAACTGTTAACTAGGACATTGAGATTGATTCATTTGAAAGGCACCTTTGCAAGAAGTTTAAACCCCCATTCGTTTTTTTCTGAAAAGCTCTCTTCCTTACTTATTTTATGTTGCTTGAGGGCAAGCAAGAAGTAAGTTTGGGGGAGTTGATGTTACTGCATATTACATACATTTTGCATACTCATTAGTTAGCTTTTCATGCATTTTTATCACATTTTAGGTTAGATTGCATCACTTAGAGTCCTAGAGCATTCTTGCACCAGCATACGCATGTTCTTTGCATTTTGCATCACATTTAGGTTGTTTCTGGCTGCTATGGAGTCGTGGAGGTTCGTGGACATGTTGAGGCTGTTGCAGCAGTTCGTGGAAGCTCGGATATTTGCTAAGGATCAGAGATCGAGGAGCAGATCGAGCATGGCCGGTTGATCTAGGATGTGATCGACCAGAAGATCGAGCCAATCAGGCGATCCAAGGAGAATGATCGAGACGAGGATCGAGTGAAGCAGTCGATCAAATGGTACGGACGTGAATGACGCCATGCAGAGCGAGAGCCAGATCGAGTACACAACTCGATCTAACCGAAGATCGATACCGAGATCGGATGTAACACTCGATTCGCCGATGATGATCGAGGCCCAGATCGAGCTGAAGACACGATGTCCGGATATGATCGAGAGAACCGCTCGATCCTGGAGTCGATCTCTGTCCTCTCAACCACTTTTGGCCGCTAGCGAAGGGGGGACCATCAGCTTGTTTTGGCCATTTTGGGAAGGCGGCGACGTCCTTTTCCCATACAACTTTCAATCCTTATCTTTTTATGTATGTTTTCTCTCTGGTTTTGGCAGAGAACACCATTGTCGAACTTGAGTTTTTCTTAAGCTTTGTAATCGAATCGTTTTCATCTTAATCTAGTTTTCTTTTCATGTTCATAGTTTCCTTTTACATGCTTTGCTTGATTTACCTTATGTGTAGTGAGTAGTATATTTGGGTTCGGGGTTGAGAGGATTAAGGGGTCTAAAGGGTTTTGATCTTGGGGTTTTTCTGAGTGTTTTCAACGGCTATCTCTTCTAGGGTGTTGAGATCTCAATGCTTGAAGACTCTCACGCCAAGAGCTTCATGATCCGAGAGGTTCCTTACCTTGACAGGATTCTGGAGCCTCGGAAGATCACACCCTAGAGACTAGATACCCCTTCCCAAAAGTCATGGAAGTTTGGGGGACTAGTTAAGCCACTCATTTGAAATCTGTTTTCCATGCCCTTCGACCTCTCTTTCCACCAAAAGCCATGGGTTTGGAGGAGGGGATGAAGGAGTGATCTATACCGAAAGCCACGGATAGATCTTGCTTAGTTTTCAAGGCTTAGAGATCCTCACAAAGTGAGTCGATTTAAAGTTTTCAACCCAAGGTCGAACCTTTGAAACCCCTGACCATGAATCTCAACCCTAGGCCCTTTCTTTTAGCATCTCTACATCTTCTCTCGTCATTCGCTTGATCTTTGATAGCATCCTGGTCGTTAGTTTTACTATTCTTGCATTTTTAGACGAGATCGATTGTTATTGCTCGATCTAGTGGTCGATCTCATGGTCGATCCACTAGTCGAATTTTAGTAATTCGAAGCTTTGTCCTTTAATTATTCTGTTTGTTCCTCGTGGTTGTTTCATTATTCCTTGTAATTTTAAAATAGGTTGCATTCCATTTAAGTTGCTGCATCTAGTTTTTAGGGATTTTCTCATAACTCATCTCGTTTCGCTTAGATTTGCATTAGTCCTTGTATTCTCTTTGCATTCTCTATCATCCTAGGTGTGGATTGACTCTCTCTTGCTTGCTGTACTACAACCTGTCTTGCATTTGAGTTTGATAACCTCATTGCATTCTCACTCTTGCAAATAAAGTGGATATCATCTATAAGAACTTAAGTTCTCATGCTTAGCATGGGAGATAATACTAGTATTAAATGAAGCAAGAAATTTGTCTTACAAACTCAGAAAAATAACTCAAGAACAGTGTTATGACATGACTTGTTGGAAATCCCAGAAAAGAGGTATTTATACATAAAAGAAGGAAGCCCTAAAGTAATGGCAAAAGTGTAATAAAAGACAGGCTCGGACTGGGTTCCTATCGGTCAGTTGTGACCTATAGGGATGATCGATAGGGATCCTATCGGTCTAGAAGATGACCGATAAGGTGACCGAAATATACACGGTGCACTTCTATAGGTCACTTCTCTGACCAATAGGTCTGGTCGATAGCCCTTCTATCGGTCACTCCTTGACCGATAGGCCTTGTCTCTTGATCAATAGGCTCTGCAGAGATCCTCTGCCTTGGTCCCTTTTGCTCCTCTTAGCCCAGCTAGCTTCCTGGATCATCTTCAAAGCTACTCCATGCTCCTTATAGCTCCATATGTACCTAAAAATATTCATGATGCATAGAAAATGCAAATTATATCCTAAATGCAACCTGAGTCTAAAAGGAGAAGAAAATAGGACAAAAAATAAGGAAAACATGCAAAAAAGAACCAAAACATGCACTAAATACAAACCTAAATGGTGTAAATACAAGAGATATCATATGTACACTGGTTTCTTTTTTAGAATTTGGTACAAGAAAGTCTTAGGAACTATTTACTATTGAAAACTACATTAAATATATATATGCTATATGTTGTAGATACAACTCTAAGCGTTGGCCAATTTAGTTACTATAATTAGGCACTAAGAATGACTTGCTAGATCTGTAATGGTAGACGCATTAAATTTTGATTTCAGTAAGAGTTGCGTTATCCTGATTTATTTTTTAAAGAGGGTTCTATAAAAATGGTTATTACCTTATGAAAATTTTTGTTTTACTTCTTTAAGGGTGAACGTTTATTTGTAACCTGGATACTTGCATACTTTAACAAGTACTAAATTTTTACTGATTCTGTTTCATGAATCTATAGAAAATAACATTTTTGTTAATGCAGTTGCTAGATGCTATTACTCTCAGAAAAAATGGCAAAACCTACTACGATAAAACATCTCTAGTGTCATGCATTCATGAATCCTGAAAAGGTTTTTTAGTTTGACAAGAGAAATCTTGACTCAGATTTAATTAATGTTCCACCACCCTCATGACTCTTCGGTTCTTGCTCTACTATTCATTGTTAGATCAAGTGGATTTATGTTGCTGAATGAACTTGCAATACAATTATTTACTATTCTTGGCCATTGATGATTTATAATTCTTAGCTTTTGGTTTGTGTCTTTGTCCTTGCAATATATTATAAGGAATATTTGTTTGTGAAGAGTGACACTGCCGCTCGGAAGAGTAGAGTTGATAATTTTTGTATAGGAGAAAATTTCACATTTGTTAAATTTTTGTCTGTGGTTTAAGAATAATGGTTATAGACAATTTTTGTCAGATTTAATATAACAACACAATCAGCATTTCCAATTTCCGTAGAGACTTAGTCGCCAGTAAATGTTAGTGTATTATTAAGTCATATGCGGTCTTATGTTTGTGGTTTGTTTAGGCTATGGTGTTGAGTCTGAGCGTTGTTCATATGACGAGGAAGTTCTACTTACGGTTTTACTGTGTCTCTGAAGAAGGACTTTTGCAAGTCTTAATTCAATCCCTCTCTAATCAGATGTAATATAGATGAAGTTTATCAATTCATCTAGGAGCTAGAATAAAAGAGATGCAAGGCACTAACTAACTTTAACCATGTGTAATGAAGAAAGATGATTCTAACAACCTAAGTGATCAAAGATCAAATGCACAAACAAAAGAAATACTAGCAAGTCTAAAACAAGTAATTTAATGCAAGAAAGTTAAATGCAACAGAAATTAAAGAAAGCAAGAGCGAAATGAAATGCAAGATGAGAGAATGAAAGCAAAGTGCAATAACTTGAGATGCAAGGCAAGAAATGGACAAAAGCAAGCAACTAAAAACAGAGGAAAACAGAGCACAAGATGATTAAATTCAAAGAACAATAAGACGCTGATTCAAGGCTAGAGAAATGATAATTTGGAGATTACTTAGTATCAAAGCTAGGGTAGTCAAGACCATTAACAAGCAAAGAACATGATCAAGCCACTAAATCAATCAATCTGCAAACAGAACAGAGATGTCTAAGTTAAGCACATGTCAGACCCACTTGTGATGGCGTATTTGTGTAAAACCAGCATCAAAACACAAGAATCTTATAGACCAAACATGCTACCTAAACGCCAATATAATCATCTAGGAGAATGTTCTTAACAAAGTTCTTTCAGGCATTTAAATAAACACTTGTGATGCAGCAAACACCTAAGATCAGTTTCACCCTAAAAGAGTTCCTAAGCACTAAGAACAACTAAGCTAAGTGATCTAAGCATGAATCAAACCAAAACTCCCTAAGCTATCAACTAATCATCCCCAAATCTGCTCCAACCTCAAACCATAAGAAACTACTCACAACACATCATGAAGTCAACAGAAACAAACAGAAAAGACAGATCAAACATGAATAAACAATAACTAGCAGGAAAATAACAAAGGAAGTGCAAAACTTTATTAAAAGAGTGATCTTGAACAAAATCACATCAAATCCCATCTTGGGTTTCCCCTCAGGTCGAAAATAAGATAAAGAAAAAGATAAGTGCTAAGAAAAGATATGGTTTAGCTTAAATAAGCCAAAAAGATAAGGTTTGACAAAAAGAAGAAAATCTTGGTAAACTCTCGGCGTTCACGCATTGGGGTGCAAGGGAAGGTGTTCTGCTCGATGCGGTCAGCTCGATATCGAGGTGGGTTCTCGGTGTTCTCCTTGATGCTACACCTTGATATGCCCGGTACATTAGTATATCGAGGTGGATACAGAGTATGCAAAGCTGCTTCTTTGGCATCTCCTTCGAACATGAGTTGCTTCCATCTCCTTCCCAACTCCAAAACTCTCCCAAAAACACCTGAAAATCACCATAAACATGCATATGCATGCAGATGTATGCATTCTTAAACTAAATGCATGCAAGGTTGACTATAAGTGCAAATGAGTCTAAAATGCTATACTATGATGCAAAAATAGAGGAAAAGATGCATGAAATGCAACCTAAAATAGTCTAATATAGCTAACTATCAACACCCCCACACTTAGCCTTTGCTTGCCCTCAAGCAAATAAGAGATTAAACATGGTGATGAGGTTTTAAAATGGGAACTTAAATCATTAAAGTGCTAACAATATATCAAAATGATGTTCATGTTTCTAGTGCTTGAATGCAAATGAAAGTACTGTACTCTAAAACTTAGCCACACTCATCACAAAATAAAAGTGATTCTCAACTTATCAATATACACAAACTCTCAAATCACTTGACTTTTTTAACATTCATTAAGCAAGTAACCAATGGATCAACTTTATGCAAAATAAGTGAAAGCATTTGGTTCAAGGGACATGGTTTATGAGATAAAAATGATCTCATTCATCATCGGCTCAAAGAAACAGGGGATATCTCATATGAAATGAATCTATCTTAGGAAAAATGCTAAAGGTAAAATCACACTTATGCATGCAAGCCAAAGCTCTCTTCTACCCTTTCCAAAAGGTTATCCTAATTAAGCCTAAGTCCCAAGATAAACCCCTACATCTACCCTTTCCCAAAGCTCTTTTGATCTTTTTCTTCTTGAAATGTGGGGGACTTCTTCTTCTTTTGCTTGTGTGGCTGATTTCTTTTAGAACTTGCTCTTCTTTGTTATATAGGCGCCAATTTTCATCACCTTTTTGGTGGATTTCTTGGTAAGCTTTTTCTCCTTTTGGATGATCTTTGTAAGCTTGTTGTTGCTGGCGCCTTTTCTTCTTTGTAACTTAGAGCTTTCTTCTTTTTTACTTAGCCACAAGATACAATCATCTTCCCACAATATTATTTTCTTCATGAAACCACTCCCACTCTTCTTTTCTTCTCAAAAGATACAAACATTTAAAGCTTAAATCACTCAACTCTACCTTTTTCCAAACTCCTATCCTAATATCAAGCTTAAAATACAAGTTGATGTCTACAAGAGAGCTTTTCCTTGCCAGCCTTATTCCTAACACTTTTTGCCAAGATAAGTTCGAAAATGATAATGCAAGGCCTCACAAACTCTCACAATAGTGTTTGGGTTTAGAAGGAAGGATTGGTTCAATGTATGGTTAACTGTCCCTTGGTGATGAGGATCAGCTAGTTGGATCAACAAGAGTGATGAAAAGGAAGAAGATGATCCAAATATATGTATTGGTAGCCATGCAATCACTTTCAATGCACAAACAAGATAATTCAAAGTCCAAATTAAGGTTCCACTTATATAAAGGTCAAGTTCAAATCAAGCAAGCTTCAACTTCAAACAAGAGTTTCAGAATCATAAATACAGTAGTTCAGCCTTATTTCAAGTGCTTCATCAAATGCATCAAAAGACTAAGAACAAGGGCATCATTTTCATAAACCACTAGAATTTTCAAGGATTTACTATCATTGCACCCATTTTAAACAAGCAAGCTACAACCTAAGTGAATGCATGAAGTCTAAGTCCTATATAAATGCACATGAATACTCTGTTTTTAAGAAATCAATTTTCAAAAAATTTCAAAATTTTAATGATTTTCTATACCTTAAGTGTAAGTCCTATATAAATGCACATGGTTGTCTAGCTATATGTAAATGCAGTTATAATGAGAATGCAGAAGGTTAGTTCAAGCAAACTCTCCCCCACATTTAGAATACACAGTCCTCTGTGTATTAGAAATGCAAAAGGAGGCAAACCACAATTTAAAAATGAACTGTAAAGGAGAAGTGTAAAGAGTAAAGGATGAGGAAGGTGTGTACTTGCATTGGAGGTTGGAGGGGTGGAGGATGGACATTCATCAGTGAAAATGATCAATGGGGCTCATTGGATCGAGGCGTCCTTGCAGTTTGGTGTTTTGAAGAGCATTCGTCCAGATCAAGTTGGGCCTTTGGTGTTCTGCTCGATGTGGCACCTCGATGTGATCTCCCTCGAGCATCCTACTCGGTGTACGGTATTTGCTGGTCGATGTACGGACAAAGGCTTCGGGGGCGATTGCATCGAGCAAGTATCTGGAGGTTTTTCTCGATATAGCGATGTGATCTCCATCGTGCAATCTGCTCGACGTACAGGCTGCTTCTTCCTCGAGATAAACTACATCGTACAGGTTTTGCTCTATACGGCACCTCGATGCAGAAACAGAGTTTTGATTTTCTTGGTTCTCCAATTTGTTTGAACAATCTAATTATCTTTTCCACCCTGAAAACACTTAACAAACATATCAAAAGTAAAAGGAAAGCATATTTACATAGATAGTCATGGGATTACCTCCCAAGTGTGCTTTGTTTATGGTCTCTTAGATTGACCTTCTTTACTTTTCTAGGTGGGAACATTAAGGAGACTAAGGTCAGTCTCCATTGCTAGAATCTCTGAGGCTAAGTATGGCTTGACTCTGTGTCCATTGACTGTGAATTCTTTTCCTTCAGTATCCAGCAATGTGATTGCTCCATAGGGAAGAACTTCTTTGATTCTATATGGCCCTTTCCCTCTTGACTTGAGTTTCCAGGAAAGAGCCTCAACCTTGAGTTGTAGAGAAGAACCAAGTTGCCTGATCTAAATTCCTAGTGGACTATCTTCTTGTCGTGGATAGCTTTAGTCCTCTCTTTGTAAAATCTTTGAATTCTCATAAGACTCCAACCTGATCTCTTCTAACTCATAAAGCTGCATAAGTCTCTTTTCTTGAGCGCTCTTAATGTCATAGTTGAGCAGTTTGGTTGCCCATTGAGCTTTATACTCAAGCTCTACTAGAAGATGACAAGCTTTTCCATACAACAAGCTGAAAGGGGATCTTCTTATTGGTGTCTTGAATGCAGTCCTATAAGCCCAAAGTGCATCATTAAGCTTGGCGGACCAGTCTTTCCTTGTGATCCCTACTGTCTTCTCCAGGATGGCTTTGATCTCTCTATTTGAAACCTCAACTTGACCACTGGTTTGTGGATGAGAAGGCGTTGCCACTTTGTGTTTGACTCCATGCTTCTTCAGAATATTATCAAAGACATTGTTAATGAAGTGACTTCCACCATCACTTATCACTACTTTAGGCACACAAAATCATAGAAAGATTACAGCCTTGAAGAGCTTCACAACAACAGAAGAATCATTTATTGGACTTGCAACAGCCTTAACCCATTTGGAGACATAGTCAACTGCCACTAAGATGAACTTGTTGCCATATGATGAAAGGAAAGGTCCCATGAAATCAATTTCCCATACACCAAAGATTTCTGTTTCAAGGATTGGATTCTAAGGCATCTCATCCCTCTTGCTTGTGTTTCCTTTCCTTTGACATGCTTCACACCTCTTGATGAACTCGTGAGTATCTTTAAAGATGCTAGGCCACCAGAATCCTGCTTAAAGTATCTTTGTAGCTGTCTTGAATGTTGTGTAATGGCCTCTATAAGCAGACCCATGGTAATGGGAAATGATTTCTTGTGCTTTTTCTTCTGCTACACATCGCCTAAACAGTCCATCTGATCCTTTCTTGTACAAGTATGGATCATCCCAATACAGTTTAGATAAGTCTTTGAAGAACTTAGCCTTGTGATAAGGCTTTTGGAAGGTGGGAAGATGGTCTGAAACCAGATAGTTCAGGAAATCAGAGTACCAAGGCAGGTTCCTGTCTTGCAAGGCGGCTGCTTCATTCCAGTTCTTCAGCACTTCGTAAGCCATAAGCTGTTCTTCAGGAAGAGAGTCATCTATAGGAACAAGATCTACAATCCTTATTCTTGATAAGTGAGCCACTCCATTTTCTATTCCCTTCTTGTCAAGTATATCGAGATCAAACTCCTTAAGCAAAAGTATCTATCTGACCAGGCGTGGCTTTGTATCCTTCTTGGCATAACTGTAGCGAAGTGCTGCATGATCTGTGTTGACTATGACCTTAGAGACGACCAGGTAGCTTCTGAATTTCTCAAATGCCAACACAACTGCTATCAGCTCCTTCTCTGTTGTAGCATACCGAGTCTGAATGTCATCAAGAGTGCGGCTTGCATAGTATATAACATGTAATTTCTTGTCCACTCTCTGACCAAGAGCTCCAAGTGCATAATCGCTAGCATCGCACATTATCTCAAATGGCAAACTCCAGTCAGGTGCCTGAACAATGGGAGCACTCACTAGCGCCTCTTTGATGGTCAGAAAAGCTTGCATGCAGTCGTCATCAAAGACAAACTCTGTCTCCTTGCACAACAGCCTAGTGAGAGGTCTTGCTATTTTGGAGAAATCTTTGATGAACCTCCTATAGAAGCCTGCGTGTCCCAAGAAACTTCTGATCCTTTTCACTGGCGTTGGTGGAGCCAGATGCATCATTACTTCTATCTTGGCCTTGTCCACCTCTATCCCTTTCTCCAAGATCTTGTGCCCCAAAATGATTCCCTCATTGACCACGAAATGGCATTTCTCCCAATTCAGCACCCGACATGTGTCTTCACATCTCTTTAAAACCTGACAAAGATTAGACAAGCAAACGCCAAAGGAAGATCCATAGACACTGAAGTCATCCATGAATACTTGCACCATCTCTTCAAGCAAGTCAGAGAATATAGAGGTAACACATCTTTGAAATGTTGATGGGGCATTATACAGTCCAAATGGCATTCTTCTATAAGCAAAAGTGTCATAAGGACATGTGAAGGTGGTTTTTTCCTGATCGTTAGGGTGAATTGGGATTTGGAAAAAACCACTATAGCCATCTAAAAGCAGTGATAAGGATGATTTGCCAATCTTTCTAGCATCTAATCAATAAAAAGTAAAGGATAGTGATATTTCCTAGAAGCAGAGTTCAATATTCTATAGTCAATGCACATCCTATGTCATGTTATAGTTTTAGTTGGGATAAGCTCATCTTTTTCATTTTTAACAACCGTGATTCCTCATTTCTTAGGCACAACATGGACTGGTGAGACCCATGTGCTGTCAGAGATAGGATAAATCACGCCTGCATCAAGGAGCTTTAAGATTTCTTTCTTTACAACTTCCTTAATGTTTGGGTTTAATCTTCTTTGGGGTTCAATAGAAGTTTTTGTCCCATCCTCTAGATGAATCATGTGAGTGCAAAGGTTAGGAGACATGCCATTGATATCATCAAGTGAATACCCAATGGCTCTCCTAAACTTCCTCAGCTCTTTAACAAGAGCACAGGTTTCATCATCACTGAGGTGTTCATTGACTATCACAGGAAATGTTTCTTTAGGTCCAAGAAATACATACCATAGCTCCTTGGAAAGTGGTTTGAGGTCTAGCTTGGGTGCCTTTAGCTCTCTCCAATCTCTATCTCCAAGATCTGCTCCTGGTTCGCTAACAGTAGCTCCACTGGCTTCTTGACTTATTGAATTCACAACTTCCCTCCTTAGCTTGACAAAGGGCTCATGGTGAGTATCTACCTTAGCTTCCTTCAACAGTTGCTCATATTATGCTGCTTCTTCACTCAAATACCCATACTCTCCTGGTGCTTTGATTAAAGCTGTGCTCAGATGATCTTTTGCATGCAGCTCTTCCATCAGTTCAGTGCTCAAGTCTTCCATGATATCCACGCTGAAGATCTGCCCCTCTATCTTGAGCTTCTTCATGACTTCGTTTATGTCATACTTAAGGATCATATCCTTTCCCAAATGCAGCTCAATCTTGCCACCCTTGACGTCTATAACTGCTCCAGTGGTGGCAAGGAAGGGTCTCCCAAGTATCAAAGGGTCCTTTGGATCAGCATCAAGCTCCAAAACAACGATGTCAGTAGGGACTTCAGTACTCCCAACTCGGACAGGAAGGTTTTCAAGCAGTCCAATGGGATGCCTAACAAAGCAGTCAACAAGCACAAGAGTTATCCTACTTGGTCTAAAACTTGTGAATCCTATGCGCTTGGTAGTAGTGAGAGGCATCAGACTTACACTTGCTCCAAGATCACACAAACAGTTGTTGAATATGAGAGGTCCAATGGAGCAGGGTAATGTGAAACTTCCAAGATCTCCTAGCTTCTTTGGTTGAGGAAGCTGATGTATGATGGCACTAACCTCATGAGTGAGAACAACCATCCCTTGCATCTCATTCTGCTTATTTGTAATTGCATCTTTCAAGAACTTCTGCTATTGAGACCAGCAGGAATGCATCAAGCATGGGCATGGTTATCTCCACATTTTCTATCTGCTATTCAAAAATTTGCCTGTATTTCTCCACTAATTGCTTCTTGATTCTTCCTGGAAAGGGAAATGGTGGCTTGTAAGGAGGAGGAACAAAGACAGTTTCCTTCCTTGTAGGCTGTATGGCTTCACTTTATGCTTCATCAACCCTTTGTTTTCTGATCCTCACACGCTCTGCCTCAGTTCTCCTTTCCTTCTTTGCTTCTGCTTCTGTTTCTTCGTTATGAGTCTCATGAGACACCCACCCACTTTGCTTCTCAATGTCCACGTGGAGATGTTTTGGCGCTACAGGACCTTGTAGCTGTTTACCGCTCCTAGTGGTTATTGCTTGCACAGCTGGTGGCGGTTGTTTTTGAACTGTAGTAGAGGAGATCTGGTTGGCTTTAAGCATAGCAAGCTCTGCACTAACCTTCTCAAATTGCTGTAGTAGATTAGCATGCATTTCCATTGTGTTTTGTTGACCTGCAAGTAACCACTCAAGCAGCTTAGTCGTGGCTGTGTCAGGCGTAGATGGTGTTGTAGTTGAAGGACTAGGGATATCCTGAACCTGTGCAGCGGCCACTTGATGTTGAGGAACAAACTCTGTTGCATATATACGCTCTTGGTGTTCTTCATATGAAGGTGTAAACCTGTGGTTTTGTTGTATGGGAACACCAAGCTGATTGTATATTGGAGCACTCTCCCTTATGTGTGCTTGAGGACTGTAAGCATTGTAGTTGTCATAGCTTGCATCCTGGTAAGGCATATGATGAATAGTCTCTTGTTGATGTGCATAGTAGGCTTCAGCTTCTAAGTTGTAAGCATGTCCAAGAGCTAAGGTCTTCTCTGTTTCCTTTGGTGGGTGATGTAGAGATTGCTCAAGCAACAAGTCTAGCTTAGCATTTAGTGCTAACATATCCAGCTTCGTTTGGTGATCTGAGGTTTCAGTATTCTTCTTGTACTTGTCCTCTTGCTCATCCACATAGTCCCCATTACTCAAGGCGAGGTTTTCAATCAACTGCAAACCATCCTCAACACATGTACCCAAGAAGTGACCGTTACTAGCCGTGTCTAACAGCATCTTGAACCATGGTGGCACTCCTCTGTAGAATGTGCTGAGCAATTACTCTGTTGAGAAACCATGATGAGGGCAGCGCAATGTGTAACCTTGAAATCTTTCTCATGCTGAACAGAATGGCTCATCATGTGATTGTTTGAACCCTGAGATGTTCTACCTTAGTGTAGCTGGCCTGATAGAAGAGTAAAACTTTGCAAGAAACACTCATTTGCAATCATCCCAATAACATATTGATCCACAAGGCAATGATCTTTCCCACAAATGTGCACGTTCACCAAGAGAGAAAGGAAATAGCCTCAGTTTGAAACCATCTTCTGTGATGCCATTGATCTTTTGTAAACTGCAAAGAATCTCAAAGCCGTCCAAGTGATTAATCAGATCATCTATATATGTGCCATTAAAGCGGTTGGCTTGTACCATTGCAATCAAACTGCTTTTGATCTCAAAGTGATGCTTTTGAGATGGTGGAGGAAGTATACCTCTGCGTCTAGTATGAAGGTAAGGAGCATCATGAGATCCAATGTGGTGTGCTCTTCTAGCAATCTGAGGCACTGGCCTATGTAACCTCTAAACTACTGCTTCATCTTCTCTGAACTGAGCTTGATGAGCATGTCTATGATGTTGTTGATCAGCCATTGTACCTGAGAAAACAGAGCAAGAAAAGTAAAGTGATTAGTAAAGTGAAAGGTGATTAAGTCTAAGCAAGAAACTAAACTCAATTATCTAACAATCCTAGAATGGCAACGGCGCCAAATTGAATAAGGACTTTTACAAGTCTTAACTCAATCCCTCTCTAATTAGATGTAGTATAGATGAGGTTTATCAATCCATCTAGGATCTAGAAGAAAAGAGATGCAAGGCACTAACTAAGCTTAATCATGTATGATGAAGAAAGATGATTCTAACAACCTAAGTGATCAAAGATCAAATGCACAAACAAAAGAAAGACTAGCAAGTCAAAAGCAAGTAATATAATGCAAGAAAGCTAAATACAACAGGAATTAAAGAAAGCAAGAGCAAAATGAAATGCAAGATGAGAGAATGAAAGCTAAGTGTAATAACTTAAGATGCAAGGCAAGAAATGGACAAAAGCAAGCAACTAAACACAGAGGAAAATAGAGCACAAGATGATAAAATTCAAAGAACAATAAGGTGCTGATTCAAGGCTAGAGCAATGATGACTTGGGAATTACTTAATATCAAACCTAGGGTAGTCAAGACCATTAACAAGCAAAGACCATGATCATGCCACTAAATCAATCAATCTGCAAACAGAACAGAGATTTCTAAGTTAAGCACATGTCAGACCCACTTATGATTGCATATTTGTGCAAAACCAGCATGAAAACACAAGACTCTTATTCACCAAACATGCTACCTAAACACCAATATAATCATCTAGGAGAATGTTCTTAACAAAGTTCTTTCAGGCATTTAAACAAACACTTGTGATGCAGCAAACACCGAAGATCAGTTTCACCCTAAAAGAGTTACTAAGCACTAAGAACAACTAACCTAAGTGACCTAAGCATGAATCAAACCAAAGCTCCCTAAGCTATCAACTAATCATCCCCAAATCTGCTCCAACCTCAACCCATATGAAACTACTCACAACACATTATGAAATCAATAGAAACAAGCAGAAAAGACAGATCAAACATGATTAAACAAGAACTAGAAGGAAAATAACAAAGGAAGTGCAAAACTTTATTAAAAGAGTGATCTTGATCAAAATCTCATCAAATCCCCACTTGGGTTTCCCCTCAGGTCGAAAATAAGATAAAAAAGAAGATAAGTGCTAAAAAAAGGTTTAGCTTAAATAAGCCAAAATTATACGGTTTGACAAAAAGTACAAAAATCTTGGTCAACTCTCGGCGTTAACTCATCGGGGTGCAAGGGAAGGTGTTCTGCTCAATGTGGTCAGCTCGATATCGAGGTGGGTTCTTGGTGTTCTCCTCGATGCTACACCTCGATATGCCCTGTACATTCGTATCGGCCTGTATGACATGCTTAGCTTTGGTGCATTACCTTGGTGCAGTCTCGAAGTCCTTGGTCAAATCCTCTTTCCTCGTCCCTTACTTAACATCGAGCAAGCTTCACGGATGTTCTGCTCGATGCTGGACCTCGATATAGATACAGAGTTTGCAAAGCTGCTTCTTTGGCATCTCCTTCGAACATGAGTTGCTTCCATCTCCTTCCCAACTACAAAACTCTCCCAAAAATTCCTGAACATCACCATAAACATGCATATATATGCAGATATATGCATTCTTAAACTAAATGCATGCAAGGTTGACTATGAGTGCAAATGAGTCTAAAATGCTATACTATGATGCAAAAACAGAGGAAAAGATGCATAAAATGCAGCCTAAAATAGTCTAATATAGCTAGCTATCAGTCTCTAAAACTTGAAGATATAGAGGTCTTTATGAAACAAAATATGCAAGCAATTTTTACAATATTTATTGTATTATTGAAAAGTGATTAGCTTAGAGTTTGATAATTCACGTTACATAACCATCTCTTATGAATTTTCGACATAGATTCCTGTACACACACTTTATGTCTTCTATGAATATTAAAATGTATTCTTGTGGAAAACAAATATGAAACCTAATCTTAATCTAATAATTATTGATATATAAATCCCTACGCCCCATTTAGGATTCATGTTTGGGAAACTAAATGTCTCCAAACAATAATTTCTAGATAGAAAAAAAAAGAATCTAATTGAAAAAAGAAATAAAAAAATCTTTCTTTGAACAAGAAATAAAAAGTAATAACTCTCTCTTTTTAAGGGAAACTGATTTTTTTTTATATACGAGGAAGTTCTAGAGTTTTCACATATGAATTCGCATTTTTTTTTAGCTTTTATGATTTGAAATAATTTTAAAAAATAAAATCGAACAGCACTAAATGGCCTAGAATTTAAACTTTCGGATAAGTACTTCAAATTTGAATATAGAAATGTTTTTTCCAATGATAATATTTACTAAATATATTTATAATATTGAAAAAAAATTGGATAGAAAATATTGTAGATTTACCATAAAAGGTTTGTTTTCTAAGTTATTGAAATTATATATATATGCTCGATCACATAAGATTTTATTATTTGCTATTACCACAACAAAAACATAAAAAAAAAACAAAATAGTTAATCTATCTTCTAGTAATCTGAGTGTTAGATGAAGAAAATAGAAAGCAAATTCTGAAACTATTCGTTATCAATTTTTGTGAAGTCAATTTTGCATGACTCTTTCTCAATCCAAACAGTACATTTACTCCTTCAGACTTTTGCCCTACTATGTATTGCACCATATTATTTATGTCCCCCAACAATATTAAACAAAGTGTTGCAGAAACTATGTGGTACAATACATAATAGGGCAGAAATTGAAAGGATTGGATGTAATGTTTCGTTTGGGAGAGATACATGTGAAACTGGCTATATAAAAATCACACCAAGAAAAAAAACATGATGCTGACTGTGCATCTATCTTTTGTTTGGACCCAATTCGGCATCATTCCTTCTCCGTTTAGTGATTCTTTCTATGTTTTTAATGTACCAATTTATATTAATTGTTTTATCATTTTTTTGACTTGTATGTCGAATAGCAAGTGAAAATATCTAAATATCGTGTTTTTTGATCTGGTGTCACTGTTTTTTTTGTAAAATATCTCGAATAGATCGAAAAAACTTCAGTGCATATTTATTTATTTCTCATGACCAAAATTTAAAACTATACTAAACAAAATTACTTTTTGGCTAAAAATAATAAATAAATATTTATGTTGATTATTTTTCTTGGCAAATTTCATTTATTGTTATTCAAAAAATAATAAGTTTTTAACTGTCAAAATAACAAAAAGACAAAGGAAAAACACATTTGAGATAGTTTATTTTCGTGTTTATACCATATGGATCCAGTTTGTAGCCAGTGTCAGTTAAGATACCCGTGTCTCTTTGTCGCTGGCGATCAAGACTACTTTAGGTAACAACCAGAAATAGATCGCTCTTCTCAGTGTCACTAAGAACCTAATCGGGCACTTCTGCAGTACCATTGGGGTTTAGTAATATCCATTTCATCTCAGTCCTTTTTGTTTTGTGGTTATATTTCTTGTTTGTATTGTGGTTCTTTGTTTTGTACTGATGAAGATGATTGAGACAAGATATTGTTCATGTATATGGTTAGTTAAATGATACAAGAAGTAATTATAAAATTTTTAGATTATATTTTACTTATGAATCCCTTACTCAAGAGTATGAGAAAGTGTTGCATCAATTGTGTAAAATACGTATGAATATGATTTGGGACAAGGATAGATTCAACTGCATAGGATTAATGATATACAGTACGGAATATATATATATATATATATGCATTTATTTTATGTGTCATAGTTGTATAAAAGGATACTCCTGATATACTCATATATTTTGCATATTTAGCATGCATTTAGAGTAGTTTTCATGCATACATCTCTCATAATAGGCTATTTTGCACCATTTATCACATTTTAGGTCCTAGAACACTTTGCATTAGCATTTTGCATATTTCTTGCATTCTTGCATCATATTCAGGTTGTTTTGGACACACTGGAGCTATGGAGGGTGCGTGGACATGCTAAAGATCGAAAGGGAGCCTATGGATACGTGGAGGAAATCAGCCATGCAGCAAAGGAACCGAGGTCGAGAGGCGGATCGAGCTAGGCAGGTCGATCTAGACGAGATCGACTAGAAGATCGAGTTACCCAGGTCGTTTCAAGGAAGAGGATCGAGGTGATCGAACGTGAGTACGGACACGGAACTAAGCCCGGGAAGAACGAGAGCCAGATCGAGGTCACGACTCGATCATCCGAGGATCGACCAGAAGATCGAGAGAAGTGCTCGATCCACCCTACCAAATCGACCCGAAGATCGAGCGAGAGAAGACGTTATACGAGGAAGATCGAGTAAGAGATCGACTGCTCAGGTCGATCTCTGAACCTTATCCGGACAGCTCACTTTTGGAGTTTAGTGAGGGGACCATTTCTACTTTTGTCTACCCTATTTTGTGAGGATAAAAACCATTCGATTTGTTCCCCTCTTCTTTATGCTATGTTATCTTTATCTTTTCTTGAGTGGGATAGCCGCCATTGTTCTTGTTTTTAAGCTTTTGATATTTTGTAGAACTTAAATCCATTTTTAATCTAAGTATTTCTCTTAAATCTATTTTGCTTAGTAGTTTAATCGTGCTTATCTTTCCTTTCTTTGCATTTTCGTGTATTTTAATCATGTGTAGCGAGTAGTCATTTATGGGTTTAAGATTGAGGTGATTAAGAAGGGTTTATAGGGTTTAAGCTTGGGTCTTTTTGTTCTTAACTTAATCTCTTTTTGGATTTGGGATTTTTAATGCCTAGAGAGTCTTGAGAAAGATTTCTTTGATCTCAGGGATTTCCTTACCTTAGCAAGATTCAGGAGATCCCTTAAAACCAAATCCAAGAGACTAGCTCACCCTTTCCTAAACGCCATGGATGCTTAGGGAGCTAGTTAGGCCATTTTTTGAGATCTATGCTTAATGTTCTTCAACCTATCTTTCCACCATACGCCATGGATTAGGAGGAAAGGGTGAGAAAAGGTTTTATACCATACACTATGGATAAATCTAGATTTAGCTTCTCAAGGCTTAGAGATAGCACTCATATGTGTAGATTTATGTTTTCAAAACCCAAGCTTGAATCTTGATCCTTCTTAAGCATGACCCTCAACCTTGAATCCACTTTTAGCATTTTAAAACTCAAAGTAATCATTTCCTAGTTATAAAGTTTGCATCTTTTGTCTTAGTTCCATAAATATCATCCTAGGTTGTTAGAACTTTCCCTTTCTGTCTGTTTTTAGTGTTCGAATTTTAAAAACTAGTAGTCTTGCACTTTAAATTCTTAGAAGTCATCTAGTAGTTGTTTAACCCTTCAGTAGGTATTTTAAAATAGTTTTCATGGTCATTTAGTTGTTGCATTTAGTTTTCATAGATTTTCTCCTCAAATAATCCGGTTTTCACTTAGCTTTATAAAGCTCTTGATTCCTAGTGTTCTTTCATCAACCTGAGCTGGATTGACACCTCTTGCACCTATACTACAACTATATTTTGCTTTAGGCTTTGATAGTAAAAACAGCTGAGTAAAAATTCTGTTATCAAATGGCGCCGTTGCCAACTTGGGTCTAGTTTGAAAGTATTAGGATTTGGAGCTTAGTAGAGACTAAGCCTTTATTTTTACTTTGGTTACTAATCTATCTACCTTCCTACTTGTCTTCTCAGGTACATGAATCTGAGGTCAAGTGGTGACAACAATCTACTACAACCTCTAGACAACATTCATCAACTTGGAAGTGCAAGAGAAAGAAGGGCAAGATAACAAGAACAACACTTTGAGGAGATATTGCAACCGGATATTCTTGATTTTGAGGTCATGGCTGAGCAAGACCAAGCTGAGGCTCCACCTCACCATGCTGCTGCTGGAAGGGGTAATGGAAACCCCAACCACGCCCCAAGGCAACCAAGGATCATTGGTGCGGGTGATGCTCCAAACACTCATCACAACCGTTTTGGCATCACTCCACCACCGGTGCAAAACAACAACTTCGAGATCAAGCCAGGCTTTTTCTCAATGGGGCAGAACAACAAGTTCCATGGACTTGCAATGGAGGATCCCTTGGAGCATTTAGATAACTTCGAGCAAGTGTGTGGAATGATCAACATCAATGGGATCTCGGAGGACAGTTTCAAGCTTAGGTTTTTCCCTTTTTCACTTGGGGATAAAGCAAGGCACTGGGAGAAGACCTTACCTCAAGGGACTATAACCTCATGGGCTGATTGCAAGAAGGCATTTCTGTCTAAGTTCTTCTCGAGTACAAGAACAGCTCGGTTATGGAGTGAGATTAGCGGTTTTACACAAAGGCAGAATGAGACCTTTAGTGAAGCAATGGAGCGGTTCAAGGACTACACCATTGCATGTCTTCATCATGGTTTCACTGAGGATACACTCTTGAGCACCATCTATAGAGGAGCTCTTCCCAAGATTCGAATGCTTCTAGACACGGCGAGTAAAGGGAACTTTCTTGGACAAGATGTAGAAGTGGGAATGGAGCTTATTGAGAGCCTAGCTTTGAGTGATGGCAACTACAGTGAAGACTATGATAGAGCACTAAGAGGGTCTGACCTTGAGGCACACAAGAAGGAGCTGAAATCACTTCATGAAAAGATTGACAAGTTGGTACTTGCAAATGAAAAGCATGTACACTTTGTGCGAGAGGCTACGGATGTTCTAGAAGAGTT
Organism: Thlaspi arvense; assembly: GCA_911865555.2. Taxonomy (NCBI): domain Eukaryota; kingdom Viridiplantae; phylum Streptophyta; class Magnoliopsida; order Brassicales; family Brassicaceae; genus Thlaspi; species Thlaspi arvense. The sequence continues at coordinate 46,757,579 of OU466862.2, forward strand.
AGAGCTGAGCCAAGAGGAAGCGAACTGGGTTGGAGGCCAAAACTATACTAAGCCACAAGGCTATGTTCAAGGGTATCAAGGCAACAACAACCTGTCTTACCGAAGTACCAATGTGGAGAACCCTAAGGATCAAGTGTACCCTCCACAACAAGGAAAAACTTTTGTTCCTTATAACAAAGGTGGGTTTACACAAAACAGTGGGTACCAAGGGCAAAGACAAGGCAACTTCCAAGGCCAGCAACAGCAAGTGAACAAAGGCTACCCTCCTGGTTTCGTGCCTCAGCAGCAACAAGTTCAACCGCCACCTCAAGACCCGGTACAAGCTATGTTCCAACAGTTACTTCAAGGGCAAGCAACTACAAATCAAATGTTTGTTGATATGAACAATAGGCTGGACTCTTCTCTTACTGGGGTATCTACACAAATCACCAACTTGAACAACAAGATTCGCCAGCTAGAGAAAGGAAAAGCCAGTTCAAACGGTCAAGGTAGCTTACCCGGAAAGTGTGAGACAAACCCTAAGGAGTATGCCAATGCGATCACTTTGAGAATTGGGAAAGAGCTACCACCACGGTCAGTACCTGAGGACAATGAGGACATTGTAATTCAAGAGGGAGGGGGAGTAATCTCTCAAATGATCAAGAGATCACGTTTGACAATGTCTACATTGCAAGGCTAAAGAAAGGCAAGGAAGCGGTCTTAGAGAAAAAAGTGGAGGAAGTTAGCAAAGAGAAAGAAGCTTTCGTGCCTCCGCCCTACAAACCAAAGCTCCCCTTCCCTGGACGTTTCAAGAAGCAGTTGATTGAGTAGTATAAAGCCTTGTTTGAGAAGCACATAAGGAACGTTGAGATCAAACTGCCGTTGGTTGATTGCGTGGCTATGATGCCAAAATATGCCAAGTTTTTGAAGGATACTCTTGCTAAGAAGGAGAAAGAGAGTGATGAGGTCTTGGTATTGAGTCAAGAATGCAGTGCAATCATCCACAAGGAGATAGCTCCAAAGAAGCTAGGAGATCCGGGGTCATTCACTATACCTTGTGCACTAGGCCCCTTGAAGTTTGAGAGTTGCTTATGTGATCTTGGTGCAAGCATTAATCTTATGCCTCACTCCATTACCAAAAATCTAGGCTTTACCAACTTTAAGTAGTGTAGAATCTCACTCATTCTGGCTGACCGAAGTATAAGACTCCCTGTAGGCATGCTTGAAGACTTACTCGTGAGGATTAGCAATGTGAATGTGCCAACAGATTTTGTATTGCTAGAAATGGATGAGGAACCAAGAGATCCTCTGATCCTTGGTAGACCCTTTCTAGCAACTGCTGGAGCCATCATAGACGTGAAGAATGGCAAGATTTCTCTACACCTTGGCAAAGACATCAAGCTGAACTTTGACATCAATGAAGTCATGAAGAAGCCAACGATTGGTGGACAAGCGTTCTACATTGAAACTTTGGATGAATTGGCTGATGAGTTGCTTGAAGAATTGGCACAAGAAGATCATCTACAGCTGGCTTTGACAAAGGAGTGTGGACAGTATGGTTTCTTGAGTGAACAAACCCAAGAGTATGCTCGCATCCTTGATTCTCGCAAGGTTGTGAAAGAAGATGAAGGCGAGTGCCTAGAGATCGACCTGGAAATCAATCAGATTACTCGATCCAGAGAAGAGATCGATGAGACAATCGAGCGAGACAACTTGATCTGTTCAGAGAACGACCTCGTGATCCTGCTCGATCTATATCCAATCGAGCAAGTGAATCGAGAGAGTGCAATTGATCCAGCCTAGAACGAGGGAGCGATCGACTGGTTGACTCGATCTCTGCGGTAGGAACGGTTCAAGAAGGCAGCTTAAAAGCTCATGACTCGGGTTCAAAAGAGGCGAATGAGGACAGCAACCTCAACACAAGCCAAGAGGAGGACTGGAGCGAGCTGCTAGCCCCAAAAGTGGACCTAAAGCAGCTTCCGGATGGGCTAAGGCATGCTTTCTTGGGACCAAATGATACTTATCCGGTCATTGTGAATGAAAATATAAGTGATGATGAGTTAAACTCACTCCTTAAGGAGCTGAAGAAGTATAGAAAGGCCATTGGGTACTCTCTAAGTGACATCAAGGGCCTTTCACCAACGCTTTGTACTCACATGATTCACTTAGAGAATGAAAACACATCATCCATTGAGCATCAAAGACGTTTGAACCCAAATTTAAAAGAAGTGGTCAAGAAAGAAATCTTAAAACTCTTAGAAGCTGACGTGATATACCCTATCAGTGATAGCACATGGGTGTCTCCGGTCCATGTGGTACCAAAGAAAGGGGGTATTACGGTTATAAAAAATGAAAAAGATGAGTTAATTCCTACAAGAACAATAACTGGACATAGAATGTGTATTGATTATAGGAAACTTAACTCAGCCACTAGAAAAGATCATTTCCCACTTCCTTTCATTGATCAAATGCTAGAGAGATTAGCCAATCACCCATACTACTGTTTTCTAGATGGGTATAGTGGTTTCTTTCAAATTCCCATTCATCCTAATGACCAAGAGAATATCACTTTCACATGCCCCTATGGTACCTTTGCTTATCGAAGGATGCCATTTGGGTAGTGTAATGGACCAGCAACCTTTCAAAGGTGTATGATGTCTATTTTCTCTGACCTCATAGAGGAAATGGTAGAGGTTTTCATGGATGATTTTTCTGTGTATGGTGCTTCCTTTGGTGGTTGTTTGTCAAATCTTTGCAGGGTTCTCAAGAGATGTGAGGAGACAAACTTGATGCTGAACTGGGAAAAGTATCACTTTATGGTGAGGGAAGGCATTGTACTGGGGCACAAGATTTCTGATAATGGGATTGAGGTTGACAAAGCAAAGATAGAGGTTATGATGAGTCTAGAGCCTCCGATTAATGTGAAAGGGATTCGGAGCTTCTTGGGGCATGCTGGCTTCTACAGAAGGTTTATCAAGGATTTCTCCAGGATAGCACGTCCTCTTACAAGGCTACTGTGCAAGGAAGCCGAGTTCATCTTCGATGAAGAATACCTTCAAGCCTTTAAGACCATCAAAGAAGCCTTGGTCACCGCGCCTATAGTTCAAGCTCCGCATTGGGATTTGCCCTTCGAGATTATGTGTGACACAAGTGACAACGCCGTGGGTGCAGTCTTGGGTCAGAGGAAGGATAAGAAGCTGTATGTAAACTACTATGCAGGCCATACCTTGGATGACATGCAAGTGAAGTATGCAACCACCGAGAAAGAGCTCCTAGCCGTGGTCTTTGCTTTTGAGAAGTTTAGGTCTTACTTGGTGGGTTCTAAGGTCATTGTTTATACTGACCATGCTGCTTTTAGGTACATATACTCCAAGAAAGACACCAAGCCGAGACTCTTAAGGTGGATCCTTCTCTTGCAAGAGTTTGATATGGAGATCAAGGACAAGAAAGGTATATAGAACGGTGTAGCGGATCATCTTTCAAGAATGAGGGTGAATTATAGCTTACCTTTGGATGACTCACTCCCTGAAGAGCAGCTTATGGTGGTTAACACCGTGGTGTGTGCAAAGCTAGAGGAGAAGTTTGAAGAAGTCTTGAGCTTCAAGGAAGAGGATCTACCATGGTATGCGGATATTGTTAACTACTTGGCTTGTGGAGAAGAGCCTACTCACCTGGACCACTACCATAGGAAGAAGTTCATGAGAGACATCTCTCACTACTTTTGGGATGATCCTTATCTGTACAAGAGGGGTGTGGACAGCCTATATCGAAGATGTGTCACAAGAGAAGAGGCAAGAGACATTCTTCTCCATTGCCACGGTATGACTTATGGTGGGTACTTTGCATCATTCAAGACAGCTACAAAGGTTCTACAAGCCGGGTTTTGGTGGCCTACACTCTTCAAGGATGCACATGAGTTTGTAAAATCGTGTGAAGCTTGCCAAAAGTCCGGGAACATCACAAAGAGGAATGAGATGCCGCAGGTACCTATCATTGAGGTGGATGTCTTTGACGCTTGGGGGATTGATTTTATGGGTCCATTCCCATCATCATACGGCAACAAGTATATCCTAGTGGCAGTAGACTATGTGTCTAAGTGGGTGGAAGCTATAGCTTCATCAAATAATGATTCAAGGGTGGTGGTCAAGCTTTTCAAGACTATCATTTTCCCAAGGTTGGAGTTCCTAAGGTGGTGATTAGTGATGGAGGCAGCCACTTCATCAACAAGGTTTTTGAGGGTCTTTTGAAGAAGTATGAAGTTAAATACAAGGTAGCCACGCCTTACCACCCTCAAACCAGTGGCCAAGTGGAGGTTTCGAATAGGTAAATTAAGACCATCCTAGAGAGAACCACGGGAGTAACTAGAAAAGATTAGGCAAGCAAGCTTGATGAAACTCTTTGGGCTTATAGAACGGCTTTCAAGACTCCCATTGATACCACGCCTTTCAACCTCCTCTATGGTAAGTCTTGTCACCTCCCTGTGGAGTTAGAGCACAAAGCTCTTTGGGCTGTGAAGCAAGTGAACTTCAGTCTCAAGACGGCACAAGAGAGAAGACTGGTGCAACTTCATGAGCTTGATGAATTGAGGTTGGATGCGTATGAAAGCGCTAAGATCTACAAAGAGAGGACCAAAGCCATGCATGACAAGAAGCTGATGCTTAAGGAGCTCAAAGAGGGGAGCCTGGTTTTACTCTACAACTCGCATTTGAAGTTGTTCCCCGGGAAGCTCAAGTCTAGATGGAGCGGTCCGTTTGAGATAAAAGAAGTTCTACCGTATGTGGTGGTTACTTTGGTTGGCAAGAGTGGAAAGAGTTTCACGGTGAATGGGCATAGAGTCAAGCCTTACATGGCAAGTGATTGCAGCAAGGAGAGCACCACGTTGCTTCTCCAAGACCCCCCTCTAGCCTAAACCAAGTAAAGTCAAGCTAAGAGACGTAAAACAAGCGCACTTGGGAGGCATTCCCATGACTATTATTGTACATATTTTTGCTTTCCTTCTGTTTCAATTTTATGCTTTTTAGTTTAAATATGTAGGCATAAGGAGATGGGAACCGGAGATCAAGATCTTGGAGTCAACAAGGCAAGGAAAGGAGAAGTAGAGGCAAACGATCGAGTGATAGATCAACCTATCCTGGCTCGATCTTTACTAGATCGAGCTAGTGAATCGAGTGAAGTCACTCGATTTAGATGAGATTGAGTAGACAATCGAGTAATTCAGTCGATTGCGAGAGGATGACCTACCATATGTTTAGCTTGAAATGCAAACGGGGTGCAAATCGATTGGTCTCACTCGATCTTCAAACTGGATCGATCAGTTCACTCGACCAATTTGACTCGATCTCATGCCGAGGTTGGTTGAATTTTTCCCTCTTCTTTTTCCTTCCCTCCCATTTTAAATTTGAATCTTGGTCAAGGCAAGCATCTTTGACCATGAAAGATGTGCCTTGACCAACTTTTTCAGAACCCACTTGCTTGCTTGTGTCCAAAAGATTTTTCCTTATTAAAACCTTTCTTACACTTTCTCTTCAACTTGTGCACAAACTGACTTTTAGAGAGTTAGAAAAAGAGTGTGTGAGTTCGGTTTTTAAAAGCAGAGAGCATCTCTTATTCATCTCATTTCGAAAGGTATTTTAGATTTTCTTGAATTGCATGTTTGAATTTTCAAGAAATCTTCCTTTTATTGATTTGGTTGAATAATATTTGCTAGGGATTAGGATAACCTTTTTTAAAAAATTATCTAAGTATTAGGGAAATTTTCTTGATTTAGTCTTATCTCAAGAGATTTTCTTCTTCTATTTATTGATAAATTTTAGAAAATCCCCAAAAATCTAGGATTTATGTTTAGAGTTTTTCTCTCTTGCCTTATCTTTTTCTCTTATTCGCCGCCTATACTCATCTTCGCTTTGAGAACTTGTGTTTCAGGTACCGTGGCACCAAAGAAGAGAAGCAGAGACTTGGCAACTCAAGAGGAGACTCAACAAGTGGTTGAAGATAGGGTTAGATGGAGCAAGGAGGAGAAGAAGGCAAAGAAGAGGCTTGACAGGTTGCGGTTTGAACCTACGAAGTTTGCGAGTTGGGACCTCTTGGAAAGGCTAGGCTTGTTGGAGGATTTTGACAAGCTGCTCAAGGACATGGGGCTTGCATGTCTATCACGGATGGACTGCCCTACTTACCCCGAGGCCACGCTTGACTTCCTCTCTACCTTGAACTTCTCATACGAAGATCCAAGCATTCAAGCTCCCTCCAAGGATTACCTCACGTTCAAGATCAGGAGACAAGCTTACCGCCTCTCCATCCCTGAGCTATGCCAAGCTTATGGTCTCAATGCTGAAGCCACGCAAGTGGAGTTTCCCAAGTTCAAGTCAGCAAATGATCTATGGGACTTGATTTGCGAAGAGGACTACAAGGCCAACACAGCAAAGATCAAGAAGGTGCGTAATCCTGTGAGGAGATACACCCTCAAGCTACTAGCCAACACCATCAGTGGAAGATCCGTGCCTCCAACGGTTACCAAGAACGAGCTGTGCTTCCTCTTCCAAGGGATTAAGAAGGTTATATGCGATGCCAAAAAGAATGATGAGCCAATGGAGGATGAACCTGGAGACGTCAACTACGGTTGTATCTTAGCTTCTTCTTTGGTCAAGTACAAAGCTTGGGCGTTAAGGTGTAAAGCGAGCTCTGCACTCATAGAAGGCTTCCTCACACCAATGTTCATACAAGCGGGAGTACCTCTTTCGGAGTTTGAGCCTTGCGCGGATAGAGCTTACATGGATGAGACCTACATGCGCAACACTGATTCCTTGGGAGGCCTACTCCAGCTCCAGGTTTCTATGCTTACTTGTTCTACAACAGTGATCATGAGAAGAAGGTTTGCATCCTACCAAATCCTGATGAGACACACCTAGAAAGCCTCGGCACAATTGAGTTCCTACCGAGCGATGAAGAATGCTTTGCGCCTCTTGGAGGAACAGCAGCACCACCTCAGCTCACTTGTTCGCCTTCAGAGTCGCCTCCTTCAGATGCTGAGATGCCACCGAGCTTTGATCTCCCCAAGCTAGACTATGAGCCGTGAACAAAAGCTGAGATGTTCCTTGCCTCGGTTGTTGAGATTCAGCGCAAAGTCAACAAGTGGCAAGGCAAGATGATCAAGAAGCTGGCCAAGAAGATCAAAGCCTTACAAGGAAGCTCATCTGAGGAGTCTTCGAGTGATGAGGTTGACCAACCGAAGAAAAGGAGGAGATCAACCGGAGGTGTGGAGATCCGTGAGCCTCAAGGAAGTGATCAAGCTAGCCGCCGTTCTCTACATGAAGGCACGAGCAAGGGCAAGGACAAGGAGATCTTTCACGACACTCCTAGAAAGAGTAGGAGGACTGAAGCAACCTCAAGCTCTAGTCATGCCTAGCTCCAAGGTACCAAAACTCAACCATTGTAAATATCATGCATTTTTCTTATTTTTGCTTTGTTTTCTCCTCTTGAGTTTGTTTGACACCGAGGCGGTGTCATTCAAGTTTGGGAGAGAGTGTGTGCTTTGACATGTTTTTATTTGGATCTTATTTTGTGTTAGCATCATTGGGTCTTCATGCATCATCTAAGTGCATAGAAAAATACAAAAAAAAAATCATAAAAATTTTCAAAAATTTCAAAAAAAAAATCATATAGCTTGCATCTGCATTGTCAAACATTTTAGGGTTGAGTCTAGAATTTCTATCATTTAAGTTGCTTGCATTTGCATAAGGGGCATAAAGTTTTTCCTTGTAAAGTGTTTTAAGCTCATGAATTAGTTCAAGGCCCTAGTTAGTAGTTCTTTGATGCTTTATTCAAACTTTGAAAGTAAGCTCTAACCATATTTGGATCATTTGTTTTGATTTTTGTGGCTTAATTTGAACAAACATGAATTGAATCCTTTCCTATCAAGTGGAACCTTAACTTGAATTTTGAATTATCATACTTGTGCTTTTGAGAAAGAATACATGGATTACATATACATATTTAGGCTTTCTTATTCCTTTCACCACTCTTTTGTAAGCCTGAATAGAACTCCTCACCTTCACCCTTACCCTCCTTTCAAGCCAAATATTTCGTGTGTGATTTGTGAGGCCTTTAATTTTCGATTGAACTTGGCATAAAGTGTTAGGTTTAGGCGACATGATTAGGCTCTCATTTTGATGCTAGCTTTGCATTTTGATGCTAGCTTTGCATTTTGAAGCTAGTTTTAGGCTTAAGTTTGGGGGTGGGAATTCATGGGTGTTGTTGATTTTGCTTACTTGTTTCGATTTTTGAAAAGAGTTGTTGTTTGAAATTTGAATAAAAAGGGATTCATAGTTTTAAGTGGATGGTCTTGCATTGTAATAAAAGCTCAAGTTCAAAAGAAAAGAAGATAGCTCTAAAACAAAAACAAAAAGAAAGACAAAGAGCCAAAAGGCCAAGTAAAAAGAAAAAAAAATATGAGAAGAGAGCTATCAAGAAAAGAAAAGAGCTAAGTATATATGACCATTCCACTACCTATAAAAAGGTTTGAATGATGTGTTTATTTGGGTTTTGCTTGGCGTCTTGCCTTGTTATTGTGGGTAGTCTCTAGAGGGTGAGTGAGCTTGAAAAAGAAAGAAAAAAATGAATGAGAGAGGGATTAGGATCATTGTTAGTGTATATGGGTAGATGAGAGTCTAGTCAAGTATGCATCAATTGCCTTTACCTTTAGCATTATGCATAAGTTCAACCCTTTTTGAGATAACCCATTGCTTGAATTACCCTCATGAATGAGATCATTTTTATCTCATGACCTTGTCCCTAGCCAAATGTATTCGGTTTTAAGTGCATAAGCGTGATTCACGGTTTGATCTTAAATGAATGTTGAAGGTTAGGATTCTTGTATTGTTTGGAATAGGAGAGTCGTGATTTGAGATTCAATATGTGATGAATATGGCTAAGTTCTTTGGAGTATAAGTTTGTGTACTGCATTTTAGAATTGAGAACTAGGACCATTGAATTGATTCATTTGCTTAAACACTTTTGGAAATTTGAGCTCCCACTTTTAAACCACTCTTCCTTTCTTGAATTTTGTTTGCTTGAGGCAAGCAAAAGGCAAGTTTGGGGGAGTTGATATACTCATATATTTCGCATATTTAGCATGCATTTAGAGTAGTTTTCATGCATACATCTCTCATAATAGGCTAGTTTGCACCATTTATCACATTTTAGGTCCTAGAACACTTTGCATTATCATTTTGCATATTTCTTGCATTCTTGCATCATATTCAGGTTGTTTTGGATACACTGGAGCTATGGAGGGTGCATGGACATGCTAAGGATCGAAAGAGAGCCTATGGATACGTGGAGGAACTCAGCCATGCAGCAAAGGAACCGAGATCGAGAGGCGGATCGAGCTAGGTAGGTCAATCTAGACGAGATCGACCAGAAGATCGAGAGAAGTGCTTGATCCACCCTACCAAATCGACCCAAAGATCGATCGAGAGAAGACGTTCTACGAGGAAGATCGAGTAAGAGATTGACTGCTCAGGTCGATCTCTGAACCTTATCCGGACAGCTCACTTTTGGAGTTTAGTGAGGGGACCATTTCTACTTTTGTCTACCCTAATTTGTGAGGATAAAAACCATTCGATCTGTTCCCCTCTTCTTTATGCTATGTTATCTTTATCGTTTCTTGAGTGGGATAGCCGCCATTGTTCTTGTTTTTAAGCTTTTGATATTTTGTAGAACTTAAATCCGTTTTTAATCTTAGTATTTCTCTTAAATCTCTTTTGCTTAGTAGTTTAATCATGCTTATCTTTCCTTTCTTTGCATTTTCGTGTGTTTTAATCATGTGTAGTGAGTAGTCATTTATGGGTTTAAGGTTGAGGTGATTAAGAAGGGTTTATAGGGTTTAAGCTTGGGTCTTTTTGTTCTTAACTTAATCTCTTCTTGGATTTGGGATTTTTAATGCCTAGAGAGTCTTGCGAAAGATCTCTTTAATCTCAGGGATTTCCTTACCTTAGCAGGATTTAGGAGATCCCTTAAAACCAAATCCAAGAGACTAGCTCATTATTTCCCAAACACCATGGATGCTTAGGGAGCTAGTTAGGCCATTTTTTGAGATCTATGCTTAATGTTCTTCAGCCTATCTTTCCACCATACGCCATGGGTTAGGAGGAAAGGGTGAGGAAAGGGTTTATACCATACACCCTGGATAAATCTAGATTTAGCTTCTCAAGGCTTAGAGATAGCACTCATATGTGTAGATCTATGTTTTCAAAACCCAAGCTTGAATCTCGTTCCTTCTTAAGCATGACCCTCAATCTTGAATCCACTTTTAGCATTTTAAAACTCAAAGTAATCATTTCCTAGTTATAAAGTTTGCATCTTTTGTCTTAGTTCCATAAATATCATCCTAGATTCTGTTTTTAGTGTTCGAATTTTAAAAACTACTAGTCTTGCATTTTAAATTCTTAAAAGTCATCTAATAGTTGTTTAAACCTTCAGTAGGAATTTTAAAATAGTTTTCGTGGTCATTTAGTTGTTGCATTTAGTTTTCATAGATTTTTTCCTCAAATAATCCGGTTTTCACTTAGCTTTATAAATCTCTTGCATTCCCAGTGTTCTTTCATCAACCTGAGCTGGATTGACACCTCTTGCACTTATACTACAACTATATTGTGCTTTAGGCTTTGATAGTACAAACAGCTAAGTAAAAATCATGTTATCAACTACAATTACTCTTCTTCATTTATAAAAGTCCATAAATTTCATATCTTGGGTTGAATTCTAATCCATTATACATGTCTACTATGTTCTTTTCTTGTTTAATATACAAAAAATGCTAACTTTGTAAGAGATTTAAGTTCCACAGCTGATCTTAAATTAAGGAGAGTTCTGTAAAGATGGTTATCACTTTATGAAATTTTTGGTTTTACTTCTTTAATTGTGAATATTTGCTTGTAACATGAAAACTTGCATGCTTTAACAAGCACTATATTTTTACTAATTCTGGTTTCTATATTTATATAAAGTAGCATTTTTGTTAATAGAGTTGTTAATTGCTATTACTCTCGGAACAAATGGCAAAACCTACTACGATAAAACATATCTTGTGTCATGCATTCATGAATCCTGAAAAGGTTTCTGGTTTGGCCAGAAAATTCTTGACTCAGGTTTAATTGATATTCCATCACTCTCATGATTTTTTGGTTCTTACTCTACTATTTATTGTTAAATCAGTGGAAATAAGTTGCAGAATGAACTTGAAATCCAATTATTTATTATTCTTGGCTATTTACGGTGTACATCTTTTAGATATTTGGTTTGTGTCTTTGTCCTTGCAGTATATTTATAAGGAATATTTGTTTGTGAGGAGTGACACTGCCACTGGAAAGAGTACAATTGCTAATTTTTGTATAGAAGAAGATTAGACATTTGATACATTTTTGTTTCTTGTTTAAGAAAAACGGTTATAAATAATTTTGGTCAAATTTGATTTAACAACACCAAAGTATTCGTCTAGCTGATTAGCATTTCCAATTTCTTCGGTTGTGTTGCAAAACTCTAAACATTATTTCACTTTCATATCATTAACATAAATGTTTAAAATACGCCATTTTTCAAAAAACATTGGTAATGTTAAAAAGCAAGCCAGACCTACCATAGAGTCATGAGTCGCTAGTCAATATTATTATTGTATTATTCACTCATGTGCGGTTTTATGTTTGTGGTGTGTTTAGGCTATGGTGTTGAGTCTGAGTGTTGTTCATATGACGAGAAAATTTTACTTACGACTTCACCGAGCCTCCAAGAGTTGAAGATATAATGGTCTGTATGAAACAAATGTAAGCAATTTTCACAATATTGAATTTATTATTAAAAGATGATTAGTCAAGAGTTTGATAATTTACATTACATAACCATCTCTTATGAACTTTCGACATTTATTCTTTTGCACATACTTCATGTCTTCCATGAATATTACATCATTACAAAGAAATCTTTATAATAAGAAATAGCTTAAACATTAAACTCTTTAAATTGTCGTTGAAAACAACTGTGAAGCCTAATCTTAATCTAATAATTATTGATATATAAAGTGGTACCACCATTTAGGATTCAAGGTTGTGAAATCAAATGTCTGCAAACAATAGTTTATAGATAGAAAAATAATCTAATTGGAAAAAAACAAAACAAATCTCTCTTTGAACAAGAAATAAAAAGTAATCTCTCTTTTTAAGGGAAACTGATTTTTTATATATATGAAAAGGGTTTACTGTTTTCACATTTGAATTAACATTTTTCTTTAAGCATTTATCATTTGTAACAATCTTTAAGAAAAGAAAATCCAACAGCATTAAATGGCCTAAAATTTACATTTTCAGATACGTATTATTCCAATTTAAATATAAAAATATTTTTTCCAATGATATTGTTGGCTAAATATATTTATAAATATAGAAGAAAAAAATAATTAGGATAGATAATATTATAGATTTAACATAAAAAGTTTATTTTCTAAGTCATTGAGATTATATATATATGCTTCATCACTTCTGGTTTTATTATTTACTATTTGCCCAACAAAAGCATAAGAAATTTAAAATTGTTAATATATCTTCTGGTAATCTGAGTGTTAAACAAAGAAAACAAAATCTGAAAGTATTCTTTATCACTCTCGCTGTAGCCAATTTTGCATAACTTAGGATGGACTCTATCGCTAGTGATGATTAGTTATATAGTTAAAGTGTTGTATTGATTATATTATATGATTAGTTTTTTTTGAGATAATATTTGAAATAACCCACTTGATAATTTTATTACGAAATATGATAATTTCTAAAATGACTCATCAGAAGGATCTACTAGTTTGTTTTCAGTCTGCTGTTAGTCTGCTAGTAATTTGCAATTAGTCTACTATTAGTCTACTAGTAGTCTATATTCAATTATTTGACCAATTTATCTGCGAGTAGTCTGCATTTAGTCTGCCAGTAGTCTGCATACATTCTGCCATTAGTGTACAAATAACAGTAGTTAAAAAAGTAATGCTGGTATTTATAAACATCGTAAAAAATGTTATTTTCACAATTTTCTCTCCTTACGGTGCTCATTTTACATTATTTTATTATTCTGGGTCATTTTGGAACATTTCCTCTAGCTCTTTTTTGTTCTAAAATTTCATTAAAGAGAAAATGTTTCAAAATAATCTACAATGAGAAAATAATGTGAAACGGGTACCCATTGGGAAAAAATTGTGAAAATAACCCCTATTTTACAGTTTTTTAAATATCAACATTATCTTTCTATCTTTCTAACTAGTTTTACTTGTAGCCAAATGGCAGACTGAATGCAGACAACTGGCATACGGATTTGTTTTACAATTGAATGTAGACTATTGACAGACTAATAGCAGACTAAATATAAATTACTGGCAGACTAACTACATATTAAAAACACTCTAGTGGACCTCTCTTGGGGGTTATTTTAGTAAGAGTCATGTTTCGTAATAAAATTGCCAAGTGAGTCATTTAAAAATTTATCCCTTCGTTAAAATCATATAAACGATACAATGTCCAGTTATTACAAATCTACAAAATATAAATTATTACACAAGCAGTTATGAAATGATAAATTGAAGAAAAAACTGCCCGATACATTCTGATCACGAACACCCTACTCGTAAACAAATATTTCGTTATATTCTTCCTTCGTACATCATCCTATTATCTTATGATTGGTATGCTTTTTTAGCATTACTTTCTATAAACTCCAAATCGCATAGCAATAACCCATTGCACTCGATACTAAATCTGTGAACTCAATTTCTTGATATCAATTAATTCGTATCAATATTTTTGATAATAAAGTGAACTGTGTTGTATCTTGAAAATGATCTAATAGAAATATGGCACATGATAATAATGTAGACTTTCTATTGTTCCCACTTCAACTTCGTTTATCCTTGTGTATCATAGTAAATAATTTTGACTCTTCTGACTAGATTCCAATGATACTTGGTTGTAATCGCTGTAGTTGTCAATTGTCTTTGCTGTTTCTAATCCTTAATCAAATCTTGGTTTAGAACTCCCAACCAATGGTTTCTCATACATGATATGTTTCTATAACAAAGGTTCCAGGATCCCATATCAAACATATTTGGACACGTTAACTGGTGAAAACGATAACGAAACCAAAGGAATTGAAGAACACACCGAGGAATAAAACATCTCCTGGAGAATAACACTCTAATATGACAGAAGAAGCGGCTACAACTTTGAACCAACATGAACTCGTAGTAGTTGTCTTGAACAATTACAAGAGAAAATACTTTTCCACAAGGAAGAGACGCAAACACCATTTATTAACCGTTTTAGAAACTACAATGACACCAGACCGTGTCTTCTTAGAAACATCATGAAACATAGCCAGTCAAATATGAGTTGTAGAGCCTGTTAATAACACTGCGAGATCGCGGGTGCGGGACGATGTGCGTCAGATCTGATCATGTGTTAACACTGATGTGGGAAAGAAATATAAAAATACGATAATGACCGATCCATTACCCATGGAAGCATCATCATGAATCTAATGTCGTACGGCAGCCATAAACGTTTACAGGGTATGGAAATGGAGAAGATAATTTGGAATGAAAACCTAACTATAGACATAAACTAAAAAAACAAGAGTACGGCCAATGCCGGTCGGTGGATGTGACAAAAGGAGACGACATTTTTGATCAAGAGAGAAAAAATCCCACAAATGACTCAAGGTTATAGTGGATGTGTTATATGGTTTGTTAAATGATAAAGTATTGCATTGACTCGTGATTGTGTAAAACATGTATCAATATGATTTGGGACAAGGATATTTTTAAGTTGCATACGATTAGAGATATACAGTAAGGAATTTATACATGCATTCATTTTATATGTCGTAATAGTATGAAAGGATACAATTACTCTTTTTCATTTATCAAAGTGAATGATTTTCATATCAAGGTTTGAAAATCTAATATTTTATACATGCTACTATGTTCTTTTGTTGCTGAATATACAACAAATGTGAATTTTATAGGAGATTTTTTAGAATAATACATTCTGCTATTACATATAATATCGAAAGGAAAACTAATTCTGTTTTACAATAATTTTGTTATTCAAGATGGTATGTATGTACACTAGTTTCTTTTCTTAGAATTTGGTACAAGAAAGTCTTGGGAACTATTTACTATTGAAAACTACATTAAATCCAAACAGTACAGTTCACTGTTTGTGTAGTCAATTTTGCATGACTCTATCTCAATCCAAACAGTACATTTACTCATTCATGCTTTTGCCATTTTATTTATTGCACCACATCATTTCTGTCCCCCAGCAATAATAAACGAAGTGTTGGAGAAACTTCGTGGTACAATACATAATAGGGCAGATATTGAAAGGATTGGATGTTGTGTTTCGTCTGGGAGGTATACATGTGAAACTAGCTGTACAAAAATCACACCAAGAAAAAGAACATGATGCTGACTGTGCATCTGTCTTTTGTTTGGACCCAATTCGACATCATTCATTCTCCGTTCTATGATTCTTTTATGTTTTTAATGTACCACTTTATATTATTTGTTTTATCATTTTTTGACTTGTATGTTGAATAAAAAATGAAAAATATCCAATCATCATGTGTTTTGATCTGATGTCACTGTTTTTTTTGTAAAATAACTCGAATAGATCGAAAAAACTTTAATACATATTTATTATTCTTCATGACCAAAAGTTAAAACTATACTAAACAAAATTACTTTTGACTAAAAATAATAAATAAATATTTATGTTGATTATTTTGTTTTACAAAATTAATTTATTTTTATTCAAAAAACAATAAGTTTTTAACTATCAATGAACAAAAAGACAAAGGAAAAATACATTTGAGATTGTTTATTTTCGTGTTTATACCATGTGGATCCAGTTTCAAGCCAGTGTCGGTTAAGATACATGTGTCTCTTTGTCGCTGGCGATCGAGACTACCTTAGGTAACAACCAGAAGTAGATCGCTCTTCTCAGTGTTACTAAGAACCTAATCGGGCACTTCTGCAGTACCTTTGGGGTTTAATAATGTCCATTTCATCTCAGTCCTTTTTGTTTTGTGGTTATATTTCTTGTTTGTATTGTGGTTCTTTGCTTTGTACTGATGAAGATGATTGGGACAAGATATTGTTCATGTATATAGTTAGTTAAATGATACAAGAAGTAATTATACAATTTTTAGATTATATTTTATATAAGAATCCCTTACTCAAGAGTATTAGAAAGTGTTGCATCAATTATGTAAAATAGGTATGAATATGATTTAGGAAAATGATAGATTCAACTGCATAGGATTAATGATATACAGTAAGGAATATATATTCATATATATATATATGCATTCATTTTATGTTGTCATAGTAGTAGGATACTACAATTACTCTTCTTCATTTATAAAAGTGCAAAATTTTCGTATCTAGGGTTGAAATCTAATACATTATACATGTCTAATATTTTCTTTTCTTGTTTAATATACAACAAATGCTAACTATATAAGAGATTTAAGTTCCACAGCTCATCATAAATTAAGGAGAGTTCTGTAGAGATGGTTATCACTTTATGAAACTTTTGGTTTTACTTCTTTAACTGTGAATATTTGCTTGTAACATGGGGACTTGCATGCTTTAACAAGAACTATATTTTTACTAATTCTGGTTTCTATATTTATATAAAGTAACATCTTTGTTAATAGAGTTGTTAGTTGCTATTACTCTCAGAACAAATGGCAAAACCTACTACGATAAAACATATCTTGTGTCATGCATTCATGAATCCTGAAAAGGTTTTCTGGTTTGGCCAGAAAAATCTTGACTCAGGTTTAATTGATATTCCATCGCTCTCATGATTTTTCGGTTCTTACTCTACTATTTATTGTTAGATCAGTGGAAATAAGTTGCAGAATGAACTTGAAATCCAATTATTTATTATTCTTGGCTATTTACGGTGTACATCTTTTAGCTATTTGGTTTGTGTCTTTGTCCTTGCAGTATATTTATAAGGAATATTTGTTTGTGAGGAGTGACACTGCCACTGGAAAGAGTACAATTGCTAATTTTTGTATAGAAGAAGATTAGACATTTGATACATTTTTGTTTCTTGTTTAAGAATAACGGTTATATATAATTTAGGTCAGATTTGATTTAACAACACCAAAGTATTCGTCTAGCTGATTAGCATTTCTAATTTCTTCGGCTGTGTTGCAAAACTCTAAACATTATTTCACTTTCATATCAAAAATATAAATGTTTAAAATAAGCCATTTTTCAAAAACATTGGCAATGTTAAAAAGCAAGCCACACCTACCATAGAGTCATGAGTCGCTAGTCAATATTATTATTGTATTATTCACTCATGTGCGGTCTTATGTTTGTGGTGTGTTTAGGCTATGGTGTTGAGTCTGAGTGTTGTTCATATGACGAGAAACTTTTACTTACGACATCACCGAGCCTCCAAGAGTTGAAGATATAATGGTCTGTATGAAACAAATGTAAGCAATTTTCACAATATTGAATTTATTATTAAAAGATGATTAGTCAAGAGTTTGATAATTTACATTACATAACCATCTCTTATGAACTTTCGACATTTATTCTTTTGCACATACTTCATGTTTTCCTTGAATATTACATCATTACAAAGAAATATTTATAATGAGAAATAGCTTAAACATTAACCCCTTTAAATTGTTGTTGAAAACAACTGTGAAGCCTAATCTTAATCTAATAATTATTGATATATAAAGTGCTACGACCATTTAGGATTCAAGTTTGTGAAATCAAATGTCTGCAAACAATAGTTTATAGACAGAAAAAAAATCTAATTGGAAAAAAAAAAAAATCTCTCTTTGAACAAGAAATAAAAAGTAACAAATCTCTCTTTTTAAGGGAAACTGATTTTATATATATATATGAAAAGGGTTTTCTGTTTTCACATTTGAATTAACATTTTTCTTCAACCATTTATCATTTGTAATAATCTTTAAGAAAAGAAAATCCAACAGCATTAAATGGCTTAAAATTTAAACTTTCAGATACGTATTATTCCAATTTAAATATGGAAATGTTTTTTCCAATGATATTGTTGGCTAAATATATTTATAAATATAGAAAAAAAAATAATTAAGATAGATAATATTGTAGATTTAACATAAAAAGTTAATTTTCTAAGTCATTGAGATTATATATATATATGCTTATCACTTCTGGTTTTATTATTTACTATTTGCACAACAAAAGCATAAGAAATTTAAAAATGTTAATATATATTCTGGTAATCTGAGTGTTAAACAAAGAAAACAAAATCTGAAAGTATTCTTTATCACTCTCGCTGTAGCCAATTTTGCATAACTTAGGACGGTCTCTATCGCTAATGATGATTAGTTATATAGTTAAATTGTTGCATTGATTGTGTTATATGATTAGTTGTTTTTAGATAATATTTGAAAAAACCCACTTGATAATTTTATTACGAAATATGATAATTTCTAAAATAACTTATAAGAAGGATTCACTAGTTTACTTTCAATCTGCTGTTAGTCTGCCAGTAATTTGCAATTAGTCTACTATTAGTCTACATTCAATTATTTGACCAATCAATCTGCGAGTAGTCTGTATTTAGTCTGTCAGTAGTCTGCATACATTCTGTCATTTGTGTACAAATAACAGTAGTTAAAAAAGTAATGCTGGTATTTATAAACATCGTAAAAAATGTTATTTTCACAATTTTCCTTTCCTAGGGTACTTATTTTATATTATTTTATTATTCTGTATCATTTTGGAGCATTTCCTCTAGCTCTTTTTTGTTCTAAAATTTCATTAAAGAGAAAATATTGCAAAATAATCTACAATGAGAAAATAATATAAAATGGGTATCCATTGGGGAAAATTTGTGAAAATAATCCTTATTTTACAGTTTTTTAAATATCAACGCTACCTTTCTAACTAGTTTTACTTGTAGCCAAATGGCAGACTGAATGCAGACTACTGGCACACGGATTTGTCTTACAATTGAATCTTGACTATTGACAGACTAATAGCAGACCAAATATAAATTATTGGCAGACTAACTACATATTAAAAACACTCTAGTGGACCTCTCTTATGGGTCATTTTAGTAAGAGTCATGTTTCGTAATAACATTGCCAAGTGGGTCATTTAAAAATTTATCCCTTCATTAAATTCATATAAAAGATACAATGTCCAGTTATTACAAATCTACAAAATATAAATTATTACACAAACAGTTATGAAATGATAAATTGAAGAAAAACTGCCCGATACATTCTGATCACGAACACCCTACTCGTAAACAAATATTTCGTTATATTCTTCCTTCGTACATAATCCTATTATCTTACAACTGGTATGCTTTTTTAGCATTACTTTCTATAAACTCCAAATCGCATAGCAATAACCCATTGCACTCGATACTAAATCTGTGAACTCAATTTCTTGATATCAATTAATTCGTATCAGTATTTTTGATAATAATGTGAACTGTGTTGTATCTTGAAAATGATCTAATAGAAATATGGCACATGATAATAATGTAGACTTTCTATTGTTCCCACTTCAACTTCGTTTATCCTTGTGTATCATAGTAAATAATTTTGACTCTTCTGACTAGATTCCAATGATACTTGGTTGTAATCGCTGTAGTTGTCAATTGTCTTTGCTGTTTCTAATCCTTAATCAAATCTTGGTTTAGAACTCCCAACCAATGATTTCTCATACATGATATGTTTCTATAACAGAGGTTCCAGGATCCCATATCAAACATATTTGGGCACGTTAACTGGTGAAAACGATAACGAAACCAAAGGTATTGAAGAACACACCGAGGAATAAAATATCTCCCGGAGAATAACACTCTAATATGACAGAAGAAGCGGCTACAACTTTGAACCAACATGAACTCGTAGTAGTTGTCTTGTACAATTACAAGAGAAAATACTTTTCCACAAGGAAGAGACGCAAACACCATTTATTTAACCGTTTTAGAAACTACAAAGACACCAGACCGTGTCTTCTTCGAAACGTCATGAAACATAGTCAGTCAAATATTGAGTTGTAAAGCCTTTTAATAACACTGCAAGATCGCGGGTGCGGGACGCTGAGTGTCAGATCTGATCAGGTGTTAACACTGATGTGGGAAAGAAATATAAAAATACGATGATGACCGATCCATTACCCATGGAAGCATCATCATCAATCTAATGTCGTACGGCAGCCATAAACGTTTACAGGGTATGAAAATGGAGAAGATAATTTGGAATGAAAACCTAACTATAGACATAAACTAAAAAAACAAGAGTATGGCCAATGCCGGTCGGTGGATGTGACAAAAGGAGATGACATTTGTGATCAATAGAGAAAAAATCCCACAAATGACTCAAGGTTATAGTGGATGTGTTATATGGTTTGTTAAATGATAAAGTATTGCATTGATTCGTGATTGTGTAAAACATGTATCAATATGATTTGGGACAAGAATATTTTTAAGTTGCATACGATTAGAGATATACAGTAAGGAATTTATACATGCATTCATTTTATATGCCGTAATAGTATGAAAGGATACAATTACTCTTTTTCATTTATCAAAGTGAATGATTTTCACATCAAGATTTGAAAATCTAATATTTTATACATGCTACTATGTTCTTTTCTTGCCGAATATACAACAAATGTGAATTTTATAGGAGATTTTTTAGAATAATGCATTCTGCTATTACATATAATATCGAAAGGAAAACTAATTCTGTTTTGCAATAAATTTGTTATTCAAGATGGTATGTATGTACACTGGTTTCTTTTCTTAGAATTTGGTACAAGAAAGTCTTAGGAACTATTTACTATTGAAAACTACATTAAATATATATATGATATATGCCGTAGATACAACTCTTAGGAACTATTTACTATTAAAAAATACATTAAATATATATATGATATATGCCGTAGATACTACAATTAGGAACTGAGAATGACTTGCTAGATCTGTAATGGTAGACGCATTAAGTTTTGATTTCAGTAAGAGTTGCGTTATCCTGATTTATTTTTTAAAGAGAGTTCTATAAAGATGGTTATCACCTTATGAAACTTTTTCTTTTACTTGTTTAAGTGTGAACATTTGTTTGTAACCTGGGGACTTGCATGCCTAAAAAGTACTATATTTTACTGATTCTAGTTCCTGAATCTATCGAAAATAACATTTTTGTTAATACAATTGCTAGATACTATTACTCTCAGAAAAAAATGGCAAAACCTATTACGATAAAACATCTCTAGTGTCATGCATTCATGAATCCTGAAAAGGTTCTCTAGTTTAACTAGAGAAATCTTGACTCATGTTTAATTGATGTTCCACCACTCTCATAATTCTTCGGTTCTTGCTCTACTATTCATTGTTAGATCAGTTAATATGATCTCGCCAAGACCTTGACTTTGAAAGTTAAGAATATGCATATGGATGGTTTGAGGGGGGAAATGGTGGAAGAAGTTTGAGAGGAAAGTCTACAAAAGATGTGAAAATCTTCTGCAAACCAAGCTGAACACCTTCAGGATATTACACACCATAAGATGAACAGGATTTCTTTGGATATTACACACCAAAGAGATGATCTATTTTAAAAGAGATTTTTATTAAAAAGATAGATGATTTTCGGCCAAAGTACAAGGGGGGATTATAAAGAGAAGAAAAGAAGCAGAAAACAAAGAAACAAGTCTTGGAATATGCTCCTTGACTTGTTTAGAAAATAACAAGAAATTAAAACAAATTTGAACCTAAAAATATGACCCTTGATCTTCTATTTTCGTCACTTCTCTTGACCAGCAAAATAAGCACTTGGTTTGGACTCTTCTTGGGCTTGTAATGGGCATAAAATGCACTGGTCTTGATAATATTTCCATTGGGTCGAATTCTGAATGCCATGCCTTGGTCTGGATCAACAAATGGGTGATTTGAATATGTAACATTTGCCTCATTAAAAACCTTGTCAAGAAAACTCATTGGGACAAAACTTGACACAGGAAAAAGAGTGCAAATGAGACACATGCCCATTTGATGATCATGTATCAAAACCAATGAGGTTAAGATAACATCTTTTCCATACTCTTTTTCCACTCCTAAAGCATCCTCAGCTACAAGCTGCTCCTCAGGTTCATGCTGCTCCACTGGTTCAAGCTCTTCTCCATGTTTCAAGCTCTTTATGCTATCCATGATCATATCATCCCCTCCCTCTTGAAAAGGATTTGACCTCAAATCCATTTTATCTGCAAGAGAATAGATCAAATTAATATCAATGTATTCTGAAAGGGTAAGAGAGATACCTCCATTTTGGTTTTTGCTTGGTTTTGGCTTGTATGCTGCATCTGGTGGCTCCTCTTTCATCAGTATGAAACTACTGACGTCTTGGTGTTTATATTGGTCCAAATCAGGTGGCTTTAATCGATTGTCTTCCTCCCTTTTTCCTGTTCTTTTTGTGAGCTTCAAAGTTGCTTTAAAACCTGTAAATGGCACTTTTGACAAAGACAAGCGAATTATATCTGTGTGATCAAAGGTAAAACATTTTTTTTATAAATTTCACTCACTTTTTCACAAATCATAACGTGATTAGAGCTCCAAAAATCACAGAAAACTTTTTGTCTTTCCTTAGAGAATGTTTTAAGCATTTCAAACTCTGTCTTAGTTCTAGACAACTTAAATGTTTTCTTAAACAAAGAAACTTTTAAAGCAGGCTCAAAATCACGAATTTTGTCACATAAAAAATCCTTTGGCTCAAAGATCTTTTTACTTTTAATGGTTTCAAAAACTGGAATCATTTTGTCAAAAATAGACTTTGAAACACAAAATTCTTTCACAGTTTCTAAACCAAAACATTTTTCAGCTTGAGCAGAAACAATCAAAAATAAATTAGGCTCATTCCTAACCAAATCAAATTCCTTATAGTGCTCTATTGGGTGTACTTTAGAAAAGGGCTTGAGGACTGGTTCTGTCACAAGGCTGATCGGCTGCTCCAAGTTTGTCATCTCTAAACCTTGAAGTTGTTGATCTGGTGGTTTAGATTCTGGTGGAGTTAGTTCTAGTTGCATCTCATTTTCTTGATCTTCTTGCTCTTTTTCGTGATCTCCTTGCTTCTTTTGTTCTCCATGAGAACCTGTACCTGTCTCAACACCTTTGGGAAAGGACAAGTGCATCATACAAATAGTAGATAACTTAGGTACCAAATCATCAAAACAAGAATTTATCTGAGCCATTCTTTGATCAATGCTTAGCTCCGGTTTTGTTACTGGCTTGCACAACTCTTCATGGCCAAGATCACCATTCTTCTTCATGCTTTTCAAAAAACTACTCTTCTGTCCTTGATGGTAGCCAAGGGCGTCTTTGAGCTTTCTGGTCCTTTGCTTGATTTCTCTGCTTAAGCTCTTTTCAAAGTATCTCAAACTATTTGCCCATCAACTCCTTCATTTGATTAATGATTCCTTTGAATAGAAACTTGTTGCTTTCACTGAGTTTGTCTTCTATTTTAGACTCAATTCTGTAATAAAAAGGAAACAAAAACACCAGTAAAAGTTCTAACAAAAATCACAACCAAATATCAGAAGATGAACAGCCAAATTCGGATATATGATCAGATGAACAGAAAAACATTTTTTTAAAAAAAAATGCAAATTTGAACAGAGATGATGAAAAATCAAACAAGAAAAATTGCAACAAAATTAAAATAAAATAGAAATAAAAATAACAAAAATATAAACAAAAATTATGCAAATCAAAGGGATAGAAAAACTTAACTTTCAAAGCTTGCTCTGATACCAAATAATATAATCTCGCCAAGACCTTGACTTTGAAAGTTAAGAATATGCATATGGACGGTTTGAGGGGGGAAATGGTGGAAGAAGTTTGAGAGGAAAGTCTACAAAAGATGTGAAAGTCTTCTGCAAACCAAGCTGAACACCTTAAGGATATTACACACCATAAGATGAACAGGATTTCTTTGGATATTACACACCAAAGAGATGATCTATTTTAAAAGAGATTTTTATTAAAAAGATAGATGATTTTCGGCCAAAGTACAAGGGGAGATTATAAAGAGAAGAAAAGAAGCAGAAAACAAAGAAACAAGTCTTGGAACATGCTCCTTGACTTGTCTAGAAAATAACAAGAAATTAAAACAAGTTTGAACCTAAAAATATGACCCTTGATCTTCTATTTTCGTCATTCTCTTGATCAGCAAAATAAGCACTTGGTTTGGACTCTTCTTGGGCTTGTAATGGGCATAAAATGCACTGGTCTTGATAGTATTTCCATTGGGTCGAATTCTGAATGCCATGCCTTGGTCTGGATCAACAAATGGGTGATTTGAATGTGTAACATTTGCCTCATTAAAAACCTTGTCAAGAAAACCCATTGGGACAAAACTTGACAAGGAAAAAAGAGTGCAAATGAGACACATGCCTATTTGATGATCATGTATCAAAACCAATGAGGTTAAGATAACATCTTTTCCATACTCTTTTTCTACTCCTAAAGCATCCTCAGCTACAAGCTGCTCTTCAGGTTCATGCTGCTCCACTGGTTCAAGCTCTTCTCCATGTTTCAAGCTCCTTATGCTATCCATGATCATATCATCAGTGGATTTAAGTTGCTGAATGAACTTGCAATCCATTTATTACTATTCTTGGCTATTTATGATTTGTAATTCTTAGATGTTTGGTTTGTGTCTTTGTCCTTGCAATATATTTATAAGAAATATTTGTTGGTGAAGAGTGACACTGCCGCTAGGAAGAGTAGAGTTGATAACTTTTTGTATAGGAGAAGATTTCACATTTGTTAAATTTTTGTCTGTGGTTTAAGAATAGTGGTTATAGATAATTTTGGTCAAAATTAATATAACAACACAATAAGCATTTCCAATTTCCATAGAGACTTAGTCGCTAGTCAATGTTAGTGTTTTATTAAGTAATGTGCGGTCTTATGTTTGTGGTGTTTTTAGGCTATGGTGTTTAGTCTGAGCGTTGTTCATATGACAAGGAAGTTTTACTTGCGGCTTCACCGAGTCTCAAAAACTTGAAGATATAGAAGTCTTTATGAAACAAATATGCAAGCAATTTTTACAATATTTATTATTGTATTATTGAAAAGTGATTAGCTTAGAGTTTGATGATTCACATTGCATAACCATCTCTTATGAACTTTCGACATAGATTCCTATACACACACTTTATGTCTTCTATGAATATTAAAATAATTTATTACATAGTTATATCTGTGTTGAGAAATAGCTTTAAACATTAACCCCTGTATATTCTTGTGGAAAACAACTGTGAAACCTAATCTTAATCTAATAATTATTGATATATAAATCCCTACGACCATTTAGGATTCAAGTTTGTGAAACTAAATGACTCCAAACAATAATTTATAGATAGAAAACAAAAAAAGAAGCTAAATGAAAAAAAGAAAGTAAAAAATCTCTCTTTGAACAAGAAATAAAAAGTAACAAATCTCTCTTTTTAAGGAAAACTGATTTTTTTTTATATATGAGGAGGTTCTACAGTTTTCACGTATGAATTCACATTTTTCTTTTACCTTTCATGATTTGAAATAATTTAAAAAAAAATAAAATACAACAGCACTAAATGGCCTAGAATTTAAACTTTCAGATAAGTATTTCAAATTTGAATATAGAAATGTTTTTTCTAATGATAATGTTTACTAAATATATTTATAATATAGAGAAACAAATTGGATAGAAAATATCATAGATTTAACATAAAAGGTTTGTTTTCTAAGTCATTGAAATTATATATATATGCCCCATCACTTAAGATTTTATTATTTGCTATTACCACAACAAAAACATATAAAAAAAAATTGTTAATCCAATTTCTAGTAATCTGAGTGTTAGATGAAGAAAATAAAAAGCAAATTCTGAAACTATTCGATTTCACTGTTTGTGTAGTCAATTTTGCATGACTCTATCTCAATCCAAACAGTACATTTACTCCTTCAAACTTTTGCCATATTATTTATTGCACCACATAATTTTTGTCCCCCAGCAATACTAAACGAAGTGTTGGAGAAACTTCGTGGTACAATACATAATAGGGCAGATATTGAAAGGATTGGATGTAATGTTTCGTCTGGAAGGGATACATGTGAAACTAGCTGTACAAAAATCACACCAAGAAAAAGAACATGATGCTGACTGTGCATCTGTCTTTTGTTTGGATCCAACGGCATCATTTCTTCTCTGTTCTATGATTCTTTTATGTTTTTAATGTACCACTTTATATTATTTGTTTTATCATTTTTTGACTTATATGTTGAATAACAAGTGAAAAATATCCAATCATCATGTGTTTTGATCTGATGTCACTGTTCTTTTTGTAAAATAACTCGAATAGATCGAAAAAACTTCAATACATATTTATTTATTCTTCATGACCAAAAGTTAAAATTATACTAAACAAAATTACCTTTGACTAAAAATAATAAATAAATATTTATGTTGATTATTTTTCTTTACAAAATTAATTTATTGTTATTCAAAAAACAATAAGTTTTTAACTATCAAATGAACAAAAAGATAAAGAAAAAACACATTTGAGATTGTTCATTTTCGTGTTTATACCATGTGGATCCAGTTTCAAACCAGTGTCGGTTAAGATACATGTGTCTCTTTGTCGCTGGCGATCGAGACTACCTTAGGTAACAACAAGAAGTAGGTCGCTCTTCTCAGTGTTACTAAGAACCTAATCGGGCACTTCTGCAGTACATTTGGGGTTTAGTAATGTCCATTTCATCTCAGTCCTTTTTGTTTTGTGGTTATATTTCTTGTTTGTATTGTGGTTCTTTGCTTTGTACTGATGAAGATGACTGGGACAAGATATTGTTCATGTATATAGTTAGTTAAATGATACAAGAAGTAATTATACAATTTTTAGATTATATTTTACTTATGAATCCCTTACTCAAGAGTATGAGAAAGTGTTGCATCAATTATGTAAAATAGGTATGAATATGATTTAGGAAAATGATAGATTCAACTGCATAGGATTAATGATATACAGTAAGGAATATATATTCATATATATATATATATATATGCATTCATTTTATGTTGTCATAGTAGTATAAAAGGATACTACAATTACTCTTCTTCATTTATAAAAGTGCAAAAATTTCGTATCTAGGGTTGAAATCTAATACATTATACATGTCTAATATTTTCTTTTCTTGTTTAATATACAACAAATGGTAACTATATAAGAGATTTAAGTTTCTCAGCTGATCATAAATTATGGAGAGTTCTGTAGAGATGGTTATCACTTTATGAAACTTTTTGTTTTACTTCTTTAACTGTGAATATTTGCTTGTAACATGGGGACTTGCATGCTTTAACAAGAACTATATTTTTACTAATTCTGGTTTCTATATTTATATAAAGTAACATCTTTGTTAATAGAGTTGTTAGTTGCTATTTCTCTCGGAACAAATGGCAAAACCTACTACGATAAAACATATCTTGTGTCATGCATTCATGAATCCTGAAAAGGTTTTCTGGTTTGGCCAGAAAAATCTTGACTCAGGTTTAATTGATATTCCATCGCTCTCATGATTTTTCGGTTCTTACTCTACTATTTATTGTTAGATCAGTGGAAATAAGTTGCAGAATGGACTTGCAATCCAATTATTTATTATTCTTGGCTATTTACGGTGTACATCTTTTAGCTATTTGGTTTGTGTCTTTGTCCTTGCAGTATCTTTATAAGGAATATATGTTGGTGAGGAGTCACACTGCCACTGGAAAGAGTACAATTGCTAATTTTTGTATAGAAGAAGATTATACATTTGTTACATTTTTGTTTCTGGTTTAAGAATAACGGTTTTGAATAATTTAGGTCAGATTTGATTTAACAACACCAAAGTACTCGTCTAGCTGATTAGCATTTCCAATTTCTCCGGCTGTGTTGCTGATGGCTAATTCTCACAGCTAATAATAATTAAGGTGCAAAACTCTAAACAATATTTCACTTTCATATCAAAAATATAAATGTTTAAAATAAGCCATTTTTCAAAAGCATTGGCAATGTCAAAAAGCAAGCCAGACCTACCATAGAGTCTGAGTCGCTAAGTAATGTTATTATTGTATTATTCACTGATGTGCGGTCTTATGTGCGTGGTGTGTTTAGGCTATGGTGTTGAGTCTGAGTGTTGTTCATATGACAAGTTTTACTTACGGCTTCACCGAGTCTCCAAGACTTGAAGATATAGAGGTCTGTATGCAACAAATGTAAGCAATTTTTACAATATTGATTTTATTATTAAAAGATGATTAGTCTAGAGTTTGATAATTTACATTACATAACCATCTCTTATGAACTTTCGACATTTATTCCTTTGCACACACTTCATGTCTTCCATGAATATTAAAATACATCATTACAAAGAAATATCTATAATGAGAAATAGCTTAAACATTAACCCCTTTAAATTCTCGTGGAAAACAACTGTGAAGCCTAATCTTAATCTAATAATTATTGATATATAAAGCGCTATGACCATTTAGGATTCAAGTTTGTGAAATCAAATGTCTCCAAACAATACTTTATAAATAGAAAAAAAATCTAATTGAAAAAAAACAAAACAAATCTCTCTTTTAAAGAGAAACTGGTTTTTTTATATATATGAAAAGGGTTTACTGCCCTATAATTTGTAATAATCTTTACAAAAAAAATAAAATTCAACAGCACTAAATGGCCTATAATTTAAACTTTCAGATAAGTATTACTCCAATTTGAATATGAAATTTTTTTTTTCCAATTATATTGTTGGCTAAATATATTTATAAATATAGAAAAAAAAATAATTAGGATAGATAATATTGTAGATTTATCATAAAAGATTTATTTTCTAAGTCACTGAGATTATATATATATGCTCTACCACTTATGGTTTTATTATTTACTATTTGCACAACAAAAGCATAAGAAAGTTAAAATTGTTAATATATCTTCTAGTAATCTGAGTGTTAAACGAAGAAAACAAAATCTGAAACTATTCTTTATCACTCTCTATGTAGCCAATTTTTCATAGCTCCTTCTCAATCCAAATATTACATTTACTCCTCCGGACTTTTACCATATAATGTATTGCACCATATCATTTCTGTCCCATAACAATATGGAACGAAGTGTTGCAGAAACTATGTGGTACAATCCATAATACAGCAGAACTTGGAAGGATTGAATGTAATGTTTCGATTGGGAGGGATATATGTGAATATGGCTATACAAAAATCACACCAAGAAAAAGAACATGATGCCAAGTGTTGATCTATCTTTTGTTTGGACCCAATTTTGCATCATTCCTTCCCTGTTTTATGAATCTTTTTGTGTTTTTTATGTACCATTTTGTATTATTTGTTTTATCATTTTTTGACGTGTATGTCGAAGAGCAAGTGAAAACTATATAGGGATAACTTTTGAAATGATCCAGTTGGCAATTTTATTACGAAACATGACCCTTCCTAAAATGATCCAGGGGTCCACTATAGTGTTTTTAATCTGTCGTTCGTTCGCCAGTAATTTGCATTTCTGCTCTTAGTCTATCAATAGTTTACATTCAATTATAAGACCAATCAGTCTGCCAATAGTCTGCATTCAATATGTCATTAGTCTGCCATTAGGCTACAAATAAAAGTAATTAGAAGAGTAGCGCTGATATTTAAAAAAACCGTAAAATAAGAGTTATCACAATTTTCTCTCAATGGGTACCCGTTTCACATTATTTTCGCATTCTAAGTTATTTTAGAGCATTTCCTCTAGTATATAATCATCATGTTATTTGAATTCAGCTGTCACTGTTCTTTTTCTATATTTATTCATCATAACCAAAGTTAAAATTATATTAAAAGTTTATTTTTTGACTAAAAATAATAAATAAATATGTATGGCTCTTCTCAATGTCACTAAGAATCTAATCGGGCTCTTCTGTAGTACTTTTGGGCTATAGTAATATCATTTTCTTTTCAATTCTTTTTGTTTTGTGGTTATAATTCTTGTTTGTATTATGGTTCTTTGTTTTGTAAAGATTAAGATGATTGTGACAAGATATTAATCATGTATTTAGTTAGTTAAATGATACAAGGAGTAATTATACTGTTTTTAGATTAGATTTTACTTTTGAATCCCTTACTCAAGGTATGTGAAAGTGTTACATCGATTGTGTAAAATATGTATGAATATGATTGGGGACAAGGATAGATCCAACTGCATGGGACTAATGATATACAGTAAGGAATATATATATTCATTGATCTTATGTGCCCTAGTAGTATGAAAGGATACTACAATTACTCTTCTAATCTTCTAATACATTATACATGTCTACTATGTTCATATCTAGGGTTGAAATCTTCTAATATATTATACATGTCTACTATGTTCTTTTATTGCTGAATATACAAAAAAGGTTAACTCTGTAAGAGATTTGTTAAAAAATATATTTTCTATTTTTGCTATTACATTACCTGTAAGATATTGAATAATTTTTCGTATTGCAATAGTTTTGTTATTCAAGATGGTATGATCGTATACTGGAATTTTTTAGAATTCGGTACGAGAAAGTCTTAGGAACTATTTACTGTTGTAGGCACAATTCTTAGTATTGGCCTATTTAGTTACTAAATTTTAGAATTGAAAACGACTTGCTAGATCTGTAACGATAGTCGTATTAAGTTTTTATTACATTTAGAGTTATCCTGATTTATTTAAGATAAGTTCCACAACTGATCTTAAATTAAGGAGAGCTCTATGAAGATGGTTATCACCTTATGAAACTTTTGGTTTTACTTCTTTATACACATTTGTTTGTACTGTGGGGACTTGCATGCTTTAATTACAAGCAACTATATTCTTACTGATTCTGGTTACTTAAATTGAAGGAAAGTAATTAACAGTTTTGTTAATGCAATTGTTGGTTGAAATTTCTCGTAGGAACAATAAAACATCTCTTGTGTAATGCATTCATGAATCTTGAAAGGGCTTTAAGGTTTGTCTGGGGCAGTGTGGACTCAGGCTTATTTGATGTTCAATTACTCTCATGATTCTTCGGTTCATGCTCTACTATACAACGTTAGATCATTGGAAAGAGTTGTAGAATGAACTTGTGATCTAGTTTTTTATTATTCTTGGATATTTACGGTTTATAATTCTTGGCTATTTAGTTTTTGTCTTTGTTCTTGCAGTGTTTTTATTAGGAATATTGGTTTGAGAGGAGTGACATTACCGCTGAAAAGAGTAGGAGATGGTAATTTTTGTATAAGAGAAGATTTCACAATGTTACATTTTTGTCTCTGGTTTGGGAATAACGGTTATAGATAGTTTTGGTCAAATTTGGCATAACAACACCAAAGTATTTGTTTCACTTATCCGCATCTCCAATTTCCTCGGCCGTGTTGCTTGTTGATACTTCTCAGAGCTAATCATAATTAAGGTACAAAACTCAAAACCATATTTCACTTTCATATCAAAAACATAATTGTTTAAAATGAACAATTTTTTTCAACTATAGTTTATAGTCTCTGTTTTTCTCTTCATAAGAAAACTCTCACTTCCAAAAATATTGGCAATGTCAGAAAGCAAGTCAGACCTACCATAGAGAGTCGCTAATTACGTGCAGTGTTGTGTTTTTGGTTTGTTTAATGGCTATGATGTTGAGTCTGAGTTTTGTTTATAGGACGAGCATGTTTTGCTTAAGGCTTCACTGAGTCTCCAAGATTTGAAGATACTGTTGGCATAATACATTATTTGGTCTTTATAAGAAAAATGTGTAAGCAATATCTACAAAACTGATTGTATTATTAAAATGATTCGAGTTTGATAATTTACATCACATAACAATTTCTTATGAACTTTTCGCCTATGTTATTTTAAAC
This sequence comes from Thlaspi arvense, assembly GCA_911865555.2. Taxonomy (NCBI): domain Eukaryota; kingdom Viridiplantae; phylum Streptophyta; class Magnoliopsida; order Brassicales; family Brassicaceae; genus Thlaspi; species Thlaspi arvense. The sequence goes on from OU466862.2 coordinate 46,789,553, forward strand.
ATATTTTATGTCTCCCACGAATATTAAAATATATTCTTACATAATAATGTTTATGATGAGAAATAGCTACAATATTAACCCTTTTGAAAGATCTTGTGGAAAAAACCTATGAAACCTAATCTTAAACAGATAGGTTTTTATCGATCCCTACGTGATCATTCTCAAATTAAATATAATGGGATACGCTAGAGATTGAGAAGGATGGTAAAGCGAAGATATTAACAAAGACACGTGTAATATTTCTGTTAGTTGATAATATATGATTTAGAGCAAGTGATAAAACTCCTTGTGAATGTGATAGTAGGATTTTTATAAAGCAATTAATCTATACTACTCATGTCATTGTAGTATTTGAGATGTCAATCCAAATGGGGGTTTGTTGTAAACACCAAGAATACATTAAGGTTTTTAATCCAAGCACCATCAATAAAGTTGTTTCCATCAACCTAAATGAACAACAAAACAAGATTTATCACAATTAAACTCAAACACTTAAGCAATAACACTCAAACAAAGCAAAAACAGAGTAATTACTAAACAATCTTTATTAGTAAAGGCAAATAGGTTATAAGATGGGGTAATTGAGTTAGGGTGACTCTTTGAGTGATCAATGATGTTCATACAATCATAATAATGTTAATCTTTAGGCATAGAACTCTTAAAAAAGGCTAATCTGCTCATGACACTAATCCTTTTGCTAATTACTTAATCAAAATCTAATTTCCATTAGTGTAAAAGTAATCAACAAGCATTAAAATTCAGATCTATAAATCTAATAACCTTAGACATCTATTCTCAAAGGCTAAGTATGCAAATTTTTAGATGATTCATTCAAGCATTTCATCAAACAATTTCAACTAGGTGATCGGCTTGCACCATGTGCGTGCTATAACATATTTTATATGTTTAATATTTGAAATATATTACATATTATTTTATGAATATTTACATATATGATTGACTAAACATTAAGTATTACTGTTGTATGCACATTTGACAATTCAAAATAAGTAAAAATCATAAAATATTCTAATAGAAAATGTTACATAAACGTGAGAATATATAATAAAGTGTAATAAAATATATCAAAAATATAAACTAAGAAAGATTATCAAAAACTTCTTTGTAGATGACATTTATAGTTTTCTTTTGCACCTTCGCTTCTTTGTCTGTGATGAGAACTTTAAGTCCAGATCGAGATTTAACTCTAGATAAAGCAACATATAGCTGATCATGAGAGAAAACTGGTCTAGGTAGAAACAAACCGATATTCTGAAGTGATTGTCTTTGGCTTTTATTGATGGTCATTGCGAAAGCTAAAGCTAAAGGAAATTGTCTACGATGCATTCTAAAAGGAAACCTAGTGTGTGGTGGTGTGACATACATCCTAGGGATTAAAACCTTTTGACCAATCAATTTTTCATTTCCTGTTAAAATTCTATCTTCTACCACATGTCGAGCCATCTGAGTAATAATAAGCCTAGTCCCATTACATATACCACCCTTAGGATCAATATTACCTTCTACCACATGTCGAGTTCTAATTTTGTACTCTTGTTTGAATATCATCTTTGGCACCCACGCTAAACACTTGTCCAATAACATCTACGTGCAAACATGTAAAGTAATAAACAATGAAAAATTAAAAGAAAGGGATGGAATATCTTCGAAACATAAAAACGTAAATGTAGAAGAAGTGTTTTAATATTACAAGACGTTTTTGTCGAGTTTATCATCCAAAATCTCAGAAAAATCACTGAAATATTTTTTTGGGAATTCTTTTGGGAAATCACAAACTGGTTTGATAACACTTGTTTGGGTCAATTTCATCTTGAACGGCAACTGAGAGGTTCTGTAATCCCCACCATATTTTTTTAACTTTGAAAGCGTTGATGCTAACAGCCACACCTTCTTTCAAAGCTTGTTGATGTTTTTGTATAAATTCTTCAACCACTGTTGCATGAATCCTGGTTCCCTGGGAAAATTAAAAATAAAAAATCTTGTTACAACTTTGAAAGTAAAACATTAGAAAAAAAATATAGACATAAAAACAAACCACTTCATCAACCAGCACCATTTCAATTGAATTACCAGCAGTAGTTTTAAAAGAATTCCAAAAAAACTTGGATATGTACTTTTATCTTTTGGGTGTAGCTAGCAGAATCGAGATTGTTTAACATCACAAAAGAAGATTTTTTAAGGCAGACAAGAGCCATTATTATGTGTGGTATGTGATAAAAAAAATCGAATGAGGTACATTCTAAAAACGTTTTACATATATAGTTAGAGAAGATCAATAAATTAGCGTATAATGTACTTTTCTAAAAACAATTAAAAGTCGTATATTTATGATATAGTACATTCCAAAATTATGAAAACATATTATAATTAGAGGTCAGTAGTAATGGTGATGGTGTCAATCAAAATATTTCAGCATCATAGTAAATTGTATTTCCTTTTATCTAATTTTTGATATATTTGGTATTAATTGAAGATATTAACAGAATTCTAGTTTTGGTGCTTAGAAGTTAGTCTCCTTATATTGTGTTTTCCGTTTATTTCCTTTCTATATTTATATTTAGTAACAAAATTAAAACTCATCAAATTGAGGTAAATCAAAGTTTTAATTATCTCGATTTTAATAATATTACTTCTTCTATAAATAAGTATTTTCTATATGTAGACCCAAAATTAAACCCATTGCATAAGAAAGGAAAACTAAAATGTTTTTTTTGTACCTTGGAAGCAGGCTCATTTGATTCCTTCTCAAGTTTAGATTCTCTCAAGTCCACGCTTTTTGAGTCTGAAATGAGTCTGGAACCTGCAATTTAAAAAAAAAACGAACCGTAATTATTTTTTTTAATAAAAAAGATGTCAGAATTAAGTCATCATGGTGCAACAATTTTTTAACTTGGATCTATGCGTGGGTGCAGATTTACTAAATGAGGAGATGAATTATAAACCTTTCTTCAGGGAATGCATGTTTGTTTCTTTTCTTCTCGTGATTCACTCCAGTTGGCAAGCCCTCATAATTGAGGAACAGAGTTTAAGGCTTAAGAATGGATGGTAAGCTGCTGCTGGATGAGAAGGCATGAACCCTGGTGATGGAACCGCCATAGATTTCAACTGTTGCTCCATCTTCTCCTTATCAGCCTTCAACACCAGCTTCTCTTCCCTTAGCTCGTTTTTCTCCGCCTATACGCAAAAACCGGAATCAAATCAGGCTCATTAGATAATGGGGTTTAGGTAGAGCTAAAAGTTTCACGAAAATCAAAGTGATAAACCAACCTTGAGACTCTTGATCTCTTCTAGAAGTTTCTGGTTGGTTTCTTTGAGATCAAGAGCTTCACCTCTGAGCTGATTTACAACCCGGATTGCATCATCTAGAATCGCTGATTTATCTGTCTTTGGAGTCCTTGTAGGCTCAAGAACAGAGCTCAATTCCATAAACCTGAAAGCATATTGAGACTGTTGAACAACATTGTGCAAACAATTTATCTAAAAACATACGCATTAGGCAAAGCTCTGAACATACTTCTCGTTTAGCTGTTTCCTTCTCTATTTCTCACGACAGGCTTTGGTTCCCGGCTTGCTACATTATCCAGTTCGTCTCCTGTTCATATACAATAATCAGATCAAACACAAACAACATAGCTGATGCTAAAGATAGTCCCTGTAGAGGACACACGTGCTATACCGAATTGAAGCCAATCCTACAAGTATGAAAGTCGGAACAGTAATAAAAAAAACGAAGGAGAGATGATCATCAGTGCGTACAACAAAATCTTAGTGTAGTCTTGGATGATTATATGTTTGAGTTCTTTTTAATGAAAAAACCTCAAAAATAATAATATAAATAAAAGTAACATTTTCACTCAAAATTTTCTCAAATGACTTCAACTAATCGAACAGTTAAGACTCTTCACGACGAACACAAGTAAGAGATATGATAAAAAAAAAGGAATCCAAGATAATTGCAAAAGATTTGGGTGCGTAAATTTTGTTAAAGTCAAACAAAAGCTTAGTGTAAATGCTTTACCCAAATCGACCAGTCTTCCAAGCTTGACGGTGCTTCCCACTCCCACCAATTCTGGAGATACTAACGAAATCCTCCTCATTGAACAGCATCGTTGTACGCCAAGAGATAAGGACCCTACCACTGGGACAAAGAGTCCGACAGCAGAGAATCTGACCAGTGAACACGGCGATCAAGGCAGAGACGGACCCGGGTAGCTCCGGCGTCGTCAGCGTTTTGTATAAGCTCTTTTAGTACGGTGGTGCCTTCCGGGTAGTTGAATAAAACCTCCCGAATTCGTCGGGTCAAATCCACCTTCTGCCCAAAATCTTAGAGAAGAAGTGAATCCATCTTCGATTAGAATGTTCTGTTGTTGTTGCAAAATTGTGAGAGCCCCATGGATATAAGTCAAGAAGATGAGATTGCGAAGTCGGTTTTTATCTTCTTTGAACAGGTTTCCCAATCGCGTTATTAGAGATAGACTATTTCAAGAACCGAATTGAAAAACAGAATAGAGAATCAAAACTTACAGCAGTTAGCCAGAAATCAGGATCGCTTTGATGAATTTCGTTACGCTTGTCATAGAGGCGAATCGCTATTAGGGATGATGAGGCGAAACCTAAATTTCATTTGATGGTTTGTTTGTTGTTTTTAATGATGAGGTGTTAAAAATTACCATATTTATCTACAAAATGAGTCATGTCATATTTATAGGTCATCAATTATTTGTACTAACTTTAGCTGTGGAGGTGACAAGTAAGCTTTTTTCACTATTGTTACTTCTCAAATAATATGTAGGTGGATGCATGAAAAGACCTAAATTCTAAACCAACATGATCAAGACAGATTTAGTATTAAGAACATGAAATATAAATAAATAAATGAAGGAATCAAGCCCTAATCTTCAAAGATCAATCATCAAATCACCCTAATATATCCATATTTAGACCCTAGTAAAAATACTCACTAATCGTGGCGACAACCATAAATCTAATGATAAAAGACATAATTAGTAGAGGTTAAGAAGATATTAAGAAAACTGCACTAGATTAGGAAGAACAGATAAAAGATCCAACATAGAAAATTAGAAAAGTGTTTAGGTCTCAGGAGGCAAGAGATAATGAAAAGTTTAGAGTTTTTGGTCTCTAAAAACATATTTATAGCATAAGAAGTCAAACTGGATTGACCCGGGATAAACCTGGTCGGATCTAGTTGAAATAAGAGCAAATTCTCGTTGGCACTGGATTGGTCACTCTGCAATTCTAGCATTGACCGCTTTGGTGCTCTTGGGGAAAACATCACAAAATTTCGCAGGTATTGGATTGGACGCTCTTCATTTCTGGCATTGTCCGCTTTGATGCTCCAGTAAAGATTTTTCTGCCAAACTGACATGCCTTCTTGGAAATTGTCATAATTTCCCAACCACATATCGGAATGACTTAAAACTGATGCCAAATGAAAGCTAACTCAATTTCCTATCTTGACACCGAGTATCAGCTCTATATGATACCAGGAAGGCTTTCATCCAATTCGATCGTTTTGACAGATTGTCTGGTCTCTGCATATTTGGTCAGTTGCAGATTTCTTTTCATTTTCTTCTTGACCATTCCTCTTGCCAAGTCTCCTATCTCCTCTTGACTACAATTAACCTGAAAATGACTCAAAAGACTATGAAAATGCGTGAAATTCAACTAAGTTGATTGACACATCACCACTCACCAAGTAGTTCACTAAATCTACATACCAAGACAAACTTTTTTCCTTTAAGCTCTTGACATCTTTAAGCCTCTTTCCCAAGTTGTAGCCTTCCTCCAAGGTCTTCACAAACATAAGTTGTTCTTCAGGCAGGAAATCATCAATGGGGATGACTTCCTGATACTATATCAAAAATTAGTAAATCAAAGGTCTTTAATATGTGAATTATTATTAGAATTTGTTCTTCATAACTTATAAAGTCAAAGGATTCTCATTCAAGTCCAAAGAAAGATTGGTGGCAAGAAGACAATTATTTGATTTATCTTATTTTTCTCTTTTTGTTTAAATGTAAATAATTTCATTTAAGTGTATTTATTTGTAAAGATCTTTTGTAAGAGCTATAAAAGCTCATTGTTCTCATTGTAAAAAGATATAGAAATTTTTGGAAAATGAAAGAGAATTTTCTCTAAAAAGCTTAGGCTTTGTTACTTTGTTTATTAGAGATTGTGTGGAATCACTTCTCTTATGTTCTTGCGAGTTCTTGAGTGTTTTGTGGAATCAGACATTTGAGTTTTCGTGTTGTTTCTTACTGTCCATGCGAGGATGAGCCCTTGGAAGTTAGAAGCATAAATTGTTGCCTGTGGAATCAGTCAACCCATCTATCCATTCCACCCACCGATCCTTCCTGAAAGAGACTTGAGTCCAGCAGGATTGATCCCATAACCATCCACTTCGATCATCTCTTGAGCAAGTAGAAAGAGACTTCAGTCCAGCTGCTTGCTTCCACCCATTCACCCAACCATTTATAAGATCATACCCCCTTGATCTTATATCACTTCCTCAATCCTCATCCTTGATCAACCCCATTCTCAATACCCTTCTTATCAGCAATCTCCATGTCAAACTCCACCATAGCAACCTTGGTTTTGTGTCTTTTTCTGCAAATATGTATCTCAAGGCAGCATGGTCAGTGTAGACAATCACCTTAGTTCCCACCAAGTAGCTTCCTAACTTCTCAAATGCAAACACAACAGCTAGAAGCTCTTTTTCGGGTTTTGCATATCTTCCTTGTGTCTCATCGAAAGTCCTACTAGCATAGTAGATAACATGCAGATTCTTATCAACTCTTTGACCCTAAGACAGCTCCAACATCATAATCACTTGCATCACACATGATCTCAAAGAAAAAATCCCAATTTGGAGCTCGAACAATGGGTGCACGCACAAGGGCTTTCTTGATAGTTAAAAAAGCCTTGGTGCATTCGTCATCAAAGATAAACTCTTTTTCCTTGCATAGCAACCTTGTGAGAGGTCTAGCTATCTTGGAAAAGTCTTTGATGAACCTTCTATAAAAGCCAGCATGTCACAGGAAACTTCTTATACCCTTTGACTGATTTTGGAGGCTCCAAGTGCATCCTAACCTCTATCTTGGCTTTATCCACTTCAATAACCTTCTCTGAAATCTTGTGCCTAAGCACAATCCCTTCTCTAACCATAAAATGGCATTTGTCCCAATTCAGAACCAAGTTTGTCTGTTCACACATTTTTAAAACCCTGCATAGATTTGACAAACAAGCACCATAGGAATAACCATACACAGAAAACTCATCCAACAATACTTTTACTATCTCCTAAATGAGATCAGAGAATATCGACAACAACATGCACCTTTGAAAGGTTGCTAAAGAATTACATAACCCAAATGGCATTCTTTATAAGTAAAGATACCATAAGGGCATGTGAAAGTTGTTTTCTCTTCATCATTCGAATGAATTGGTATTTGAAAGAACTCAATATACCCATTAAGAAAACAATAGAATGGGTGATTTGCAAGTCTTTCAAGCACTTGGTGAATAAATGGAAGAGGGAAATGATATTTTCTTGAAGCTGAATTAAGTTTTCTATAGTCAATACACATTTTATGGCTAGTTATGGTTCTAGTTGGTATTAACTCATCTTTTCAATTCTAAATGACAGTGATTCCATCTTTCTTAGGCACCACATGCACAAGCGAAACCCATGTACTATAAGAGATAGGATAAATAACACCAGCATCTAGAAGTTTAGAATCTATTTCTTACAAATTCTTTTAAATTAGAGTTCAACCTTCTTTGATGTTCTATAGAAGTCATTGATTCATTTTCTAAATGGATTCTATGAGTGCAAAGATTAGGAGATATGCATTTGATATCCTCCAAGGAGTATCCAATAGCTCTCCTAAACTTTCTTTGCTCATTTAAGAGGGTGGACAATTCATCACTACTTCATTTTTCATTCACAATTACTGGATATGAAGAATTAGGACCTACAAATGTATACCTAATCCCTTGTTATAATTGTTGGATCTCAACTTTAGGTGCCTTGAGCTCACACCAATCGTCATCTAAGCTAGACTTATCCTTGCTAGCATCCTTCTCAGCCACACTCTTGACTTCTAGGGCACTTATCCCAAGTGTTAGACCACCATGCTCATTGAATGTTACTTCACCATCTATTGTCTTGTGTGAATCAAGGAATCTCATGTATGCTAAGCTCTCATCATATAGATACCAATTCTCTCCATGATCGTTTTTAAAAGCCACTTTTAGATGATCCTCTAAAGCCAACTCTTCAAAAAACTCATCAGCCAGCCTATCTATTGTTTCAACCCAAAAAGTTTACCCTTCAATAATTGGTCTTTTCATCACATCTTTGATGTCAAACTTGAACACATGGTTTTTGCCCAAGTTGAGATCAATTTAGCCTTTCTTCACATCAATTATAGCTCCAGATATGGCTAAGAAAGGTCTTCCTAAGATGAGAGGATATTTTGGTTCTTCGTCCATTTCCAAGACTATGAAATCTGTGGGCACTTCCACATTACAATCCTTAAAGGTAAATCTACAAGTAGACCAATGAGAGTCTTATTAATCTATCAGCCAGCACTAAAGAGATCCTACATTCCTTGAATCTTTTTAATCCAAGGCGTTTTGCAATATAGAGCACATAAACAATTGTTAAAAGCAAGAGGTCCCAAAAAACAAGGGAGAGTGAAAGTTCCGGATCTCCAAGCTTCTTTGGCACCACTTTCCTTTGTATAATTGCACTACATTCATGTGTGAGAACCGTCATTCCATGCAACTCCTTGGTTCTCCTCAAAACAGCATATTTAAGAAACTTTTGATAAAGAGGCACCAACATAAAAGCATCAAGTAGGGATTTGGCGATTTCCATTTTCTTCATTTGCTCATCAAAGAGAGCTTGATATTGCTCCACCAGTTGCATCTTGAGTCTCCCTGGAAATGGGAGTGGTAATTTATATGGTGGAGGGATAAAAACTATTTCCTTCTTCTTTGGAGTTTCCTTGACTTTCTCCTAAACAATGCCCTTACCCTTCTTGGCTTTCATCTCATCATCAACAACGACCACATCATCTTTTTCAGTGGCAATCTCCCCATCTTGGTCTTCAATGTCCTCATTAAGTTGTGGAAGACCCTCTCTTGGGGGAAGTTCTTTACCACTTCTAAGAGTAATTGATAGTAGGACTTTTACTAAGCAATTAATCTCTATTACTCATGTCATTGTAATATGTGAAATGTCAATCCAAATGGGGTTATTTGTGAACAAAGAATGCATAAAGGTTTTTAATCCAAGCAAGATCAATAAATTGTTTTCTATCAACCTAAATAAACAAGAAAACAAGACTTATACCAAGTAAACTCTAGCATTTAAGCAATAACACTCAAGCAAAGCAAAGCAAAAACAGAGTAATTACAAAACAAGCTTAATCAATAAGGGCAAATAGGTCCTAAGATAGGGGTAATTGAGTTAGGGTGACTCTTTGAGTGATAATTGATGTTCATACAATCATAATAATGCTAATCTTTAGGCATAAAATTTTTAATCAATACTAATCCAGTCTCATGACACTAATTTCTTTGATAATTACCTAATCAATATCAAATTTCCAATAGAGAAAAAGTGACCAACAAACATTAAAATTCAGTTCTATAAAGCTAATAAACATCTTAGCCATCTATTCTCATAGGCTAAGTATGCAAATCTCTTAGATGATTTATTCAGGCATTTCATCAAACACTTTCAATGCATGAAAAGACCAAAGTTCTAAACCAACATGATCAAGACAGATTTAACATTAAGAACATCAAATAAGAAAAGATATGAAGGAATCGAGCCCTAAACATCAAAGATCAATCATCAAATCACCCGAATCTACCCATCTTTAGACTCTAATGATAGAAGACATAATTAATAGAGGTTAAGAAGAGATTAAGAAAACTGCACTAGATTAGGAAGAAGTGGCTAAAAATTTGAACCAACATGAACTCGTAGCAGTTGTCTTTTACAATTACAAGAGTAAATACTTTTCCACAAGGAAAAGACGCAAACACCATTTATTAACCGTTTTAGAAACTACAAAGACACTAGACCGTGTCTTCTTCGAAACATCATGAAACATAGCCGGTCAAATATTGATGCGGCCATCACACAAGTAGATAAACCAGAGATCCTTCAAACATGCCACTCTAGCTGCGAAGGTTCCGACCAGGACACATGTACCTTTGATAGAGCATATCGAGCGAACCAGAAAGACTTGAGAAACAAATCAACCTGTTCCAGAAGCTTTAATCAACAAGGATTCACGACGAAGTTGAATCAGTCCAATTACGATTCTGATAAAGAAGTTATTCAGCTTAAAAAATCGGTGATCTCAAGCTTAGCCGAATCGGACATACGTGCATTGAATGGAGGATTCCGACCAGGCCGGGAGGAAATAAGGTACAAACCGGATTTTTATGAAATCTTGGTCCAACAGAGAAGCTCCTAAAATTGGATTCATAGTAATTCCGGTTCGGACTTGGAAGTTACTGATCCTACAAGTCGATGGACTTGTTTTGGAGTCAACTACGCGACTATGCCAGATATCGAGCTGTACAGCCCAACTCAGCAACATTCTCGACCCAATACCACTTGGAGATCATTACTAGGTCTCTTGGTTCCAGCAAGCCTAAGATCCGAAGATATGCCCACCGGGTTCTCAAGTTATGCCCAATCTCCCAAAACGGGTCAAGTTGGTTCTACTCCGGGAAAGTTCAATTATATTCTTACTCAGCATACATACCATGAAGAACGTCCACCTCCTAAGCCACTTTTCCATCCACAAGATTTCAGTCTTCATGAGCATAAAGGCGTGGTCAAACTTGTTCATTCTCATTCACACCAAAATCCCTTAAGATTAGCCATTTGACAATTCTAATTAATATTTTTTATTTAAATCTAATTATTTTGTTTTAAATATATTTATTAAATTCATATCTTGTAAGAGCTATAAAAACTCACTAATACCATTGATAATTGAATTTAAATCAAAGCTTTTTAGTTTTCTCTTGCAAAGTGTGAGTTGTCTTTGTGTTTGTTTTTCATTTGAGTCTTAGTGTGGATTCACTATACTCTTTTGAGTTTGCGGATTTTATAACTTGTGGATTCGAGTTATGTATTTTGTGGTTGAGTGTGGATTCATTCAACAAACTTCCATTTTGGCTCAAGTCTTGTGGATTCAAACCTTGTTCTATCATCAACCATCCACTGATCGGTAAGAGAGAGCGTGAACGCCAGCTTATAGATTCCATCTTCCACTTGCTATAAGTCTCACCCCCGAGTCTTATATCAAATATTGATTTGTAGAGCCGGTTAATAACGCAGCGAGATCGTGGGTGCCGGACAATGCGCCTCAGATCCGATCAGGTGTGAATACCGATGTGAGAAACAAATATAAACATACGATAATGACCGATCCATTACCCTTGGTAGCATCATCATGAATCTAATATCGTGCAGCAGCCATAAACATTTACAGGATATGAAATGGAGAAGATAATTCGGAATGAAAACCTAACTATAAACAGACAAAGTAAAAACACAAGAGTACGGCCAATGCCGGCCGGTGGATGTGACAAAAGAAGACGACGATTGTGAACGAAAGAGAAAAAAAACCAACAAACGACTTAAGGTTATAATGGATGTGTTATATGTTTAATTAAATGATAAAGTGTTGCATTGATTCGTGATTGTATAAAACATGTATTAATATGATTTGGGACAAGGATATTTTGAAATTTCAAATGATTAGAGATACACAGTAAAGAATTTATACATGCATTCATTTTATGTGCCGTAATAGTATGAAAGGATACTATTACTCATTTTCATTTATCAAAGTGAATGATTTTCATATCTGGTTTAAAATCTAATACTTTATACATATCTACTATGTTCTTTTCCTGCTAAATATACAACAATTGTTAACTTTATAGGAGATTTTTTGGAATCATACATTCTGCTTACATTTAAGATCGAATGGAAAACTAATTCTGTTTTGCAATAATTATTTTATTCAAGATGGTAGGTATGTACACTGGTTTCTTTTTTTAGAATTTGATATAAGAAAGTCTTAGGATCTATTTACTATTGAAAACTACATTAAATATATATATGTTATATGCTGTAGATACAACTCTTAAGCGTTGGCCTATTTAGTGACTAGAAATAGGAATTGAGAATGACTTTCTAGATCTGTAATGGTAGTCGCATTAAGTTTTGATTTCAGTAAGAGTTGCGTTATCCTGATTTATTTTTTAAAGAGAGTACTATAAAGATGGTTAGCACCTTATGAAATTTTTTGTTTTACTACTTTAACTGTGAACATTTGCTTGTAACCTGTGGATATGCATGCTTTAACAAGCACTATATTTTTACTGATTTTGGTTCCTTAATCTATAGAAAGTAACATCTTTATAATACAGTTGCTAATTGCTATTACTCTTGGAACAAATGGCAAAACCTACTACGATAAAACATCTATTGTGTCATGCATTCATGAATCCTGAAAAGGTTTTCTAGTTTGACCATAGAATTCTTGACTCAGGTTTAATGTTCCACCACTCTCATTATTCTTCGGTTCTTGCTCTACTTTCATTGTTAGATCAGTTGATTTAAGTTGCCGAATGAACTTGCAATCCAATTATTAATATTCTTGGCTATTTATGATTTATAATTCTTAGCTATTTGGTTTTTGTGTTTGTCTTTGCAATATATTTATAATGAATATTTGTTTGTGAGGAGTGACACTGCCGCTGGGAAGAGTAAAGTTGATAAATTATGTATAGGAGAAGATTTCTTATTTGTTAAGTTTTTGTCTGTGGTTTAAGAATAACGGTTATAGATAACGGTCTTAGCATTTTGCCAAAGCACATCTATGCTTTTCCTTAAGAGAAACTTTGGGAACTTCAACACAAACTTTCCTGATGCTGCAATAACTCTGATTTAAAACTTGGCCTACAATAACAGCACCTAGAATGCTGATTTTCAGAGGATGAAACATGCTGGTTTGAATGATGGGCACCAGATTGATGAGGTTAAGGCTAAGCTGGACAGTATGCATAGCCTTTTGGTGGAAAAGAAATCAGTCCAGTTTACTGCAGAAGTGGAGACTTTCAAAAATCTAGAGGAGATTAAGCAGGAGGATGTTAACTTCATCAATGCTGGAGGATTTCAGGGTCAAAAGTTTGGGAATCAGCAGTGGAACAGAGACTACAATGGCAATAATCAGAAGAACACCTTCATAGGAAACCAGAATTCTTCTGGTTATACTCCAACGCCACAGTTCCAGAAGACTGAGTGTTAGAAACCATACCAGAACAGCAGCAACTTCAACAGGAACTATGGTTCTTCTTCCTAACAAACTGCACCTCCACAAGACAACAAGATAGAAGCTATGTTGGAACAGATCCTAGAAGGACAGCAGAAGATGAGAGTGGACTTCAATGGGAAGCTAGATTCGATGTACAAAGACCAGAATGGAAAAATTGAGAGTCTGAACTCTCACATGAAAAAGTTGGATGTTCAGGTTGCTCAAACCGCAGGAGCTATTCAAAGGCAAGAGAGATTCCTTCCTGGATTCCTGGAAGGACTGATATCAATCCCAAGCACCAGGTTAATGCCATCACAGTCAGGAGTGAAAAAGAGCTTAAAATAGTGCAGAAAAAGAGGTTGAGTGCAGAACAGATCGTGCAACAGATGGAGTTTGAAGATGAAAATTTCGCAGTCTCAGAGGGAGTGATGAACGTCACCAAGGAGGGGTGTCGCTTGTCATCCAATTTACAAAGGCCCGACACGAAGGGCTCGTCCCCGATAAGTAACGAGCGTCACCCCCCTGGTGACGATCGTCACCCGCCCCAGAATGATGCTGCTTCGCCTGTAACTGCAGATAATGGCAAAGAACAAGCTTATAAACCCAAGATACCCTACCCCAAGCATTCCTGGAAGACTAAACATGAGATAGAAGAAGCCAGATGCAAGGCAATGATAGACAAGCTGATGGTTGAGATTCCTCTTATTGATGCAGTCAAGCTTTCACCTGCACTAAGAAGGTATGTTAAGAGAATGGTTGTGAATGTGTAAGTCATGAGGAAGGAGCATTGCTTACCAGAGACATTAGTGCAATTCTCTTGGGCACAGTTCCAAAGAAGAAGAAGAGGGTGATTGTTTCTGAATAAATCAGTGTTATAATTCAAAGCAGAATTCCAGAGAAGCTACCTGATCCAGGAAATTTTGTGATTGCTCAATCTCAGCAGGACAGTTTCCTCATTCTCTTTGTGATCTAGGGTCAAGTATTAACTTGATGCCTTCCTCTGTTGCTGCTAGACTTGGAATGACTGATTTCAAGCCAGCTGGGATCTCCCTTATCTTAGCTGATCGATCCATAAGGACCCAAGAAGGTGTCTTAGAGGATGCTCCTGTTAACATTGAAGGTTGCATGATTCCTACAGACTTTTTGGTCTTAAAATATGCTGAAGAACCTAAAAATCCTCTTATTCTGGGAAGATCATTCTTGGCTATTGCTGGTGCCATCATTGATGTGAGAAAGGAGAAGACAGAGCTTGATCTTGGTGATGTTGTCATGAATTTTGACATGGATATGCTGAGAGGGAAATCCACCATTGATGGTGAGACCTTTTCTGTAAGGACGTCCAGAGATGAAGAGCTAGTCATGGAGCATTCAGAAGACATTACTATTGGGTATGTCAATGAATCAGATACTAGTGGGCACGTGAACAAGCTGGCTGTTCAAGAGGCAATATCTGAAAATTCTGCGAAAGCTGTTGGGTTTGAGGATTGGAGTGAAGATGATATCTTCAAGATTAGGCTCGAAAAAGAGGTTCCAATCAATAACAAGTCGCTGAAGGAAGACGAGTTTGTGATGGAGGCAAGGATTACAGAGCTGAACTGCAGGAAAATTACAGAAACCCGAACTGCAGGATCAGTGACGATCGTCACTAACTACTTGGTGGCGATCGTCACCAATCCCGACACAAAAGTGCGACATGATCTTTATGCTGCAAGTCCATCATATGTTGCCAAACCAAAACTTCAACATTCCACAAACCAGAAACTTCCAACAAAGCAAAGGTATGCACTTCCTGGAACCAATTCTAAACCTCCTCGTCTCATCAATAAGGACTTCAAAGGTGCAAAAGCTGCTTCACACTTATGCAAGCAACGAGATGCTCGTATGGTGTTTCTTTTGACGATTATGCAGGAAAAGAAGTGTCCCACCCCAGTCCAAACCCGCCCTGCTGATGTTCCTCACTTCCTTGGAAGAGTTCATGCACCTACTGCTTATACACCACCAGGGATGAGGAGACATTCTTCTCCAAGGCATTCACTGCCACCTTTTCATCCACTAGCTGTCTGAGCAGCATTCAAAGTCGAGCTTATGACTTTAAACAAGCGTTTGGTGGGAGGCAACCCACTGTTAAGTTCTATAGTTTTTATATTCTAGTTTATTTTTGTTTTCTAACACACACACAAAAAAAGAAGAAGAGCGGAATTATTTGAGCAGACTCAAGCTCCCCACCTGGTGACGATCGTCACCAGTAACGGGTGACGCTCGTCACCCCAGCCAACACATGGTACCACTTTCAAACTCTGCTCGTTGCATTCTTTTTCCTATAGTTTCACCAACTTCAGGCTTAATAACACTGGGGACAATATTGTTTAAGTCTGGGGGAGGTGGCTACTGAAGTCGTGTACATTGTGCCTTGTTTTGAGAGTCTTAAAATTAAGTCAAAAACCTGAGAATTTGAAAAAATAAAAAAATAGATCAAGGGAAGAAAAAATAGGAGAGTTGTGTTGAGATTGATTTTTTCAGTGTTTGGGAAGGGAAAAGAATCTATAAGTGATTGAGTTGATAAATCATTGATGAGATATCTATTCAATTCATGATGTTTTCTCAATTCACCATGTCTGAGTAGTTTGTTAGTTAGGTTAGGATTATTCAAAGGTTGATGAAGAGTTTGTAGAATCGCAAAACTGTTAGAAAAATCCATTGGTTCTTCATATGTGCTTGCATTCATATCGATTTCTGAGACTAATCATCTAGATTTCAAAACCCTAGGTTGTTTAATAGATGTGAGAACATTGTTAATCACCTGAACTAGTATTAGATGAGCAAAATGCCTATTTGCAAAGAGATTTAATATAGGATTTTTGTGAACAATTGAACCTGATCATTACTGCATGTTTAGATTGTTAGAATTTGTAAAGAGATTTGAAATTCTGTGATTTAGACATAGATAACTTCTGCAATCAGAATTGATCAGTTATATCTTTGTGTTTCATTCCTGATTGCATGCATTCTATATTCTCGGACTCAACCTACGAATTATCCTTACTTAGCGCCTTTAGCTTTCTGAAACTTCGATCAATCAACAAATTTCACCTGCTTTCATATATTTTGCTATTTTGCATTACATACATTACACACTACTTAGGTTAATCCAAATCTGAACTCTATAGTGTAGTTAACTTACTCTCTTGGTATTCGATAACCCCTTGTGCTACAACTGCATTGTTGTGCACTTGCAGTAGTAAATTAATTGGGTGAAACCTGAGCCCTATCAAAGGACAACTTATAGTTGGTCTTGGAAACTCTTAAAGTGATGAATACCATCTTCTTCCGGAGTCTCTTCTCCTGGCTCATAAAAGGTCACTTCAAAGGAGGCAGATAATTAAAGCACTTGGTCCTTGTTGGCTGAATAAGGTGTTCCCATCAGCTTTGTGAGCTCCATTGTCTCAAGCATGGAAGAGCAGTCCTCATAGAGTCTCAAGGCCTTTAGAGATGGCACATGGGGATATCTTGTTGGTCTCACATCCACATTTTGCAGCTTGTCATAAAGCTGCATTTGAGCTGGAGTGGTGCCCTTCTTCTTTTGAGTAGCCTTCTCATTAGCGCCAATATCAGCTTTCTTTTTGCCTTGAGCCTTAGCGCTTGGACTCCCCACTTCGTTAGCCTTGGCCTTTGCTTTCTCTTGCCTCTCAACATCTTTGTTTGCTCCACTTCTTGTTGTTCTCCCTATGGTATTTAAAACAAATTCTCAAAAGAGAAATCAGAACCAAGGAATGAACAAAAGACAAAGCTTAATGTTGCTAAAAATCACAAAAGGAGGAGTTTATTTACTTAGAACTAAACCTCTATCAGTTGTGAAGCAACTAAATAAACAAAACATGCAAAGGATTCTTGAAACAAAAATTATCTAGAAATTGAAAAGCATGAATCCTAACATGCTGAAGCTAAACAAATTGTTACTAAATGCTAGTGTAAAGATAAATAAATGCATTTGACAAGCAAATAACTATTAATCTAAGTGCTTCAAAAGTCAATAACAGTTATTCACCATGCAAAAAAAATAAACTAACTAAGAAGCAATAATCATAAATCAAGCATGCAACCACTTGACAAAATAGAGTTCTTAAGTGAATAAAACAAATTTTAAATATGTAAAAAGTTAAGAGACATTATCTGAAGTGGTTTGGCTCTCTTAGGCACTTAAGAAACTAAATATTTAGAAATTTTGTGGTTGTAAACTAGAAAAATGAAAGTGAGAAAGAGAGAAGGGTCGGGTTACTTATATAGAGGGTTGGAGAATCGTTTTGTGGAGAGCAAGGGGACAAAGAGTGCCTAAGAGAGGTCCCACTCATGCTTGGGAAGGAGATGGATTCAAATTTAAAATCCCTGATCTAGTTTGACCAAGGAGGAAACGAATTTAAATTGAAGAAGGCTTACCTCGGGTGCAATATCGACCTCTCAAGTCGATATTTTGATAGATATTGATCATATCGACTTGGTTTGGTCGATATGCATGCCGATATTGGATGTCTGGGCCGTTGTATCGATCGATATGCATGTCGATATTGCACTACACCTCCGGTATCGACTTCTAGCATCTTGATACATAGTCCGATGATGACCCTAGCTGTCCAATATCGAGCTAGACAGCTCGATATGGACCTCGATATCATGATCGATATAGACAGCTTGATACGTTGCTCGATATGCACCCTTTGGTGTTGTATCGACCTGGCATCCCGATACACCTGCTCGATATGGATGCCAGTTAAGGCATATCGATATGTTTTAACCCCGATACATTGCTTGTTAAGGCGTATTGGTTTGCCTTACACCAGTACGCTGATCGATACAAAATCCTGTCATGCGTATCGATCAGAATCATCCCGGTACGCACGTCGATACCAGTCCAGTACATCAGTATCGAGCAAGATATGCTCAATACACTTGCTCGATATGAACTGTATCGACGTGCTCTGGCTGATATGCTAGTCGATATTGACCCTTCTGCACCTCCTTCCTTTTTCCAAGATTGGTTCCTCTTCACTCAGCTTGAACCTGGTTACTAAGGACACTCAAAACCACCCACATAAACATAAAAAACATATAAATGCAAAACTATGTACAAGGATACCATGGGATTTCCTCCCAAGTGTGCTTGTTTAGAGCCACTTAGCTTGACTTTCTTTAGCTCCTTAGTTGTGGCAAGGAGCAGGAGTTTTGGAACTCCTTGGTGTGATTTTGCTTCTTATGACTCTCTTGGTGACTCTCTCAATCTTCAGCACTGCAAAAGGCTTAGACCTTATATGGAGACCCGACCCGGCTAACTAAACCGCAGTCGTGCCTTCATTACATCCTAACAGTCCGTTCTGAACTTAGCCAGATTTTAAACTTTTTCTTTGCATTTATCAATACACAGCAGATTCAAAAAACTCGTTTCATTCCATTATAACTTGCATAAAAACACTTAAACAAGATTCAGGGTTCTCATAAACAAAGCACAATGGTTTGCTAATGAATCCAACATATCATCTAGCAACCTAAAACGGTCAACACCAAAGCCCATAAAACAAAACACAAGTCTTAAACATAAAAACACCCCATTCCCGATCTATCCATGTTCATCACTGCCGCCGGTCTCACTCCAATTACTGCTTAGATCCTGCAAAATCAAACAAGAGAAGCATAAGTATTGTCAAAAATACTTAGTGAGTACGGTCATCCCGTAACACATTGGTCTGTACCATTCACGCATTCATACTATCGGATTCAACATCCCACACAATAAATTCGCAGTAAACATATCACATATCAAATGGCCATGATAATCTATCCTAACCGCCCAAGATCAATCCCTTTTTAAGACCCATGTCTACTTCAGCGAGAATCCCACATCCCCTAAGCCAGTACATGATCAGGATTATCCTGAGGTTAGTTAGACATCATCTATGCCACGGTAAACACCTCACAATATCATAGTATAGAATCGTTTAACAAATTCTAATATAAAACATGCAAATCACAAAATCAAACATGCAAAACATCAAACCCTATCAATCCAATGATCCTAAATACTAACCACAGTCACGCACTCACCTTAGACAAGGTTGGAAACAGATTGGTCAAAAGAAATCCCGTGGAAACGAAGATATCTGATCACCCTAGAGATCTCTCGGCTATCGCTTCGAACTGATCCCTTTTTCCTCGGCTATCTCTCGATCCGTTCACCTTTCTTCGATCCAAACTCTGTTTTCCCTCAAAAAACCCACAAAACACACCTATTAGCTCGAGGTTATCCAATGGAAACTCGACACAAAGGGAAATATCCGATCGCTTACCAGTTTATCTCAGCGATGGTCAGATCTGTACGGTGATGGCTCAATCGCTCTCGGCTATTTTCGGGATAAACTGTCTTTTCTAGGGTTTTCTCTCGACTAATCTCTCTTTTTTTCT
This sequence comes from Thlaspi arvense, assembly GCA_911865555.2. Taxonomy (NCBI): domain Eukaryota; kingdom Viridiplantae; phylum Streptophyta; class Magnoliopsida; order Brassicales; family Brassicaceae; genus Thlaspi; species Thlaspi arvense. The sequence continues at coordinate 46,809,403 of OU466862.2, forward strand.
TTATTATTCTCAATAAACGCAACTCTCTCGAGATAAGTCTCAAAAATACCTTATATACTCGCAAAACCCTAAGTAACTCTGACTTAACCGATGTTTCCTGGTTCCAGTAGGATTTATCCCAATCCGATTAAATTATCTCGGCTATAACCTGTACCAGCTCTACCATCTGCGTTACAAACCAAGTTTTAGCCGACCTATTCACACGGCCCACGGCCCAGCCCAGTTTCCCACCGGCTATTTCCTTTTCTTTCGGATAAACCACCTTTTATCCGAACCATCTCGGCCAATTTTCATTTTTCTCTCGGAGACTTTCCTTTTCTCCCAGACGTAGTCCACTTTCACTCGGACTAACCCTATTTTCTCACGGACTGGACCATTTTCTCTCAGATATGGTCCATCTGGCTTGGCTACCCCATCCATCTATCGACTATTTCCCAGTCATCACCCGACCATAGTCTTAACCTCCCATTTCCCAGCCAATATCTTAACCTTAGCTCGATCATCCCTCGGACAATGTCGTGTCCGCCTCGGTCATTTTCATTTTCTTGGATACAGATGCTACAACTCTCCCCCATCCATTTTGGATTCGCACTCGAATCCAGCTCATCTGTTTGTAGTTTCTCAAACCACTTGGGATACTCGGCTTCCATCCTAGCCTCCTTTTCCCATGTAACCTATTTATATCCGTCATAATCCCATACGACCTAAACCATTCTGACTAGCTTTCCATGCTTAGTCTTTTCCTTTCTGTCTAACACCCATACCGGCCTAGCCACCACTGCAAGGTCCTCTTGCAAGTCTGCTGGCGGTTCCTCTATAACTGTCTCATGTTCGGTTATATGCTTCTTTAGCTGCGACACATGGAATACATTACCGAATGCTCCTATTTACGATGGCAAGTCCAACTTGAACGCCACTGCGCCAACTCTTTCCAGTATCCGGTACGGTCCCAAGAACCTCAGACTCAACTTGGCATACTTAGCTGCCCTGTCCGTTCTTTTATACGTCAGTGCCTTCAGGTAAACCATGTCACCTACACTGAACTCCAAGTCCTTGCAACGCTTGTCCGCATAACTTTTCTGTCTGTCCATTGCCTCTTTCAGCTTAACCTTTAAGAATCTGATATTTTCTGTAGTAGTCTCGACCACTGCTGGCCCCATTACGCTACACTCTCCCACTTATGTCCAACACAAGGGTGTTCTACACGGCCTGCCATACAACGCTTCATACGGAGACATCTCAATGCTCCTATGGTAATTATTGTTGTATGCGAATTCAGCCAATGACAAGTAGTCCTCCCAACTACCACCCCAGTCCAAAACGTATGCTCTCAGCATATCTTCCAATGTCCTAATTGTCCGTTCTGATTGCCCATCAGTCTGAGGATGATATGTTGTACTCATATGCAAGCGCGTTCCACACGCTTCCTGGAACTCTTTCCAGAACCTCGAAGTAAACTTCGGATCACGATCTGAGATGATGCTCACTGGCACTCCATGCAACCTCACGATCTGATCAATGTACATATCCACCAACTTTGGTACTCCATCCGTCTTTTTCATTGGGAAGAAGTGAGCAGACTTGGTCAATCGATCCACAATGACCCATACTCCGTCATGCAGCTTCTTAGTCTTTCGTAATCCCAGTACAAAGTCCATCGTGATCATGTCTCATTTCCATTCCGGCATTGGGAACGTTTGCAACAAACCACTCGAAAATTGATGGTCTGCCTTAACCAATTGGCATGTCTCACATCCGGCCACCCACTTAGCCACATCCCATTTCATCCCAACCCAATGATAGTACCGTTTCAGATCCTGGTACATCTTGGTCATCCACGGATGAACAGAAAACCTTGACTGATGTGCCTCCTTAAGGATCTCATCCTTTAACTCCTTCACATCCAGAACACATACCCGTTCGTTCATAATAATTGTCCCATTGTTTGAAGGCTGATATTTCGTCTTGTCATTCTGTGATATCTTGTTCAGATTCTCATCCTGCTCTTGAGCAATCCAAATCCTAGTCAATAAGTCAGCTCGATCCGCAGCTTCCAGACCTAACGGTTCCACCCCTTCTGTTATTGCATTCAACCGCAATGTCCTTAGCATGTTCACAATGCTTCCAACGTCTCGTTCTGATGATATGTTAGCTCTCCTCCTGCTCAACGCATCCGCCACCAAGTTGGCCTTTCCTGGATGGTATGTTATTTCCAAATCATAGTCCGCTACCAACTCCATCCATCTACGCTGTCTCAAGTTCAAATCCGGTTGAGTAAAGATGTACTTTAAACTCTTATGGTCCGTGTATATCTTCACCTTGTCTCTATACAGGTAAGACCTCCATATCTTAAGTGCAAATACCACAGCTGCCATCTCTAGATCATCCGTAGGGTAGTTCTCTTCATGCTTCCGTAGCTGCTGCAAAGCATAAGCTATCACCTTACCATCCTGCATCGGGACACACTCTAGTCCCTTCCGTGATGCATCCGTGTATACCACGTATGGCTCACCCGGTTCTGGTAACGCCAATACTGATGCACTTGTGAGTAACTCCTTTAACTTCGAGAAGCACTCTTCACACTCCTCCGTCCAGATATACTCCACGTCTTTCCCGGTCAGCTTGTCATTGGTTGAGCCATACTTGCAAAGCCTTTGACAAACCTCCTGTAATAACCGGCTAACCCCAGAAAACTCATTATCTCTGTAGCGTTCTCTAGCCTTGGCCAATCCGCTATGGCCTGAATCTTCTCTGGGTCCACGGACAGTCTCTTATCTGACACAATATAACCCAAGAATCCTATATGATGTTGCCAAAAGCTACACTTACTGAGCTTGGCTTATAACTTCTGTTCTCGTAACTTCTCCAAAACAGTCCTCAAATGACATATATGATCTTCCTCACTCTTTGAGTATACTAGAATATCGTCTATGAAAATGATCACAAACTCATCTAGGTACTCCCTGAACACGCCATTCATCAGCTTCATGAATGCAGCTGGCGCATTCGTCAAACCAAACGGCATTGACCATAAACTCGTAATGACCATACCTTGTTCGAAAGGCATTCTTACGGGAAAAGCACGAAAAAAAGGCTAGAACGGTACGATCCCTCCGTCACCCCAGAATTAAAGGGGTACGTATGTCTCCTCTATGGGTATTTGATGGTATCCTGATGCCAAATCAATCTTACTGAACCAAGTAGCTCCATTGAGTTGGTACAACAACTCGTCTATCCTGGGAAGTGGATACTTGTTCTTTACGGTCACACGGTTTAATCCACGGTAATCGATGCAAAGTCTGAAACTTCCATCCTTCTTCTTTACCAACAACACAGGCGCACCCCATGGCGAACTGCTCGGTCTTATGAATCCCTTGTCCAGCAATTCCGTTAGCTGCTACTTCAGTTCCTCCATCTCAGCTGGCGCCATCCGGTATGGTGCTTTGGACAATGGATCTGTCCCCAGCTCAAGTTCAATCGTGAACGGATCAGAACGAGCTGGTGGTAGTCCAGCCAACGCCTGAAATACATCCTTAAAGTCTTTCACAACCGGTATACTGCCTAAGTTAACATCCGGTCCTCCTTCTGTGGTAGTGATCGTTGCTAGATACGCCTCACAACCCTTCTCTATCAGCCGTTCAGCTTGAATAGCTGAAACCACCAAACTTCCTGAGGTTGGTCTAACTCCCTGATAAACCAAGACCTCACCATCCCTCTCGAATCGTACCCTTCCTCGGTGACAATCCAGTCCATCCTCAAGATGACATCATAGGACTTAACTCTACAGATCACTAGATATGCTGGCATGTCAACTTCGCCAATCCACACAGAAACGTTTTTTAGCCGTTCCTAGTGAAACCATCACTTGGCCTCCAGCCACCTGTACCAACCCAAAATCCTCTTCGGGTTCCTTCCGAAACTTTCCCTTTCCGATCATGTCCGAATTAATAAAACAATGACTCGCTCCCAAGTCAAACAGAACATGGGTTTCAACCTCACCCATTAGCAAGGTCCCTACACACTCATTCCCTGGAATGCTAAGACTCTATACTACACTCAACACGCAAAACAATTTCATAGAAAACTGTATGTGTGGATGAGAAGTGCTCGGTTCGTCGGCTGCTGCTGCACTCGTCGTGTACACCCTCAGCATGATGGCTTATCTCTTGACCTGTGATGCAAGCACCTCCTCTGCTCGCTACCAATGCGGCACAGCCTGCTCTACCACTCCCGCCTTAGGACACTCACGCTTGAAATGCCCTGGTTCTCCAAATCTGTAGCACACCCGAACCGCACTGTCACTGCCGTACACACGAACCACTCGCAGATCCTCCTCCGGACAGTCTTGTACCCGATTCTCCAAGCTCCTGCACCTATGGCATCCACTACCACCACATCTGCACTCTCCAGCGTGAGCCTTTCCACACTTGCTGCACACGCTGCGACCCCCGATCACCTTGTTCGGTACTCTCTTCCTGAACTTCTGGTTGTGTCCACTAGACTGACCCGCCTTGGTCACGGCTGTCCCAGCCCCAGCTGTCATCAAAGCAGCTTCCGCCTGTCCTGACTCTAACAATGCCGCCTTCTCAACTAGCTCGGCCACTGTCCTGAAGTCATGGACAACACATCCGTTCCTTAGCTCCACTCGCAGTTCGCTGATGAACCTGCGAATCAGCTTCTCCTCAGTATCAAACTCATGGGCCACATATTTTCTCAGCTGGTTAAACTGAGTCTCATATTGCCTTACTGTCAGCGTCCCCTGACTAAGGTACAGAAACGCCTTCTCTAACTCGTTTTAAGCTTCCTGTGGGAAGTACTTACTCCTGAACATCGCTGAAAACGTCTCATACGAACAATTCGCATTCACCAATCTCCCAATGATACCTTTCCACCACGTGTGTGCATCACCCTCCAAGTAGAGCACGGCTATGTCCTTCTTATAACCCTCACGACATCGGATAGACTCAAAGTTCTTTTCCAGTCTCATCCTCCACTCATCCACCTCAATAGGTGTTGTTCCACCAGGAAAGAACTTGGTTCCCAACCACCATATGATCCAGAATCTTGAGGTAAGTCGGAATCCTCTCCACTTGGTCCGCTTCCTCCCCAACTACATCCGCATTATCCCCACCAGGTTGGACTACTTGTGGTGCTGCTGCAACCGCCGGAGCAGGAGCCACCATAGGCAATCAGGCCAGTACCTGTGCCAACATCCCTAGCACAGCCTCTAGCCCCACCGGTGCCACATTCGCAGCAAATCCAGCTGCATTCCCAGCTATCCCAGCAGCTACACCCGCTGCACCCGCAGCATTCCCTGCTGCCACATTTGCTGCACCTGCAGCATTCCCGGCTGCAACTCTAGCCGCCTCATTCGCAACCTTAGATGCCTGTCTCTCGGCATCCCCTGCCCTCTCAGAAACATCACCGTTTACTGAGTTCACAGACCCAACAGCCTGTTGGTTCTCATGATTTCTCAAGGTTCTCCTGGTATCAACCATCTGCAAGTGCAATCATGCCAGTTAGCCAAAGCTAACTCAATACGTGTTCACAAACACACACACACAAAACCTTACCGCGAGACCTGGCAGTGAAGAATGGATCGGACACCGTTAAACCCTACACAAGCAAACAACAGCATTAACCAGCAACTAGTCCTAGAAGCGTAAAACGCTCTGATACTAACTTGTGGAGACCTGACCCGGCTAACTAAACCACAGCCGTGCCTTCACTACATCCTAACAGTTCGTTCTGAACTTAGCAAGATTTCAAACTTTTTCTTTGCATTTATCGATACACAGCAGATTCAAATAACTCATTTTATTCCAGTATAACTTGCATAAAAACACTTAAACAAAATTTCGAGGTTCTCATAAACAAAGCACAATGGTTTGCTAATGAATCCAACATATCATCTAGCAACCTAAAACGGTCAACACCAAAGCCCATAAGACAAAACACAAGTCTTAAACATAAAAAACACCCCATTCCCGATTTATCCATGTTCACCACTGTCGCCGGTCTCGCTCCACTTACTGCTTAGATCCTGCACTCTCAAACAAGAGAAGCATAAGTATTGTCAAAAATACTTAGTGAGTACGGTTATCCCGTAACACCTTGGTCAGTACCATTCACACATTCATACTATCAGATTCAACATCCCACACAATCAATTCGCAATAAACATACACATATCAAACGGCCATGATCATCTACCCTAACCGCCCAAGATCAATCCCTTTTTAAGACCCATGTCTACTTCAGCGAGAATCCCACATCTCCTAAGCCAAAACATGATCTGGATTATCCTGAGGTTAGTTAGACATCATCTATGCCACGGTAAACACCTCACAATATCATAGTATAGAATCGTTTAACACATGCTAACATAACACATGCAAAACACACAATCAAACATGCAAAACATCAAACCCTAGCAATCCAACGATCCCAAATACTAACCACAGCCATGCACTCACCTTAGACAAGGTTGGAAACAGATTGGTCAGAAGAAATCCCGATGAAACTTGCATGCAAACGAAGATATCCGATAACTCTAGAGGTCTCTCGGCTATCACTTCGATCTGATCCCTCTTTCCTTGGCTATCTCTCGATCTGTTCACCTTTCGTCGAGCCAAACTCTGTTTTCCCTCAGAAATCCCACAAAACACACCTATTAGCTTGAGGTTATTCTATGGAAACTCGACACAAAGGAAAATATCCGATCGCTTACGAGTTTATCGCGGCGATGGTCAGATCTGTACGGCGATGGCTCAATCTCTCTCGGCTATCCTCGGGATAAACTGACTTTTCTAGGGTTTTCTCTCGACTAATCTCTCTTTCTTGCTTTATTATTCTCATTAAACGCAACTCTCCCGAGATAAGTCTCAAAAACACCTTAAATACTCGAAAAACCTTAAGTAACTCGGACTTAACCGACGTTTCCCGGTTCCAGTAGGATTCATCCCGATCCGATTAGATTATCTCGGCTATAACTCGTACCAGCTCTACCATCCGCGTGATAAATCACGTTTTTACCGACCTATTCACACGGCCCACGGCCAAGCCGAGTTTCCCACCGACTATTTCTTTTTCTCTCAGATAAACCACCTTTTATATGAGTTATTTCCCTTCTGTCCGGTCATTTTCCATTTTTCTCCGGATAAACTGAACCACCTCGGCTAATTTCCATTTTTCTCTCTGAGACTTTCCTTTTCTCCCGGACACAGTCCACTCTCACTCGGACTAACCCCATTTTCTCACGGACTGGACCATTTTCAATCGGATATGGTCCATCCGGCTCGGCTATTCCAGCCATCCATCGACTATTTCCTAGTCATCACCCGATCATAGTCTTAACTTCCCATTTTCCAGCCAATATCCTAATATTTGGCTCGATCATCCCTCGGACAATGTCCTGTCCGCCTTGATCATTTTAATTTTCTCGGATATGGATGCTACACCTTCCCTCTTGCTTCATCTTGTAGCAAACTTCACCACCCTTAGAGCTAAATGGTCTCAAAACCACTCCATCTTCCATAGGACCCAACAAGATTTCATTCACAGCATCAGAACTACCCACTTCGATGACCTCCTCTTCAGTGGTATCAGCGAACAACTAGGACAGAGAGCTTACATGAAAGCTTTCTTCTATATAGCCATCCAACTCAGGCCAATGCTCACCAAGTTTCTTCAACTTCTTACCCTCCATTGAGAAATCTTGCTTATCATCTAGCTTGTTCCCTTTGGAGTCAAACTTCAGAACTTTCTCCTTAGTTAGACTCAACTCTATTATGCATTCTTTTGCATCAAAAACTGCTCCAGCTGAAGCTATCTTCCCTCAACATCTAAGACCAGAAAGTCTGTTGGGATAATCACTCCTTCAATCATCATGGGCACATCTTTAAGGGCTTATAGAGGTACCTTTACTGTGCCATCTGCTATGATTAAGGACACATTTCTCTCCTGGAATGAAGTGTAGCCCAGCGCCTTAGCTGTAGTGGAGGGCAGCCAGTTGATGCTTGCACCTAAGTCACAAAGACAACTCCTGAACATCTGCCCTTTGAGTTCACAAGGGAGAGTAAAGCATCCAAGATCTCGAAGCTTCTTGATGTTCAATACCTCAGTCTTGGCATTGGCTTCTTTCAGCTCTTTTCCAACATCTAGACCTCTAAGCTTCATTTGGTTGGCATAGAGAGTGGTGTACTTATCCACTAGCTGTTTCTTAAACCTTCCAGGAAAAGGAACATCTGTCTTGTAAGGAGAAAGATCATAGATTTCAGTTTCTTTCTCAGCTTGAACCTTCCCAAGTGGCATACTCTTCTCCTATTCCATAGTGGTTGCTGTTTCAAGAGACTCTTCCTGTGTATCCTCTTTGTTGGCATCAGCTGCCAAAAGCTCTTCTCCCCCACTCTGAAGTTCAATGTCCTCATTAAGCAATGAAAGGAAATCTTCTATGACAACTTCCTCTTCAGCTAATAGAGTCTCTTCTTCAGTAGCTATGGCATTGGAAAACTCCTTAGGATTAGCTTCTGGTTTTCCAGAAAGGTTGCCTTGAGTTTTAGGGCCAGCAATGCCCTTGTTGTTCTCAAGTGTCTTCACTCTTGCAGCCGATTTGTTAGAAATCTCCACATGGAATGAGTTTATCCTGTTATAAACCTCAACAAACTTCTTTTTTATCTCCATATTTATAGCTTGTTGGCCTTGAAGGAGTTGTTGCAGCATCCCTTTCATCTCAGCATCATTGGTGTTAGAGGAGCTGGCTTGGCCTTGTGAGAAACCAGGAGGGGCGAACTGCTTTGGCTGGAAGTTGCCTTGGAAGTTATTCCTTGGAGAATAGCCTTGGTTGAAAGGTACAAAGGGTCTTTGTTGGTTCCCTTGAGGTTGTTGTGGAGGATAAACCTGATCTTGGGGATTAGCAACATTGTTGCTTCTGTAAGAGAGGTTGGGGTTAGGCCTGAAGTTGCAATAATTGTTGTTGTAGCCTCCCTGATTGCCCACATAGTTCATCTCTTCCACTTGAATTTCTTCCTCACTTGGCATCTCAATCATTTCACCAACAAAATTCAGCTACTTATGCTGCACCTGAAGCAACTTATCAAGCCTTGAGTTTAGCTTCTTCAGCTCTCTTCTTGTGGACTCTAACTCCTTCTTTGTATGGCCCTCTTCTCCTCTTTGAGTTCTGTTAAAATCTTCATTGTAATTGCCATCATTCTGAGCTAAGTTTTCAACAAGCTCAAGACCTTCATCCACATCCATAGAGAGGAAGTTCATATTACTTGCAGTATCAAGTAGCATCCTTATCTTAGGGAGAGCGCCTCTGTATAGTGTAGACAGCAATGATTCAGTTGAGAATCCATGATGTGGGCACTGAAGAGTAAAGCTTTTAAGTCTCTCCCATGCTTCTCTAAAGGACTCATTGCTTCTTTGGGAGAACCCAGAAATTTCATTCTTGATTCTTGCAGTTCTAGATGTGCTGAAGAACTTTGAGAGCAATGCTTTCTTACACTGATCCCAGCTGGTGATACTCCCTTGAGGCAAGTTTTTTTTCCACTGGTGAGCCTTATCTCCTAGAGAGAATGGGAAGAGCCTTAACTTAAAACTGTCTTCACTAACACCATTGATCTTGGTGAGAGAGCACAATCTGTCAAAGCTGTCTAGATGGTCCAAGGGGTCCTCCAAAGGCAAGCCATCGAACTTACTGTTCTAAACCATAGAGATCAAGCCAGAATTGATTTCGAAGTTGATATTCTGCACTGGTGGAGGGATGGTACGTGTCCGGTTGTTATAGGCGTTAGGAGCATCTTCAGCACCAATGGGCCTCATTGGGCGTGCAGCATGTGCTGGTCCTCTCTGACCTTGCTCACCTTGGACTCCTTGCTATCCCTGAACACCAGCAACTCTCTGAACACCTTGTGCTCCTGGTGGTCCTGAAATCGCTGATCATCAATACCATGCTGCATGTGGAGCTGATGAAACCTTTGCAGTCTCTCTCTTTCCCATGCTGCTCTTAATACTCTCTCCACTTGCAGAATCCAGTAGGTTTTGATTGCTTCTAGACCTCAAGTTCATACACCTATAAGAGGAAGAGCAAACTTGCAAATCAGTAACAAACAGAAAATAGCATCTTAATCTCAAGCAATCCACAAATCCTAATGCTTAAACTAAACCCATATGGCAATGGCGCCAATTTGATAACAAGATTTTTGCTAACCAGATCCTAACACACTCATGTCATTGTAGTATGAAAGGTGTCAATCCATCTGAGTTCATAAGACATTAAGAATGCAGCAGTTTACTTGAGTCAAGCCAAATTCAAGAAAGCAGTTGTGATCAAACTAAACAAGACAGAACAGCACAGATTTAAAGCAGGAAATTCAAATAGATTAAAGCAAGGATCTAAGATGGGGGTTATTGACTAAGAGGGGATTAGGATTAAACTAGTGATGCTTCAAAACTATTCAAACAATGATATCTTCTAAGCATATGATTAACATTTATAACTAGCTCAATACCTTGATACTAATCATATTGCTAAACACATATTCAAGACAAATTCTTTTACTGAAACACATGATCAGCAAGCATTTAAAACATAACTCCAATCCTATAAAGCCAAAATGCACCTTAGACATCTAATTCCTTAGGCTAAGAGAACAAATGCTCTAAAAGACTCATTGCAGCATTTCATCAAACACTTATCAGGTATAAGAGAAAGCCAAGATACTAAATAAGCCTGGCCAGGACTAATCTAGTATTAAGCACATCTAATAGAGAGAAGACAATCATATTAAGCATAAGACATCACTAATCTAATCCTAAAACCCCTCTAATCTATCTCATCTCAAGCCCTAAATAAGACTACGCACTATCCATAATAAAAACCACATATTCCAAAGAGAAATAATGGTTAAGCATGATTAAAAAGCAGAATAAGCAAGAATAGATTAAAGGCAAATGCAGAATTTCACTAAATCAAACTAGTTCTTACGAAGCAAAGCTGAAAGAGGAAAGGTTTTTAATGCAAGAACAGAAGAAAAATAATAAGATCTCAGTTGCCTAACCATTTTAGGACTTTAGTATTTATAAGGGAGCTTAGAAACCCCTAATAAACCAAGACTAAACCGAAAATAAGCTGACTTAGATAGACCATATCGGCCTCTCACATCGACATTATGTCTTCTTGTGGGTTGTATCGATATGGCCTAGTCGATAAGGTGGTCTATATGGAATGCTTCAAGAGTGTATCGGCTTGACTCTCCTTGGTGTGAAGGTCGACACAATCGTCCTTTTGTTAAGGCATACATAGCAGATTCATGTCGATGTGCACCTTCGATATTGTCATGTCAAGTATCGAGGTCCTCCTTAGTCGATATGCTGCTTTTGTAAATCATGTTGTTGCTGTATCGATATGAAGTCATCGATATTCACCTCGGTATGCTCCATATCGATCAGATCACATCGATATCATCATCGATATTGGTCCATCCGACCTTGTCCTTCTCCTTGCTCTATTCCCAGCTCACATCAATTGCACTATTTGGTCTCCAAAGTCCTTCTAGCACCGGAGTAAGACTCCAAATGTATGAAAAATGCAATGCAACTCCTAAAACTACACTAATTTCTAAATGTATGCAAATAGGACAAGAAGAAGTAAAATATGCATGCTAAGAGACTAAAACTAGAGATGAATGCATGCTAAGATGGTATAAATAATGGAGATATCAAGAAGTAACATCCAAACCCTCTCGACGTAATCCTGGCAAAGGACTTGTTTACCTTACACTCAATTTTGAAAGCATGTGAAGTAGATCGAGATACGGATGAAACCTCAAAATTAGCAAGGCTTATCTAGTTACCATCTAAGATTGCCGACATAGCATCAACACGTATCTCCTTGTTCAGGATAGCATGAATCTTATCACGTTACTAAATATTAACATAAGTGAAGTTGCTAATACATGGAGAATTTTGAAACAAATAACTACATAATAACCGAAAACATTACCTTGTCGTCTACCAATATCAAATTGCACGTCTCAACAATTCCACGATGATGCATAAATACACGAAGGATTTTATCCCGGATCTTCCATGCACATTTCTTTTCCTCCAGCTAAGATACATCATAGAAACCACGATCAGAATCGCTCGTATCAAAACCACCAAATATAATTGTGAGGATGAAATAGAGAATATTGAATGCCTAAAAACCTAATGGCAGGTAAATATATAAAACGAATAAATTTGGTCATACACATTACCAATTGAATAAAATAGTAATTGTCCATAAAGGATAATTATATGAATAATAAATTATTTAATTTGATTAACTAAAATTATATAATACACTATTGTATAATCAATAGTTATTATCTCATCATATTAATAATTATATTAGAGAAACGGTTGTCTACTGATTTGTTTGAAATTTTATCATAATTTTAAAATTATGAAAGTGATATTATTAAAAATTAGAGTTTTTTAATAAATATACATAAACATCTATTGATACTCTGGCAAATAGTGTCTAACATACGTGATTGTGCCCAATTTCAATCTGTCGAACACATGTGAACATTAATTTTTTTTTAACTCATATATATCATTAATATATAATTGTGTATATTAATTATTAGCAAAATATTATTTAGTGATATTAATAATCAATAAACTATATTAGATTATACATTATTAAAAATCTTCAAATTTAAAATAGAATTAAAATATTGCCTAGATTATTAATAGCCAACAATCCGTAAAACATCAAACCCTTTTCCAAATAAAAAAAGGAATATTAAAAATAATTTTTAATCTGCTACAAACTTGAGCTCTTTAAACTCATGGACTTCAGAGTACGGAGGATTTAACATGACTTGGGTACAATTATATGCCGATGTTGCAATTTAGTATGAACAGAAATATGCAAATAATCAATACCACTGATATACAAATATTTATAATACCAATTAAAACAATAATTATACAGCAATCTAATTAAATAAAAAAATATCTCTGAATACATTACTTCTGCGAATCTTAATTTTTGCAAACCTAATGATACAAATTACAAACTAACACCACGACAATACATAATTAAAACAGTCATAGTATAGATAGACTATATGTAGATTCGCACCTCTGATTCACAAGATCAATTCGCACAATCCTCTTATTTGGAGTCAAGAGAAGTTCGTTACGGGTATTGAAGTTCCCAACATTGTCAATTTGGCATATCAAATCTTCAAAACATCAATTTTTTTAGGAGTCATAATATAGAAACATAAGTCATAACAATTTTTTAAACCCTAAAATAAACATCCGAAAGAGAGATACCAATGCAAATAATAGGAACAATATCGCCGTTCTTGACGTTTTCAAAACAAACAAAAGAGAAATATCTAGATGCAATGTTTATACAATTAACCACGCGTTAAGTCTTGTCTTTGAAACTAATAAGAAAAGGATGCAAGATAAATCTAAACGTATGCAGAACTGGAAGGACATCAAAATCTCTGATAAGCACCCAATCACCCTCCAACAAAGAACGAGAAAAAAGTTTGATATGTTGATGTTTGATTGTGGCTTTTATCCTATCACCCTAAATAACAAAACAAGCAATTACTTTAGAATGTATATGAAAATAAGAACATAGCAGTGTAACAACCGTGTACAACTTACGTTAACATCAACTAATATCAGGTCAAGCGTCTCATCAACACAAGAAAAGTGCCTAAACTTTCGGAATATCTTACCCGCACGTAATTTAATGGATCTAATTCATAAACATTAACCATATAAGAAGTATAAGATTGATGGTCAGTATAGGAAAGTTGGTGAGACATTCTAAAAGCCTAACCAACAATCAAAACATGTAATTCGCTAAATCAGCCACTTTAGCACATATATACAAAACATGTAATGTAATAAACAAGAAAATAATCGTGGATAAAGGCAATCTGCTTTTTTTTTGTCCGTACATTAGCTAACCAAAATAAACAAATATCTAAAATTATAAATCGATGATTAAACGATATACATATCCCAAGTTTAAATAAAGCACACATTACGGTTAGACTAACCAAACCGGACATTTTCACAACCGAAGGGATCTAATAAATCAACTTTACAAAACATACAACATAAATAACCTGCTTTTAAACTAAAACATACAATGTAATCACCGGCATCATAGAAAAATTTTCTGAGGCTTAATAAACCAAGTAAGGCGAGGACCAACGCCATTCCAGGATATCAAAAATGTTGACAGCACTATCCATAATATTTTTGCAACAGCCTACCACGCTCTGCAGCTAACCCGAGGATGGGAGGGTTAAGCAAGAGAGAAGACATGCACAAGATTGCTTCTTTAGTAGATTTACTATCGTTGATTTTTAAAATAATTAAGCTAGGAAAAGTTATAGCATGGTTTATCTGTTTTAGGCTTGTTAAATCCAAGCTTTATTTTATTTAATAATAATATACATTATGATCATTGATTATACCAGACATTTTTATAATGCGATATATGAGTTAATGTATATAGTTCTTCCAAAATGTTCCTAAACAACATATTTCACATTCACTATAAGCTCTTAACATAAACAATATAAAGTAGCATATAAGGATCAGTAGCACTATCGCAACATCCCAAAACAGAAGTTACAAAACATCAAAAAAAATGGCTGTTGAGAATAATTTCCGCTTAAAACATAAAAAGAGAGAAAACAAAGGTCATCGCATGTGTTGCACCAATTTAATCGATGACATACAAAGAGTTGTCTTCCTCGTCCTCATTACCGTGTTCACTCTCTACAATCCTATTCAAGCATATGCAAGCAATTGAGTTACAACAACAACTGATCATTATCATATATACAAAATAATTATTTAAAAAATTATATAATTATCTTACAGTGTGTCTCGGAACTCATATGCCTCTAGAAGGTCTAGGTTGAACAAAACTCTTGAGATACTGACATGATCAAAAACGTGATATTCTTCTATAAACAAAGTCGATACTAACTTAAAAGCCTAACGTTACTAATACATAAGTAAATTTCAGATTATAATTTCAGTGTCTTACCATTGCGTATAACGACGTACCAATCAGTTAGAATACAAATGGCCAATTGTTCATTACGACAACACCATCTATCGTTGAACTAGATCGCCAATTTCCCGTATGCAAATATTTGATCGTTCGTTCACTAAAACTATGTTAGTTTGTATTGATCCATTCCAGAAGATACATTAGATCAATTACAAAATACTAAACAAACACTTAAGTTTCGTCTGTCAGTGTAGACTAAATCCTTGATGTCAATTTTTACTCAAAAGCTTCAAACGAACGATCTCTAACCACCTCAAGTCTGCCAACCGACTCAATGGCACCAATCAAATCTGTAAGTATTATTTTAAAATAAATCATCGAATTAAAAGCACAATCGAGCGATCTGTAGGAAGACTCACCAACAGGAAAATTTCGTTGAAAATTTTCAAGGTAGAGATCCTTATAACTAAAAAACTGCATATGTGGATGGTCTCCCTTATAGAAATTACCAGTTTTTGTCATTTGCTTTGCCAATCTCGCCGAGACTGTCTTGAAATTTTTGATCATTTTCGATAGGCCTCCCTCATGTAGTCTCTTTAAGAAATAAGGAACCAATTCTTCATTTCCAATTGTTGCTTGTATTTTCAAGCCCTAGAACATATACACCCATTTTAAAAAAAATAAACCCCCAAATTGAAACAATTAAAATCAAGCGAAAAGATATAGTGAAAACTTACTTGACATCGAGGAGAATGAAATGAAAAACATCGTCACCGTATGGCACCAATTCAAGCCATCTCTTATAAACCATCACTCTGATCTTCCAATCGCTCTTGAGATTCCAACTCACTTTTAGAGATCCTGGCCATTTTAATATTTCAGTAATCAAATGAAATTTCTATAAAGATCGTTCTTCTCGGTATATAGCGAAAATGTTTTACTCTCTTTTTGCTATGAACTCACTACAGCCTTACTGAAACAGGGTTTTTGCTATCCTAAGCCAAATATCCTTAGTCTCTAATCAGTTATAGAATAGGGATCAAGAGTCAATTCATTTGAGGAAGATGAGATGCAAACAATGCATAAGCTAAGCAATGATGGGGGTTTGGATAAATCAAGGACAAGTCTAACAACCTAACAATTCACTATCCTAAGCCAAATATCCTTAGCCTCTAATCAGTTGTAGAATAGGGATCAAGAGTCAATTCATTTGAGGAAGATGAGATGCCAACAATGCCATAAGCTAAGCAATGATGGGGGTTTTGATAAATCAAGGACAAGTCTAACAACCTAACAAAGCAATAGAAAGAAAAAAAGAAACTAAATTCAAGTGAATAAAACTAAGCAATGAACTCAAAGCAATGACTAAGCAAGAACTAAGCGAGAATGACAACTAAAGTAAGAATTAAGTAAGATGATCTTATAGACAATTGATTAAAAGCAAGACTCAAGGTTCTAAGCAATTGTGGGATAGTGGCTTTCAAGAGTGAAAATGGGGATTTCTAACAAAGGCAAGCATCAAGCATTTATAAGCAAGCAATTCTCAATGTTGTACTCCTAGACAAGGTATCTAAAAGGAACCAACTTGGTGTCAATAAGCAGTTCATTTCAACAAGATTGAAGTGTCAGACCCACTTGTGATGGCGTATCCTTCAACCATGAGCATAAAGATCAGAACCACAAGAAAGTTGCTTTTAAGTTGGGTAGCCAAGACTAGTAAATTTCTCCAGTCCAATGTTGCTCAACAGTTCATCCACCTCAGTCTTGATTCCCAGCTCTCCCAGTAGACCAGGATCAGCATATCTTGTAGGAGTGCTTGAGCTTAAGTGCTGCATCTTGGACTTGTTCTTCTTCAACAACTGGCCTTAATCCCTCAGCTCTGTTTCTTGCAGCAGCATTTGAGTCAGAAATCTCCTCATCTCCTCTAGTGTTAGTACCTGAAAATGCAATGTTTGAAGAAAAAATTAGTATACTATCCTTTGAGAGCAGTGTGCAGAAAATTATTTTTTTAAAATCAAGCAAGCACGGGAAAATTCTGTAAAACTTCACGCTGATTACCAACAAACAGAGTCGAATTTAGCAAAACTTTTCAGCTCAAAAGGATAGACACAATTAAAACTAAAATTCCCACAGTAACAAGCAGCGATTAGAGCAAATTCAAGCATATGCAACAAAAACATCATTCTCTCTCCACCAAACTATGAAAATGCATCAGATTCACCATCAATAATCTAAAAAGAAGCATTTCAATGGTTAATATGTTGGAAAAGCAATAGCATGCCTAGATTTGGCCAGAATCTAAACATATTGTCAAACTAAGCACAAAAACAGCATTTCCTAATCATTTTAACCATAAACTTTGATAGAAAAGTAATAATGGTGACATGCAGATCAAAACCATAAACCAAAATTGTGCAAAACAATCTCAAAACTCATTCTAATGCATCCTACTTTATTTTTCAAAGATTAAACTCAAGAAATAAAGAATCTAGCAAAGTTTACCTTAATTCTTGAACCAAAAGATGAAGTTCTAGAACAGAGAATGCAAGAGAGAGAAGATATGTTTGATAATGGTGTTTAGCTCGATATGGATGCGTGGAGAGAGATGCAAAATGCTAGTATTAAGGCAAGAGGATAAGGGGAATCTAAAATAACTAAAGATAATGCAAGAAAATCTCATTTAAAATTCAAAAATGCATGTGAGGGGGAAAGAAAATATTTTTTTTACCAGCCATCAAGGTCCACAAAAAGGTTTTACTCGATTTACCCATGTAAAATTTTCAAAAAAAATTATCACGGATCGTATCGAACAAACACTCGATGTGGTACCTCGATGTGTACCATATCGGGGACGTCGGGTCATGTGGCTCGGTCCAGGGCACCTTGCATCGAGCATTCTCAGCAGATGTTCTGATCGATGTTGTTGCTCGGTGTAGGGAGACACTTCGGCTTGCATGATCCTTCCCGTGGGCAGTGCATGACATCATTCGGATGCTTGTCCTTGGCTCGGCCATTCTGCATCGAGCAAACATGCTGGTGTTTTGCTCGATGTCACGCCTCGATGTGGAACATCTCGTACTCCGTTGAAATGCTCATCGGTGGTTGTCGTACCAGACATTGTCTTGTATCGAGTCGGCTGATAGCATCCATATCGAGCAGGACTTTGGATGTTCTGCTCGATGCTACTCCTCGGTGTGGCTTCATCGAGCAATCTCGTCGATGTACGGGCTGTAGCTCCTCGATGTATGGACTGGTGATCACATCGAGCAAGGCTTTTGGTGTTTTGCTCGATGCTGCACCTCAATGTAATCTCTACCGTGCATTTTGGTCGATGTACGGTCCACTCTCCTCAGTGTACGGACTGGGGCTTCAGGAGCGATCACACCGAGCAAGACTTTTGGTGTTTTGCTCAATGCTACACCTCGATGTGATCTCCATCGTGCATCTTGCTCGGTGTACGGACTGCTCCTTCCCCGATATAAGTTGTATCAAGCAGCAATGACAGATGTTCTGCTCGATATGGTACCTCGATATGAAAACAGAGTTTTCTTTCCTTAGCCTTTAAACCATCCTACACAGCCATGAACCTGTTATTTGACTTCTGAAACACTAAAGAAAGATATTAGTAATAAAAGAAAGCATATATTTACAAAGATAGTCATGGGATTATCTCCCAAGTGTGCTTGTTTTAAGTCACTAAGCTTGACTTTGATGGTTTGAGGACTAGTAAGAAGAGGTTGATGGAGCTGGTGCTCCTTCCTCTTTCTTCTTGTAAATCCAAGTGCCCGCTGACATCAGTTTCTTCTTGTCACGATCTGTCTTCCTGTTTCTCCTCTTCTTGACACTTGGTGTGATCAAAGGCTTCATTTCTTTGGTGATCAAGCCTTCATCCTCTTACAAACCATCTTCAAGCTTCAACTCAGTATCAAGCTTCTGCTCTGGCTCATCAGGGAGAGTGTCTCTCATCATCATGTTTATTGTGAAGCTCATAGCATGCTCCACACGCTCTGGAAGTTGTTGTTGCTCACTCTCTTCTTCAGCAATTGTTCCACAAAAAGCTACGGAAGGAGAGACAATCTTGTAGACTTTGAACTCATCAATATTCTTTAAAATCACAGATCCTCTCTTGAAGTCTACTTGAGCTCCTGCTGTTGCCAAGAATGGTGTTCCTAGAAGAAGTGGTACATCTCTTGAATATGTCTTCACCATAACCACAAAATCTGTTGGCACCAAGCAATTCCCAATCCTCAAAGGTATATCCTTTACCATGCCCAAAGGTCTTGTTGAGGTGTTAACCACAAAAGTGATAGAGGCTTTGCAGGGCTTCAACTCCTTGATTCCTAATTTTTGGCTTAAGTGCAGATACATGACATTCACAGTAGATTCTGAATCACACAAAGCTCCAACATTGTCTAGCATCTCAAACTCACAAGTGATGAGAAACTTTCCTGGATTGGGAAGCTTTGTCAATGTCTTCAGCTCCTTGTTTCTCTTTAGATTAGCCCCCACATTCTCTAGAATTGGCTCCACTACTTCCAGCTTGTCAAAGACTTCTTTGAGGAACCTGATTTGATCCTTCACTTCAAGCAGAGTGGTGCCATGAGGAAGCTTTATTGCAGCGTCTTGTATGTCATTCCTGAACTTTGAATAGACTACCATCTGAGCCTTTGTAAAGTGCATTGTGGGGTAAGGGATTGGTGGTTTATAAGCTTGAACTTCAGGAGCTTTGCCCACTTGGCGATCATACAACTCCTTGAAGTCTTCAGGATTTTCTCTAGCCAAGACTATCAAAGCGTGGTATGTCTCTACAAGCTCTTTATGAGCTTCACTGAGCTCTGGTTTGGCTTCTTCTTCTGGAGCAACCAAGGCTTTCTCAGCCTCTTCCTTCTCAGCAGCTTCTTTGCAGCTCTTTCTTGCTCTTCTTCTCTGTTCAAGATTTCATCTAGCCCTTGGAGGAATTTTACTATAATATCAACAGCTTCTTGATCATCAATGGTGATATTGATGACGTTCCCCCCACACTCAGCCTTTAACATGTCCACATGTAACAGCATCTCTTGAAGCATAATGCCAAGGTCTTCCAATGAAGCATCTTCAGCATCAAACTCTTCATCCTCTTCAGCAAGTAAGTGGCAGAATTCCTTAGGATTGACTTCACTCTTTCCTGGTAACTGATTATGAGGCTTTGAAGATGAAGCTCATTTGCTTTCTAGAGACTTAACTCTTTGGTTCAGAGCATCTAACTTGCCATTCAGGTCACAAGTAGTAGCGTCTATCTTGCTGTGTACTTCAGCAAACTTCTTGTGCAGCTCTATAGTGTTGTTGGCTTGACCAGTCAACAGCTGTTGCATTATCTGCTTCAGATCAACATCTTGAGTGCTAGAAGAGGTTTGTGCATTGCCAAAACCTGGTGGGACAGTAGCTGGTCTTGGCTGAAAGTTAGTTTGTTGAAAACCGCCTTGAAATGGTGGTCTTGGAGAAAAGTTGTTCTGCTGGTTGAAAGGAACAAAAGGCTTGGTTTCTTGGTTTTGTTGATCAGCTTGTGATGGATAGACTTGATCCTAAGGGTTAACCATGTTGGTGCTTCTATAAGAGAAGTTGGGATGATTCCTGTAGTTGTTAAAAACCGCCTCTTTGTTGATTCATGTAGAAGGATTCTTCTTCTACAACTGTCCCATCTTCTTCTTGTGTAGCAAGACTATCACCAACAAAACTGACATTCTTGAAAGACACATTCAGCAGCTTGTCTAACTTGTCACTCAAAGCTTTAATCTCCTTCTTTGTTGTGCTCTCACCTTCAGCGCTTACAACAGCTCTAGATGTTCTGTCATATTCTTCACCATAGTTTCCATCAGAAAGTGCCAAGTTCTCCACAAGAGCTAGACCATCTACAATAGTATTGGCCATGAAATTTCCATTTGATGTTGTATCCAAGAGCATCCTGTACTTTGGCGTCACTCCTCTATACAAAGTAGACAGCAAGCTTTCATTTGTGAAGCCATGGTGTGGGCACTGCAAAGTATAAGACTTGAAACGCTCCCATGCTTCAGCGAATGTATAACTAACCAACTAAGTAATCATCACTCTAGACTTGATCGAGAATCCTTTGAAAATTCACAAACTCAAAGAAGTTACAGCGGCAAGGATGAACAAACTTATCGACACGAGTCATAATCATAAACAAAATCCTACTGAGATGCTTAGTAGCATGATAATTCCCATTCTTGTTAACAGCCATGAAATTTTAGATCACAACCCATGCACCCTCGAACAAACAGGAAGAGAATCTGTCATAATTCAAGGTCGAAACAGTTCCTTGGATCTTGATACTCTATTACACAAAAGAAAGGTATATTAAAACTATACACATAAATGAAAATTGATAACACAATCCAAAACGCAAAACCAATCTTCTCATTACATAAAATGACTTCCAATCTTTTACCAGCTGAATGAGTAAAATGTGTCCAAACACGTAACACGTTTACATAAATAGAACCTTCATACAAAACAAGGCACTAGAAGCGAGACATGCGAATAACTCGAATGTCTCATAAAACATGGCACATAATCACGATGTGATATACTATTGGTACGCTGAACTCCAACATTATTATGTCCACGACACAGTGAATCTCTGACAAATATACCACTCTCGAATTTAGTAGGTGTTACAGGATGAACAAAACCTATTGTAGAAGCATCGTTAGCAATTATCGAAGAAGAAACACCGCATTCTTTATCTTGCACATGATCATCAGTAAGATCACCAGATACATCATCTACATGGGGATCGTAATCAGAATTGACTTTAGGAGGATCATCTTCGTCATGATCAGTCAAGTCTTCAGTAGAAGAAGAATCATCACCAGAACTCGCATCACAATTATCAGAAGAACAATCATCAAGAGAATCATCACTGGAATCATCACTATTAAACTCCTCATCAAGATCATCTAAATCTTAATCGCCATCCTTACAATCGTCTCCATCTTCATCACACTCATAATCACTATCCATATCATCAACATGGCTATCAGACCACTCATCATCATGTGTATCTTCCATATCACTATCATCATCACCACTCTCAAGTTTACATACCCGCTTGTTACGAACAGGACGTAAGTCAAGTAGTAAGCACTCGCAAGATCGATTACAACCACCTGGATATATAATTTTACAACAACACACAAGTTAGCAAATACGAAATATCTGAATGGGAAACTAAATAACGAAAGGAATTTGTTTTTTTTAAAAAAAAAAAAATGCAAAAAGAGAGAAACATGGTCATAAACTAAGTTACAGAGTTTCCTAGCGACGGAGAGATGTAATTATATTCAAACAAATCAGAGTACTGCCAATAAACTAAATTAAGCTTTCACTAACTAATATAATAATTTTAACAAAATAATTCATATCCATGTACAGATGATATTCTAAATAAAGAATAATTTTAAATATACAATACAAAATTCGCATGCAAAACAATCAGCTCAAACATAAAACCAGAAAATAATCGCATGGGAAATTAAATAGTTACAGCAGTAGAACATATATCACAGTAAAAACAATTAGCATGACACAAATTAAGAGAGAAAACCATGATCGGAATAAAATATTATATGAAGTTATGAATAATCCAAGTAAATTATGATCGAGAAAATTATCCACTTATAACAAAAGAAATTAGACTTTTCGATTTTTACGTTCAAAAACTTACTATCTAAAAGTTAACACATGTCTTAATGAAACTCAAGACAATATTAATAAAACTGTAGATCTATATCTATCAACATTTATTATAGGTATATATTACATAACTTCTTAACATTTTTGAAGATATGAACAAACGAAAATCAGTATGTTCAACACATAAGAAACTATACATAATATTCTCACTTTCTATATTACAATATATGAAATTCTCATTTTATATTTATATATACGAATAACTATTTTGATTATCTTCATTTTATATTGATATATACGAATAATCATTCTGTTTATCCTTAACACACATACTTTATATTTTTGAAACTATAATATATTGATATCGATATATATGAATCACACATTTGTAAATATATAAATCATATATATTTACATTTTAAAATATATAATACACATATATTGATATTGATAGGCACAAATAAGTCATTTATATATATATATATATATATATATATATTCACAATGATATTTACGAATCAGCTACTAGGTATATACAAATCGTATATTTGTATATCCTGATCTTATTACTTATTTGTAAAGGATAACGCCACAATAAATACATGCTAAAGCCAATCAAATATTACTTATTGAATTAACCAAGATATTATCACATTTTCTAACCTATAGTACATATATCGATATCGATATGTACAAATAAGTCGTTTGCAAATCTATGATATATATATATATATATATATATTGATCTACACGAGTCAGCTATTGGAATATACATATCGTCCATATTGTTTTCTTTTGCACCCCACCTTATTCGTATATTTATTTTTCTTAAAATTCTATTTATTAAACTAATCAAAGTATTTACATTCGAAAATAAGAACGGATCTATAAAAGTATCCTGATCTATTCAGAAGAAGGTATACGACAAATTCAAATATACGAATCATAAAATATTCTAAACGCATATTTAAGGACAAAGGAGATACTGAAGATCAAAGTAATTTAGAGGTATATATTTAAATCTTATTGCATCAAAACTAAGAACAACATAATCATTTACAAATATCCAAACCACTGAAAAAAAAAATACAAAGCCATAACTGAGGACAACATATCCAATAAAATAATAATAACGCAGATAACAATCTCCGAACTAAACACACCGATCAGTCACTGTACCATAGGCTTGCTTTGCCGCAGCATACTCTTGATCATCATCGACCAGACCCAAAACACAGCATGTATCCTTGAAAGTCTGGTAAACAATACCAGATACCATCTTTATAGAAGTAAAAGAAATCGGCCCCTTTATACTAAGCAATAAAAGTCTAATGTAATAAATCTCTCCAAAAGTTTCAGGATAATATACTAAATGTCTCGGTTGCATGGAGCACCGGCGTCAAAGTTCCAATGCTTACTCTTCTGGTCCCATACCTACTTCGAAAGAAACTCTGTGTAAGTCAAATCCCTTGCATCGGGGCAAACCCTATTACACTCCATCCAGCAGTAAGTTTCAACGGATTCGAAGTAATATTCACACCAAAGAGGTGATAGGGCAAGACAATGCTACATGAAAAACCATAATTAAAATTAGAAACTCTCACACAACAGCCAAAAAAAATCAAAAACAAAAATAAGATCACAAAAACAAAAATTACAAACACATAAACGATGCATAAATAAATAATAATAAATCAGATTACTAACCAAGATAACCCATCGTGAATATTATAGCGCACCGCACAGCCAAACAATCGAAGATGTACAAAAAGAAACTATATCAAATAAAAAGAAGACATTAAAAAACCCAAAAAAAACTTAATAAAACACACACAAAATTTTAAAATTTCGAGTACATAAAACACTACCTCCGATCAAATCAAATAGAGAGATGATACGGTATAACGCAGATCAAACAGCGATGAACAATGAAGAACCTACACCATAGAAACATGTCGAGTCAATAAACAAAAGAAGTTAACAAAAAGATTCTGATCTCATAAGAACAAACTGTTAAAAAACAACATAGCTAAAAATAAACCCTAATATATGAACAGTAAACTTTAACCTACATACGGTCAAAAACAAAACAGAGAGGGATAGTAGTATCCATAATAGCCAGCAAAGTCAAGCAAGAACCTACTTCGAAGAAAAACAAAAGCACAACAAACAATAGACGTTAAAAGAATGAACAAAAAGAGTAAAGGAGCCAATCATGAAAAGGAAGTTGACAAGGCAAGAGAGAGAACTAAAATCAAAACAGTACATTCAATTTATCTTGAAAAGGAAAATGGATTATAAAAGAGAATGAACGGAGAACCACAAAGATCAACCAGCGCTGACCAGCAACCTACACAAGAGAAACACGAATACATAAATCAACGTTAGCTAGAATCGATTATGACGTTAGGAGAAGCGATATCAACATAAAAAGAACAAACTCTAAAAAGAAATGCGAGAAATAAATAGCGAACACAAAAAAGAACAATACATAAACATTATCAAAGATTAAAAAAAAAATAAGAGAGGCGAACTCTACACACGATCAAAGAGGATGCAATGGCTTGGAGTTCAAATTTTGAACAGGAACCAGGAGTATTTATACATCCTCGGTCACCTAGAGCAACCTAATTTTGATGACCTAATTTCGGTTCATAAATTAGTATATCCCGACTACCATATAAATCGACGAATCGAAAAACTATATTTATCCAACTAACCGACCAAACAATTTAATCTTTATCAAACTAACCGATCAATCAATCTAATAAACCGAAAATAACACCAAACAAAGAATAATACTATAGATTTTTACTAAAGGTATAAAAGTAAAAAAATCATTGAAAGTGAACTTGGGCATGACACGTAAGATTTTTACTTCGCAAATAATTGTATAAATATTACTATCCTATTGGACATCTATTATTATTCCTCATTCTTTTTCTATATACAAATATAATATATATTTTTTTAAAAAATTTCATAATCATATATTCTACAATCTATTATGAATACATGTAAACAAATTAAAATCATAGTAATTATTATTTTGTTATTTTAAATTCATTAAGTTTAGTGTTATGATCTAATATATTTATGTTTTACTTTTATAATTTATTTAATTTTAATTTAACCAATCAAAATATTTCGTTTATTTTAAAAAAAATAACACATCATATTTATTATTAGAATGCATTAAATTTTTTTCTTCTTTGATATATCAGAATTTCTCATTCAAATAACTTGTCAAATAATAGTTAAAATAAAGTCAAAATTTTAAATTCATAAAATAATTAAATGTGAGAAATTTCACACATATTTGTATTACTCATCATCCCATAAGGCACACATAGAGGAGAATTATTGGCTGCTTCGTATCCCACTATATCAATTTAAGCTTCAGATCCCCTTTAAATACGTGAAACCCTCCGATCAAAATCTCACGTCCCAGAATCCAAAGCCCTAGAAAAATTAGAAATTGAAAAAACAAAAACCGTAAAAAGCATAATCTGAAGATGGAGAACAACGACGACATCATGCGCCACCAGCTGCCGCCGCCGCCGCCAATGTACTCGCAACCGCCGCAACCGTCATCGTTTAACCCCGGTTTGCAGCAACAGAACCAAACGCTAAAGAATTTCTGGCTTCAGCAGATGGAAACCGTCGAGGATTTCAAAACGCATCAGCTTCCTCTGGCTCGGATTAAGAAAATCATGAAATCGGATCGGGATGTGCGCATGATCTCCGCCGAGGCTCCGATCGTCTTCGCCAAGGCCTGCGAGATGTTCATCGTCGATCTAACGATGCGTTCGTGGCTCCATGCCGAGGAGAACAAACGCCGTACGCTCCAGAAATCCGATATCTCCGCCGCCGTAGCTCGCAATTTCGCCTTCGATTTCCTTCTCGACGTTGTGCCGAGAGACGAATCACTCTCCGCCGCTGATCCTGCTTTCATGGCCGTGCCTCACCCCGACGGTGGAGTGCCTTATTATTATCCGCCAGTGATTGACGGGAGTGGAATGTACGCTCCGCATCCGGCGCAGTCGTGGCCTAGCCCTTGGCCGGCGGTGAGTGGTGACGGTGAGGATGAGTCTGGGCAAAACAGCGGCGGAAAATAAAAGTGTCGAATTGGGTTTTTAGGGTTTGTAACCGCTTTTGTTGGGATTTGAAATGTCTTTTGGAGTTTCTTTAGGCAATGGTTTTTATTCAAATCCTGTTTTTCTTTAGTAGATATGCAAATATGGATCTTGATCTAAATCTTTGCATTTCACATATCACATGCGAGAAACACGCATATATTTAGCTCAACATTGGAGTTGAGAAGATTAAGAGTAATTGTTTCAATCTACATCAGAAATCTTTAGAAAAACACAATCGAAAATAATTAAATATGTTTAATATCGGTTAATCACCGAAATGAATTCTATGATCGACTCTAACCTCTCTTCTCAAGTAAACTTTACATGTTGCTCTGGCCTAATAGCGGTTTACACATCTTAATTCCATCATAATTAAATATGTTTAATATCGGTTAATCGTCGAAATGGATTCTATGATCGACTCTAACCTCTTTTCTCAAGTAAACTTTACATGTTGCCCCGGCCCAATAGCGGTTTACACATCTTAATTCCATCATGTATTAAGTAAATTTGTGAAGGATACAAAAATTGTTAAAAAAACGCAATCGTGTTGTAAACTTATGTTTTATAAAGAAAAGCAAATAAGAGTTTAAGATTTTTTGAACTTCAGAGAGAGAAAAAGATGAACATAAGAACTTCATTTCTTTCTTCTTCTGAACTTATGATTTTACAAAGAATGAAGTTACCTATTTATAGGAAAAACCGTACTTCATAGTAAAGTAAGGTAATCTATAAAGACAAAACATATAGATAAGCATTATCCAAAATATATGGATAAGCATTATCTAAAACTTATGGATAAACATTATCCTTTAATATGATAATGTATAAAGACAAAAGCAAATGGATAATCACTATCCATTTAACACTTCCCCTTGATTATCCATCACTAATGATGTATTATATACTGCCTCATTAAAAACCTTATCATGAAAAAACCCGTGTGGGATATGACAGGGAAAAGAGTGCAGTAGCGCTCCCCCTCGAAATGGCGCATGAGTATCCATCGCTGTGAAGTTGCGTGCTGCCTCGTTAAAAACATTTCCATGGAAAAACCCAATGGGATAAAAACCATGATTAAGGGAAAAATAGTACAGCAAAAGCAAACTCCCCCTGGAAAAGATGGATCTCATCCTCTCTTCACAAATCTCGTAGATGCCGCATTCCAATACTATGAACATGTTTCTTGAATGTTGTAGTAGGAAGCGCTTTTGGGAAGAGATCAGCTGCGTTGTCACTTGAACGAACATACTGAATATCCACTTCCTTTTTCTTCTCGAGCTCTTGAGTATATGAGAAAAATCTTGGAGGGATATGCTTCGTTCTATCGCTCTTGATATAACCTTCCTTAATTTGAGCGATACAAGCAGCATTGTCTTCAAACACTTTTGTTGGTTCTTTGTCTGTGATTATTCCGCTTGCTTCTTGTATGTGATGAGCTATCGACCGAAGCCATACACATTCTCTGCATGCTTCATGAAGCGCAATAATCTCTGCATAGTTTGAAGAAGTCGCGACCAAAGTTTGCTTTTGAGATCGCCAAGAGATCGCAGTTCCACCAAATGTGAAAACATATCCAGTTTGCGACCGAGCTTTATGCGGATCATACAGATATCCTGCATCTGCAAAACCAACTAGACCAACCTCGGGGTTTCTAGAATAATATAATCCAAATTCAATCGAACCTTGAAGATAACGGAATATATGCTTTATTCCATTCCAATGCCGGCGCGTCGGTGATGAACTATACCTTGCAAGTAAGTTAGTAGCAAATGCTATATCTGGTCTAGTACAATTTGCAAGATACATAAGGGCACCGATAGCGCTCATATAAGGCACTTCAGGACCTAATATTTCTTCGTTACCTTCACAAGGTCGAAATGGATCCTTGTCAACGTCAAGTGGTCTATTGACCATTGGAGTACTCAAAGGAGTCGCTTTATCCATACTAAAACGTTTCAACACCCTTCTGGTGTAATTTGATTGATGCACAAATATTCCATCTTGGAAATACTCTATCTGGAGCCCTAGACAAAATTTTGTCTTTCCAAGATCTTTCATTTCGAACTCATCTTTCATATGAGCTCTAGCATCATCAATCTCCTTTTGAGTTCCAATCATGTTCAGGTCATCAACATATACAGCAATGATCACAAATCCTGATGCGGATTTCTTAATGAACACACAAGGGCATATCGCATTGTTGACGTAACCTTTACTCAACAAATACTCACTTAAGCGATTATACCACATACGTTCGGATTGCTTTAATCCGTAAAGTGATCGCTGTAGTTTGACCGAACATAGCTCTTTAGATGCTTTAGGCATCTTTGATCCTTGAGGGATCTTAAATCCTTCAGGGATTTTCATGTATATGTCACTCTCAAGTGAACCATATAGGTATGCAGTCACAACATTCATCAAGTACATCTCTAAATTATTAGAGGCCGCTAGGCTCATTAATTACCTGAATGTGATTGCATCCATGACTGGGGAATATGTATCTTCATAATCTTTTCCCGGTCTTTGAGAAAATCCTTGTGCCACAAGGCGAGCTTTATACCTTGTGACCTCATTTTTCTCATTTCTCTTTCTTACAAAGACCCATTTGTATCCGACCGGTATTACATCTTCAGGTGTAATACTTATCGGTCCGAATATGTTCCGTTTATTAAGGGAGAATATCTCATCCCTCATGGCAACT
Organism: Thlaspi arvense; assembly: GCA_911865555.2. Taxonomy (NCBI): domain Eukaryota; kingdom Viridiplantae; phylum Streptophyta; class Magnoliopsida; order Brassicales; family Brassicaceae; genus Thlaspi; species Thlaspi arvense. Next base: position 46,838,987 of record OU466862.2, read on the forward strand.
TGCCATTTATCCCAGTCAGGCCATCTTTGGCACTCTGACACGGAACTTGGATCTTGATCATCATTTTCATGATCGATCTCTTTGGAAACAGAAAAAGAGAACATTCCATCATTATCTTCTATTTCACTTCTAGCCCATAATTTTCCACTTTGGGCGAAAAAGATGGAAATCTCATATTTTTCTGTTTCATATTCGTCTTCAGGACAAACCTCTTTACCTAGTTCTTCAGGAACTGGTTCAGATATGTCTTCCAGACATATACCTTCATTTGGTTCTTCAGGAACCTTTTCACAAATGTCTTCAGGACATTTGGCTTTACTTCCAATTTCTTTCTTTTTCGGGGATTTTTATCTTTGGATCCTACTGGCCTCCCGCGCTTTAACTGAACCGGTTCATTTGCTCTATTTACATCAATATGTTCTTCAGGAACATTTATCTTTGATGGAGCATTAGCAGCGGGGATATAGGACTTTGTCACCCTTCTTGTATCAGTGAATGCATCAGGTAACTGGTTTGCCAATCTTTGTATATGTATAATTTTCTGAACTTCCACCTTGCGTTGGTTTGTAGGAGGATCAAGATAAGCCAAAGTTTTTATACACCATGTGATATCATTTGGTGATTCTCTCAATCCTCCCCCTAACGCAGGGAATTCACTTTCATCAAAGTGGCAATCGGCAAATCGTGCCGTGAACATATCACCAGTTACCGGCTCAAGATACCTAATTATACTTTGTGACGAATACCCGATATATATTCCCAATCTTCTTTGTGGTCCCATTTTTGTTCTTTGAGGTGGCGCTATAGGGACATAAACCGCACACCCAAACACACGAAGATGGGATACATCTGGCTTCTGGCCAAATGCTAACTGTATGGGGGAATATTCATTATACGCACTTAGTCTTACCTGGAACAATGCCCCAGCATGCAATATAGCATGTCCCCATACAGTGATTGGAAGCTTTGTTCTCAAGATTAACGGTCTTGCAATTAATTGCAACCGCTTAATCAATAACTCAGCCATGCCATTTTGTGTATGAACATGCGGAACCGGATGCTCAACATCGATTCCTAAAGACATACAATAGTCATTAAAGGCCGCTGAAGTGAATTCACCAGCGTTATCAAGCCTGACTTTCTTTATGGCATAATCAGGGAAATGCGCTCTCAACCTAATTATTTGGGCAATGAATCTTGCGAAAGCTATATTTCTTGTGGTCAAAAGACACACATGTGACCATCTACTAGATGCGTCAATCAATACCATGAAATATCTAAATGGCCCGCACGGTGGGTTAATCGGCCCACATATATCACCATGTATTCTCTCTAAGAATACAGGGGATTCATTCCCAACTTTGGCTGGCGAGGGCCTACATATGAGTTTTCCTTGAGAACATGCCTTACATGAAAACTCCCCCGATTGAAAAATCTTCTGGTTTTTCAATGGGTGGCCACTCGAATTTTTTACAATCCTTCTCATCATGACTGAACCAGGATGGCCTAACCTTTCATGCCATGCTCTGAAAGTGCTGGTACACTTCTGGTTTACCGCAACATGTGATTCAGCCATGGTTATCTTTGTGCAATATAATCCGGAGGACATCATTGGTAACACTTCCAACTGATGTTTACTCTCTGTTGCAATGCAAAGATATTCAGTGCCATTCTTATTAATAGTCTCAATATGATATCCATTTCTGCGGATATCTCGAAAACTTAATAAGTTCCGTTGAGACTCGGGGGAGTATAATGCATCTTGCACTACAAACTCTGTACCCCTTGGCAGTGAAAGACTTGCTCTTCCAGATCCTAGTATAATCTTTGTAATACCAGTTATAGTACTCACGCTTCCAGCGGAGACTTTCATTTTGAGACAGGAGAAATACTTTTTATCTCTAAGGATTGTAAGTGTCGTAGCATTGTCTGCTAGACAAGTATCTCCATCCATAATCTCAAATTCTGATATTTTCTGAATTTAAAATATTCATAAAAGATGCATTAATAAGTATTAAACACATACCTGGCAATACCGCTTATGGTACAATAGAACCTACAGCAAAAGCATCTAAAGCAAAAACATATAATACATCAAAACCATTAAGCTTTTGTCTTTCAACGTCCCAACCATCATCCCTTTTTTTCATTGAATTTGTCCATCACACTTACTCTAAGTGGATTACTCAACATTCTCCCCTAGGAATAGAGTCAATTTAGATGGACAAAACTGATGGTTTCTCATCACGAGTTTATTATATTATTAAGCTACCAGGAGGATTTATATCAACTCCGAGCTTTGGGTGAATTCTCTCGCCTGGAGATTCAACCACTTATTTTTCAAGATCTTCAGGATCTTTACTCGTGATGGATCATTTAAACCATCATGGATATGGTGGCGTAAAAAGATCATGATATTTGCCTTATTTCATCGAATATCGTTTCCGACATATCGATAGTGCTCAAGAGATCATTTCTCTCTAGATGCAACTTTGCACCTACCGCCCAAGACATAATTCTTTTACACAAGTCAAGGGTGGCGATCTCGAGCTTTGACAAATTATTACTCAATAACAAAAGCTTAATTTGTTAGGTTAAAAATTTGAGCATAGTAACGGTATAATAAAAGACAATAATTAAAAGCAATATGAGGAGGCAGAGCCTACCATACAACTGCTGATTGCATAATAAATAAATGAATAAAAATAGAGATTTTAATCTCCCATACAATAAATAAATAAATAAATATGATATGAGGCGACATAGTCTGCCATGTGATCATTTTTGATTGTGGAGGCAGAGCCTGCCATAACAATCAGCTCTGAGGAGATAGAGCTACCATCCCGACATAATAATAAATAATATAATTATTTGACCGTGGAGGCAGTGCCTACCATAACGATCAGCTCGGAGGAGGCAGAGCCTTCCATCCAGACATAACATATAAACGGAGAAGGCAGAGCCTATCTTCGCGTAAATCATAATATTAAAAATAAATTGAATATAAATGAATCTTACTTCTCTGGTACAGATCTATCTTCTAGATATAGATTAAGAGACGTTCGTGCTGATAACGTGTTGTAAACTTATGTTTTATAAAGAAAAGCAAAGAAGAGTTTAAGATCTTTTGAACTTCAGAGAGAAAGAGAGAAAGATGAACATAATAACTTCATTTCTTTCTTCTTCTGAACTTATGACTTTACAAAGAATGAAGTTACCTATTTATAGGAAAAATCTTACTTCATAGTGAAGTAAGGTAATCTATAAAGACAAAATATATGCATTATCCAAAATATATGGATAAGCATTATCTAAAACTTATAGATAAACATTATCCTTTAATATGATAATGTATAAAGACAAAATCAAATGGATAATCACTATCCATTTAACAAATCGAAAATAATTAAATATATTTAATATCGGTTAGTCACCGAAATGGATTTTATGATCGACTCTAACTTCTTTTCTCAAGTAAACTTTACATGTTACTTCAGCCCAATAGCAGTTTACACATCTTAATTCCATCATGTATTGAGTAAATTTGTGAAGGATACAAAAATTGTTAGCTTAGCTGTAATAGAATTGGACCTCACAATGATTACAAAGCCCATTAATTATATGTGAGTTCATGCTGACGTGGTAACTTTGTCCACCTGTAATCAAACCTCGCTTCGTGATTGGCTTTCAAAAATTGTGTGACGTTCTTTCATCGTTTCCTCCGAATTTTGTCTCTAAAAGGGAAAAAAGGAAAACCAAAATTAACACAATCTCGGAAGCAAACAAGCAACGATATTCGCCATGGACGCCATCGATTCCGTCGTCGATCCTCTCAGAGACTTCGCTAAGGATAGCATTCGCCTCGTTAAGCGTTGCCACAAACCTGATCGCAAAGGTATTATTTAAACCGTTTGTTCAATACATGATTTGCTGGATCTGTGGTTTTTAATTTATCACGATGGGAAGATAGATCTGTGTATTGGATGCGATTGTTTGATTTTGTTTTGATTTGGTTGTAGAATTCACGAAAGTGGCTGTTCGTACCGCGATTGGGTTCGTAGTAATGGGATTCGTCGGGTTCTTCGTCAAGTTGATCTTTATTCCGATCAACAACATCATCGTCGGTGCCACTTAGGTAATTTCTTCGATTTGTTTCACATGCGATGTAGGTGAAGAATTTAGCACCTTATGTGAATGATACTGATGTTAGATGTTGATTTTGCCCAGTTGATTGACTAACTCATAATGGTTAAGTTACTTTGTGTAGATGTATAAAGCATCGATTCTTGTGTTTCCTTTGTTGTGAAGGCCTGTCATCATGCTTCAATTGTGATTAGACCCTAGAGAATATTAAGTATTTGATCAGAGATAGGTGTTTAATTGTATTGCAGTTGTTGTGTACTTCCAAGTTTAGGCCTTTGCATAACAATCATCCATTTTTGTTTCTATCATGGAGTTCTGGTTTTGGTGTTCAAAAAGAGAATTGTTTGGAAGCTTTTATAGTTTTATCCAATTTAGTTGTACTTTGTGTAGAATAAAGTTATTGGGCCGTAGCATCAATTATTTGTTTCCACTAAGACCCATCATGCTTCTCCTGCGATTGGACCATTAAGAATTTAACTCTTTGATGAGACGTCATTGTGTTGCAGTTTCGTTTATTTGCTTACTTCCAATATTAGGCCTTTGGATAGAACAATCATCCAATCCAATTTCGTTTCTATAATGGTGTTCTGAATTGGGTGTTGAAAACTAGAAAATTGTTTGGAAGCTTTTTGTTGATTCATCCATTTAGTTATATAAGTTCAAGACTCGCACTTCAAATTCAATTGAGAATTTGGTAAATAGATAGAAAACCGTAGTTGTTTGGGTGCAGTCAAACCATTTGAGTCTAGAATCTGATAATGCAAGAGATTTGCTAAGCATTCTGATTTTTTTCAAGGAAAGATATATTGTTATACTACAATATGTGAAAACTATTTTTCAGTACTTTGGAAACCACTCTTCTAAGCCCCCTTTGTCGGTGAGTTTGCAGAAAGCAGAAGGGAAAATGGGAGAAAATGAGACAAAAAAACGAGTTTTGAGAAACGAAATGTTAGATGAGGTTTGTTGTTTTGAGAGAAGGCACAAGTCAGTTTCTATGTTTTGTGTAATTGGATTCCATGTTGTTTCTAACTTTTTTTTGTTATTTTCTTCACAACTGAAAAATCGGACTTGTCTTTCAATGTAGAGCAAACTAATTTAAAGAGTTGTGACCGAGTACTTTGATAGTCCAGTGGCTCTTCCACTTGATATGTCTCTCTTCTGCACTCAAAGCTTGACTTAAGTTTCCTCAAGTTCGGTACAAAAAATGTTTTAGAAAGTTGTTATTGTTACTTCTTGTTACAGTTCAATCGGGTTTTTGTTATTTTTCAAAATCATGCTCGTTAATAAACAATTATGCAAAAAAAATTGAGAGCACATAGCTAGAGTGTTAGGTTTCTGCCTTTATAAATATGAAAAATATCATAATATAGATAAGTAAGCATCTCCAATAATTATAAAATACAATTGCAATCTTTTCTAATGTATAATTAGGCGTTTCTTGTGCGGAGTTTAATTAAAAATTATAAAAAGTATAATATTAGTTTATTTATAGATAAAAAAATTAGATTTTATAATGATTCGAAGTGAAATTTAATATATTTGAAAAATTCAATTTTCATGAGTATATTGTTTTTTTTGATAAAGCAAAATATATTATTTATATTTTATTTTTTTAATATTTTATGTATTATTCGATAAAAATTTATATGTATGTTTTGTTGTTTTGTTGCAATTATCAAACATGATAAATGATTCGAAGTGAAATTTAATATATTTGAAAAAAATACAATTTTCATGAGTATATTGTTTTTTTGATAAAACAAAATATATTTTTATATTTTATTTTTTAATATCTTATGTATTATCCGATAAAAATTTATATGTATGTTTTGTTGTTTTGTTGCAATTATCAAACATGATAAATAATTCTCTTTTTTTATATAAATTGGTAAATTAAGAATAATTAAATTCAAAATTTACATTAAAAAAATAGCAATCTAAAATGGAGTTTTAAAAGGGTTTAAATGATTTAAGGTTTAACTTGTGGTCGCGTTAATTATTTAGGTTAATCAAAATATTAGTAGATTAAACAATCAAATTAAAATTAGTTTAATGAAATAATTAGGATTTTTTTTTGATTTATGCTAGTTACCTATTTATAATAAAATGAATATTTTTATAATATAAACTTGAATTTGGAAATCTAGATTTAAAAAAAAACAAAAATTAGTTAAAAATTAGGTTATATTAATTTGTTTATTTCATTAAGGGTAATTAAATTAAATTCACCTAATGAGCAAAAGTTAATCAACTATCATAACTCTCAACCACAGTTCAACTTGCTTCTCAATTAATAATATGATTTTATTTTTTATTTTATTTTTTGTTTTATTATTAATTATTAATTAATTTATAACTTTTTAAAATTTACAAATTAATTCAATAGTTTTTTTTTCAAAACTTTTATAAACTATACTATCTTTATTTTAATTATTTTAATATAAAAAATACATTGCACTACATAAAATTGATAAAAAATATATATATATATATATATATATATGTATAGATTTTTAGATATAGTTTATGTCATTATATTTTCTATTAAATAAATATTATTTTAATTTTAGAGATTTAAGTGTATTAATATTTATTAGGTGGTTGGTCCGCACATATATGCGGACATGAAAATTTTAATAAAAATTAGTTAATAATAATATATATCATTTATAATAAATAAGTGATTGATATGTTCAGTAATATATTTGTAACAAAATTTAGTTTGTGAAAAAATGTTTTAATGAGTTTGAGAAATTGTATATACAAAAAAATAAAATAGACACAAAACTTAAAATATTTAAAAACCGTAAAATAAAATAAAATGATTCTTTGTTATTCTTTATTTTCTATTTTTTTATTTATATTTTTATCTATTTATAGTTTTTTATTTCATTTCATCACATTTTATCTCATTTCTTGTTTGTAATTCTTGCTATATAATTGGAATACATTCACAGATAATATAATTTTTTTATCTTTATTTTTAGTAGTATAAGATAAGATGATAATAAATGTGAAGAAATTCTTCTTCTACAAATCTGATTCCGCAAATTTCACACAAACACTTTAACTTATAAATATTTCACTAAAACTTATTTAAAATAAGATTCCAAAAATTTTCATCAAAAAATGATTTCGCAGTTGTTCTGCCAAAAACATCAATAAGTAACTTTTGCACCAAAAAAATTACATCAAAATATGATCAAAAAACATTTTATCAAAATTTTGATTTTGTAAATTTTTCGCCAAAAACTTTACATTATAAATGTGATTCCAAAAATTACGAGTCAAAACTTTGATTTCATGAATTTCCCGCCAAATAAGTGAAACTGTATTTAATTCAAATAAACTTCCGTAAAAATCAGATTTCAGAAATTTTTCGCCAAAATATTTATTTCAGTTTATTTTAATTTGATTTCGTAACTTTTTGCTAAATATTGTGAATTCATAGATTTTATGTCAAAAATATGATATCAAAAAATTTCCGGCTAAGTATGTTGCCACAAATTTTCCGCTAAATACTTAAAATCCGTAAATTTCTCTGATTTTTTTTTGTGCTGAAATGTGGTTTCAAATCTATTTGACAAAAATATAATTTTCTCAAAAATCTGAGTATTTAAATTTTATATCAAAATTTTAGCATCAAATTTTGTTTTTAAATTAAATAATATCATATCACAGGACCAAAATTTGACATGTCACAATTACATCATCATTACACGTCATCATTTTCATGTCATATTAAAATTGCTCAAACTAAACATATTAACCAATCAAATTAAAACAAATCAGCATTTTTCATAAAACTACATTCCCAATTTATATATAGAAGATCGATTGGGACAAAATATGTCTTCCACTTGATATGTCTTTCATTTGCACTCAAAGTTTGACTTAAGTTTCCCAGTAAAAAAAATGTTTTAAATATTTACAAATTAATTCAATAATTTTTTTCAAAACTTTCATAAACTATATTATCTTTTATTTTAATTATTTTAATATAAAAATATATTACACTACGTAAAAATGATAAAAAGAAAAATAATATAAATTTTAATTATAGTTTATGTCATTATATTTTCTATTAAATAAATATTATTTAATTTTAATTTTAGAGATTCAAGTGTGTTAATATTTATAATTATTAATAAAAGAAATTTTCAACAAAATAATTATTTATAAATTTGAAAACAAAATTATTCAATATTTAAAGAACTAGTTTGTAAATAATAAGAGTTGTCGTCAAAAAAAAAAAGAGTTTAATTCTAAAATAGAATCGGATATGAGATGGTTTCAAATTTGGAAAAAAAGTTAGTATCATTCTATTTTAGAATTAAAAAATAGAATAGAATTAGAACACATTTTATGTTAAAATAAAATTTAGCACCAAATTTAGATTAGAATTGAAGATATTCTAACGTAGGTATAGTCTAATCTATACAATTTCACTAACAATGATAATCATAAGTTTTCATTATTTGAACCTTGGTGATATCATGCATTTAATTTTTGTATACATTTATGATATATTGAAATAATTACTGTATACATACTTTTTGAGTTATCAATTACACATATAATTGGATGCAAGTGATACATTTTCATCAGTTACACTTTTTTGGTAATTTGATTTGGATGCTTTTACGATAAGAAACTAAGACTCTATATTAATTGTAGGAAGATAAGGGAAATGAAGATGGATCCTTTGGACCCTGTAATTGAGAATCAATAGAGCTTTTGAGGTAAATTCATGGAGAAAAATAAAATCTCAGATGCATTGGTATAGAGAACCAGGCGAGAAATGGAGAAGCAAGTTAGTTTTCAATCTGGAAATATGGAGAAACATGAAATCAAATGGAGAGCAGTTGTCGGTGGTACAAAGTTCTGGTCATCTTGCAGAGTGCTTCATTTGAATGTGTTCGTGCCTCATATTCATATGGATATAAGACATTAATATCCATGATTAACATACTTTTTGAATAAAATGAGTTTTTCAGATTCAAGAACATGTAACCTCTATGATCATAAGTAAATGAGTTATATTGCAAAGAGAAGGTTTTATGTCTCCTTAGATACTTATCTTCTTCACTCTTGATTCTTACCTTTTGAATGCACTCCTTCAACTCGGTATATTGGATGGTCAGGATTTTCGTGGGACCATGAGTACTTATCATGAAAACTCACAAGTATTTGTTGTATCTCCTCAACAAAGGTTGATGGGAAAATGTCTTTGTTGTGCCAATGTGCTGTTTGTGGACAAAAAAGCCTGCTATCCCATTGAAATATGCATGCCAAGGAAGTCAATTTCTGTTTCTCCAACGACCATCATCTTTTCAGAGGGCATGATGCCATACTGCTGCACAATACCGTGAAACGTTGCTAATAGCTGGGTGTGAGAGTCTATGTCTGGAGAGAATAGTAGAATATCATCTAATGTACACCAGCATATTAGAGAGGATTGGCTCAAATATCTTGATCATGGCTTTTTGAAATAAGGAGGGGGCTATCTTCAAGCCGAAAGGCATAACCTTCCATTGATAATGACGATCTGGTATGCAGAAACCTATCTTAGGTCTGTCTTCTTCTAGTTTGATCCCCAATTGCAAGAATCCCGCCTTTAAGTCATACTTCGAGAAGGCTTTTTCTTGTGGAAGTGTTTGGTAGAGGGAACTTGTCATCAGCAAGAAACTGATTGTGTGGCTGGTAATTGATGACTAATCTTAATTTTCCTCGAACTTGCTTTGCCCGTTTATTGACATAAAATGCTTTACATACCCATGATGATATGGTTTTCTTAATGAGATCTTCCTTTTAGAGTTGATTTATTTCTTCAAGAGCAATGTTGTAGTGGTCTGCATTCATTCCTGGATGGCTCGCTTTGGTTGGATTGATATTTTCATTTTTCTTGAAGGGTAATGATATGAAGAAATCTGGATTTTTCCATAATGGTGAAGAGCATTTTGTGAAGAATTCTGAGTGAAAGGTGGCACAAGATGCTTTGGCGATTTTGTCTCTAATTGGGTTTAGGATTTCCATGGGGTAGAGATGGGAAATTGTTGTCTAGGGTAATAAGTGGTTTTTTGTGTTTAAGATCTTTAGGGTGCCACAATACTCTTTTGAGGCTGTGTTGGATATCAAATCCAAGTATAAAGATTTTTCCAGGGAGATTAGACCCATATACTTTGGACTTAATCATGTATCCATGAAAGAGTTGGATATAGATAAGCTTATTGATGAGAGATATGTAGAATATCTGGCCATTGGCTGCCCTGAATGCTACAGAACATTCTTCCCAATGAGAGGCTGGGAGTATATATGGCTTGATGATGGAGGATGCATCTCATTTATCAAAGTATGCTATGACCGGTATGAGTTTATCATACTTAGTAGGGAGGATGTAGATCTTGGCATTTGGAGATGGCTGAGACGAATATGCCAATTCTGCTCTCTTAGGTTGTTCTGCTCGGCAAGCATCCAGTGTATATAGGTTAAAAGGCATAAACTCATCATCTGTTTCTTCTTCTTCAGAGTCAGATTCTCCTGAAGAGCTGTTTTCTGGTTCAAGCACCATTGCGAGGACTGTGTCATCAGTCGGTTCATCGTCAAGGAAGAATATGGATTCTACGTCTGATTCATTAATGTCTTCGACTTGCGCCAGGTATCCAAGGAGGTTGTCACTCTTCTTCTTGTTTGGGCATTGTTTTGCATAATATCCCTTCTTTTTGCAGATATAACATCAGTCCGGTTTTTTTGAAACCCCTTTGCTTCTTTCTCTAGAAGAACTTCCATTTCTTCCCACTAAATCATTGAGGATACTTCTTTCGCCATTTATTTTTAGTTCTCTTGTCCTTGTTGTAGCGTGTAGAACATCCGCAACTCTTTTGTTTGCATTTTATGGAGAGTTATGGGCGATCACATGCCTTTACGAGGAGTTTTCATTGTTCTTGTAATTGTTTGAAAAACTTATGGTGATTGCATAATTTCTCAAGGGCTGCAACTGACATCTGGTATATTTCTCTCAGTGAAGCTTGATTAAGAGTCATGTTCTTCATGGATAATATTCTTCACGTTTCGTTTCCCAGTGGTTCGGGTAGTGAGTTCAAGTACGCATGTTTGAGACTGACATCATGAGTCCTATTTAAGGTGTATAATATTTTTGACATTTTTTCGTGATGTCTTTCTAGGTATTTTCTCTTGAAGGAGCAGCATTTTATGCTGAGATATTCTTTTCTTGTTTGGTCAGTGTAGAGATCCCATGTACCAAGAAATTCATTGTGGATATGTCCAATCAAAGTGTCAATTGTTGGTGATTGACGTATTTGCAGTTGTTGGTATTGATCAAGACTGATCCACCATTGTCTGAGTCGGCCATGGAATTTTGAGACTAGCTTGTCTATTATTGTGGGGAGCGTAGCTCCTGGGTTAAGCAGCTGTTCAGTGAGCTATGCATGCATCTCATAGATCTTGTCTTCCCACTTGAACGGGGATGTGTTGTCAAAGGAGAAACCTTGGTGTGATTCTGTATGATTTCTTGGATTCCAGTCAAGTGGAGGTTGGTGTCTTCCAGGTTCTCTTCTATCTTCAGACACATTTCCACCATCACTTTGCATGTCTTCTTCTTCGATTGTTGGTTCTGCCATTAGGAACTCTGGGATTAGGACTTCTTCATCAGAGGTATCTTGTGAGATTTCAGTCTTCTTCATCACATGTCGATGCTTGATCTCTTTTTCTTGTTTTGCTACTTTCTCAAGGAATATTGAGATTGTATTATTTGCATGTTCCACCATGAACTGTGCTTTACTCCTTTCTGGTAGATCTTGGATTTTTATGGTATTAGAGCCTCTCTATCCACCGGAAGGACTGGCTGTTTCTTTTTCTATAAGATGGTGTTTCTCTACAACATTGGTTGGCAAAAAGAAGGACGATCCAAAATGTCTTGGGTCTTGGGGAAATGAGAGTGGTTGTGTTTGGACCATATAAGGTGTAGGTGTATATTGGGTAAGGTGTGAATATATCAAATGGTAGTTGGGACTGTGCTTTGGGCTGGTTTTGTATGGAATGCAACTGGGCTTTAAGGGATTTTAGTCCTGACTCCTTTTGGTGAATAAGAGGAGAGGTTATAGAAATAGTAGTTGGCAGGTGGAGGAGTTCTTGATGAAGAGAAGATATCTTTTTGTTTATTTCTTTAACGTAGAGGTCCAAGATTGATATCTTTTGGTCGATTTGGCTCAGGAGATAATTTTGTGTCACGACATTTTCTGTTTACCAGTTTAGCGTTGCTTCGACTGCACTGGTTTGTTTTATTGATCCATTGGGATTTTTTGTATTTGGGCTTTTGATTTTCCAAGTATGCTTGAAGTTGCCTTGTTCGAAGTCATGTGGTGGACAAGTTGGTTCTTGAGAGGATGTAGAACCAAACATATAACACATTTGGACTTCTTCTTCTGAACTTTTTGGGGCTGGCTGGTCGTCTTGTTTTGGAGTTATTGGTGCTATTTGGTTTAAATACAGAACATAGTATTCAAAATTTATTCGGCTACGTTCTTCAAGCAGGCTAACTTGTGGATCTCCTGATTCGTACTGTTCTTTCAGCATTTATTGGAATGATCTTCTTCTCCTTCTTCTTCTTTGCTTTGGAGATTCTTCTTATGAGTCTTCCACTAAGTAGTTTGGACAGTCACATACATCAAAAACCTTGTGACCTGTTTTGTCTTTGAATGAATAGATAGGATCTCCAAGTGCATTGAAGGATTTAATTGGGACTCCAGGCAAGTTTGTATTTTGTATTCCAACTTGGGTATCTCCAGTTGGGTGATTGTGTTTATTTCGGTGCAGAAAGCTGTAGACCTTGATTTTTTACCAATTTGTTGCTTAAATTCGATCTCGGTGGCTCCATTTTTTCCTCTATGGATAGAGGAATCAACAGACTGTATTGGTGTGCTGTTTTCGTGGAGCTTCTCATAGTTTGTCCCATGATTCCGAGAGTAATTTGAGTAGCTCATCTCTTGGAATTCGCTTTGGGATGTGGATGCATGAGGGGGCTATGTTGTGATTCCAACTAGATGAGAAGTACATCTTATGTGTCTCTTGAAAGGCTTAGATCTATCACGTGATTCTGGACTTTGTATGCTACTTGATGGTGTAGCGTTGCTGCATACGTGTTTCCAATTTGTGGAGCGCCTGTTATTTGCAATTGTATTTGCATGTTTTGATAAATTTGGGGATCTATTAGTGCCACATTAAAATTTGGAAAGACTGTAATAAACACTGTTTCCGCATTTAATGTTGTTTGGAGGGTTGCAATGCACACATGCTAATACTCTTTGTATCTTGTATCGAAGAGGGCGACTCTTGCTCCTACATGTATGCTTTTCCTCCCATGAAGTGTTAATGCTAGGCGTATAGCTCCGTAGTGGAGATGTGTGTAGCCGTGTGATATGATAGTGGATAGCACAGCAGCTAGTGAACCAGAGAAGGAACCAGAGATAGTAGGGAGGATCACTCGTTCCAGAGCTAAGGAGCTGGCTAAGGAGGTTCATGCACTTATAGCAGAAGGACTGTGCAACTTACCAGCTATTCAAGTTTTCAACATCTTCAACCAGAAGACTCCACCCGGTAATGATGACTAAGTAACTTAGGTGAGGAGTCTGTACTCTTTTTCCCATGATTGAGTTTTGTCCCACTGGGTTTTCTCAACATGGTTTTTAATGAGGCAGATGAATCACTATGTCAAGTTACTTAGGAGTCATTGCCAATGGGTAATAAGTGTATGAGCTACTATGGTTTATACTTAGTAATTTTAGGCGCACCAATTAGGATTCTAAGGAATGGGACGCCTTGTTGTTTTTCTCTTTATTTTGGACGTCTTGTTGTTTTCTTTCTTAGACGCCTTGTTGTTTGGTTTAGGGTAGTATAAGTCTTGTATTACGCCTCCAGTTGTAAAGCAGCGAAGAACTAAGTGTTAAACAAACAGCCATTGCTGCATTTCTTCTCTCACCCTTTGATCTCTTGAATGTGTTCTTGTTGATCCGAGTTTCTATTCACCAAGTGTCCTTGAAACTCTACTATCTTTTACTCCCATCTTATCATTTAAATCGTTCCATTTAACCCTAATATCATTCCAATCTCACTCTACACTATCACTTTCACTATCACACGTTCATCTTCAGCCTATCTTCAGAGCAGTTCCAGGGAGATCGTGTCATGTGGTATCAGAGCCGCCTCTGAACCAAAGGCTGAGAAAACCCTAAACCCCTCTTTTTCCTTTTCTTTGTTAAATCGGATTTTCCTAAGAGTATTAGGTTTGCTTTCTTTTGTTGTTTCATAAAAGCTAGTGATTAGTTTCGAATTCCTAATAGCAATAGGTTGTGTGTTCGTTTCTCTATTAGTTTAGGATTGTATCTCTCTCTTTAATTAATCTTAAAAACTTGTTATTTTGAGAACTCTTTACTTTGAGTGTTGTTTTGATTGTCCCAGGTACCATGGAGCTTTCAGCAGAAGCCATGGAAGCTCTGAATCAAGCTATGGCGCAACAAATCAAAGAGGCTAATCAGTCAGTTGCTACTCAGTTGATGCAACAGATAGAACAGCTCAATGACAAGTTTGAGTCACGGTTCAAAGACTTCCTGAAAGAGAACAGTGCTGCAGAAAGTGACTCATCAGAACCGCCCAGCCCTAGTGAAGCAATCCGCCTTGCCAAAGGAAAGGCACACATGGGAGCTTCTTCTAAACATCCCAAAGCCAACACTACAAGAGCACCAGTTGGAAGGAGAGAAACCAGTGGAAACCGGCGCAGGAATGCTGAGGGAGCAGAGAGAGAGAGACACAGAACTACTAGAACATCTCCACACCTCCGAGCTGAGAATGTTGGTGGGCGTAGAGTTTATGTGGAGACAGAACCAGGATCTTCTGAAGGAGAAGAGAGATCAGATAATAGCTTCAATACTGTGAGGAGAGGCAGGAACAGAGGCAACAACCGAGAATATGATCCCTTGAAACAGCAGCTGAATCACCTTAAGCTTCAGTTTCCTTCCTTCCATGGTAATAATGATCCCGAAGTCTACTTAGATTGGGAAAGGAAGATGGAATCGAACTTCTTGGTTCAAGGTACCTATGAGCTCAACAAGGTGAAGATAGCTGTTTCAGAGTTCAATGGTTATGCACTCTTGTGGTGGGAGCAGTTGGGAGTTACTAGAGAGAGGCATCACGAGCTTCCTATTACCACCTGGGGTCAACTGACCACGCAGATGAGGAGGAAGTTTGTTCCTGCACACTATCAGAGAGAGATTCTCAACAAGCTTAGGCGCCTCATACAAGGAACTAAGTCTGTTAGAGATTACTACCAAGAGCTGGAAACCTTGATGATTAGAGCCGATTTGAGAGAAGGAGAAGACATGGTGATGTCTAGGTTCTTGGGAGGACTTAACAGAGAGATTCAAGACAAAGTTGAGCTACAGAACTATGAGGATGTGCAAGAAATGGTGCATAAGGCAGAATTGATTGAAGCACAGATTAAGAGGAGAATCAGCAGACCAACTTTCGCCTCTAATATACCAAAACCGAAAGAGTTCAACAAGTCAATCCCTACTCAGAACACAAAACCGGCTACAACAACAATCAAGGAGGAGATTAAAACCGAGTTTAAACCAAGAGGAACCTCTACTAGCAATGTCAGGTGCTTCAAGTGTCAAGGTATGGGACATTACTCCAGAGACTGTCCTAATAAGAAGATGTTTTTGCTGCAAGAGGGAGGAAACATCGTGCCTCAATACAGTTCAGAGAGTGAATCAGAGGCTAGTACAGAAGGAGAAGAAGAAGCAGCCGCAGTAGGAGAGATGCTAGTAGCATGCAGAGCTTTGAGTGTTCAGGTGCATCCAGATGATAGAGGTCAGAGAGAGAATCTCTTTCACACCAGATGTGTAGTTCAGGACAAGGTCTGCACGTTGATTATAGATGGGGGAAGTTGCACCAATGCCGCCAGTGAAGAGATGGTAAAGAAGCTTAACCTTAAAACCACTTCACATCCTAGACCTTACAAGCTGCAGTGGTTGGACAACAAAGGAGCTATTACCGTTTCTCAACAAGTGCTTGTCAAGCTAGCCATTGGGAAGTATGAAGATGAACTCCTCTGTGATGTGGTTCCTATGAGGTCTAGTCATATGTTATTAGGGAGGCCGTGGCAGTATGATAGGAGAGTTCTTCATGATGGCTACACCAACAAGCAGACCTTTGAATTCAAGGGGCGCAAGGTCACCCTTCTACCACTTTCCCCCAGCGAAATCTACCAAGATCAACTACACATGAACCGCAAAGACAAAGAGAAAGTCTCCAACAGTCTATACATCAATCACAGTGAGTTCAACAAGCTCTTTGATCCTGAGATGACCACCTTCATGTTTGTTTACAAAGAAACGCTGGCTAGTACTAAACCGTTAGAGAAGCTTTCCCATGAGGTGATAGAGATCATTGAGGAGTACAAGGATGTATTTCCAGAAGAGATACCCCCAGGCTTACCCCCAACTCGTGGAATTGAGCATCAAATTGATCTAGTGCCAGGGTCAGTACTACCAAATAAACCAGCTTACAGAACCAACCCTGTAGAGACTAAAGAGCTTCAGAAACAAGTAGAGGAGCTGATGAGTAAAGGATATATCAGAGAAAGCCTCAGTCCTTGTGCAGTACCAGTTCTGTTGGTTCCTAAGAAAGATGGAACATGGAGAATGTGTGTAGACTGCAGAGCAATCAACAACATCACAGTGAAGTATAGACATCCTATCCCAAGATTAGATGACATGTTAGATGAGTTATGTGGGTCAACAGTGTTCTCCAAAATCGATTTAAAGAGTGGTTATCATCAGATCAAAATGAAAGAGGGAGATGAGTGGAAAACTGCTTTCAAGACCAAGCAAGGGTTGTATGAGTGGTTAGTCATGCCGTTTGGTCTCACTAATGCTCCCAGTACCTTCATGCGCCTAATGAATCATGCCTTAAGATCATTCATTGGAGTTTTTGTAGTGGTCTACTTTGATGACATACTCATCTACAGTAAAGGTTTGGAGGAACATCTAGGGCACATCCGCCAAGTTCTGGAAGTTCTTCGTTCTCAATCCCTATTTGCTAACTTCTCTAAGTGTTCATTCTGTACTACTGAAGTTGTTTTTCTAGGCTTTGTTGTTAGTGCAGAAGGAGTGAGAGTTGACGAAGAGAAGATCAAAGCAATCAAAGAATGGCCTACGCCTAAGAGTGTTGGGGAAGTGAGGAGCTTTCATGGGTTAGCAGGATTCTACAGAAGATTTGTTCCAAGCTTTAGCACCCTTGCTGCGCCATTAACCGAAGTCATCAAGAAGGAAGTTGGTTTTAGATGGGAAGAAGCACAAGAGCAGGCTTTCACAGCCCTTAAAGAGAAGCTTATCAATGCCCCTCTTTTAGTTCTTCCTGATTTCCTTAAAACCTTTGAAATTGAATGTGATGCTTCAGGAGTTGGAATTGGTGCTGTATTGATGCAGGATAGGAAACCAGTGGCATACTTCAGTGAGAAACTAGGAGGATCAACCGCCAACTATCCCACCTATGACAAGGAACTCTATGCATTAGTCCGAGCTCTTCAAACGTGGCAGCACTACTTGTGGCCCAAGGAGTTTGTCATTCATACAGATCATGAGTCTCTAAAGCACCTTAAAGGACAGCAGAAGCTCAATAAAAGACACGCCAGATGGATGGAGTTTATTGAGACTTTTCCCTACATCATTAAGTACAAGAAAGGTAAAGATAATGTAGTTGCAGATGCATTATCAAGGAGGTACACACTTGTCTCTACTTTAACTTCTAAGGTTAATGGATTCGAACATATAGTAGATCTTTATGAGACTGACATTGATTTTGCTGAGAGCTATGGCAAGTGCTATAAGTTTGCTTTTGAAAAGTATCATAGACAGGATGGATATCTGTTCTATAACAATCGTTTGTGCATACCAAGAGGATCTGTCAGAGAGTTATTGGTCAGAGAAGCTCATGGAGGTGGATTAGCTGGACATTTTGGAGTCACTAAGACTTTACTTGGACTGCAAGATCACTTTTATTGGCCATATATGAAGACAGACGTTGAGAGGATTTGTTCTAGGTGTGCGGTTTGTAAAATGGCAAAGAGTAAGGTGCAACCTCACGGTTTGTATACTCCTCTGCCTATTCCCTCTCAACCGTGGACTCATATTTCTATGGACTTTGTGCTTGGCTTACCTCGAACCAGAAATGGTAGAGATTCGATTTTTGTAGTTGTTGACAGGTTCAGTAAGATGGCACACTTCATTGCTAGTCATAAGACAGATGATGCTGTCTGTGTAGCTAACTTGTTTTTCAGGGAAGTGGTTCGTTTACATGGCATGCCTCAAGTGATAGTTTCAGACAGGGATACCAAGTTTCTAGGGCATTTCTGGAGAACATTATGGGCTAAGCTGGGAACCAAGCTTCAATTCTCCACTACTTGTCACCCTCAAACTGATGGACAAACCGAGGTGGTGAACAGAACATTGTCAACACTTCTTAGAACGTTGGTCAAGAGTAACATCAAGTCATGGGAGGAGTGTCTACCACACGTGGAGTTTGCTTACAATCACGCTAAGCATTCTGCTACTCTCTTTTCTCCTTTTGAAATTGTTTATGGCTTTAACCCACAATCACCTCTAGATTTGATCCCTTTGCCTCTAAGTGTGAAATGTAGTTTAGATGGTAAAGAAAAGGCAGAACAGGTGAGGAAGATACACGCCAAGGCCAAGGAGAATATAGAGAAGAAAACAAAGCAGTATGAGAAGCATGCAAACAAGGGTCGAAAGGAGTTAATCTTTGAGGAAGGAGACTTGGTGTGGATTCATTTGAGGAAAGATCGATTTCCAGAAGAGAGGAAGAGCAAGCTTATGCCAAGGATGGATGGACCATTTGAAGTCATCAAAAGGATCAACAACAATGCCTACCAGATTGATCTTCAAGGTAAGTATAATATATCTCCATCATTCAATGTTTCTGACTTACTTCCTTATGTTGCAGATACAGATTTGAGGACAAATCCTTTTCAAGAGGGAGAGGATGATATGATAGTGGATAGCACAGCAGCTAGTGAACCAGAGAAGGAACCAGAGATAGTAGGGAGGATCACTCGTTCCAGAGCTAAGGAGCTGGCTAAGGAGGTTCATGCACTTATAGCAGAAGGACTGTGCAACTTACCAGCTATTCAAGTTTTCAACATCTTCAACCAGAAGACTCCACCCGGTAATGATGACTAAGTAACTTAGGTGAGGAGTCTGTACTCTTTTTCCCATGATTGAGTTTTGTCCCACTGGGTTTTCTCAACATGGTTTTTAATGAGGCAGATGAATCACTATGTCAAGTTACTTAGGAGTCATTGCCAATGGGTAATAAGTGTATGAGCTACTATGGTTTATACTTAGTAATTTTAGGCGCACCAATTAGGATTCTAAGGAATGGGACGCCTTGTTGTTTTTCTCTTTATTTTGGACGTCTTGTTGTTTTCTTTCTTAGACGCCTTGTTGTTTGGTTTAGGGTAGTATAAGTCTTGTATTACGCCTCCAGTTGTAAAGCAGCGAAGAACTAAGTGTTAAACAAACAGCCATTGCTGCATTTCTTCTCTCACCCTTTGATCTCTTGAATGTGTTCTTGTTGATCCGAGTTTCTATTCACCAAGTGTCCTTGAAACTCTACTATCTTTTACTCCCATCTTATCATTTAAATCGTTCCATTTAACCCTAATATCATTCCAATCTCACTCTACACTATCACTTTCACTATCACACGTTCATCTTCAGCCTATCTTCAGAGCAGTTCCAGGGAGATCGTGTCACCGTGAGTTCTCCATTGGTGGATCATCCCTTCATTGAAGCGAAGAGGAATTATCTGTTCCGCTTCGGTTGCAGGTACCAAATATTGTTCTAGTTGCGAGGCTAGAATGAGTTCTTTTGCTGCATGTTTGCTTGGACCAAACACATGTTTTATAACTTTGGGGAGTGTAGAATTTGGTTTGGTTAATGCTTTAAGATTTATTAAAGATAATTGGGTGATAGAGACTTTACTATCATCACTCACATACTCTACTTCATAAAGAAAATTTATTTGGCTAGAATTTGATTTTCTAAAAGAGGATCGATTTGGAAGGATGTATGTACTTTCCATAATGTGTATAACAAAGTCAGAAACCACAACAGAATGTTATAATTCTTATTTTTCCATTGAAAAAATAAACTAAGGGTTATCTTATCATTATAGTGCTAAGAATATAATGAAAGCTTTCATAAGGTACTTTGCTCTATAACTGAGGCAATATTATCATTTTATGGAGCCTCAAGGTACCTTGAGCATTATATTCTTATGAAATCTCTCTACTATATTATTCTTTTTCTACCTTAGCAGGATTTCTGGTGTGGAGGATTCACTAAGTGGTAACCACAGAGCATAATTTCCGTACTAGCTCATGATAACTCATTAGCTTAATTTTTTTCTGGAAAGAGAAGAGTTTAAGACTTAGACTGACATGGCTATGATACTAAATTTACAAACATATAGTAGGTACAACCATTTAGGGGGTTTGGAAGATCTTTTAAGTGTTTAAGGGAAGAGGAAAAAATATAAACTGAAATATAGAAAAGATAAAATGTTTAAGAGATTGTAAGAACATTCAAGAGAATACTTTTTATTTATTGTTCTCAAACTTAACTTGGATTCTAACTCTCACCAAGCCTTGATATTTATAGTACAATGTCTGAAGAATATTACATAACATATTCCTTTAATTTATCCAACATACATCATAAAATCTATATTGATCTTATTTACTCCACAAATTTATTTAACTCTACACATTTCACAAACTTCCATAAACTTATTGAACATATTTTACACATGAATATATTCTTCACTCTTGATAATTATACTTATTTTATTATATTATATTATACTCTTCAGACATATACTATTCAGATAAAAAAAAGGAATCCACGAGCTTTGGCCATGCATCCACAAAATGAAATCCACCATAGTAATATCCATGCTTACTTTGTCTACTCGAGTTAAAGTTGACTCCTCGTTACACTTACTTAACTAAGTAACAATATGAATTTTTCCTCATATAACCATCTATATAACTGTATAACTGTATGTCCATGTGGTTAGCTTTTGTATCCCGTTACACTTGTTATTTCCTCTACAAATCAAGCATCAACAATCCAGATATACCTGTCCAGTCCTTCCTCACCTCTCTGGCTGCTAAGCACAAACACTCTTTTTAATCTGTACTAATAGTTTTGATAAAAATATTTTTTATTTATAATAAATAATTGGTTGGCATATTGAATAATATATTTGTAAAAGGTTTTAGTTTGTGAAGAAATATTTTAAAACATTTGAGAAATTGTATATAGTAAAAAATAAAATATACACAAAACTCAAAATATTCTTCTTTATTTTTTGCTTTCTTTGTCTTCTATTTCTATTTGTTATTCATATTATTTTTCATCTTATTATAGTTGTTGATTTCATTCCGTCATCTTTCATCCCGTTTATACTTCATAATTTTTGCTATATAATTGAAATACAATCAAATATAATATAAACTTTTGTTTTTGGTTTGCAGTGAGACAAGATAAGATGACATAAAAGTTAAGAAATTCTTCTTCCAAAAAGCTGATTTTGCAAATTTCACACACAAAATTTGGACTTGTAAATATTTTGCCAAAAACTTCCTTAAAATTAAGATTTTAAAAATTTCTGTCAAAAATCCGATTCCGCAAATTTTCTGCTAAAAACATGAATCAGTCACTTTCTCACCAATACGTCAAAAATAAGATTTTAAAAATACTTTGTCTAAATTTCAATTTGTGAATTTCCCATCAAAAAGTGAATCTATACAAAATATGTTGCCAAAACATTTACACTGAAAATGAGATTCCAAAAACTATCAGTCAAAATTTGATTTTATGAATTTTCATCCAAGTAAGTGAAACCGTAAATCTTCCGCTAAAAAACTTACTTAAAAATATAATTTCAAAATATTTCCGTGAAAACCTAATTCCAGAAACTTTTTAACACGAATTTATAACTTTCTCACCAATAAATTTATTTTAGAATATTTTCATTCGATTTTGTGAAATTTTCACCAAAAATAGTGAATCTACAAATTTTTTGTCAAAAATCTGATGTCAAAAACTTCTCACCAAAACAGGTTGCTACAAATTTTCTGCTAACTACTTGAAATTCATAAATTTTCCGACAAAAGTTTTGTGTCGAAAATGGGATTTTAAATCTGTTTAACAAAAAAACTCAATTTCTAAATTTTTCACTAAAAACTTAAGTACTTAAATTTTGTATCAAAATATTAACATCAAATTTTATTTATAAATTAAATAATATTATGTCACAAAGCAAATTTACTGAAAATTGACATATCACAATTACATCATTATTACATGTCATCGTTTCCATGTCATATTTTAATTGTTCAAACTAAACATACTAACCAATAAAATTGAAACAAGTCATAACATTTTTCATTAAACTATATTCTAAATTAATATATAGAATATATCATCTTTATTCTAACTAAAAATAAATTATGCAATCATATAATTTTCTTATTCTAATTGAAAAACACAAAAGACTTTTGTTTTAAAACTCTTATTTTAATTTTCAATTTTTTTAAGTTTTCTATTTTTAATTAATTATCTTTTAGTATTAGTCATCAATAATACAATTTTATTGATCTATTTGAAAAATATAAAATACGCATTTTAAAATTAATTTCTAAGTTTATGTTAATATTATGTTAAAATCTAACTGGTCCATTTTTTTACACGTGTCAAAATCTGAATCAAGATGTTTGACATCTTATTTTACTGATATTTTATTAATTTATAGAGTTATTAATTTATCGATTTTAGATAAAATAATTTTTTATTAATAATTAACTAAAAATAATATTTTCTTTAAAATTTATAATATTTTCCAAAATTGTTATATTAAAATTGGAGATAAATGATAAGAATTCTTCAATTTTAATATAAAACAACAATATACTAATACTTTAATAGATTATCATAATTATATATTTATATAAAATTAATTTATATGATATATATTAGTTTATGATTCTAATGGGACTATATTTTACATAGGTATTCAAAAAAATTATTATCTTATTAATTTATCGATTTGTATTAAATTTTAAACTGGCCCAATTCGGGACTGAGCAAAATTATTAATTTATCGAATTTATTAATTTATCAAATATTAATTTATAGAGTTTCTATATAAAGTTGCATGAGTTGCGTCAAAGTTAGTAAAATGATCATGACATCTTATTAAAATGATCGTGACTTGTGGCAATTTAATCGACTAGTTTTTGACATGTTTTGCAATTCAATTAAATATAGAACTTATATTTAGAAAATATAACTGTTATTTAAAAATAAATATATAAATGTATCTAACAAGGACAAAGGAAAATATTAAAATGGAAAAATAAATATTTATATGTTTCAATTAAGAAAAAATATATATATATATATATATTTTTTTTTTAAAGTAAACTATAGTCTCCCACTGGTCCAACTTTAGTTAGGGCTTTTGTTTGAGATGAGCTCCGTACCCTTTTTAAAAGCCCGACATCAATTGAGATCGGCCAATTTTGGAAACCCTAAAAAATATTTAGGTCGGCCGCATAAATGGAAATCCTCCATTTATCGGACTAAATCCGGAAAAGTCGGAAGATTGGCTCTATCAGCAATAAAGTTTTCATATTTCAGATAGACAAAGTTATCTCCAGAAGACCGCTTGATCCGGTATAAATATAGAAGCTATTAGCTTCTCAAAGCATCTGAAAACCCTCTCTCGAGACCTAGGATAAACTAGCAATCTTGTTGTTCTTAGTCCTCGATTTACTTCTATAAACACTTTAGATCGGCGTTCTTATTCCGACGGCCTAAACCACCGTGTAACTTCTTGAGCTCCGGCCTAAATCTAATAAAGATCTCTCTTTAAACCTACTAACTCTTGTTCAGTCTTTAGATCAAATTTGAGTTATCACAGTTGGTACCGTCAGTGAGGAGAAAGAGACTAGATCTTTAAAAAGCAGAGCTCGAAGATGGTTGAAACACCCACCAATCCCGATACCACCGCTCCCGCTAGAGGAACCACCGACCTTCCCGGAGACAATACCCAGGGTCGCCTCTACATTCGTCATTGGCATTGGAAACGATTATGATCCACGAATAGTCCATCACGAGAAGCCAAAAAGCGATCTCGTTACTCAGGTCAACATCGACAATGCTCATCCTGAGCGTTGTGTCGGCATCGACACAAAGCTTCTGCCAAGTATGCATGACGAGCTGATCGCTTTTATTGGGAAGAATCGGTACGTTCGCATGGTCAATGGCCGACATGAAAGGCATCAGCCCTCAAATCACCGATCACGAACTACACGTCGATCCCACCTTTAAGTCGATCAAACAGAAGCGACGAAAGCTGGGGCTTGAGCGAGCACAGCCGTACATGATGAGGTGGACAAACTGCTGAAGGCCGGATCAATCGCTGAGGTGAAGTATCCAGAATGGCTAGCCAATGCAGTAGTAGTCAAGAAAAAGAACGGAAAATAGCGGGTCTGTGTGGACTTCACAGATCTCAAAAAGGCCGGTCCCAAAGATAGCTTCCCCCTTCCTCGTATCGACCAGCTAGTCGAAGCAACTGCAGGCAACAAACTTCTCTCTTTCAAGCAGAACTTTCATAACTAGGCAGCTCGATACTATAACAAGAAGGTACAGAATAGACACTTCGACAAAGGTGATCTTGTCCTTCGAAAAGTCTACGATAATACCAAGGAAGACAATGCAGGCAAAATCGGAGCTAACTGTGAGGGCCGAGCATCATCACCAACATAGTCAACCCTGGTGTTTATCGACTCGAAGCAATGGACGTCGAACTAATTCCTCGAGCCTGGAACTCTTTGAACCTTAAACAGTACTACAACTAGATTGGCATTCTCTTCAATTATAAAATTAAAAAAAGGGAATAATACTTATGCACTACAGAGCGGTTTGATCCCCGAAAGGGGTACGTAGGCAGCCTATCTTCGGATGGTGCAACTGCTCCCCTTCCTAAACCGGGAGGAGGACTTCAGGTACTTTTACCCTTTTGAAATTTTTTGGCTTGTAAGTCTTTACTTTCTACCGATTATTCAATGAAAAATCAAAATTTATTATCTCTTTTGTCATCAATTTCACATCGTCATCCTGGCCAGATGCTCGATTCGCCAAAAGCTAAAGTCTGATCCACTTTAGCTCGGTAACTTTAGCGCCAAGTCTTTCTTGCATAATACAGTTTAACCTGTTATTAAGCCGACCTGTTTCGCACAGTCCGAGTCATGCGTGATTGTAAGCTCGGATACTTCTAAGTAGTACCGATGTAATGATGCCGACCTGAATCGCACATCGAGTATTCACACTTAGAAGATAAGTGGTACAAACAACTTAAGCCGGACCTCTCGCACATTTGTATTCACACTTGTCTAAAAGCCAGAACCCGCTCGGCATTTCTTAAGTCATGCAAAATTATTAATCTAACGTGATCGCATCTTGCATTCGACTTAGGAAAATTTCTAAGTATTGAATACGAGCCGATCTCACTCGCGTATTCTACATATACTTAGAAATTAATCGTATAAACAAATTAAAGCCGATATCGCATCACAGTTTATGTTCAAAATTTCAGAAAATACATCATAACACGAGACAAAATTCAAGGTACAAAAAAAACACTTAATACAAAAAGAGAGGGATTCATCCCTTTGAACCGTCAATCTAAGCCTCTTAGCCCTTCTCCTACCAAATCTCCCCTTCTTCTTCAAGGTCGGCATCCTGCTCCTTAGTCTGGTCGGCGTCTTGACCTTTCTCTTGGACCACCTCTTGCCCTTTCTCCAGGTTGGCCTTTTCAGAAGACTTGGCCATTTCAGATTCTTTCTGCCCAGGCTCGCTCACCACGAGTTCTAGACATTTCGCATAAGACGGGACACCACTTGTAACTTCCAAGAAGAACTCTGGCGAAGGTATTTCGAGCTCGTCGGCCGAGAATCTGACTTCCTCAAAAGCCTCCTGCTCAGCCTTACTCTCGGCGATCTTCTTCACTATATTTTCGTCAATAAGGGTCGGGAAGTCGTAGCCCTGCTTTCGGACGATGGTAAGATCCCTCTGCGCGCCAATCCATTGAGCCACGGTCAAAATTAACTCCTCGGCTTTCTCTTTCCGGGCAAGAGATTCTTTAACCTTTCCAACTAAACCGGCATAATGGCCGTTCACCTTAGCTGCCACACACTTGGCCATCTCTTGGCCAAAAGCTATCTTTTCTTTTTCAGCCGTATTCAGCTCGGCCTCGAGTTTTTTCTTGGCGGCAGCTCTTTCCTTTGTGATCTGCTTCACAGCTCGGCCAAGAAGTTTGTTCCTCTCAGCATTATCAGCACGGGCCTTCGCGAGGTCCTCTGAGGATGCCTGCATGCGGCTTCCAGCTCGGCACTTCTTTTCCTTTCAGCTTCAAGAGCATCTTTGACGGCCTCTCTCTCAGCCTGATCGGCCAAACACTTCTTAGCGTCGTGATCATACTCGCACATCACGGTCAGTGCGGTGCTAAGGGCCTGCACGGAAACGAGGTTCATCTTCAAGCCAGAAAATTGGTATACCAAGGACTGAAGAAAGGAAGTGCTCGAGATATTTATTTACCTTGGCCTGATCGGTTGCGAAGCACGCAATCGTTTCGCTGCGAATTAAGCCGCGGGAATCCGTGGGAGGAAGAGCTGGGTGATCCATCAGTCGGAAGAAATAGTCGAGGCAGGACATTGAGTCATTCACCATCGGTCCATTCTGTGATACTCGTATGAGAACCCGAACGGGTGAAGCAACTTCTCGACGCAAGACCTCTTTGATCCTCGCGATTCCTCCGACAGCTCTTCCGTGCCCCTTTTATTCAGGTTAGCGGTGTCGTCTTCCCGGGCGTTGCCGTTTTCCTCGACCCCTCTGTCCTGCGCATCCTCTCTGTTGTGCTCCTCCAGTTCGGCCTTCTTCCGAGCTTTTTCCACTTCTTTGGCAGCTTTCTTCTCAGCTGCTTTTCTAGCCTTCTTATCAGCTTCTTTCTTGGCCTTAGCTGAATCCTTTTCCGCTAAGTCTTTCGAGACCTCGGACACTTCATGTCCTTCTGATGACCCTATCGGTATGAGATTGTCAGACTCCCGAACGCATGGAGATCCAAAGGCAGACTCCAGGTCGGCTGACAAATCTTTGAATGAGCGAGATTTCATTTTCTCAGGTCAGCGTGAATATCGTCCAAGGGCAGCTGAAAAACAAAAGAGGAACATTACCCGACCATATACTTCAACAATCAGCTCGGTAAATGTACCAAACTAATCTCTTATTCTTGCGATTCTCTCTTCGGTGATCTCTGGCCACGTGATTCCACTGATTGTCGCAAATCATTCTGAGATCTCGTATATATCGAGAAGGTCGCCTACAATGGGGAGATGCCTGTTACCTATAAAGATAAAAGACATGTCGATCAGCAACATGAATTTCAAACTTACATCAGATTTCATATCAGTCAAATCTCTACCCATAACCTCCATCCATTTCGTTCGAATCAGGATGTCCTGATCGGCGATGGAGAATTCGTTTACCAGAACGAAGAAATATCGATCTTGCCACCCGTGACGATGTTGAATCTCGTCTTCATACTCGTGTAATACAAACCCCGGTTCCTCAGTTTTGCCTTTGTTCGTCATTGCATCGAACGCAGCTCGGCTCAGTGGGATGTCATGCTCGATTGACATCACCAGCATCCTGACGATCAGGCGTATCATGGCATGAGTGAATTGACAGATCGACATCTCTTTGCGATCGGCAAACTCTAGCAGCAACCTTGAAAGTGGGAACCAAAGATGAAAGTCTTTAAAGAAACATTCGTAGAGACAAAGCCATCCATTTGGAGCATCACATGGTTGTTCCGACGGACTAGGAACCATAAACACCACCTCCGGGCTGATGTCACATTCTTATTTCAGCGCAACCAACGATGCCATGGTCGATTTCGTCGGCATAACTCCGAGGGCGTTGTCGCAGATCCGTTTCGCCACCTTCTCACCTTTTCTTCTTTTCACTTTCTTTGGTGGTGGGTTCATGTCTATAATGCCGAACTGGTTGACTTCGTCTTCAACGATGACTGCATTCAGCTCGTCTGAGATATCCATCTCGTTCAATCTTCCTCGCTTGTCAGATTTATCACGTAACTCAGGAATCTGAAATTCTACCCTTGATGATGTCTCTCCAGATCTAAGAACAGCCCCGACCTGATCGGCGTGAAAATTATCAGCCGCTGCTTGCTTATTCTTCTCTCTGACCTGTTCTTGGAAGGCTCGATCTAACACGAATAGGTCGCTTGCATCTGAGGACCGATCTGAAGACGGCTGATTAACGGCGATCCCTTTTTCTTTAGATCGGCCTCTGGCCATCTCGTCATCTCGAGACATCTCTAATCCCCCAAAGGAATGCCGATCTCATTAGCCTTTTTCTGGTCTGACCCGTTTTTCCTTGAATCAGGTCGGTTCTCCCCAATCTTCAAACTCTTGCTCATGCTTGATCGAACTTTTACGGCGGCTTCAATGCAGATCGGAGAAATCTGACGGCAGAGATTGAACGAAACGCGGCAGAGGGATTATCAGAAAATAAAAATTAAAGAACAAAGAGAAGAGAGGAAGAGAGCAAATCTTTTGACAGCGTTTTCGCTAAGTGCAGAAATGAGGAAAATGGGTTGAGCACCTCCTATTTACACTGAAATGGGGACGGTTATCGAAAATCATCATAACTTAGGCGACTGTTCGCATTTCCTCTCATTTTATTTAATTGGCCTCTTCGCTTCCTTACCCTAACATTTGACACATGTCAAACCTAGTTCTGCATGCGCAGACCTAGTATACGAAGGCGGAAACTTTTCGCGTCCAATTATCAATCTGATCATTGTCTCATTACCGATCTGAAGCTCAAGGTAAAATTGTGTTTTAAATTCTAACTTATGCTGTGGCCGGTCTCATTTCATGTCGTAGCCTTGAAGACTTCGCCAGTAGACTTCGTTTGTAGACTTCAAAAAAATGTCTACATAAACGAAATTTTTTTCTACATATATAAGGAGAGTTTAACCTAATTGTCTTAAAAATAAAGTCTCTCTCTATCTTAAAAAATGCCTCTCTCCTCTCCCTCCTCCCTGGCCATAAATTTCTTCTCCTTCCTCTCTTACCCTCATTCTCCTCTTCATCCTCTCTATCTCGAATTCAACCTCCTCTCACTTGCTGGTTATGGTAGTGGTAAGCAAATCTGACCTTTTGTGTTCCTCTTTTTGTTTGCTTTGTGTTCATATTTCAAATCTGAGCTTATTGTTGTAGATTTGAACTTATTTTTGTAGATCTGAGTTTATTTTTGCAGATCTGAGTTTATTGTTGTATAAATATTGTATATTTTGTTGCAGATCTGAATTTTTTTGCATTTAAATTTTTTTGTTATTGTTGCAGAGCTGAATTTTGTTGATTTTTTTGCAGATCTGAATTTTATAAATATAGTAAATTTGTTGCAAATCTAAATTTCAACACTTCTCTTTTCTTATTGTTGCAAATTTGACCTTATTTATATTTCTGGTTTTGTTCTACAGATCTCAACAAAGCTCTTGCTTGTCTCTGCCGTATTTAAGTGATTTGAAGGTTCAAAACGTTAATTATACGATGCCATTGATCAGAATTAGACTTCAGCCGCAGACTTCAGTCGTAGACTTCTCGAGCAGACTTCTTGAACAGACTTTTCTAGCAGACTTCTTGAGCAGACTTCTCGAGCAGACTTCAGTTGCAGACTTCTTAAGCAAACTTCTTGAGCAGACTTCTCGAGCAGACTTCTTGAGCAGACTTCTCGAGCAGACTTTAGTTGCAGACTTCTTGAGTAGACTTCTCGAGTAGACTTCAGTTGCAGACTTCTCGAGCAGACTTCAGTTGTAGACATATTTTTCAGACATTTTAGTTTAGTAGTGATTTCCTATGCCAATTTTAAGATTTATAATCAGTGACCCTTAAATGTTTGTTTGTTTAGAAGGTTATTTTATAAGTAATGTTGGATTGCATTGAATGTTTTGTATCATATTCCTAAATTATGTGTGTTTATGTATTCTACAAAATAGACTTCACTGTCAGACTTTGTATTCAGACTTCTCAATTAGATTTCTCTATTAGGCTTCACAAGTATAATTATATTGCATAATATAAGGTTTGTCTCAATAGACTTATATTACATAATAGACTTCTTACAAAGACTTCTGTAGTAGACTTCTTACTTAGACATCTTCCTTGGCATCTTACTCGGTAATCACCATATTTCTTCCTTGGCATCTTACTTAGTCATCAACATCTTTGAACCCCTAATAACACAAGAAAATTAATTAAATTTTAACTATACGAAAAACATGTAAAACTCATACATAAGCAAGATTAACAAATAACACAAACTCAAGAGTCAAAGAAGTTTTATTTGACACAAATTACAGATAAATAAGTTTAATTACAAAAATTTCAATAAGTAGACTTCTCTGAAAGTCGGATGAAGTCTACTTAGTAAACTTCTCGAGTAGACTTCCTGGAGAAGTCTATGATCAATAAGCTAAGTATCTTATAAAACATAAAAACTGATTCGACCATAATTATAAAATATAAACATGTAAAACTTATACGAACACTTACTAACATAAGCTTAGGATCACAAAAATCTTAATAATTTGTTATATATTGTATAAAAATGCATTTTGGAAAAAAACAAGAAAAATAGACTTCTCCAAGAAAAGTAGACTTCTCACAAGTTAGATTTACAATTGACAAAAAATTAGTAGACTCCTCCAAGAAAAGTAGACTTCTCAGAGAAGTCTACTCTTGAAAGTAGACTTCTCACAGGTCATTTTTTCAATTGACCAAACTTTGACTTTTTGGTCAATTGCAAAAATGACCTGTGAGAAGTCTACTCCAAAAAGTCAATGGTTGGTCAATTGTAAAAATGACCTGCTTCTAAAAAAGTCTACTCGAAAAGTCTGCGCCATTTTTTTGTTATCAAAGGAAATGGAGCAGACTTCATTCGGACAAAAAGAAGTCTATTTTTTTCATGCGGTCAATTGTAAAACTAACCTGAGCGTTGACTAGTAGACTTCACAGTGGTGAAGAGAAGTCTACTTTCGCAGCCCAGATATGAAAACCATTAAAATTAATTGAAAAGTTGACTTACCGCTTATCTTTAGCTTCTTTTTTAGCCGATTACAGCCACCATGAAAGAAATCCAAACGCAATAAACGACAAACTCGCCGGAAATAGAAATATCTATGAACTTTCACTTTTTAATAGTCAAATTATCGAGTTTTTAGGAAGAAAATACAGAGAAAATGGAAGAATAAAAGCTTAAGAGGAAGATAATGAGCTATCCAAGCTCAATGATGGATTTTGTTTGGTGCAATTAAAGCTCAAAATTTGTTGAAAATGGTGGTTGGTGAATTGATAGTGATGGCATTTTTGTAAATAAGTAAAGAAGATGATGATTAGTTGGTCATTTAGATTTTCGAAAATTAAAAAAAAATTAATTTAAAGTAATGGTAATTTCATGAATAACTGAAACTATGAAGAATTTATTTAGGAGAAAGTGGCAAATTTTGAAATAGACAATTTTGGAGGTTAGATTTGCAATTGAAACCAAAGTTTAGGTCATATCTACAACTATCCTCCCTTAAAATCTATGAGACCAGTGCGATTAACATGCAGAGATTGGAACACCTTACCGAAAAGTCAGATCTTTACGATGAACATTGGTAAAGCATCAACCCCGATAAAGGAAGGGGGGTCTCGGATGGTCATGGAGATGGATTACAATCTTTATTTTACGAGCCTCTTCGTTAAAGACGACGTTGATCCATCTATAGAGCCTAGAGGTAAACTTAATTGCCTTAACGAACAAGTCAAGATATCTAAAGTGTTTCATTGCGAGGGTTTATTGTTATGCATCTTGGAAGACTATGATAAGGTTGTGGTTTGGAATCCTTATCTGGGACAAACACGGTGGATCAAACTCTGATATTCTCTCCGCGGAGTATTAGTGTACGACATGTTGAGTTATGCTCCCGGATACGAGAATAAGAAATCTTGTCGTAACTTCAAGTTCTTGAAGTTTTTTTATGGTTGCTTATATGAAAGCGATAACGAACTTGCTTGGTATGAAATATACGATTTTGACTGGTTTATGGACGACTCTTGATGTCACTCTATACTGGCGTATAGCGTGTCAAGATGGCGTTTCTCTCAAGAAAATACTTACTGGTGTGCTACATAAAGGAGCTCGTGTGACTGGCAATGGGCCGACCACATAATCTGTTTCAATTATACAAGAGAGAGATTTGGGCCGTGTTGAACCAGAAAATCACCACTAAGGATTTGATTAACAGTTGTGGGTTTTAGAGAATAAGATCTTTTATTAATAGCTTTAAGACGAAGAAATTACAAGAGATGGCTTAACCGAGAGGTTATGCCGAAGTGAAAATAAAGTGTTTGCGATGTAAATTAGAAAGCGTTAGGGTTCTTGGTTTTAGCTCTGCTGCTCTCTAGATTGTATGAGTTGTTCTCTTCAGCTTCGGGGTCTTCTTATTTATAGGAATAGGAGGTCGGTTGCTCCGAACTCCTTTTCCTTTTCCCTTTGGTAAATATTTTCATATTTGCGATATGGAAATATTCCCTATTCTCCGAAGAATATGGAAATTCTCCTTTATCCTTTGAGTTAATCCGATGCTTTCGAACTTCCAAGATTTTCTTTTAGCAGTTTTCCTTTTATCCAAGCTAGGTCGGTGCAGCCTTCTTGGTCTTGATGGGCTTAGGTTATTGCTAGAGAAAGCCTTTTAGGAAATATGCTCATTTCCCCTCTAACAGTAACCCCCCCCCCCCCCCCCCCCCCCCCCCAAGTTCGGCGAGACTGATTGCAAATCAGGTCGGCGGACTTCATGAAGTTAAATGGGTTTGATCTCGCAATAACCATTAGTTCGTCAAGAGCGCTTCTTCGCGATGGCCAGCCCGACCCGATTTTAAGTGGATTTGTCACGTGGCGATTCCCTTAAATAAATTATTAAATATTTCAACCCATTAGGGTTTTGCTTCAAGCGGGAAAGGTGAAAAGTTTGCCAGACGGCGAGATTGTAGAAATCTTGACACGCGTCCTTTTAAAAACTGTTGATATTTCTTTCGATTTCATTTTACTGAATATTTATCTCTTCGTATTCTTGCTCCAGAATTTTCACTCTCTTTGAATTTTCTGCGAAAATTATTTCGTTGCTGCAAAAATTCATACTTTCTTGCCGATCTTCGTTCTTCTTCTTCTATGTTCCCAGAAATTTCTCTTTTGAAAAATGTCGATTTCATCGCATAGTTCTTCTTTCGACGACGATGAGATTTCTCTCGCCGCACGGCGAGCCTGGGTTAGTCCCGCTCCCTCTTCTTCAAATTTTGGGGGGTCTTCAGGCTATCGAGATGAGATCTCGTCGAACAACCCTGCCATAGATTCCGAGATGGAATCGGAGAGCTCCGAGTTAGTGAGTTGGATCGAGGGTCTTCCGCGGAAGATTGCGATGTCGAAGCACAAGACCTGCATCAAGGACGGGAGGACCGTGGAAAGACTCCAGGAGCTTCGGTCGAAGTGCTGTTTTCCTGAGGGAGTTGAGCTTTTGCTTCCTCAAGTTCACGAGAGAGTAACGACGCCACCGGAGGGTTACTTCTGCATTTACGAATGCCACTTCGCAGATTTTGGCCTCCAATTTCTAATTTCATCACTTCTCCGTTACTGCGAACGGAGGAAGATGCCAGTGGCGCAGCTCTCTCATGTCGTAATTCGTCATTTCGTCAGTTTGACGGTGGTGGCCCGTATGGCGAAGGTGCCTTTCAACTGGGATATCTTTGAAAGGATACTTATTTGAAGAGTGGAAGGTTAAATCGCGGGGGGTGGCGCCACTTTTATACCACGCTGAAGCAGGGGATTGTTGGCGGGGATCTGACAAGCAAGTTTCACGAGTGCGACCGCTTCTTTTTCTATGTGAAGATAAATGAAACATCCACCGGTAGCTCCGAGCTTGACTTATTCAGGACTTGGAGGTTGAAACCTTCTAAACCGAACTGAACTTCTGCTTCCTCTTCTTTTTTATATATTGTTTTTAGCCAATTTTGAGATGCTTGACGTGTTTGTTCTTTCCTTTGCTGTGACAATGTCGATCAGCATTGGGAAGGATCTGTTTGGCTTTGATGTTGACATCATGAAGCTGTGCAACTTAAGCCAGAAATTATGGCCCGAGAAGGAGAAAAAGGGGACCGCCGAGAAGAAGAAGAAGTTAGCCAAGCCGGCTGAGAAGGGAGCCAAGTCTTCAAAATCAGGTGCATTACCCGATCGAAGTAACTTCTTCATTTCCTCCCCTTATTGGAGCACGACGCCTTATATACATGTTTTTGATATTTCAGTCGCTAAGAAGGCATTACAGCCGAGATCCGAAGGGGTCGGTCAAAAGAGGAGAAGGGCGGCTCCGGCAATGGGAACAGATATCCCTGCGAGCTCCCCTGCGAAGCGGAGGAGGATTCACTTTGGCCTGAAAGGTATAATCGAGGGTCGTGCGAGTATTGTCCTCGGCTTTCGTCTTATCCACTTCGGAAGTAATTAAATCGAACTGAAGTATCAAAGGAGTGATGATCAGCCACTAATTTAATTTTTGCTTTTGCTTTTTTGAATCGAATGTTTGGCCAGAACATCGATTCAGCAAGATGCATTCACATAAGGAAATATTGCTCTACGTGCCGAGCTCATTTTCCAAAATAAAAATTTATTAAATTTACAGCTGCACCCGGAGGTTGCCTACGTACCCAAGTTAGGATCAAGCCGTTCGTAGTTCGCTACAATTATTGAATGAGTGGTATCACTCAGGGGCCAAGCCGGCCCTTATTGATAAAATAAAAAAAACTAAATATAAAAGCTGCGAGATTTTTGTTGAATCTACTCCGCTTGTTTGGTGTCTTCGAGGGCTTTTGCTGCGGAGAGTCGCACCTTGCGTTCGCTAATAAAGTAGGATCTTATCATCTTCTGATTGCCGCAAAGCGTGAAGATGCCGACCGAGGTAGCAAACTTCATGCATTGGTGGATCCAAGGTGTGCCAAGTATGACATTATAGATCGCTGGTTTATCTATGACAGTGAATCTAACAATCTTTGTCACTCTGCTGACGTAAACTGTCAGACGTATGGTGCCGAGGCTGAAGAAGGACTCGCTGGTAAAGCCAGTTAACGGCTTTGGTGCTGCCTTGATGTCTTTATCCTGAAGTCCCATCTTGGTCAAAGTATCTTTGACGATGATATTGACCGTGCTGCCGGTGTCCACCAATATTTTGGCCACTTCGCTATCGTGGATATGTAACTCGACAACCAGTGGGTCGTTATGCAGGGTGTGTAACCCATGCATGTCCTTTGATGTGAACGTGATCGTCGGATGGTAGTCCACGGGGTGAGGGAACTCTCTCGAAGTAATCGCTTTTCAGCCATACTCCTTGATGGCGCGAACCGAATCGTCGCAGTCGGGAAGTCCTCCCATAATTATGTTAACTTGTCGCTTGGGCGGAGGGTGCGGATTGTCATGTTCGCCGTCGTTGTTCTCGTTCTCCGCTCCCTTTTCTTTTTCTTTTTCCTCTCGCTTTTTCTCAGGTGAACGACTTCGGCGCCTTCCTCCGGAATTGCTTTGGCTGCTGCTTTTCCCTTGATCTCAGAAATCCTTGCTGGAGGTACTTCGGAGCGAGTCTTTAGAGTTGGAGCTGCGTGAGTAGGAACTTTTGTTCTGGATCGGTCGCCACCGACGTCAATTTTGCGTTCCTTGTATTTTTCGTACAATGAGTTCAGGAGGTGTCGACAGGCCGAAATAGCATGCCCTGTTCGCCCATGGAAGGAGCAGTAGAGATCGTGGTTGTCGTCCCTATCGTCTGAATTCCTTGGAGGATCGCCGCGGGTCCACTGATTCCAGGACTTCTCTCCGATGGCTACGACGCCGGATCCTTGTCTCGTGAAGTGCTTGCCACGTCCATGTCGTGCTTTTTCGCGTAGAAAGTTTTCTTCTCTTCCATTCGTATGAAAGTTTGAGCTCGGTGGAGTGCGTCTTCTATGGTATCCTTCGGATTTTTCTGTAAATCCTCTTTGAAGGAGGATTCGAACCATAGGCCGTTCATGAGTGCCTTGATGGCTAAAGCTTGCGGGATCTGACCGTATGCCGCGGCGGCGTCCCTGAATTTCTCAATGAAATCTCAGAGGGGCTGGTCGCGCTCCTGTATTAGGGTGAAGAGGGTGACCGTCCTTTTTGTGATGAACATCGAATAATGCTTTATGAAAGCATGGGACAATTCCTTGAAGGATTTAATCGATGCTGGCAGGAGGTTGGAGAACCACTTGAGAGCGTCTTTACTGAGGTTCTCCATGAAGGTTTGGCAGTGATTAGCTTCGCATTCGAGGTCGGTTTCGAACTGTTGCCTCTTTATGGCGATGTTGAACCCGGTCAGCCATAGGTTCGGATCTTCCGTCCCGTTGTAGTATGGGAGTTTCAGTTTGATCGCTGGGCCGAGATGAACGTCGGTGATCCGCAAGGCGAACGGGTTGCATTCGGCGTCTGACAGTATGACTGAGATCTCGGGTGCCGAACTGGTGGCGCGGTGGACTTGGGATCCGATTGCGTTAATTCGCAGATGTAATCTTGCGATCTCGGAATTCATTTCGTCGAATGGTTCCTCATTAGTCGGTGCTGCGCCCCGAGTATTGCCTTGCTCAGGCGTCTCGAAGACCAAGCATCGTCCTAGTGGTTCTGATCTCGCGGCAGTCGCGGCTGCCAAGGTGCTGAATTACTCGTCGTACTTGGCCTGTTGGGGCTGAAGGGTGTCTAGCTTGGACACCAGGTTTTGTGTGAGAGGGAGTAAGGCGGCTTGGATCGCTGCTGCGAGATCGGTGGCAAGGATAGGAGCCGAAGGTGCTCCCGCGGGTGGGATCGCGATGGTGGTGTCCTCGTTGTTGAGGGTGAGGTCGCTGTTATCGGTCGGAAGGCTCATCGCTTCGGTTCTTTAGTCACTAGTTTTAAGAATTTATTCTCCTAGTCCCACAGACGGCGCCAACTGTTGAACCAGAAAATCACCACTAAGGATTTGATTAACAGTGGTGAGTTCTGGAGAATAATATCTTTTATTAATAGCTTTAAGACGAAGCAATTACAAGAGATGGTTTAACCGAGAGGTTATGTCGAAGTGAAAAGAAAGTGTTTGAGATGTAAATTAGAAAGCATTGGAATTCTTGGTTTTAGCTCTGCTGCTCTAGATTGTATGAGTTGTTCTCTTCAGCTTCGGGGTCTTCTTATTTATAGGGATAGGAGGTCGGTTGCTCCGAACTCCTTCTTCTTTTCCTTTTGGTGAATATATTTGCGATATGGAAATATCCTTTATTCTCCGAAGAATATGGAAATTCTCCTTTATCCCTTGAGTTAATCCGATGCTTCCAAACTTCCAAGATTATCTTTTAGGAGTTTTTCTTTTATCTGAGCTAGGTCGGTGCGGTCTTCTTGATCTTGATGGGCTTAGATTATTGCTAGAGAAAGCCTTTTAGAAAATATGCTCATTTCCCCTCTAACAGGCCGCTTATGCCTCTGCCGCATGTACATTGGGATAGCTATGTGACTGTATCTTGTGTTAGAGAAGGGAAGCTTGCGGCTTTATTTAAGCACGTCTAGGAAGACTATGATTCATATTTATCTGATATATGGATCACGACTATGATTGACACCGAAAAGGTGTCGTGGAGGAAGTTCTTGAGAGTGGATGAGTATTCACATCCTGACATTAAGTTTTCATTTATTTCAAGTTTCTTTATTGATGAGGTGAAGAAAGTCGTCATACTTTTTGGAAAAGGTTGCAGGAATCGCTATACGCTTGACATCATTGGAGAGGTTGGATACACTAGACACGTGGATCTCGAAGAAGTTACCGACAAAGGCTGTTGTCCACATGTGTACTCTTATGTTCCAAACCTAGTGCAAATCAAGCAAGGCCAAATGAAAAAACAAGGCAATTTAGACTTTAGAAACATGGTGAAACTTTCGATGTTTAAATCGGAGGTGCATAGAGCTGCGGACAAGACAGATTTGAAGTAACGATGAGTGGAGAACGTAAGAAATCTAGAGATTCTATAATCGTAGTGTTTAGGTCTGTCTCTTTTGTTTCCCTACGGATTTGCGTTAGGGGTTTGCTTGGCTTTTGTGCATCCCAACCGCATCTATGTACGTCATCCGTATTCCAATCGTAAATTAATAAAATCATTTTTGTTCAGATTCTATCTAAATGCATCAAACTCAAAAGAGAAACAATTTTCTAATCTAAAACCTTTTAAGGTTGCTGTTAGAGGGAAAATGAGCACATTTCCTAAAAGGCTTTCCTCGCAATAACTAAAGCCCATCACGATCAGGGAGACCGCGCCGACCTAGTTCGGATTAAAGGAAAACTCTTAGAAGATAATTATGGAAGACCGGAAACATCGGATTAATCCAAAGGATAAAGGAGAATTTCCTTACTTCTCGGAGAATAAAGGATATTTCCATATCTGTGATATGGAAATATACAAGAAGGCGAAAAGGAAAAGGAGTTCGGAGCAACCGACCTCCCATTCCTATAAATACAAAGGTCCCGAAGACGGAAAGAACAACTCATACAATCTAGAGAGCAGCAGAGCTAAAACCAGAGACTCCAACGCTTTCTAGTTTACTTTGCAAACCTTCTTTTCACTTCGGCATAACCTCTTGGTTATACCTTTTCTTTGTAATCGCTACGCTTTCTTACTATTAATAAAAGACCTTATTCTCTGAAACCCACAACTGTTAATCAAACCCTAGTGGTGATTTTCTGGTTCAACAATTGGCGCCGACTGTGGAGAATAGGAAAATAAATTCTTAAGAAACCAAGTAAGAAAGCCGAAGCGATGAGCCTCCCTGTCAGCAGCAGTGATCTTATTCACATCAACAGCCCTACTATCGCGATCCCACCACCCACGGAAAAACACGTTCAAGCAACCATCGACGCTACCCACATGATTCTAGGAGGAATATTCCACGATCCCAGCTCCTGTAAGAAATAAGACAACACGAAGAAAAAGCAGCGACGGCGAAACGAGATCCACCCATCCCAAGATACGAAACACCGATAGAATTCACAACGGAGGACCAACGAAGCTCGCACGAATCACACTTCAACCCGCTAGTAATAACTTTACAGATCCATGACAGCACGGTTTCCAAAATCCTGATCGACAGAGGAAGCACGGTCAACGTCATATTGGAAGATACACTGTCAAGAATGCGCATTAATAAAAACAAGATAATAGCAATCAGAAAACCGTTGACCGGGTTCGCAGGCGACACTTCTTACAGCATCGGTTCGATATACCTAATTACTCACATCGACGACATGACCAGAAAAGTAGAATTCACAGTCATTAACCGCCCGACCATCTACAACGCTATCCTTGGAACACCATGGATTCACGCCATGAAAGCCATCGTCTCGACGTACCATCAATGCATCAAGTTCCCAACCCCAACCGGTGCATTCACACTTCTAGGCGACCAGGCATCAGCACGAATGTGCCTTCTCAACGAAAGAAAAATCAGATCGGCAACCATCTGCATGGTGAACGAAGATTTAGACCCACGTCTCCCCTTCCACAAAAGACCAAAGCTCGAGCGAGTTATGCAGGTCAGCATCGACGAGATGCATCCAGAAAGACTTGTGAGCATTGGAGGTGACCTTTCTGAAGATATCAGAACAAACCTCATAAAACTTCTGTGCGACCATGTGCATCTGTTCGCTTGGTCCATAGAAGATATGAAGGGAATTGTCACCAGGATCACCTCGCACAAACTAAACGTTGACCCAACGTTTAAACCTATCAAACAAAAGCGCAGAAAGCTCGGCCCCGAAAAAGCGCAGGCCGTGACTGACGAAGTAGAAAAGTTGCTCGGCGCCTGATCAATTACCGAGGTTCAATACCCCGACTGGTTAGCTAATCCCGTCGTGGTCAAAAAGAAAAACGGCAAATGGAAAGTCTGCGTCGACTTCACCGACCTTAATAAGGTATGTCCAAAGGACTGTTTCCTGCTTCCACATATCGACCGACTGGTCGAATCAACAGCCAGAAACCAGCTCCTATCATTCATGGATGCCTTCTCAGGATACAACCAGATCTTCATGCACCCTGACGATAGAGAAAAAATAGCTTTTATCACGGATCGTGGAACATACTGTTATAAGGCCATGCCTTTCGGGCTGAAAAACGCAGGAGCAACCTACCAACGACTGATAAACAAAATGTTCACAAGTCAACTCGGCC
This sequence comes from Thlaspi arvense, assembly GCA_911865555.2. Classification (NCBI taxonomy): domain Eukaryota; kingdom Viridiplantae; phylum Streptophyta; class Magnoliopsida; order Brassicales; family Brassicaceae; genus Thlaspi; species Thlaspi arvense. The sequence goes on from OU466862.2 coordinate 46,879,647, forward strand.
GGACTATGGAAGTTTACATTGATGATATGTTAGTCAAATCTGCAATCGCAAAAGATCACGTCGGCCACCTTAGGGATTGCTTCAAAACCCTTAAAAAATATGGCATGAAGCTAAATCCAGCCAATTGCACATTCGGCGTAACCTCAGGGGAATTCCTAGGATACGTTGTCACTCAAAGAGGGATAGAAGCAAACCCGAAGCAAATATCGGCAATTCTGGACCTCCCATCGCCAAAAAACACACGAGAAGTACAAAGATTAACCTGCAGAATCGCCGCTCTAAACAGATTTATCTCGCGATCAACGGATAAATGCCTACCCTTTTATCAGTTACTTCAAAGCAACAAACGTTTTGATTGGGACGAAAAGTGCGAAGAAGCATTCACGCAGCTAAAACACTATCTAACCACCCCACCAGTATTGGCAAAACCGGAGAACGGCAAAATTTTATACCTCTACATCGCAGTCTCAACGGCGGCAGTAAGTGGCGTCCTTGTTAAGGAAGACCGCGGCGAACATAAACCAATTTTCTACATCAGCAAGACTTTGGATGGAGCCGAAACACACTGTCCAGCGTTAGAAAAACTCGCTTTTGCAGTCATAATCTCAGCGCGGAAATTACGACCCTACCTCCAGTCCCACTCTATCGTCGTCTACACCAGCCAACCACTTCGAAGCATCCTGCACAGCCCAAGCCAATCCGGCCGAATGGCTAAATGGGCAATAGAACTTTTGGAGTACAATATCGAATACCGCGCTCGAACCAGAGCCAAATCTCAAGTTTTGGCAGATTTCATGATCGAGATACCACCGGATCTACTAGAGGAGAAGTCGCCTACAGAAACCGATGGAATCTTTATGTAGACGGAGCATCTTCGAAGCAGGGTTCGGGAATCGGTATCTGTTTGAAATCTTCGACTGGATAAATCCTTGAGCAATCCTTCAAACTCAGTTTTCCTGCTTCAAATAACGAAGCTGAGTACGAAGCTCTACTAGCTCTACTTCGGCTTGCCCACGAAGTAAAAGCAAAACACGTCCACGCTTTCTGCGATTCTCAGCTCGTCGCCAGCCAATTTAGGGGAGATTATGATGCAAAAAACGAACGGATGGACGCATATCTTAAACAAGTCCAGGAAATAGCAAAACAGTTCGATTCCTTCGAACTAACCAAAATCCCGCAGACAGAAAACACCGCCGCCGACGCACTGGCAGCATTGACATCCACAACGGATCCTGCCCTAAGACGAATAATCCCAGTAGAGATCATTGAACAGCCTAGTATTCAACTATCAAAAGGATCATGCAACGCAGTATTACATCAGGATGACGAAGCAAACGATCCAATGGAGGAAGATGCCGAATAACAGGAGAAACCTTGGCAAGATGAAATCAAAGCCTACCTGTTTGAAGGGATCGTTCCGGAAGACAGATGAGCAGCTAGACGCCTCCGGAAGAAAGCAGCGCGATACTTTTTAGATGAAGGAAACCTCTTATGATGGACAGCAAACAAAGTAGTATTGCGGTGCTGCGACGAAGCACAAGCCAAAAGAGTCATGATAGAAACTCATGACGGAGCAGGCGGGAATCCCTCAGGAGGAAGAGCTTTAGCACTAAAAATAAAGAAGCACAGCTTATTCTGGTCTAAGATGATCCAAGATTGCGAACAGTTCGCACTCCGATGTGAACCGTGCCAGAAATACGCTCCAGCCATTAATGCGCCTACTGAATTACTTCAGACTGCCGTTCCACCGTATCCTTTCATGAGGTGGGAAATGGACGCAATCGGCTCGATGCCCAAGTCAGGTCGCAATCAGTATATCCTAATGGTTACAGACTATTTCACAAAATGGGTCGAGGCTAAAGCCTACCCCACCCTCAAAGGAATCGACGTACAGCTTTTTATCTGGGAATACGTCATATGCCGACACGGTCTCGCGTACGAGATCATCACGGATAATGGCACCCCATTCACCTCGTCTGTTTTCCAGAGTTTCTGCGAAAAGTGGGGGATACGCATAAGTTATTCGACACCATGTTACTCACAGGGCAACAGACAAGCAGAAGCTTCTAATAAAACAATCCTCGACGGTCTCAAAAAACGGCTAAATGAGCTAGAAGGACGATGGGCGGACGAGTTGGATGGAGTTCTCTGGTCCCATCGAACGACTCCGCGAACTGCCACCGGAGAAACTCCATTCTCATTATCCCATGGCTGCGAGGCTTTGACACCGGCGGAATTGCATGTACCTAGTGCCCGGCGAACCTTGATGATTCAAGATCCTCAATTGAATGAAGAAAAACTAATCGACGCGGCGGACAACATGGAAGAACTTCGCGACAAAGCCCTATTACGAATTCAGAATTACCAGCAACAAGTCTCTAGGTATTACAACAAGAAAGTCCGAAGCCGACTATTCTCACTTCATGACCTCGTCTTGCAGAGGACCATAAATCCATTAAAACTCGAGCCAAATTGGGAGGGACCATATCGAATCACAGAAATCGTCAAACCCGGCATCTATAGGCTGGAAGATATGAAGGGAAAGCCAGCCGAACGAGCTCGCAACTCTATGAATCTAAGGAAATTTTATACTTGAAAGCCACAAACTCGGCAAAGAATGTACTACTAAGAACTACGGATGACTTGATCCCACTTTGGGTACGTAGGCAGCCTTCGGGTTCAGTCACTAGAACTTCATGAAGTCCGCCGACCTGATTTACAATCAGTCTCGTCGAACTGGGGGGGGGGGGGGGGGACTTACTGTTAGAGGAGAAATGAGCACATTTCCTAAAAAGCCTTCCTCGCAATAACCGAAGCCCATCAGGACCAGGGAGACCGCGCCGGCCTAGCTCAGATTAAAGGAAAGCTCTTAGAAGATAATTATGGAAGACCGGAAACATCGGATTAATCCAAAGGATAAAGGAGAATTTCCTTACTTCTCGGAGAATAAAAGGATATTTCCATATCTGTGATATGGAAATATACAAGAAGGCGAAAAGGAAAATGAGTTCGGAGCAACCGACCTTCCATTCCAATAAATACAAAGGTCCTGAAGACGGAAAGAACAACTCATACAATCTAGAGAGCAGCAGAGCTAAAACCAAAGACTCCAACGCTTCCTAGTTTACTTTGCAAACCTTCTTTTCACTTCGGCATAACCTCGCGGTTATACCTTTTCTTTGTAATCGCTATGCTTTCTTATTATTAATAAAAGACCTTATTCTCCAAAACCCACAACTGTTAATCAAACCCTAGTAGTGATTTTCTGGTTCAATAGTTGCTTAAAGGTAATAAAAAATAAAACAACACATTTGAAATTTTTCACACTCGTCACACTAAATAAAAGGAGGCTAAAGAAAAAGAAAAAACAAAGCAATTTAGAAAAGGGTCTATATGATCAAAACATGTTGAGAGTTTTCATCTTTAAAACGAGGTGCATCAAGATCGTTTTGAATATTTCGTTTGTTTTTGGTTTGTAGAATTCACGAAAGTGCCTGTTCGTACCGCGATTGGGTTCTTAGTAATTGGGATTCGTCGGATTCTTTGTCAAGCTGATCTTTATTTGCCTGTTTCGTACCGCGATTGACCAACAACATCATCGTCCGTGCCACTAAGGCAATTTCTTCGATTTATTTCACATGTGATGCATGTAAGATTTTAGCGCCTTATGTGAATAATGTTGATGTTAGATGTTAATTTTTCCCAATTGTTTGACTTTCTCATAATGGTTGAGTTACTTGGTGTAGTTGTAAAGTTGATTAAATCGTAGCATCAATTCTTGTGTTTCCATCGTTGTAAGGACCCATCATGTTTCCCCTGTGAATGTGATTAGAGTTAGCCCATAGAGAATTTAAGCTTTGATGAAACAGATCAGAATAGGTCTAAAGATCACCTCTAGACTAGTCCAAGAAGGCAAGAACTAGACCTTCTCATCGTCTTATTTTGTGTTCTCCAAAGTTATCTTGATCGTGTTATTGACTCAGTATCAGAACTGCATGAAAGGATCTGAACAGCAAGTGGAGTCGGCTTAAGTCTGCTTATTAGCAACTGAACCCGAAAACTTTTCTGCCGTTATAGCCTATATACACTATATAGCTGTGGCTTAATCTATCTATAATAACAATCTGAAAAAATACCAATTACACTTTGAAAATTTGTGTTTTTTTCGAAATTTATGGTTGCGTCTTTTCATTATAAATAGTTGCATCTTTTCACTATAAATGGTTGCGTTTCTTTATTAACTATAATTTGTGTCTTTTCAAAACTATTTATATTGATCAAAACCACAAGAAAAAAAATCAATTGAATCTAATTTTTACTTTCTTACTATAGTGGAGATTTTTGTTGTCGTAAACTTATTTATTTATCATAACATATTATCAGGATACAAAGTGTTTAAAAGTCCTGGAGGTTCAGATATTGAATTTGAGTATAAGATTTCATTTGGGGGTCTAATTTTGACTAAAATATGAGCAGTTTCATTAAGATTGTTTTACATGCATTACATCAGAAAAATAAATTTATCCAACTAAAATCTAATGATATTTTTATTATAAAGAAATTAAATGTGTTTTGTTTACTAATATATATTATGTTATTTTATTTTTTGTTAACAATTCGAATAAATGCTATTTACACTTTAAAAAGTTGTGTCGTTTCAAAATTTGTGGTTGCGTCTTTTCATTATAAATGGTTGCATCTTTTCATTATAAATGATTACGTTTTTTCATCACAACTATTATTTGTGTCTTTTCAAAACTATTTATACGGCTCAAAACCACAGAAATAAACATTTGGGTCTAACTTTTACTTTCTTACTATGGTGGGCTTTTTTGTCATAAACAATCCGAATAAATGCCACTTACACTTTAAAAAATTGTACCATTTTAAAATTTATGGTTGTGTATTTTCATTATAAATGATTGCATCTTTTCATTGGTTGTGTTTTTTCATCACAACTGTTATTTCATATTTATGTCTTTTTAAAACAATTTATATTGCTCAAAACCATAGAAAAAAATCATTTGGATCTAACTTTTACTTTCTTAGAGTGGGGATTTTATTTTTATCGTACACTTATTTATATATCATAACATATTATCAGTATATAAAGTGTTTAAAAGTCCTGGAGGTTAAGATATTGAATTTCTGTAAAAAATTCCATTTTTAGGATCAATTTTGGCTAAAATATGATAAGTTTCATTACAAAATTGTTTTACATGAATTACATCAGAAAAATAAAATTTATTTAACCAAAATCTAATGATATTTTTATTATAAAGAAATTATATGTGTTTTGTTTACTAATATATATATATATATTAATATTATTTGATTTTTTGTTAACAATCCGAATAAATGTCATTTACACTTTAAAAAATTGTGTCGTTTCAAAATTTGTGGTTGCGTCTTTTCATTATAAATAGTTGCATCTTTTCATTATAAACGGTTGCATTTTTTCATCACAACTGTTATTTGTGTCATTTCAAAACTATTTATATTGCTCAAAGCCACAAAAAAAAATCTTTGGGTCTAACTTTTACTTTTTTACTATGGTAAGTTTTTTTTTGTCGTAAACATATTTATTTATCATAACATTATCAGGATACAAGGTGTTTAAAAATCTTGGAGGTTCAGATATTGAATTTGAGTAAAAGATTCCATTTGGGGGTCCAATTTTATCTAAAATATGAGCAGTTTCATTACAAGATTGTTTTATATACATTACATCAGAAAAAATTTATCCAACCAAAATCTAATGATATTTTTATTATAAAGAAATTATATGTATTAATTTACTAATATATATTATGTTATTTTTTTGTTTATAAAAAACATCTATATATTTATAGTTAATTGTGTTATTTTCAAATTTTAATATTCTTTGCTAATTGTTTATAATTTTAAGGTACCTAATATTTGGATTCTTTTTTCTAATTTTAGATAAATATACTTATGTAATGTAACAAAATCACATATATTTTATATATGTATTTTTAAGGTATCATAGTTTTTTATATTTTAACTAATATATTTATAATGTACTTTTTAATATTGCGAATCTTTTTTGGAAACTATAGTAATTTAAAAAATATATATATTATAAAATCTTGTTACATCATTTTTATTATATATATTTCCTGTAGTATTTTTTAAAAGTGTTTAATTTTGATCATAATTTTTGTTTCTAACTTTTCAATAGTAAATGTATAGTTTTATAAAAAAAAATTCTAAATTGACTCTATATTTACTTTTCACTTTACATTTTTGCGCGAATTTAAATTTTTAATAATTATACAAATTGAAGATCGCATATATATATCATATATTTATATTACATATTTTCTTATATAACTTTTTTTAACACTCTTAAAAAGTTGTGTATCTTATTACTTTTCAGTTTTTTATTTTTTTCTATTAATAATTAGTAATAACAATCCTAGAAAATTTTGTAAAAATTTACATATTTTTATCATAATTATTTTATATATTTTGATTTAGAACTTATTGTTAATAACTTTTTAAAAAATGAAAGATATATTTTTTATAATTATAAGTTGTTTTGGATGTTTATATTTTTTATTATTATTATTATTTTATATATTTATTTATAATTATTTCACATAATAACTCTGCCAAACGGGGATCCTATTCCTAGTTAAATAAATGACAATTTTAGAGTAACTATTACAAAAAGTATTATTATTTTTTAATTTGCTTGGCAGTTAATATATTGCTCGAATGGAAATTATTCTTCAGATTTTACATTTTAGCTTTCAAATTATTATTATTTGCGGTTTGGATAGATTCGAATTTAGCTAAATTGATATTTATATTGTCGGCGAGTCTTTCATCCAGTAGCATAATTATATATACAGATATTCGCCTCTAAGTTCTTCTACCTTCCGCAAAAAAATCAGATCAAAATCTCTCACTACAATTTGAAAAAAAAACGAAAAACTATGATCCAATCTTCCAAGAGAGATGTGATGGAGGATCTTATCTCTAGGGTTCCCTTAGAATCTATGAGAGCAGTGCGATTAACTTGCAGAAACTGGAACACCTTATCAAAAAGTCAGATCTTTACGAAGACACCTTCTGCAACAAAGGAAGGAGAGTTTCGGATGATTATGCATATGAATTACAATCTTTATTTAAAGAGCGTCTTCGATAAAGGCGACGTTGATCCATCTATAAAGCATAGAGGTAAACTTACTTGCCTTAACGAACAAGTCAAGATATCTAGAATATTACTGCAACGGCTTATTGTTATGCATTTTTGAAAACGATGATACCAAGGTTGTGGTTTGGAATCCGTATTTGGGACAAACAAGGTGGATCAAACCTAGGTATTCTCTGCAAAGAGTATTCATGTGGGACAAGTATGTTACGCTTTGGGATTCGAAGATAAGAAATCTTGTCGTAGCCTCAAATTCTTGAGGTTTATAGATTTATGCGATCGAAAAGGATGTTTATGGTATGAAATATACAATTTTGACTCTGGTTTATGGAGATCTCTTGATGTCACTCCATACTGGCCTATAATGTCTCCCAATGGCGTTTCTCTCAAAGGAAACACTTACTGGTGTGCTAGAGAAAGGAACCAAAACGGTTACGTGTACACAGACAGTATAATCTGTTTTGATTATACGCGAGAGAGATTTGGGCCGCTTCTACCTCTGCCGAATATATATGGGATCGAAAAGGATTACGTTGTGACTCTATCTTGTGTTAGAGAAGAGAAGCTTGCGGCTTTATTTAAGCACGTCCAAGATGAGTATGATTCAGTTTCATTTGAGATATGGATCACGACTATGATTGACACTGAAAAGATGTCGTACGTGGAGCAAGTTCTTGGCAGTGAATGAGTATTCACACCCTGTATGGCCAGAGTTTCTTTATTGACGAGGTGAAGAAAGTAGTCATGCTTTTTGGAAAAGAGGAGGAATCGCTATACGCTTCACATCATTGGTGAGGGTGGATATGTTAGACACGTGGATCTCGGAGAAGTTACCAACAAAAGCCATTGTTAGTCATTTGTGTGCTCTTGTAACGCCCCGACCACCCCTACCGGCGAGTCACCCATCCATTTGTCGGGCTCGTGGGTCAGCCCCTGTCCGACGGTTGGTGCGTTATTTTTTCCGGAGCCCAACCGACTTATTTATTGACCCTGCAATCACCACATGATCTTTCCTCGTGTTTTGGCCTCACTCACACGGTTTCGGAAATCACTTCCCGAAAGGTCACCCATTCTAGCTCAAGCACGCTTAACTCTGGAGTTCTCTCGGACCCACTAACCGAAAAAATAAGTGCATTTTGATGACATAGATAGCTAAATCAATCCATTTAAACCTATTCAAATGAACCGGGCCCGGGTTGTTATAGCTCTTATGTTCCAAGTCTAGTGCAAATCAAGCAAGGCCAAATGAAAAAACAAAGCAATTTAAAAAAGGGTCGATATGATAAAGAAATGTCGAGACTTTCCCTCTTTAAATCGAGGTGCATAGAGATTGCAGAACGGATAAGAAAGATTTATAGAACAAGCGACATCGGGTTTTTCAGCTTTTTGGTATTGTTTTAGGTTTGTCTCTTTGATGAAAACTTAAAGGAAAGGGTCGATATGATCAAGACTTTCCATCTCTTAAAAAACAGGCTCGAGTTCTTTCGTAAGCAACGACGAGTGGAGGATGTAAGAAATCTAGAGATTCTTTAGTTCGTATTGTTTAGGTTTGTCTCTTTGATGCTTTGCTTAGCTTTATGTGTCCAACCGTATTTCATCCGTATTCCAATAAAATAAAGTGACAAGATCATCAGTTGGTTCAGATTATGAGTAAGACTTCATTCTGCCATTGGTTATACTCTTATGAACTTTTAGATTGACGCTAAATATTTTTGCAAGAGAGCAGAAGGACAAATGGGAGAAAGGAGAAACAAAGAAACGAGTTTTGAAAAGGGAAAGATTTAGAAGTTTGTTGTTTTAAGAGAAGGCGCTAGTCAGTTTCTATGTTTTGTGTAATCGAATTCAATTTTGTTCACAACTGGGAAATTCGGACTTGTCTTGAATGTAGAGCAAAACTAATATAGAGAGTTGTGGCCGAGTACTTTCATAGTCCCGTGGCTCTTCCACTTGGTTTGTCTTTCTTTTGCACTCAGAGCTTGACTTCAGTCTTCCAAAGTTGAGTAAAAAAATGTTTAGAAAGTTGTTACTTGTTATGTAGTTAAATTGGGGTTTGGTTGTTTTACAAAGTCATGCTCGTTAACAAACAATTATGCAAAAAATGAGGGCACAGAGCGACAAAATTCATGATTTATAACTCATGAGGATTGAAAGCGGATCAAAACTAAGATAGATTCAGCTATTTAGAGCTTTATTGAAACAGAAATAGCTCATTGAGCTTTAAATGAGGGCACAAAGCGACAAACTACATTGATTTATAACTTTAGATTTTGTCTTCAAGAGTAAACAAGGGTTCAATTGATTCATATAATAGAGAGGAGGACTACTCTATTTGCAGCCAAAGTTACAAGAGAATAAACATAACACTACTATATATATATATATATATATATATATATTTAACTACACTTGGAAAGAAACCTAAACACATGGAGTTTTTGGCATTTCTTTTGGCCTTTGGGCATTGCATAAGGCTTGATTTGTCCAAATATCTCCTGCTACTTCGTGAGTTTGTGACTGTTGTTATCTCTTTAACTTGCAATTCTTGAATCATCTGTTTGAGAATGACTCTCTCTTTTAATGTTAGGGCTTCTCCAACGTAACGGCCATAACACCAAATATGGTGCAATATATATTTTTTTTTTTAAGAATATGGTGACGTAACAGCAAAATTTTACACCAAAACTTTAATTTTAGTGTTTTTGCTACAATATCACACTATATGTGGTTTTCTACTGTAACTAACACTTAAACATAAAATACTTCTTTCCTTCACTTTCTTCATTCCATCATATTCATTATTTCCATATTAATTAGTAACTACTAATATATATATGTATATACCGCTTCTGTTTAGGAACTAAATGGAAAATTCTCTTTGATATATAATATATGTATGTACAAGTCTTGCAAGCGTTCCGGAATAATGAAGCAGCCGTCACACTAGGGTTGAACCTAGGGACAAAAGTGATCAGAGACTCAAAGTGTTACAATTTACTCTCTTAAACTCTTTCTTTTTATTTGATTTCGTTAATCATAGAGGAAACCAATGCTCTTTCTATACATCTTTAATTAAAGCAGGTAATTAGCATTTTTTATAGTAGACAGAAGACTCAGTAGCCTTAGGTGTATCGCATTGGGTTGGGTTGAACTTAGGGATAGTAATGTTCAGTGTAAATTTGCTCTCTTAAACTCTTCCTTTTTACTTTCGCACAAAAAAAAAAACTCTTCCTTTTTACTTAATTATCATTATTGTAATTGTTTAGACTGAGTCAGCCAGTTGGGTTGTGTTTTTTTTTTTCCTTTCGAAGAATGAAAAAGAAACAATAGGTTAAGTTCTCTATGGTATGGTTCAAAAAAAAAAAAAGTTCTCTATGGTACTCTTTGGCGAAAACAATTGTGTTATTACGAAACATATTTTATATTTATTAAATTATGACATTTAGTTTGTAATACTAATGATTACAAATTACTTCGTGTAGTTAGGAGTGGAGCAAAAACATATTCATACGAATATATGTGTGATTTGTTAGAGTCTTAATAACACATTTTAATTTTAATTTTAATGTTCGTTAGAAATATTATTCGTATTAATCAACAAACATGATATACGTACAAACAAATATGCTATGCTTGCAGCACTGATGACTTTTTGACATATGATCTTTGGAAACTCTTAAGTTCGTGTGTTTATCATTAATTTAATGTTTCATATTATGCGTGAAACTTAATCCCAAAAAAAAAGAAATTATGCGTAAGAAATTAAGAAAGATCGTACGTGAGCTATTCACATAAGGTATGATCATAGATTCATTCAACACATACATAATACATTGCTTGTGATTGGAGCCCTAACTAAACATATTTTGGTACAAAATAAAATAGCTCACAGCGAAACACATGAACGGTTTGCCTAAAGGAGGCCAAGCATTTTCCCTAACATGCTTCTTCTTTTTCTTTTTATTTGTTTTTCCCTTCTTTTTAGTTTTTCTTTTGTTTGGAATTTTTTTTGGGGACTTTGTTTAGCTTGATTATGAATTAATTAGGAACAAAAAAAATTCTAAATATCTCATAAAATAGAATAAAAACCTAAGACAGTGTTTACTTGCTGCGAGAAAATTGTATAACGGAGTAAAAGTTTTTTTGGCAATTGTTCATCTTTTATCCAAACCTATATGTAGTATAATAGAAAGCATGTCCAGGGAAGAACTAATATAAATTTTACTATTAATCCCATACTAAGAAACTTAATACAATCATCATCATATAATAAACCAAAATATAATTAAAAAAATAAACCAAAATATTAATACAGACTCGCGCGTAGCGCGAATTATATAAAAGTTGATGGCATAGTGCATTGAGAGCGTCCACATGTGATTAAAAAATTCGATCTGATTGGTCCACAACAGCATATTCATTAAATAAAAAAATGTTAAGTATAATTAGAACAGAAAAAGTTGATTTAATTGGTCCACATCAGCTTTTAAACCAAACCAAAAAATCTTAAGTATAATTAAAACATTAAAAGTTAACTTAACAAATTATGTCCAACAAAAAAAAGTAAATTCAAATTGATCTAAATCAACATATTTATAAAATCAGAAAATGTTAATATGGTTTAAAAATTTAAAAGTTAAATAAAAAAAAACAAATAACAATACATGTATATAAAAAAAAAGTAAAACCATTGTCAATTATCAATTTTAAAAAATCCATAACAACTCGATTTAACAATTAAAACAATGAAAACTGAACAAAAATATAACATAAAACTCTTGGAAGATATGATGGAGAAGGAAAAAATGGTTTTGCATGATCATTACAGCTTCCTAACAAAATTTAAATGCGAATCAACATGAATCATGGATTATATATGCAGTGGTACACAACATCAATAAGACTTTCAATAAAAAAACTAAATATTTGAACACATAAACCTCAAGAAAAAAGAACTATAGAAATTCTATGGAAAACAGAAAATAATATCAAAATCTTAGCAAGATTATATTTCTCTAAATCAAATATATATGTACGTCAAAGTTGGATAATTTGATAGGTGTCATTGTTATTATTTTACCTAATAAAATTTTAAAGTTTATAAATAAAATAGGATAAATTTCATTTTATATATTAAAATTTTTTATATAAATGAAATTTTTTATAAATATATTATATTTTTAATAATTTTAAAGATATTAGCTAAAAAAATTAAACCAAAATATTAATACAGACTTGCGCGTTAGCGCAAGTTATATACCTAGTTATTTTAATAAATCAACTGATTAATGATCAACTTTGAGCATTTTTTATTTTTTAATAATTTCCAAAAAAATATAATTTCGTACTCAACATTTGTAAATAAGTCTTATGCTATTTAGAGCGTCCAGTACATAGGACGAAGAAACTCAATTTAATTGGTCTATATTAGCGTTTTTATTAACACATAAAAAAATTATATCTGATTAGTAATTTAAATAAATTAAAATATTAGAAAAAGAAATTTATCTATTGGGACCAATTTTATCAGGCCCAAAAAAGGATCTCACATATGGACCCTGAACTGTGCTAGATGCTGACACACGCCACGCTAGCTTGGCCGAACCACTCCCGCACACTGTTCCCGGACAGTTGACGAGCTTCCCCAAACACGTTAGAATCATCACCATCACCTGCTCCCCTGGCACGCCGAACGGAGAAGACAGGACATGAGGATTACCAATATAAAAAGAGAAAGATCACCACAAGAGGAAAGAAAAAGACGGATCTGAGAGAACCCCTCTTATGGGGGGAGGAAATCAGCTAAGTCTGAGTAGGTCCACGGGAGAATCACCTACTCTCCCCGGTTGAATGCCTTTCAGGATAAGTCTTTCCTAACCCAGAACTCCGCCTTAATACTTGTTGCACCTTCTCCTCTCCACATGAAATACCCTCCAAAACATTATAAGCAGACAGACGTCTCAATCTCCGGACGAGACCTCTCACTCTTAACCCGTAGAAATACCCATCCTGAGTATTTGTTCACAGTAGGTCGTTCATTGACTTGGGCGTCGGAGAACTTTCTTGAGGGAAACCCCCTTTCGATCTTTCCGAAGGCCCGACTGACTACTTGTTCTCATGTTTGCAGAAAATCATGTTACAACCACCCACCAGGACACACGCAGGCTTCCGCCCCGGAACGACTCGTCGCCTTTCCTCCCAGAGGATGAAACTCGGAGTCATAGCTCCACCCCCCGAACAAATCACACACCCCCACGTGGCATCCCGAGATTTGCTACCGAACAGTTGGCGCTAGAAGGAGGGGGGATGACCGACGAGTGTTCCACGAAGAAAGCGATCTACACGAGCTAGATTTGCAAGCCGTAGATCTACTCGACAAAACTTAGAGCTTCCAGACCATAACGCGTGTTGGTCCCAAAGCCGAGTAGTCGAACCTGCAAAGAAAAAAACAAAGTAAGGTATGAAGACGGCGTGTAAAAGACGAAATCGTGTGAAGCAAACGGAGATGCATTAAAACAAGCAAACAGGCCAAAGAACGACCACCGATCCAGGTTCGAAAGTGAAATTTACAAGGGGCACAGGACCCCGAAACAAAGTTCTTTTTTTTTATTTAAAAATCCGGCAGGCGGGAAAATCCCGCCGGTGAAGAAGGGCCCGCGCCTCTTGCGTCTTCTGCCGCCCTTGATGCACTCGGCCCCCTCGTTCCGCTTTGCCGCCGTTCCTCCTCGAGCTCCCGCCTGAGCATGTAGATCAGGGCCTGGCTGCTCGCGAAGGCCTCGGCTGCCATCAGCACCAGATTCATCTCGGCCCCGGGACCCGGTAAACTATGAGGGTCTGGCGGAGCGTCTGCATCTCTGAGTTACGGGCTTCTAGGTCCCGCTGGCTGTCCACGAGCGCCAACGACAGGCGCTCCATCTCAGTGCTTAAGTCCTCCCCTCGGGCAGAGGTCTGAGTCTCGGCGAGTTGGTCCCGGGTCATCAGGAGTTTGGCTTGGAGCTCGCTTACCCTGTCAACAAGGCCACGTTCACGATGCTCGGCTGCGTGGAGCTCGTGCTCCAGATTCTCAAGCAGGCGCTAGCTCTGTCGACAGCGAGATGACGAGTAAGAACCGAGGAACCAAAAAAGCAGAAAGGGAAGAAGTCCCGAAGAGAGAAGTCTTACCGCGTCTAGACACTGCGTGAGCTCCGAGGCAGTTAGCCGCCATCCGATGAGCTCGCTGGTCGAGGGAGCGGTTGGACGAGGAGGCACAAATATCGGCCCTGACTCCGAAGAGATGCTCATCGTCTTCGGTGAGCCCGACACAGCAGGGACCGGAGTAGCATCTTGCACGGCCCTGGACCTCTCGACGGTCCCTAGGTACTCATGGGCATCATCATCCCTCAGAACCCCGCTTCTGGCAGAGGAGCCAGACTCCGAAGAAGTGATCATAGGGCGGACGAGGGAAGGTCCGGGAGACCATGTCGCCCTCACCATGGGAGACCCGGTGAGGCACCTCCGGCGCAAAGGCCAGGACGCAGCCTTCCCTTCGGGTGAGCCGGCTCGAGGCCTCCTGCATGGAGTTTGGACCAGTATCCTCCGTGCAGCCCGCAGAAACTCGCAGTGGGCAAGCGGCCATCCGGGGCGTAGAGGTCCCAGATCTCCGCAATCCGGTCACAAGAACCTGCCAAGGAAGAACCGGTAAGCGAGATTCGATGGACCAACTAAGGATCACAAGCAGAAGAGTCAGAGTCGTTACCTGGGATGTCCGGCGTCATGCGGGACGGGAGGACGAGCGAGCTTGCCCCGATGCTCATCGGAGAGAGCAGGAAGTCAAACGACCGGAATCACTCGTGTATCCCGAGCAACCGGTGTAGCTCGACCTGATCAAAGGCCGACATTGTCGCAGAGCCTGACGAGAAGAAAGCCATTAAAAGTCAGTTCTAGCAATCAAAGTAGACGAAAGAAGAAGTTAGAAGGTCAGTAATCTTACCCCGTAGGCACCAGGTGAGCTGGATGTTATTGTCCGAAGCCACCGTACAGAAAAAGTACCGCTCGCGCCAGTTGCAGCTCCCTGAGCGGACTCCGTGGATGGCGGCGGTATACCCATCCTTGGTGTGCAGGGTGTAACGGAGGGTATCGACGGTCAGGCTCTGAAGCTGGTAGGAGAGCAGCACCGTGGATCTGCGGATGCGGACCCTGGACAGGTCCAATAAGATCTGGTAAGAGCAAAGGAGGCCCCATGCTGAAGGGCGGAGCTGGCTAGGGCAGATGCCGACAAAGCGGCAGAAGTTGACCACCATCCGGGGAAGGCTGCCCCGGAATCAATACAAGATGTAGTCATCGTGGATCACAATGCAGTGCCGCGGCGGGCGATCTGCTTGGTCCTCCTTGCCAGAAAATATGGCACCGAGCCCAGAGGAGTAGGAAAGGTTCGTCGACAAGACCCTCTCCAGAGAGTCCGATGTGCACCTCGACGGAGGGTGGTCGGAAGGAGCCTCCGCAGGAGGTGTTCAAGCGATATCCTCGACCTTGCCCCAGGTCCACAAAAAGCGAGAATTCCACTCGCCAGATGACGAACTTGAAGCTGATATCTCAACTGACCGAGAAGAGGGATGTGTGGCAGAAAAAAAAGAAAACTTAAGAAGAAAGAGTTATGTGGTTCGCTCCGAAAATGGAGTGAAACCATAGAACTGCGGACTTCGTGGTTTTATAAAGGAAGAAGAAACCGAAGCGATGCGTGAGAGAGATCGCATCAATCAGGAAAGCCAAAAGTTAGTGGCGGTTCGGTAATTATTAGTCTCTCGAGTCGTGCATGGGAAGTGATGCATATTTAATGCTGAAAGAGAAAGGCAGCCCGTCGCAGCAGGTAAAGGCAATCGGCAGTTCTTGAGAAGCGGCGCATGCTGCGCGAAGTGACGCGCTATGTTTCAAACCACCAAGGTTCCGCCACGAGGATCGCACTCACCAAACCTCGTTGTATTGCGAGGGAAGGCTCGAATGAAGGCCATCAACCCCGCTAAAAGTCTTAGGAAAATCGACTGACGAACAGTCGCAATATTATGAAACTCGGGCCCTTACAGGAAAAATGCCAATCGACCCCGGGTAAAATGGACTCCGGGGCGGGTTGTACGAGGACCACGCCCGTGGGTCAAACATAACCGCTCGGGCAGCTCGAGCCCCGTGGCGAGTATTACGGTACCCATGGCCATGGATGAAACATGGCCGTCCCAAAGGTAGCTTTGGCCGCCAAAGCTACATTTCTTGCTTGCACGATTGTTTGATTTCTTGCTTGCACGATTGTTTGATTTCTTGCTCGCATGATTGCTTGATATCTTGCATGCATGATTGCTTGATTTCTTGCTTGCGTGATTGCTTGATTCTTCGCCTGCACAGTTCCATGCCTTAAGATTGCAATGCTCCTTACCTACGCGGTTGAGCACCCGCCCCGCATGAGCAAGAGCGAAACTCTTCCCTCTTGGCGTATTTACAATGTTCCTCGTAAACGCATCTTCGCCTCTTATTTCCTGATCTATGAACATTCCTTCCAATCCACCTCTTTTTTAGCATGCTCCCCCGCTGACTTGCTTGTCCTCCGGGAATTCAAGACTCCTGTCTAACTGGCGCCTGTGGCTCGCCCTATGCCAGCTCCCTCCGGGGACCGTGCACACCCTGAGCACGCTTCCCCGTAAACTTGCACGCCCTCCAAAGCAGTATCCTCCGGGATTATAGGGCTCAGGCCTCTCAGATCTCTGGATCTTCCCCACCAGTCCCCTCCATTGGGCCGTGCGCTAAACAGCATGCTCCTCCTACAGACATGCTTCCCACTCTGGCACCACAGGAATTGAGGTCGCCGACTCGCAGGTTTTCTCTTCCTGATAACTTCCTGACCTCTTCCCCTTCGGAGTATGTCACAAGCACATTCTCAAAACCCAGAAAATTCCACGTAAGCACACCGCGAGGACCGTCCAGGCAGCAAGGGATTTGAGGTAACGCCCTCGGGAAACGCCTTCCTCCGCACCAGCTGCACTCGAGTAGCGACTCCCCCTTGCGTTAGCATCCCGCAATGCAGGGAACATCTATTCATCCGTCAAATGGTGCCACATCTGGCCCTTGGGCTCGTGTTTTAGCACGCGTCGTTGTCTTATGTCGATCTCCATGGTCACATAAGACTATAATCTCGCTAATGACCCCGACGAGCGGGGGCAAGATGGCTTCTTTTCTAGTGCCTCACAAAGCAAGAAGTAAAATCCCTTCGGGAACGCCTATCCTCCTATTCTGAGCAAGCGTCGTACTCCCCCGGATACATGCCCCAGTCACGATATGACCCCATCGTCTAACTCCCCCGGCCAGACAGCGTACTCTTCCGGATGCGTAACATAGACGGGGCGAGTATATATATATATATATATCTAGTCTGACCGTCTCACTGTTCGTTTCCTCCAAAAGCGTAATTCCTTCGGCCAATAATGCACTCCCTCGGATGTGAATAAGGTCGAAGTTGACATCTATTAAAGCTGCTCCACGGCTCACTTCTCCGGAAGTGTAACTCCCCTGGCCGAATGGCGTACTCCCCTGGATGCGTAACGTAGATGGGGTGAGTCTATAAGTATATCTATGTCTAGTCTGACCGTCTCACAGTTCGTTTCCTCCGGAAACGTAATTTCTTCGACCAATAACATACTCCCTCGGATGCGAATAAGGTCGAAGTTGACACCTATTAAAAGCTGCTCCGTGGCTCACTTTTCCGGAAGTGTAATTCCCTTAATTGATAACGTGCTCCCCCGGGACATGCGAATAAGGTCGGGGTTGAGAGTCCTCTTTGGGCTACTCCTTCGGTCGGGGTTGTACTCCTTCGTGATACGCGTCAAGGTCGGAGTCGATACCCTCCCCTACTTCTCCGGAAGTCCGGACCATCCAGCTAGTGTTGCACTCCGCCCGGGTGCGTGGCACGGCTCGGACGAGTTCGTAGTTTTTACTATCTTTAAGAACTTAGCTTTGCCCAGACTAGTACTGTATCCCTTGCGATGCGCAGCATGGTCGTCGCGTCAGTTTAGCCTACAAAGGCAAACAGTTTAGGAAACCGGATAACGCATGTTCGCCTTGCAGGATACGAATGAGGATGCGACTTCCCGGCTCATCTCCCGATCAGTTGAGAAGTCGGGGGCAACTGTTGGGACTGATTTTACCAGGCCCAAATAGGACCCGACACGTGGACCCTAAACTGCACTAGACGCTGACACATGCCACACTAGCTCGGCTTAATTACTCATGTGCACTGTTCTCGGGCAGTTGGCGAGCTTCCCCAAACATGCTAGAATCATCACCGTCATCTGCTCCCCTGGCATGCCGAACGGAGAAGACAGGACATGAGGATCACCAAAATAAAAGGAGAAAGTTCACCACAAGAGGAAAGCAAGAGGCGGATCTGAGAGAACCCCTCTCAAGGAGGAGGCAATCAGCTAAGTCTGAGTCGGTCCACCCCGGCAAGCAGCATAACCATGGGAGAATCCCCTACTTTCCTCGGGTGAATGCCTTTCAGGATAAGTCTTTCCTAACCCGGAACCCCGCCTTAATACTAGCTGCATCTTCTCCTCTCCACACGAAATACTCTCCAAAACACTATAAGCAGACAGACGTCTCGATCCCTGGACGAGACCTCTCACTCCTAGCCCGTAGAAATACCCTCGTGAGTATTTGTTCCCCATAAGGCGTTCATTGACTTGGACGTCGGAGAACCTTCGGAAGAAAAACCCCCTTTCGGTCTTCCTGAAGGCCCGATTGACCACATGTTCCCATGTTTGCAGAACATCATGTTATGAACACCCGTCACCAGGACGCACGCAGGCTTCCGCCTCGGAACGACTCGTCGTCTTTCCCCCCAGAGTACGAAACTCGGAGACACAGCTCCACCCACGGACGAATCACACACTCCCACGTGGCATCCCAAAATTAGCTCCTGAACATTATCATATTAGGATAGAAAATTAAGATCAAAAAGTTAAACTAACAAAACAGATAAAAGAAAGTTATATCAAAAATTCAAATCTATAGCGTTTGTCAAAATAAAAAGGAAACTCAATGTCACAAAAGCTAAACTAACAAAACAAATATATGAATCAATTATAAATTAACAAAAGAAATTTTTTAGCATATATATTTTAAATCAGTAATTTATTTAAATTTAGAAAAATATTAAGATTAAATTGTTATATGAACATGTGATATTACAAATATATTAAGGTAAACTGCTATTAAAAACTATTAATACTACAAAAAAATATTCGTGTTAAATTAACAAAAAAAAATCATCTACAACTTGATATTTAGGCTAATGTTTTGGAAAATTAACACAAGTAATGATGCTTTAGGCTAATTACTGAAAAACTCAATATAAAAAAAAGTTAAACTAACAAAAAACAAAACATAAATTATTTTGTACAACATATCAATACAATTAAAATGAAATTCAATATCAAAAATTTAAATTAACAAATAAAAATATTAAATTATTAATTTGATACATATGCTAATTATTTAACAAAATCAATATAAAAAGCTTTAATAAAACTAATATAAAAAGTTTAAGTAAGAGAAAGAAAATTAAGTAATATAAAAAACTTAACTAGTAAAAATAAGGTAAAGATTTAAGCTAATTATTTTTAAAAAATCAACATCAAACAATTTATTAAAAAAATTGAAAATCATGTTTTACAAAATGTTAAACTGAAAACAAATCACCTAAAAAAATTGACTTGATATCTGACTAACTATTTAAAAAATCAATTTAAAAAAAATTAAGATAAAATTAAAAATTAAATTATATCATTAAAAATGTCAATATTTTCAAAATATTTATGTGTCAAAATAAAACAGAAATCAATATCAAGCATTGTATTAAAAATTTAAATAACAGTTTTACCTTAATATATTTCTCTCAGATCTGCCTCTTCCTTTCCTCTTATGGTGATTTTTCTCCTTTTATATTGGTGATCATCATATCCTATCTTCTCCGTTTGGCGTGCCAAGAGAGCAGATGACAGTGGTGATTTTAGCGTGTTTGGGGAAGCTCGCTAACTGCACGGGAACAGTGCGCGGGAGTAGTTCGGCCGAGCTAGCGTGGCGTGTGTCAGTGTCTAGTGCAGTTTAGGGTCCACGTGTCGGGTCCTCTTTAGGCTCGGTAAAATCGGTCCCAACAGTAACACTTTCTAAAATTCTATTTAAATAATTAAATATGATAAAATTATGAATCAAATTCAAACTAGAATATAAAATTAACTATTCAAATCAAAACATGTATAAGACATACAAAAGATAAAAACAATGACAAATAATATGAAAACTCCAAACAATCCTATATGTTTAAAAACCAATATTACCAAATAGTAGACTGCAAATAAAACAGATCTTATTGATATAAATTAAATAGAAGTATAAGCTAAATTTCATAGAAGACCTGGTGGAGAAGCAAAAAGCAACTTCACACGATTATTCCAGCATCCCAACAAAAGTAAATGCGAATCAACATGAATCACATATTATATATGCATAAGTACACAATATTTTTGAGACATATAATCAAAAAACTAAATATTTGAACATATAAATCTTAAATAAAGAAGAACTATAGAAATCATAAGGACACAACACCAAGAACTTAGCAAGAAAATCATTCTCTAAATCAAATGTATGCACATCAAAGTTGGATAATTCGATAGGTGTCTTAACTATGATTTCACTTAATAAAATTTATAATTTTATAAACAAAAGAGGAAATAATTATATATATTATATTTTAATTTATTTATATAAATGAAATTTTTTATAAATATATTATAATTTTGATAATTTAAAAAATATTAACCAAAAAAAGAATTAAACCAAACTATTAATACAAACATATGCGTAGCACGGATTAAAAGCTTAGTAATAACAAAAATACATAAATTAGTTCGCTTAGGATTGTCTATTAATTTGAAGGAGTCTGATTCGCTATATTTTAATGTTATATAAAGTTATTACAATAAACCATTGACATATATCATAAAATGTAGTATTTAATAAAAGATCATAGTCATTGTTATTTCGTGCTCGGTTAGGCATTGTTCATTTGTGACTCCCCTCATGCATTTCTTAAAGGTGTTTAATGGAATTGAATCAATTGATCAAAAGAAACTTCTATCATTTTGACCTCCTCATTATATGCTCCCTCAGTCCCTCTACCTTTGAATATATGTGATTCGAATTATTGCACTTGATATATCATGGTTTTGATCAGTTTTTGACCATGATATAAGTCCTTTTTATAGAATCGTTATGGTATTTTTCGACTCTTTTAGAGTCTTTGTAGGTTCAGGTACGCTTGGAGCATAACTGAAGATTTTGGGACCTTTTGGAGCTATGTTGAAGATGATGCTGAAAAGACCAACCCGGAGAGCATATTGGAGCAGGGTGTCGATCGACACCACTCCTTGGTGTCGATCGACACCAATCGTGGATACAAAGAGACGCGTATTTCAGCACTTTTGAAGAAAAGAAAACTTGCCCAGAAGTTTACTTATTTACAGTTTTGCCCCAAAACGTGTTTGGGCATTATAAATAGGATTTTAAGGTCATTGTTTAGACATAAGCTTTATTTTACAAAGAGATTAAGAGAGAGATTTTTAGAGAGTTTTTGGAGAGATAAATCATTCTCCTTTAGAGAGGATTTTGAACTCCTTTATTTCTTCTATTGATTTCTCTTATGCTTTCTATTCAAATTATGATTTGTGTTTCATTGATCATGTCTGAGTAGTCTGCTTGTTAGGTTTAGGGTTTTTCAAAGGTGATGATGAATTGCTAGGTTGAATTGAATTGTTAGGATAAAATCATTAGAGTTCTTCATCTTGATTTGTGTTTATTGCTTATTCTAGCTTCGTGACCTAGAATCTGATATTAGGTTGATTAATAGATGCGGAAGTATTGTTAATCACCAGAACTAATCTTAGATGAGCAAAATTCCTATCCGCAAAGGAATTTGGTTTATGATTTTGTGAACAATTGAACCTGATTTTAATGCTTGTTTGAATTGATAGGATTTGCAAAGGAATTTGGGATCCTAGGATTTAGACATAGATAATCTCTGCAGCGGAGGTTGATTGATTTTATATTAGTGTTTCAAGTTCAAGAACAGTGCTTAATAAACTCCTAACATTATGTCTAGATTTGCAATTCGGATTCACCTGCGAATTTCCCAAGGCCTAGCGTTTCTCTCTTTGATTTAAAACCTCCCAATCGATTTGCTGCTTTTTTTTTATTACTTACATTATTTTTATTTAGTTTTGCTTAGCTTGATTTGAATCTGAGATTTATTGTACAACAATCTAAGTCCTTGTGGATTCGATACCTAAGTACTACAGTGATCTCTTAATTTGAGAGAGTAACTCTAAGAGTTAATTTGAGCATATCAGCACTCCTTAATTTAACCGAATTGTTGTACTATGGACTAAACCAATGGGGTTATAGCTCATTAAAGATGTAGTTTGGTTTCCAAGTTCGCGAATATAGATCTAAACGTAAAAAGAATCCCCACCAAAATTAATAGGCAATCTAAGATCATATAAAAACATGAGACATTTTATTCACTACCAAAGTTTGAGTTGAGATCCTACAAAATTCATATATGTAAGACATTTTGTTATCGGAGATATTTTATTTTTAATTAGAAAATTGTGGGTGCTAACCTGCCAAACTCCTGAAAGATTTTTCACTATTAAAACAAATATCTATGTCATTTAAGTAAACGGCATTTGATGATGGAAATTAAGTTTGCTTGTGTACATGGCGAATGTCTCTAAATAGCGTCATGATTATTAAAATAAGAATATTTAATATCTATTAGTACCTATACTTTCAAAACTTGGGATTTAAAATAACACATGTTGGTCTGTGACAGACGTACAAACACAAAGTATCGCCATGACATAATTGTTATGTTATGATTCGAAGTCCAAAATATAATAAAATTGTTCTGTTTATGATCGTCACGTTTTGGTTGAACTGCGTTGTATTTTAAATTATTACATTCCTTTTCTACTTTAATTATTAATACTAATATAAATAAAGTTATTTTGTAATGTTCTTGTATCAACGTAAGGCTTACTTAGATATTTATATATATACACACACATATTGACGCTTGGTGGTCACCCTGAGTCAGGAGTAAATAAATTGTGTGCGGAATCATGTATCCTTAAAGAGTGTAAAAATGAAATTGTGCAAACGAGAAACACGATTTATAAGTTATTGTGGTTAATTCGTTGACATAAAAAGTTGACAAGAAAAATAATATTATAGTTAGTTCAAGCTACTATTGTTTCTAACCAGGAAGCTTTGAAGAGCTTTGCAAAAGTTTATTTTAAAACTTTATTTTGTATTTTAGGGGGAAAATTGACTACCGGACTTCTTTAGGTCTAAAGACCGTACACAAACCAAAATTCGAACCATCTACGTATATGGAATATCAACATGAATATATATATATATATATATAATATATATTATTTTTTTGGAGTAAAAAAATCATGGATATATATTATTTGACAAGCATGTTTAATGAAAAAAGCTGATATGTCAAAAAGAAAAAAAAAAGTTAAAGTGTATTTTAATGTTGACATGGAAATGTGACATAACAAATTTTCTAAAATAAACGAAATGTTTTGATTGTTGAGTTAAAACTAAATAAATCTTATTTTTAAATAAGAAATTTTTTTATATCATATGTGAATGCATTCTCATTATATAGCAAAAATTCAAAATTATAAATGAAACAAAAAAATAAACGGATAGAAAATAAATTATAAGTATCCTTTTAGCAAACTTTTTTTTATAATACTATATATATAAATAAGAAATAGAAGTAAAATTAAAAATGAATCTTTACGGCTTTGGTTTTATGTAAAAATCTCAGACTATATCTTTTGTTTAAAGTATCTTCAACCCACCTTTATTTTAAATCTCCTAATTTACAGGAAAAATAATGATGTTATTTTTTCCTCTAGAGTTGGAAGAAAAAGAAACAATCTCTATTTTTCGTTAAAATAGGTTTGAGAGAAATCCACCAATATTTTAGAAAAATAGAAAAATACATTGGAGATGATATTAATGTTTAATATATTGTTCAAGATTAAGAAAAAAAATATGAGTCAAAGAAGATAAAAAAAAAATTTGTTCAATTTTATATTTTTATTTTAAAATATTATCTCACACATATTAATTCTTTCATGTATATATTTCTTACAAAATATTAAAACATTATTTTATAAATCAATTTTTGTATATATTGTGATCTATTATATATAAGAGTAACACATATATCAAAGCTAGGAACTGAAAAACTCTTATTTCTTAATATAATAGTTAAATATTAAATATATTATTTTACACCTTAAGCTATACACATATAAATTTAGGATTCAGCTGGTTTAAACTCTGCGGTTACAGAGAGTTTGTGGAAGCGAGTGATTGCGGGCTATAAAAATTTTGACGAAGAGATGAGCGGAGAGCTACCGGAGAATTTTATAAAATAAGAATTCACAAAATTTTATAATAAATGTTTATTATAATTTTTATTGAGAAACCATATATCATAAAACGCTGAAAAAATTAATTAAATACAAAACGACAGAAATGGTTTTCGTGATTGTTATTAAACGCCAAAAACTGTATCGTGTAAAATCATAACGTTTGCAAAAAATATCAAAAAAACTAACCAACACTTAAATATTACAATTCACTTATTTCTAACTCATACCTACATGCATAAATATACGTATTTATGTTTATAAAAAAAATCAACCATACATTATAAAAACATATATTTTAACACATAAAAGCCATACTTTGATTTTTTTCACAAATATGAGTGTATATATAAATATTAATTGTGTAAAAATTAAAGTCGCATGCAAACTTATTATGCATACATTTTGTTAACCTCAATTACAGTCCAATTTTAGTTTTAGTTATTAGTGAATTTATATTTTTCAAAAAAATCTGTATTTTCGTGCGTACCAACCACCTCACCGCTTTTAGAATAAGTAAAAATGGTAAAATCTATTTTAATTTACTTAGCAATAGGTCAAGGAAAAATATAGACTTAAAATATATATATTGGCAAGATTATATTATGCAAGAGGAAAAAGAAAGTATAATATAGATAATATTCAAAATATATTACAAGAATTTAATTATTATTTAATATAACTTTAATATTTGCAATTATATGTTACTCTAAACGCTAAAAAAAACAAAAAGTTTTCAAAAGACATAAAACGATATGAAACGTTTGTGTGATTGTTGTTAAACACTAAAACTGTATATGTATAAAAATATAACGCTTACATAATAAGTTTTTCAAAGACACAAAACGATATAAAATATTTGTGTGATTGTTGTTAAACACTAAAACTGTATATGTATTAAAAATATGACGCTTACATAACGTAAAAAATTAATCTATACTTAAATATTACAACTAATTATGTCTATAAAAACTATATTTGCACATGTATATGGGTCAACCATAAAAATTAAATAAATGATTATATATTTTAATATTTCAGTTTATTTAGTTATCATATGTCTATAAAAACTATATTTACACTTTTATCTAATGAAAGTATTTTAAAATTTTGGGTTAATGTTTTTTTATTTTTAATTTCTATTGAAATCTATAATATTTTTTATTTGATTTAATGTTATTTTTATTATTAAATATTAATATAGTATTATTATTAATACAAAATTAATCATATATAAATAAAATATTTTTAATATACAATAATAATTATATATTGAACATATAAAATATTTTATAGCTCGCACAAGGTGCAGACCAATCACCTAGTATATATATTACTGGACATTATTTCACTTCCATCACTTGTAGACACTGTTATTTCACTTAATTCGTTTCTTATGATGTCCTTATGTTTTTATGTTTAAATGAATTTTGCTAATATTTTATCATCTACTAACATAATTTTCCCCTAGTATAACTTCTATAAGTTAATATTTGATAAATTAATATTTTTTGTTAATTTCCAAATTAGTTTATCAATTAAATAATATATCTATAAATTAATAATTTTTATAAGTTAATAAAATTTTATGGTTCTAATATTATTAATTTATAGAGATTAGATTGTTGTTCAGGAGTAAATTTTGGTATGCCACGTGGGGGGTCATGATTCGTCGGGGATGGAGTCGGGTCTCCGAAATCCGTCCTCTGGGGGAAAAGGTGGCGAATCATCGTTCCAGGGAGAAAACTTCCTGTCGCGAAACGGCGAGGCATGTACCGTGTTCGATCCTGCAAGCACTTAAACAAACGTAGGGGGAGCCTTCGTGAGAGGAACAAAAGGGAGTTTCCCTCCCGAAGGTTCTCCGACGCCCAAGTTAGTGAGCGCCCTGCCGGGAACGAGTACTCGGGGGGGGGGGGAGAATTTTCTACGGGTTAATCGTGAGGAGACTCGTCCGAGATCGAGACTCCCGTCTGGTTTTGAGTGTTTCAAGAGGGATTTCTACTTGTAAAAAAGGGGATGCAGCGGGTATAAATGCGGGGTTCCAAGTTGGGGATAACTTAACCTGGTCGGCAATCACCCGGGAGGGACGTGAAGTCCACCCGTGATCCTGCTGCATGGCCGGGAATATTGTCTCAGATGTCGGAAGGTGGGCCTCTCCCCTCGTCCTCCTCCCTTCTTTCGAAGGGTTCTTCTTCTATTTATACTCGTCATTCCCTTGTCATGTCCCCTCCGAGCCGCGTACCCAGGGAGCAGATGGGAGTAATCATTCTGGCGTGTTAGGAGAAGCCCGCCAACTGCTCCGCAATACGCAGGAGTGGGTCAACCGAACTAGCGTGGCGTGTATCAGTAGTCGATGTAACCTAAGCCTACAAGTTTTCCTTCGATCCGGTTAAATGGGTCCAACAATTGTATATCTTCAAAAGATGATGAATGCAAATTACTGGATGTGGATCCATTTTGGAGATTTATTACTTCTATTATTCTATGTGATTGTAAATCATAACTACTATTTAAAAAAATTATAACGAAGTTCATAACTTGAAAGAAAAAGGAAAAAAAGATAAAGAATTAACAAAATAAATAGAGTGGTCGTGTAGGAAAATATTTCATTCGTAATTAAAAATTGTTACAAGTCTTTAATGATGTTGGAGTTCAGAAAACACGATATTGATGGTTTTGTGACATTAAAGTTAATAAACAGTTTAGAAAAAACTATAGTTGCATGTTTAGAACCGAAAAAATAAATTGAAAACAATTAAAAAATGCGTGTTTAGGTGCCTAATTGGTTTCGAAAGAATAGATTTGCAGTGAGGCTTGTATTTAGTGGAATTTTTTGGTGAAAAGAGTATAAAATGAAAGAGTATTTGGCGAGGGAAAGGATTTTGGAATAACCGGAAAATAGTCCGAAAGTCAGATGTTAAGTTTCAGAATCGAGAAAAAAAACTAAGTTTTGTAGAAGTCGCCCTTGAACTGGTTTTGAGTTTTAATAGAATTTTCTAATTTGATTTAAAAGAAAGAATATATAACTCTCTAATAAATAAATAAATAAATAAATAACTCTTTGAATCTTGATCTCCAACTGCGAGGATATCAAGAGAAATATGTTGACTAAGCAAAATGGGAAGCAAATTCATAGTCGGATAGATCCATGTATATGCAATATATCAAGTAAGCATGTTGCGATTTTTTAAACACTATAGAATGCGTATCGTTGATACTCAGCGAGCTAGACCGAAGTTGATCCCACATGAATTATGTTCATTGCAATTCTTGCTGCAAGCAACCCTTATTCTGTACAATTAATTGATTTTACTTGGAAATAAATAAAAAGAGTTTGCACAAAAGATTATGATGGCATGCAAATGGTACAGTGTGGGAACAAAATGCGACACTCATTATCGACCAAACTCGTCGACCCCTCAAAGAAATAAAGAGAGATATTCAATCAATCTTATTCATATATGTATTTTTTAAAGAAATCATTTTGTTTTATTTTAGTTTTGGATTTTTCTGGTTTTCTGGTGGTGGTGAAAAGGATGAGTCTTCCACCAACTTCCAATCTTTAATCTTCATCCTTCAAATCTTATCCACATGCAATCCATAAGCTCATTTCCATCTAGCTTCATGGCAATCAATTTTATAAATATCTTATTATTATTAGAAAACGAATAGATTTGTAATAGTTTGTTACTTATTAATGGCCCTACAAAGAAAAACGTATCTTACTTAGCTGATTGGTAACTTGTTTTGCAAAACTCTTTTCCCCCCTGCTTGTCTCTCAACTTGGAGTATGCGTGTTCTTATTGAGGATGCATGCTGCATCTAGATAAGGATGATGTTCCAATAAACACACACCACATATAAAAATTCTAGCATTTCTTGATATTAGTAAATGTTGGTTCCGGATACTAATGTAAGTATGTAACTAAGAAATGTATTATCCAAATGGGGTTGGCTGAAATGGTTAGAGGGGTGCTAAAACTATGATCGAACTTTTTACCAATGGATTACTATAACCATAAAGTAGTTTACTCACTAAAATTTCTAATGAATCTAAAGCGTAACACTATTTTGATTGGTCAAAAAATAATAAATAGGTAATTTTATGATTTAAAGGAAATTAAGGTATAAGATCTAACTAATACTTTTTCAAATATGCTATATTTAGCATTATAAACTTGAGGTTTATGCTCCGATCTATCGATTTAGACAATTTGCACCCTTCACTCTGACCAATATATTCACAGTTTATAAGAAATCTATTTTATTTTAAGATATTCTTATCTGAAGAGATAACCTTAGTAAAAGGTTTGTATTGTTTTCTTGGTCGACACCCATATGCAATGATTAAGATGCCCTTTTCTACAAGTTCACTCCAAAAATTGTAAGGGAATTAAACAACAAATGAAAACGTGTTTAGTAACTTTGCTTACAATTAAACGATAGCCAACCATATATGTGTTCGTATGTGACGGCCACATGATTTTTTTGTCTTCCGTACTTATGTGTCCCTCTTAACCTTTCGTTATTAATGATTCCTTTGAAAGCCAACTTGGGATGTAAATTTTGACTAAAGTCAGTTACAACACTCTAGGTTTTTAAAATAAACCGTTATTAGGATGGTCGCATTTACTTATCGTTAGGTTTTGAATGGCTTCGCGAATTGATAGTTGGTACGATGAATCTAACCGTGATTTACAAACAAACGGATGATAAAAACCATAAGCGTTTTTAATAAATGCTAGCATGTAATTCTGTTGGATATATTTTTACTGTGTCGTATCAGTGAACCATATGTTAGCAGTAGGATTGGCCGAAATGATGAACTCATCATTTAGGCTTGCTTGCGACTCTCTAGTTAATTATTTCTGGACAGTTAACGAGTTTTCCAACACGTGAACATGCTGTGGTAGTGCATCTACTCTCTCTGAACGTCTCTCGGATGGGATGGATCAGAGGAGAGCTATATAAAGAGGGAAGAGGAGGTCAACAAGAGAGAAAGTCGGATCTGGATCGGAAGAGAGAGAGAGAGAGAGGCCGAATCCAAGCTATAAAGACCTCATCGAAACCCTACCGTGCAATCGGACTAAGCAGCAGAACTGAAGGGGTAGCCATCAACGCTCTCCGGAAGGAACACAATTCAAGAGGAGCATTATTTTCTTTCCTGGCTCTTTGTTTTAGTCCAGAGAGAGAGAGAGAGAGAGAGAGAGAGAGAGAGAGAGAGAGAGCTCTAACCCACTCTCTCAATGGTCTATTTTACCTTACACTTTACCAAATAACAGACGGATATCACGATTCTCGTACGGTGTATCCAAACCGTAAACCATCATCACCTATTCGCCCTCCCGATTATCTGTTTCATGTAGGACCTAATCTGATTTGAGCATCATAGAATCTTTGAGAGAGAAACCCTATTTTCTGATTATTCCAAATAGCTCTCTGAATTTTACTTTTTTTTGTCAAAAACTAATATTATTATGAGTTGTTAAAGTCAGAATACAAGTTAGTAAGTAGCTAGTTTGGTTAATTATTACAACAGGAATCAAAGAGTTTGAGTGAAAACCTAGGACTAGCTAGATAATTGGCCGCAAAATTGCAATTCCTTGTTACATGAGTAATATCAACCCAGCTAAATTTCATCATCCAGAATTGAATTAAATATCAACTAGTAGATTGGAAATTGTAGAGTCTTGTTCGGCAGAAAGGAGTAGATGAACAAGCAGTTGGCAGTCTCATCCAAAAGAAACTCGAGTGAATCCCATACTCTAGGTGTTGTGCATGGCGACAAGAAGAGCTTTGCCTTCGGCTTCAATACTGGACAGAGAGTGAGCCATTTTTACTGAACCCCAATAACGACAGAAACCTTGTGAGTCATGCACAATCCAACCAGCATTTCTTTGGAGAGTATCACAGTTGAAAGCAGCGTCATAATTACATATAAAGTAGCCCTTTTTTGGGCGTTTCCAATACTGCTTCAGAGGAGGTGATGAGGAGTCGGTAGATGTGACGTAGTGAACTTAATCCATTCATTAACATCCGCAATAGCTTTTGTAACATCATGAAATGGTTGAACACGCTGTTTCTGGAAAATTAGAGAGTTACATGATTTCCAAATACGCCAGAGCAGCCAAAAAGGAAGGAGTTTGTCCTTGTCCGAGAGGCCATTTATATTTTGTGCTTTAATTATCGAGCGTAAAGTAATCTCTCTATCTTGAGATGAAACAGTTGAAGAATAATAAGGTGTTTGAGAAAGATGCCAGGTTGACATAAAAATGAGACAGTTGAAAAACAGGTGATGTATTGTCTCCGGTTCCAATCCGCAGCGGGCATATGTATTCTCAATTGTAACACCACGACTCTGGATGCGTGTACATGAACCAATAGCTTTTGACAGGATCTTCCATAAGAAATATTTTAACTTTGGCATTATTTGTAATTTCCATATTTTCCTTTTAAGAAGAGGGTCCCCATGATGAATGTCTGGTAACACCATTTGAAAATCCGGGTGATGTCGTAAAAATCAGTAGCCGAACCAGTAGCCGAAATGTATTGTCCTGACTTAGTGTAGGGCCATTGTAAATTGTCTGTATTATTGTATTGGCTTAAGTAGAGATTTTACAAATGTACTGTCTTAGGCAGAAGTAGACTCATCGAGGAGGGGAGTATTCCATTGCTTGTGTACCCCTGTTTTTATAATAAAATCGGATACTACCATATTGGTATTAGGATATAAACATTCAAGAGGTCTAGGTGGGTGTGTAGGTAACCAATTATCTTTGAATGCTTTGATTTGTCAACCATCTCCAACGACGTACCGAGAACCTTGTTTGAGAATATTAATCCCACAAAGGATGGAAGACCAGCCATAGGAGTGGTAAGGTATGGTCTTAGCTTGGAAAAGGTGATCATCTCGCAATACCGAGTTTTATAAACTTTTGCAAAGAGACAATTTGATTGCTTTAACAGACGCCATACTTTTTTGTCAATAAATGATAACCTCATATTTTACCATGATTTAGCTTGCATTCAGTTCATGTTTTGATCCCTTTCATGCATTCATTCATCATGTTTTGTCTCTTTTGCATTCATATTAGACATGATAGGATTTAGATTAGGCATTGTATATTTTGCATTGTTTGGAGTCTTTCTAGGTTTATATGGAGCTGTGGAGGACACTTGGAGAATGGTGAAGGGTGTAGACAAGGAGAACTAAGCTGAAAGCATAGGAAAAGCTAGTCCAGAACCTGCACCGTGGACATGCACCATGGAGGGCCATTCCTGCCATGCTTGGTACACTGCACCGTGGAGGGCAGTCCGTACACCGATGGACCAGCTCCGAGGTGACTGTACCAATGACAGACCGTCGTACACAGAGGGCCATGCACGGTATAGAGAATATGACATACCGTGGAGAGCTACTCTTGCCCCTGCTCGGTGCATCTGGAAGCATTACCATCCACGAGCCTACCGAGGCAGAACTTCCTGCGCAGTGCATCCGAACACACTGACCATGCGTACCGACCACAGCCACACATGCCCTCTTCGGTATAAACTTACCCGAGAGAAATGTTGACCATTTTCGACCTTTTTTATTTTTTTTGTCTAAGGCTGTTTTGGATGTCCTCTATAAATAGCCTAGGCATGAACTAATTTTATCTTAATTTTTCTTTTGCCCCAATGTTTTGTTTTGGTTTTTCCATAAACAAGAATAAATCATTTGTGGGTAATTGATTGGATCACTTGTATATACTTTTATTTAAGCTTTCTTATTTTATTCTTTAATCGTTTAGTTCTTGCCTTCTTGTTTGTTTATGCTTTTGTCAATTTCGAATTTTTGTTCTTCAGTTTTTATTTTAAGAGGTTCTTGATCTTTGGTGAAGAAAGGTGTTTGATAGTTGTTTAAGGATGACTAGGGTGTTAGGTTCTTGATTATCTCTTCTTGTTAATTGTTCTTCATGCCTAGTATCTCTTTGTTAGAAAGGTTGATCATAGGCTTTCATTTGCACTCTATGTATTTGATGAAACGCTTGAATGAAGTTCAATGCTTGAACATGGTGCTTAGATAGTCATGAGTCTTTGCATTTATCATTTTTTGCTTGAATATGCTTAATGCTTAGTACTACATTGATTGAGAAATTGCCTTTAGACATTGATTATGCATGGAAGTGTGAGTTGATGTTTGATCCATTGCACAAAAGATTAGTGCTCTTAGCCTAAGGGATTAGTTGTTTAAGTTGCTTTTTGGCTCTATGGACTTTGTATTTGATGCTTGCTGATTATGTTTCCACCATCGAAAGTGGGTCAGAAGTATAATTAGTAAACGGATTAGTGCCAAAGGGTTGGATTAGTCTTTATTAGTAGTCCTTGTGATATAAGATCAAGGGGGTATGATCTTATAAATGGTGGGTGAATCGGTGGAAACAAGCAGCTGGTCTCAAGACGCTTTCTACTTGTTCAAAGGATGATCGAAGTGGACGGTCGTGAGATCAAACCTGCCGGTTTTAGGTCTCTTTCAGGCTGGATCGATGGATGGAATGGATAGATGGGTTGACTGATTCCACATGCAACAAATTATGCTTCTAACTTCCAAGGACTCTTCCTTGCATGGACAGTAAGAAACAACACAAAAACTCAAGTGTCTAATTCTACAAAACACTCAAGAACTCGCAAGAACATAAGAGAAGTGATTCCACACAATCTCTAATGAACAAAGTAACAAAGCCTAAGCATTTTAGAAAAAATTCTCTTTCATTTTCCAAAAATTTCAATATGTTTTACAAATGAGAATACATGAGCTTTTATAGCCTTTTACAAAGAATCTTTACAATAAATAACATTTAAATTAAATTATATACATTTAAACAAAAAGAGAAAAATAAGCTAAATCAAATAGAAGACTTTTTGCCACCAATTTCTCTTTAGATTTGAATGAAAATCTTTTGATTTTATGAAATGATGAAGACCAGATTCTAATAATAAATATACATAATGAAGACATTTGATGTAGTGTTTTTCCATATTGTTTATTCTCTCCCTCTTCGAATGATTTTGTCCTTAAAACTGGTTTTTTAATAAAAAATAATAAAAATATGTTTGTATATTATTTTTAAAATTGAAAATAAGTAAATAAAAACTAGAAATTAATGGTAACCATATTTCATTTTTTATTTATAATAGAAACAAATTTTGATTTTTTTTAAATAAAAAATAAAGAAAACAATTTTATGGGGTTTTTTTTTATAAAAATGATGAACCAAAGAACCAAAAATTAAAACTATTTTTTGAGTTTTTTTTAAATATTTAGGGATTAAAGAATAAAAACAAGCAAAACTTTGTTTTTTCAATGGAAATTTTGATAAAACATGAAACAAAAATAAAACAGAAAAAAAAAAAAGATAGGAGATAGGAGCTTTTAGCTCTGATAGTGACACAAGATAAGGGGTGAATGGTCTCG
Organism: Thlaspi arvense; assembly: GCA_911865555.2. Classification (NCBI taxonomy): domain Eukaryota; kingdom Viridiplantae; phylum Streptophyta; class Magnoliopsida; order Brassicales; family Brassicaceae; genus Thlaspi; species Thlaspi arvense. The sequence goes on from OU466862.2 coordinate 46,913,815, forward strand.
TATATGGACTGATGGAACCGTCTGATGGTTGTAGAACTCGTTCAGACTGGTCAATGAAGGGCTTATGAATAGAAGTGGATGCGTTTGGGATCAGAGAATGGTTGTATAACTTGTTTCTTCTGACCAGTGGATGAGATGACTTAGTAACAATGTATGGATCGAAGCCGCCACAAAGCTTTATGGATATAAGCTTTGATAAGACACAAAAATCTCAAACAATGAATCACTCAAGTGTTTTAAGAAATTCAAAGATATAGTTTCTTAGCAAGAAAACTCGGTTTGTTTATTTCATCAAAGTTAAAAATACACTGTTGTGAGAGGGGACTTTATAAATAGTCCAAAGAGTTTTTCCCTTCTTGGGGTCTTTGAGTCAAATTACATTAAAAGTAAACACAAATGATTGAATCCAAAATAAAGATAATTGGCTAAACATATGCCTTTGACTAGCTAATGAAAATTAAGCAAATCAACACTTAATACAAGATAGTTACGTTTTAATTAGTCTAGATACCCGAAGTAATTGAAATGATTTGGTACATACCTTGGCATTGCTTGGTTTTATTGAAATTCTGCATTTCAAAGCTTGCTTGAGTGTTGTGTTTTGAGCTAGTCATATAAGTGGCTGGATGCTGAATAAGGTAACTCCTTTCTTTTCTTGAATGATCGGCCATACCTTTGTATATTGCATACTTTTTATGTCTTGACCATCGTATACCTCATTTGTATTGTTTTGGCGCGCTTCTAAGGTTTGAATGAAGCTGTGTTCTTCAAGTTCCTTCCTAGCTTGAGATGCTTCTTTGGAGATGCTTAGTTGATCGAGCTGAGTGGTGATATCTTCCAGTTCTTTGTTGGTGATAAGTGTTTCCACAGCTTGATTAAATCCTTCATATAATTCTCTAGCTCCAGATCTTGTCCTTGGTGTATGTCTCATGGTAGGGATGGGGGTGCTTGATTCATTGCTAGTTTCTGATATTATATCATATACCACATGATTGAGATCAAGCGGGTATTATCTTATTAATGGTGGGTGAATTGGTGGAAACAGGCAGCTGGTCTCAAAACTCTTACAACTTGTTCAAAGGATGATCGAAGTGGACGGTTATGGTATCAAACCTGCTGGACATAGGTCTTTTCCAGGCTGGATTGGTGGATGGAATAAATAGATGGGTTGACTGATTTTGAATGGGCCATCTATCCGCGGCATCAACTTAGACTTTCTTTCAGCCGGGAACCTCTCTTTCCTCAATGTACCCATACTTGATCTCCAACCTCAAAATCTTTTCATGGCGTCCCTTGTTGGCATGTTTAGCATATAGTTTGGTCTTTTCTTCCAAGTTCTTCTTTGCATCCGAATGAATCTGTTGTACCAGCTTCGCTTTCTTCTTGCCATCCATGTTAGCTCTTTCACTCAAAGGTAACAGCGTTAAATCCAAAGGATATATGTGATTAAACCCATAAACAATTCTAAAAGGGGAGTACTTAGATGCTGAATGCACGGCATAATTATATGCAAATTCTATATGTGGCAAGCATTCTTCCCATGACTTAAGATTCTTTTTGATTAATGCACGTAAAAGAGTACCTATAGTTCTATTGACTACTTCAGTTTGTCCATCCGTTTGAGGGTGGCAAGTAATAGAGAACATGAGCTTAGTGCCTAACTTAGACCATAATGTCTTCCAAAAGAAACTTAGAAATTTAGCATCCCTATCAGAGACAATGGACTTAGGCATGCCATGAATGCAGACTATCTCCTTAAAGAACAAGCTTGCTACATGTAAAGCATCATCTGTCTTATGGCAAGCAATGAAGTGAGCCATTTTAGAAAATATGTCTACAACTACAAAGATAGAGTCCTTACCTGTCTTCGTTCTAGGCAAGCCTAAAATAAAGTCCATGGATATGTCATGCCACGGATGAGATGGTATGGGCAAAGGGGAGTACAAACCGTGATGTTGTACTTTGGACTTGGCTTGTTTGCAAGTTTTGCACCTTCCACATATCCTCTCAACGTTACGCTTCATATGTGGCCAATAAAAGTGATCTTTCATCACCTCTAAAGTCTTACCAATGCCAAAGAGCCCCATCAACCCACCACCGTGTGCTTCTCTGATAAACAAATCCCTCATAGAACAGTTAGGTACTCAACGACGGTTCTCAAAGAAGAGAAACCCATTTTGTTTAAAAAATTTACCCGAAGGAGACTTAGAACAAGCCGTAAAAATATCTGAAAAATCATCATCAACTTTATACAGCTCTTTAAGCTGATCAAATCCAGGCAACTTAGCTTCTAAAGTAGAGAGTAAGGTGTACCTTCTTGATAAGGCATCGGTGACCACATTGTCTTTACCTTGCTCATACTTTATAACATATGGAAAGGTCTCTATAAATTCAACCCACCTTGCGTGCCTTTTATTTAGCTTTTGCTGACCTTTGAGATTTTTTAAGGACTCATGATCGATGTGAATGACAAATTCTTTTGGCCATAGGTAGTGCTGCCACGTTTGTAGAGCCCTCACCAAAGCGTATAGCTCCTTGTCGTACGTTGGGTAGTTGAGCGTAGCACCACCAAGTTTTTCACTGAAGAAGGCTATTGATTGCTTCTCTTGCATCAGAACCGCTCCAATACCTATCCCTGATGCATCACACTCAATCTCAAAAGTTTTCAAGAAGTTAGGTAAGATAAGGACAGGGGCGTTAGTAAGCTTCTCTTTCAGGCTTTGAAAAGCCTCCTCTTGAGCTGTTTCCCACTTAAAGCCTACGTCCTTCTTGATGATCTCGGTGAGTGGAGCCGCTATTGTGCTGAAATCCCTCACAAATCTCCTATAGAATCTGGATAAACCATGGAAACTTCTCACTTCTCCAACGGTCTTAGGGCTTGGCCAGTCACGGATAGCTTTTACTTTCTCCTCGTCTACTTTGACTCTTTCTGAACTTACTACAAAACCGAGAAAAACAAGACTAGAAGTGCAAAAGTACACTTCTTAAGGTTAGCGTATAACTTCTCCTTTCTAAGCAAATCAAGAACTAGTCTAATATGCTCTACATGCTCTTCTAAGCCTTTGCTATAAACAAGAATATCATCAAAATAAACTACCACAAAGATGCCTATATACGCCCTAAGAACATGATTCATCAAACGCATAAAAGTGCTAGGGGCATTAGATAATCCGAATGGCATAACCAGCCATTCATATAAACCATGCTTGGTTTTGAATGCGGTTTTCCACTCATCCCCTTCTTTCATTCTAATCTGGTGGTAACCACTCTTTAAATCTATTTTAGAAAAGATGCTAGAGCCATGTAACTAATCCAACATATCGTCTAATCTAGGAATGGGGTGGCAATACTTCACTGTTATATTGTTGATTGCACGGCAGTCAACACACATCCTCCAGTAACCGTCTTTCTTAGGAACCAGGAGCACCGGCACAACACAAGGGATCATGCTTTCACGGATATGACCCTTGGCCATTAGCTCATCCACTTGCTTTTGTAGCTCCTTAGTTTCTATGGGATTGGTACGGTAAGCGGGACGGTTTGGTAAAGAGGCTCCGGGGGTGAAGTCAACTTGGTGCTCAATGCCTCGGATGGGAGGTAGACCAGTTGGAGTTTCTTCTGGAAAAACGTCCTTAAACTCCTGTAAAAGAGCTTGCATTTCACTCGGATATACCAGTGTAAGATCAGCTATGGTGGTTAGTGTTTCTTTAAAAACAAATAAAAACATAGGTGTTTCAGAACGAAATACTTTCTTAACCTCTCCGGTTTTAGCAAAAAAATTCAAATGTTTGGCTGACCTCAGGTTTTGTTTCTGATCGTTGTAGACCTCTTGAGGGGTCATGGAACCAAAACATTCTTTTTACCCTTATACTCAAAGGAGTGACGGTTTGAGAAGCCATCATGTGGCACTCGGCAGTCAGATTGCCATGGCTTTCCCAACAGGATGTGACTTGCTTCCATATGTAGCACATCACATAGTATCTCATCTTTTTATTCTCCAATCGCCAATGGGACTAACACTTGCTTGGTGATCTTCATTTCTCCTTTCTCATTCAGCTAATGCAACTTATAAGGGCTCGGATGAGGAGTAGCTTGTAATCCCAACTTCTTGACCATGATATCACTTGGAACATTGGCACAACTTCCACCGTCTATGATCAAACTGCAAACTTTCCCTTGAACTAAGCAACGAGTGTGAAAAAGGTTCTCTCTCTGATCTTGTTCCTCCGGCTTGCTTTGCACAGTCAAAGTCCTTGCTACAAGTAACTCTCCCTGGACTGGTAGCAACTCATTTTCCTCCTCAGTTTCCTCTTGCTTCTCATCTTCTGATTCTATGTCACCGTTGTCAAGCAAGACCATGACTCGTTTGTTTATGCACTCATTGGCATAATGCCCTCGGCCTTGACACTTAAAACACTTCACATCACGTGTCTTAGTACCAGCTTCCTTAGTTTTCCCATGTAAAGATGTAGCTTCTGGTTTTGGAACGGATGGCCTGACCTCTCTCGGATGGTTCTTATAGTCGTGCGGGTAGGCTGACCGATTGTTGGTACCGTTGCCAAGACCAGTACAGTACGACCCTTTCCTCTTCACTTGTTGCTCGAACCAAACATCCTTATGGAGCATTTCTTCCAGGTCCACATAGTGTTGTGTCTCAAGGTGGTCCTGAATCTCACGGTTAAGCCCTCCGAGGAACCTGGCCATTGTGGCTTCTTTATCTTCTAAGATGTCCGCCCTAAGCATTAGTGTTTCCATCTCCTGAAAGTATTCCTCCACAGTACGGTTGCCTTGTGTCAATCTCCTAAGTCTCTGATGTAGCTCCCGGTGGTAATGGCTCGGAACAAACCGCTTTCTCATCAAGTTTCTCATCTCGTTCCATGTAGTAACCGGGTACTCTTGGTTACGTCTTCTAGTTGTGACAAGCTGATCCCACCAACTCAAGGCGTAGTCATAGAACTCCGTAGCTGCGACCTTAACTCTGTTTTCCTCTATATAATGCTCCACGTTGAAGACAAGTTCTATCTTCTTCTCCCATTCAAGGTAAGCATCCGGATCACACTTGCCATGGAAGAAGGGAATTTTTAACTTAAGCCCGGCTAAGGTGTCCTGCATATGGTCCCTGCCTTGTCTAGAGCCTCTCCGGCCACTCCTTGAAGAACCACTGCCCTTGTAGTATTGATATGTATGATGCCCGCTGGCCTGATCCTCTTGGTCATCTTCTCTTGCAGTTTCTTTGCCCGGACGTCTAGTGACTGGTTCTCTTTGTTCAAAATCCTGTCTGATCTTCTCCACTTCCGAGTGTAACATCTTTTTTAACTCGGTTGTGAGGGCCTCGATCAATATCCTTTGACTTCTTCCCATTTGACTCTCCGGATCATCTTCTCCGGCCATGGTACCTGAAAAATAATGAACAACTCGCAGTAAGTAGTTCTTTGATAGATTAGAATTAATAAAAATTATAAACTATTTTTTAAAATAATTTGAGAAAAGTTAACAACTAAATCCGTGATGAGAAATTTTTTTAAAATTCTCAAAGATTTTTGAAATGAAATAGATCAACAAATCACAATTAAACTTGTATAGATCGAATGAAACCAAGCCGTGATTGAAAGTAGATGAAGAGACAAAATATGAAACGTCAAAGATAAGAATGAATGGATCAAAATACTTAGCTTTGGAAGACTTGCTCTGATACCACGTAATATGATCCCACCTATGATCTTAATCTTGCAAGCTAACCGAGGATGGAATGGAACCGATGTAATGAAACGACTTGGGGAGGTTGATACGGATTGAATGATTTGTTTGGGGGAAAAGGGGGAAAGGGTGATGATGGATTGTCGCAAGAGTTGCGGATGGCTCTTGATACAAGCTGATGGAAACAAAGGATAAGACACACCAATGATTCAATCAGGATTTCTCAAGGATATAACACACCAAGAGAGAAATGATCTATTAAGAAAAGATTTTGGATTCAAAGATAGATGAAAAACTAAACTCTTCTCCCACACACGGTTTTAAGGAGAGAAGAGGAGATACGGACTACAAGAAGCAATAAATTAGTCTCGGGACGGACCCCCTTGACTGACCATGTAAAGACTCGGTTCAAACTTACACAAAATACAAAACTCAAAAACAGCTAAGGAAAGAAATGAATCTAGACACTCCAAGCCGCAGATGGTAGAAAGGAGTGGGCTTGGCCAATGCTAAGCTTAATGGGCAATGACAATGTACGAACACTTGCCTCGTTATAAACCTTAGTGAGAAAACCCAATGGGACAAAACTCACTAAGGGAAAAAAAGCACAAAATGCCCCACAAAACCCATTTGCTTAGTCATCGGCTTTAATACAAACCAGTACGGCTAGTTTAGCCTTTTCATTACATGATTCAAACTTAGATTGACTAAGTAGAACCTCTAAGGCATTTTGAAATGGCTTAGTCTTAGATCGGGTCATTGGACCTCCTTGAACTTCAAGAGCTTCATCAGCTACATGCTTGCATTGTTCTTGTTTCTCCTCAGCTACAAGCTCGTCATTGTCCCCCATGATCATATCACAAGAACTCGCAAGAACATAAGAGAAGTGATTTCACACAATCTCTAATGAACAAAGTAAAAAAGCCTAAGCTTTTTAGAGAAAATTCTCTTTTATTTTCCAAAAATTTTAATATATTTTACAAATGAGAATACATGAGCTTTTACAGCCTTTTACAAAGAATCTTACAATAAATTATTTTTAAATTAAATTACATATATACAAAAGGAAGAAAATAAGATAAATCAAATAAAACTATAAAAGTCTTCTTTCCACCAATTTCTCTTTAGACTTGAATGAATACCAGATTAATCCACATAATGAAGACATTTGATTTAGTGTTTTATAATATTGTATCACCTTGCTTAGAGTAATGCATTGATCTTTGCTTGAAAACTTTGTGCATGATTCACATTGTTAATCATCTAGTCTTGAACCTCTATTTCTAGTTTCCATTTCTTGTTTTAGGTTGTTTGCTTTCTTTTTCCTTCGTCTTCTCCTTTGTTCACCTTAGGTTGTTAGTTTCTAAACCTTTTTCTTCTTTATGATTAGGCCTAGCTTAGCAAGTTTTCAACATCTTGATTGTTTCTTAGCCCCTGGATTAGATTGATAACAATCTATACTACAATAGCAAGTGTAGAGAGATATTAAAAGATATTAGAAAATATATGCTTTCAATAAAGCATCGTTGAATTTTTCTAAGTCCTTAAAGCCTAGTCCTCCTTTTTTTTTTTAAGAATTGCAAACATTTCCAGGCTAATCAAGGTATGCCTTTGGATTGATTTCTTTTGCCCCAATAGATATGGTGATAATGGATCCCCATGTCTTAAACCACGTCCAGGGGTGATATGTCCTCAAGGTTTGCCATTGATGAGCATCGAGTAAGTTACAGTTGTAACCATGGCCATGATCTAACGAATCCATATTTCATTAAAACCAAACGCCCTCATGGAGATATCACCAAGTTTCTTATAACATATTTGTATCATCCTTTATCTCAAACGGTGCATAGCCTTGGCACTCTTTCAAATCATCACCGCTAGTCTCGGCAACATCAGTTTGAAGATCCAAATGATTCTCTGTTGGGTTTGGAGGGATTGTACGGACGTCTATCATTGCTTCATCGTCAACGGGGGGATCCGGGGGATCATCTTGTCGAGCATCCGCATCTTGTAGAAACGGGCATTCTTTAGCCTCATGAGTGAGAAGGCCACATTTGAGACAGAAATTGCGTAATCTTTCGTAGCAGAGTTTGAGAGTTGTGTTTTGACCCGGCATGAACTGGAAATTGCGCTGAAAGATAAGAGATGATTCAATGTTCTAGTCGAGTTTAATGTGTACAAAGTCCGTAATTTATGCCGCTTTGTTGAAATCAATGTTCGTGACGGTTCCGAGCTTTCCGGCGATGTACTCAACTAAAGGGAGGTTGAGAAACTGTGAAAGGATACTTTGGATCTAAATCCAGAACAGAATGATCCAGAGCATTCTGTCAGTGATTGTTGGAGACCAACATTGAGTTAGAGCATCCATTCATTGAAAGACCATGGACCCCGTCGGAAAATCAGGTTGGGGGCCTTTTCCGATTGAAACACAAATTGGGATTTCTTTGTATATAATATTCTGCCAATTACAGCATCACTTAATCCCCATAGTCTGGGCACCTATGTGATCAAAGCACGAAGGTTTTGTCATCTGGGATTAAGAAGGGTTCCAATGATGGCAAAGTGATTCGCATGTACCGCTTCAGAATAAATGGATTGGGGCAATTTAATTGGGGCTTCAGCGTGACCCAAATAGATCACTTGCATTCGTCTGCGGATGTTGTCACTCATCAGGCAAGGGAATGCGTAACAATTATACAGATTTTTCGTGAGCAGTCACATATATATATGGGACAATCCATGGCTGTTTTTGTTCGTAGAGAGGTGAGAGAGAAAGGAAAAAACAACCGCCTGAGAAACTGCTCAACAGACAGAAACCGACAACAATATATCCCAAAGAAATCGGGATAAAAACCGTCGGACAAAACTCACTGTAAGAATTGAAGAACAAAACTGGTTCTCGATTCTAAATCCTTGACGAGAGAAGGAGAGAGAGAAGGAGAGATATAAGTTAGAGAGAGGAAGAAGAGAGAGAAACATTTTTTCCACACATTCCCACCCTCTAAATTTTGCTAGTACGTAAACATAATAGCAGAGTAGCAAAATAACTGAATAATAAAACTGAAACTGAATAACCTCAAAACGCTAAAAAGAACTAGTATCTATTAGATAATTAGTTTTTTCACTAAATTAGTTATAAACTTAATACATGCGGGATGGATTGAAAGATAGCATGTTAATTTTCACTTTTTTATTAATCGTTTAGTGTGTGTATATATATATATATAAGAGAATAGATTCTCTTCTTATTCTGCCACATCATCAGCTCACATCTCCAAATTGTGACGCATCATCTACTATTTTGGTTAATTCAAGTTTTTTTTCTATTTGCTATGTTTTATGTCGTTTTATCTTTTAGTTCTTATAATAACTAACATTCAGTGATATAATAGTTTTAGAAGTTGAAAAGTAATATCGTTATAAAAGATAGCTTACATGTTAATTTAAAAAAAACTTTAATTTTATCATTTTAGCTTTATTTATGTAGTTCATCAAAATATTTACTTCTAAATACATACATCAAAATTTTTAATTAATAGTTTAAATCATTTATATATTTATTTTCATATATTTAGTAAAAATAATATTTTTATTTAAATGATTCATATAACAAAAATATATAATCAAATTTAGATCCAATTTTCTCAAATACATAAGATAACTTCTCAGATTCTAAAACTACTTCAAAAAGCCAAAATGTTATAAACAGATTAAAACATAAAAAATATAATAACATCATTAATTTATTCTAAAACTTTATAATTTAAAACAATAGCATCCAATATCACCCTAATTTAAAGAATTTATGATGTTTAATCCGTTTTAAAAACAAATATGAATATCTATTTCATCTACTTAGTTTTATAGTTGTAGAGTTTAGTGTTTATACTAGGCCAAAATATTGTGAAAGTTGAGTTAAAAACTGGTAAAAATGTTATCTCTAATTCAGTATGCTGAGTTTATGAAAGAGAAAGAAAACAAAGTTAATTTATTACAAAAAATTATAATCTAAAATAACAATATCTATCATACCATTAATTTGAAAAACTATGATGCTAAATCCAATAAAAGATTAATATGGATAGTTACTCATCTACGTAGTTTTATAAATGTAACTTTTAATGTTTGTACCGAGCCAAAGCATTGTGAAAGTTAAGTTACAATCATGCCAAAATATTGTTTATAATTCACTATATTGTGTTTATGAACAAAAAATAAAGATTAAACTGGCAAAAATGTTATCTCTAATTCAGTATGCTGAGTTTATGAAAGAGAAAGAAAACAAAGTTAAATTATTACAAAAATTTATAATCTAAAATAACAATATCTATCATACCATTAATTTGAAAAACTATGATGCTAAATCCAATAAAAGATTAATATGGATAGTTACTCATCTACGTAGTATTATGAATGTAACTTTTAACGTTTGTACCGAGCCAAAGCGTTGTGAAGGTTAAGTTACAATCATGCCAAAATATTGTTTATAATTCACTATATTGTGTTTATGAACAAGAAATAAAGAGGAAGGGAGATAGATGAAGAGAGAGAGAGAGAGAGAGAGAGAGAGAGAGAGAGAGAGAGAGAGAGAGAGAGAGAGAGATCTAAAGAGGAGAGATAAAGATTATGAGGATATCTTAAAATATATAAAAATACTGTTGAAAATGAGATTAATATTGTTGATTATATATTTTGAAAAATATTAGATATAAATAAAAAAATATTAATATCGGATGAAGGAACATCAGGTTTATTCTTTTATAAGGCAAATACGGATGAAGCAGAGACTCTGGTTATAATTGTACAACAATATGAGGTGGTATCGGGTCAAAAAATAAATTCTGACAAATCCTCGGTCCAGTTTGAATATACGCTAGATGATACAATAAAATTGGAAGTACATCAAACACTAAGGATAACGACTGGAGGGGGGATGGTAACTTATCTAGGTATACCAGAGAGCCTAGGTGGTGCAAAAACAAATTTTTTTAACTTCCTCATAAATCGCCAATAGAAGAGGGTAAACGAGTGGACGTCATGATTGTTGTCCAAGGGTGGGAAGAAAGTCTTGATTAAATCAGTGGCGTGATAGCAATGCCAACATTCACCATTTCGTGCTTCAGGTTGCCAAAAACAGTCACAAAAATCTTACAAGTACGAGTGCACAGTTCTAGAGGAGCACTAAAGGACAAATGAGAAGCATGCATTGGTTAGCGTGAAAAACTCTGTGCAGACATAAGTTAGACGGAGGGATAGGTTTTCAGGTTATAGAGAATTTTAATACGGCTCTCTTCGCAAAGCAGCTTTGAAGACTTATTGATCATCCCACCTCATCATTCGCAAAGGTTTTGAAAAGCAGATACTTCCGTAATGGTACACCATTATACTCGATAAGATCATATTCTTTATTGTACGAATGGAGAAGCATTACTTCAGTTCGATCTTTGGTTAAAAAGGGACTTATTAAAAGAGTTGGCTCAGCTAATTCTATATCCGTATGGAATGATCTCTAGATTCCAGCATCTCGCTCGAGATCAGCATCAAGAAGAGGGTATAACCATTACCCCGAGCTAACAGTCAATCAGCTAACATCATCATGAAATTTATCCTTACTTGAACAACTGGTTGCTCCAGGAGACATTCCACTATCACAAGGATTCCTACTAACAGGGTTTCCAGACCAGGTTTATTAAGCTGGTACTTTACAAAATCAGGCACGTATACGGTTAAATCAGGTTATTTTATCGAGCAAGAATTCCCATCAAGTGGGGACTACAACCGACCCTATGGACGATGTTAGCGTTTTATAAGGTTATGCATGGAAGGTTAGATTCCCCTAAAGATAAATATTTTTTTTTGTGGCAGATAATCTCAGACTGCATATATGTAATGGACCATCTTAAAAGTAGAGGTATTAACTGTAATCCGCAATATGGGAGATGTGTAGTGGAAAGGGAATCCAAAAATCATACACTTTTTGAATGCCTGCCGGCTCTTTAGGTTTGGACACTATCGGTGATTTCAACGTTCCTGACACGCTTCCCAAAGGATGCATTATATTCCAATATGGCGTATTTGTTTTAAAATTTACCTCATCATGAAGAAATGGTAATATATCCATGGTTATTGTGGTATATTTGGAAATCAGGAAACGACAAAAAAATTTCTAACATCGATCAAGATCCTCAAGAAACAGCAAAAGCAATTTCATGGGAAGTGGCTTAGACAGAAGAAATAGTGGAGGTTTCACAAAAAATAAATCCGGCTTTAGAAATTACAAAGAATGATAGGTTAAATTGTTCAATAGATGGATCTTGGAAAGAGTCGGTAGCTAATTCGGGTCTCAGATGGTACTGTCAGGGCTTAAAATCGGAAGACACTCTTATGGGTGCAAAGAACATGAGACGAAGTCTTTCCCCATTGCATGTGGAGCTAGATGCATTAATATGGGTCATGCCTTGTATATTAGATGGTAGGCGCTTGGAGGTGAACTTTACTACAGACTGTTCTGAATTGGTACAGATGATTTTCAGCCCAGAAGAATGGTCAGCGTTCACACTACACCTGGAGGAATACGAGATAAGCAAGAAGGAATTTCCCTTCTTCTCTATTTCGTATATCCCACAAGCTCAAAATATAAAGGCGGACAAGTTAGCACGGAGTGCTCGAGACCATCTTGATTCTTTAAATTATATAAACTCAGTTCTACCGATTTGGATTTCTGAATCGTTATAGGATCTGATGCTGTTGCCAAACCAAAAAAAAAATTAGAATGAACATTTGACTAAAATATAAAAAAAAAAACAGAAATATAAGTATAATATTTAGGGTTTTCTGCATTTTTAACCCGTACCCTTAAAATATTTTGTAAAACTACCCTCGACCTCTCAAAAGTGCAGGTAAAATACTCACCCCACGGTCAACCCGTAATACAGTCCATGCGTGTATCGATGACGTGTCATTTGTAAACATTTGTTTGGAAATTAGACAGAATATAAAACACTGCATATAGATTATAAAAAACAGGATGAATGTTATTTTCTATGTCATTTTAACGACATAAAATGACACGTTGTTCGTGGTTGGCAATAATTAAAAGAGAAAATCGATTTGGGAACAAAATGAAAATTAGGGTTCATCGTGGCTGGGAGAAATGGTTTCTGAGGTCGATAATCCAGAAGTTCGATTAGAGTAGATATCAGGATTCGAATTCAATTCGAGTAGGTTCATTCGAGTTTTCGTCTTCGATTTGAGTAGTTCATTCGAGTTTTCGGGATTATCGGGATTTATTTGAGGAGTTTCGTCGAGCTCTGAAGTTTGGAAGAGAGAACTGAATTTTTTGGGAAAGATTCGTTTGGAGTCCTGGTGCATTTGAGATCCAACGAATATTGGGTAACATTTCTAAATCTATTTCGCGTCTCTCATTTCTTAGAATTGGATTCGGACTTAGGTATTGTTGTTTCTGTTTAATAGCTTGGGTTTTCTGCAATATTTGCAGTTTTGATCTCTTCTTTCATATTGGTGGCTACTGGTCTAGAGACGGGTCTTACATTGGTGAAGAAATAAGTGTCGTAGGTAGAATGTTGGCTGATGCTTTCAGTTTGAGGTCCATTGAGATGTTAGTTGTTAAAGCAATGGGCTATGGAGACAAGATGAAGAAAGTATCTTGGTTTCCACCAGATGATGAGAGTCAGCAGAGAGTCGACATTGATGACAATGAGGTCTTAGGAAAAGCGGTTTCATATGCTCTCGGATCAGGTGCTTTAACATTGTTTATTGTTAGGGAAGATGATCTGTATTTGATGAATCGCAGTAGTGATGGAGTTGGTGTGTCACTTTTCGAGGATAATGGTGATAATGCGAGTGGTGATAGTGATAATAGTGTTGGCAGTTCTGATGAAAGCAGTGAGAGCAGTGAGAGCAGTTCTGATGAAAGGAGTGATAATGATGGTGGTCGTGATATTGTAGCTCACAATGAGGATGATGGTCCTCGTAAGACCATAGATGAGAGCAAGTATAAGGCATTTATGCTTGGGCAGTGTTACTCTACAATTCAGTCTTTCAAGAATGCAATTACAAAGTATGCAGTGAAGAAGAAGTATGATATATCATACTTTAAATTAGATAGCAAAAGAGTTGTTGCTGTTTGTTGTAAACGAGCATGTCCTTGGAGGATTTGTGGATCGATCAATAGCACTAGCAGCAGGGTTGTGGTAAGAGCTTTACAGGAAGAGCATGATTGCACATGGCAAGGTAAAGTGTCTCTTGATAGCTTGCTATTTTAGACCATTTTAGGCTGTATTTCATGCATCTTTTCCTCTGTTTCTGCATTATAGTTTAGCATTTTAGTGTCATTTGCACTTAGAATCAACATGGCATGCATTTAGCTTAGGATTGCATACATTTGCATACATGTGCATGTTTGTGGTGGTTTTCAGGTAAATTTGGAGAGTTTTAGAGTTGGGAAGGAGATGGAAGCAGCTCATGATCGAAGAAGATATCAGAAATGGAGCTCTTGTAAAGTCTGGTTCATATCGAGAAATCATATCGAGCAGAACACCCGTGGAGTATGCTCGATGTAAGTAGCAGGACGAGAGGAAGGGGATCAGCACGAGGAGTCTAAGCCGTTGGTCTGCATCGAGGAAGGAAGCTGATGCGCGCTGCACGAACCATATCGAGGTCGCATATCGAGCAGAACACCATCCGTACCACCTCGATGTGATTCATCCGCGCATTGACCATTTTACTTTTGTTGACCTTATCTTAATTTTAGGTTTTTTATGCTTCTTTTGGCTCCCTACTATAAAAAGGAAGCCACAAAACATTATCTGAATCCAAGTTTAGTCTTTCATAAAAAAACTCTCTCTTCTCTAAACAAAAAGGACGATTTGCCTTAAGTACCTTATCTTTAATAAAGTTAGCAATTTATGGTTTAATCTAGTCTTTTAATATTTGGTCTTGCACCTTGGTAGTTTAGATTTATCTTCTTTCCATTTTAATCTCATCTAGTTATGTTTAACTCCAAACAAATGAGATTAAACATGATTAGTGAGTAGTTTACTTTAGATTTAGAGTTTTAAGTAGGGAAAGTGGTGATTAAGACGTGATTAAGAGGTGATTAGGCTTATTTAACTGTTCTATGTTGTCTCCTTCTCTTGCAAAGTGGTCATTGTTTATAAAGCTTGCTCCTTTTGATTGAATATGGTATTGATTGATGCTTACGGTTCACTAAATGGCTTGTTATCTCATTTCTAAGCATGGTTCGCTTATTTGGCTTGATAGTTTGGCTTGGTCTATGTTTCCTTTGTTCAGTGACACCAAAGTGATAATTCACTATTGCTAGATGGTTCGCTTAGGGCTAGATAGTGCTGGTTTTGAGATTCTTGCTTGATGGTTAGATAGTATGCATTAAAAGATATTGCCTTTGTTTCGTTCTTGTTCATTGCTTAGCATTGTTAGGATGTTGCAGTTGTGTGCCTAAATCCATATTCTTTATTGGTGTTTACCTAACTAGGTCCTTATTGGTTCACAAGATTGATAAGTTGATCTGAATTCTTGCTTGGGTGAGAGAATGATTGCTTGATTAGTACATCTCTTAGGCTACAATGGTTCTGATCTTTATGCTCATTGTTGAAGGATACGCCATCACAAGTGGGTTTGACACTTCAATCTTGTTGAATATGAACTGCTTATTGATGCCAATTTGGTTCCTTTTAGAAACCTTGTCTAGGATTACAACATTAAGAATTGCTTGCTTATGAATGCTTGATGCTTGCCTTTGTTAGAAATCCCCATTTTCGCTCTTGAAAGCCACTATCCCACAATTGCTTAGAACCTTGAGTCTTGCTTTTAATCAATTGTCTTTAAGATCATCTTGCTTAATTCTTGCTTTAGTTGTTATTTTTGCTTAGTTCTTGCTTAGTCATTGCTTTTAGTCCATTGCCTAGTTTTATTCACAAGCATTTAGTTTCTTCTTTCTTTCCATTGCTTTGTTAGGTTGTTAGACTTGTGCTTGATTAACCAAACCCCTATCATTGCTTAGCTTATGGCATTGTTTGCATCTCATCTTCCACAAATGAATTGACACATGATCCCTATTCTACAACTGATTAGAGGCTAAGGATATTTGGTTTAGAATAGCAAAAATCCTGTTTCATATCTGCTTACTAACGCACGCATAGCAGACATCTATAAGGAAGATTTTAGAGAGAATCCACATTTTTTAGGAAATCAGCTACACGTAAAATTGCTAAAGCGAAACATAAATGTTCCTTGGACTATCTGTGAGAGGAAAAGGTTGAGATGCTTGCAATCGCTTGATGATGAACAAGCAGAGGAGTTTGCAAGGTTAAATGATTATGTTACTGAAATAAAGAGATCTTATGAAGGTTTAAGTGTGGAATGTGAGGTTAGAGAAGATGTTTTCCATATATATTTTATGTATGTTTCAAAGCTTTGAAAGATGGGTGGAATGGAGCTTGTCGGAAAATCATACACATTGATGGCACTTTTCTGAAGTGGAGAATGACCGGATGTTTTTGTTAGTTGCATGTGGAAGAAGTCTAAATGATCAAATTTTCCCTATTGCTTGGGGCGTTGTGGATGGTGAAACTAAAGAGCATTGAATTTGGTTCTTTCAGCATCTGGTTGATGACTTAGGATTAGGAATAGGCAACGGTTTGACATTGTCCAGTGATCAATGTAGGGGGCTGATAGGAGCGGTCAATACGGTACTTCCGTATGCTGAACACAGGCTGTGTGCACGCCATGTTTATCAGAATTGGAAGAAGTTACATAGCGGAGCAGAGTATGAGGACTTGTTTTGAGGTGCTGCAGATGCATATAACATGGCGGATTTTGAAAGGAAGATGCAGGCGTTGAAGAACAGTTCCCAAAAAGCTTTTGATGATTTGAAGATAACAAATTCATGCGCTTGGTCTAGGTATGTTTTCATTTTATTTATATCTCTTTTAGTTACAAATTATAACTTTTGTGGTATCTAGTATATAACGCATGGCTTATCTCACTGAATTCTCTAAGTGTGCAGCTGTGGAAAACAACTTAGGAGAATCCTTCAATGCAGCCATACGTGTGGCGAGAACCAACCCAGTTGTTGAGATGCTTGAAGAGATACGAAGACGTGTCCTGGTGAGCAATGAGAAGGAAAGAAAAGAATCAGAGAAAGCGAAGGGGATTTACACTCCTAGAGCAAGAGCATTGCTCGATCAACAAATAGAGCTTGCAAAGAATTGAAGTCCTTTGCCATGCGGTTTGGGTAAGTACGAAGTTGGATACTTCAGCGACCGGTTTGTAGTCCAATTAAGAGGTGAGGTGCTTTGTGCATGCAGAATGTACATTGTAAGTGGCATTCATTGCTGCCATATTGTTTCTGCATTTCAATTGGAGAAAAATGTTGATCTTTTTGGATCTAAAATTAATATTATGAGAAAGATTAAATATCCGACTATTTAAATTTTGTATATGATTATAATTTTTTTAAACTTAAATATGCAATAAATTTTATAGTCTATTATGAGAGTATCTAAAAATACATAAAAATATTTATAAAATGAGATCAATATTATTGGTTACAGTTGGGACAGATTTTACAAACTCCAAGGACAACGCGACACGTGGACAGTGAAACACCCTAGACACTGACACTACTAAGCTAGCTCGGCCAACAACTCCCGAGCACAATTTCCAGGTAGTTGGCGAGCTTCCCAAAATCCGCATGAATCATTAGTCCACCTGCTCCTCTGGCATGACGAATGGAGAGGACATGACGGGGAGAAGCCAATATAAAAGGATGAGATCACCACAAAGAGGAGGGGGGAGAGCTTCTTCGAGAGAACCCGATCTAAGGAAGATAACGTCCTTGACCCGACTCGGAGGGTCGCCCGCGGCCAAACAGCATGGTCGAGAGGGATTTGCCCCATTCCCTCGAGACGATGCCTACTAAGATAAGTCCCTTCTTTAACCCCGAACACTGCATTTATACTCACTGAACCCCCTCTTTTCTACTAGAAGCATCCCATAAACACTCGCAAACAGACAGATGTCTCGATCCCCAGACTAAACTTCTCACTCGAACCCGTAGAATCACCCTTATGAGTATTTGTTTCCGGTAGGGCGTTCATTGATTTGGGCGTCGAAGAACCTTCGGGAGGGAAATCCTCTTCTGGTATTCCTGGAGGCCCGATTGACTTTTGATGTACTGCTAGCAGGGTCGGACTTATCCACTACCCCGCCGACGGGGCCTGAATCGGCTTCCACCTTACAACGCCTCGTCGCCTTTCCCCCCAGAGGACAAAACTCGGAGGCCCATTTCCACTCCCCGAACGAATAATACACACCCACGTGGCATCCTAAAATTTTTTCCCGAACAGTTGGTGCTAGAAGGAGAGGAGATCACCGCCGAGCATTCCACGAAGGAAGCAGTTTACACAGTTCGACAACGCGAGGAATGGAAGATTTAGAAGCCCCACGAGCTGAGCGAGACAGCCCTCACTCAACCAGACCCTAGACTTCGGAACCATCACGCATACTGGTCCCGAAGTCAAGAAGTCAGGTCTGCAAAATGAAGCAAAAGTATGAAAAGTGTACAAAATCAAAGATGTGCAAAATAACCATGAAGTGCATTAAGAAGAAAAAGGCCAAAAGCGGCCACCGATCCAAGTGTAAGAGAATACATTATACATGGGACAAAAGTCCCCAAAAGAGATTGTTCAATTTAAAAACCCAGCGGGCGCGAAGACCCCGCCGGTGAAGAAGTGCTCGCGCCTCCATCGCCTCTTGCTACCCCCAAAACATCCATCCCCCGTGACCCATTCCGCCGATGCTCTTTTTCGAGCTCTCGCTTAAGTAAGCAGATCGTTGTCTGACTATATACAAAAGTTTCGGCTGCCATCAGCGAGAGGTCCGTCTCGGCACCAGGAGTAAACCCCCGGTACACCGCCATGGTTTTGCAGAGCGTTCGCATCTCAAAGTTGTGGGTCTCAAAGTCCCGTTGGCTATCGGCCAACGCGGTCGTCAACCGCTTCAACTCCACACTCAGATCTTCCCCTCGGCCAGAAGTTTGCACCTCCGCGAGTTGGTTCAGGGTCACGAGCAGTTCGGCCTGGAGCTCGCTAGCCCTATCTGCAAGACCACATTCACGGTGCTCTGCCGCATGGAGTTCATGCTCCAGCATTTCGAGCGAACGTTGACTCTGCCAAGACGGAGGAACAAGTAAGGTAACCACCAAGAAGTAGAAAGGGAAGAAGACCCTAGAAGAAACTTCCCGCATCCAGCGAGCGTGTGAGTTCCAAGGCGGTCAGCCGCCATCTTTGGGTGAGCCCACTAAAGCTGACGTGTCGAAGAAGCAGTAAGAAGAGGGGGGCACAAACATGGGCTCTGACTCGGAGATGACGATCATTGCCTTGGGCAAGCCCACCGCAGCAGGGACAGGGGTCGCGGCCCGCGCAGCCCTGAGTGTCTCCATGGTCCCCGATACTAGGGAGCATCCGCCTCACAAACTGCAGAAGAATCAGATTTCGTGGAGGTCGAGAAGAGCGGCCTGGTGCGGGCCGACGACGGACTGGCCCTCGCCACTCCCCCAACAGCAGGCTCGATACGGTATCTCTAACGCAAAGGATGGGCCGAGGTCTCCCCAGCAGGAGAATCAATGCGACGCCTCTGGCGTGAGGTCTCCCTAGCAGGAAAGTCGGTACGGTGCCTCCGGCGCGACATTTGCGTAGGCATCCTCCGTGCGCTTCAGGTGAGCTTTGAGTTAGGAAGGCGATCCCCGGGGGCATAAAGACCTCACACTTCCTCGATCCAGTGCGAAGAACCTGCCGAAGTTGAATCCGTAAGAAGCATTGACGAAGCCAATATAGCAAGAGAGTCAGGATCGTTACCTGATATATCGAGCGTCATGCAAAACGACAGGATGAGAGATCTCGCCATGATGCTCGTCGGCGAGAGCAGGAAGTCGAACGACCTAAACCGCTTATCTAGCGCAAGCAGCCAGCGCAGTTCAACCAGTTCAAAGGCCGACGATGTCGTGAAACCTGTCAGCACATACAGTGCCATTTTCAACCAAGAAATCTCTTTCAGCTCCGTTCTTAATTCTTTTCCAGATTTCAAAATCTTTTTAAAAATTCACATTTCTATATTTTATCATTGATGTCCAAAAAAAAAAAAAATTCTTTAGTCTCTTCCATATGCATTTCCTTCTAACCAGTATACCAGCATCAGTCTCAATCTTATTCTCATTTACTTCATCTCCAAAAGCTACTTTAACTTTAAAAGGTTTAGATTTTGTAACAAACCTAAGCATATAATTAGCTTGAGATTTAATAAACTTATCACTTTTTTCCATTAATTTAACTGATCTAAAGATATGTCTTTTAGTGTTTACTGAAGACATTTCACTGCAAACAAAATAATTGTAAAGACTATTGTAAAAAAAAAATTAGAAACTAGAATTTCGGAGAAAACAAATGTAGCACAATGATTTATTTTTCAAAAATGAATGAAAAAAAAAGAAATTTAATGCAGTATAAAGGATAATTAATGTAGCATAAGATAAACGTAGCACAATAATTTATTTTACAAAAAAGGAAAGAAATACATTCGAACCCCATAGATGTGAAAGAAAAGTCTTAAAATTTAACCACTTAAGCTGGAAGCAATTTTTGAAAATGTAGCACAAATTTCTTTATAAAATATGTGGCTTAAAGCTAATGTTTTACCTGCTTCAAAGCAGGGACGGGTCTGAGCACAGAAACCGCGAGTCAGAAACCAGATCCAGTGACCAAGGCAAATGTGGAAAGAAGAAAGCAACGCTTACCAGAACTACCTCGCGGGCGTCAAGAGAATTGGACGTTGACGTCTGACGGCACTGTCTTGAAGAAGTACCGCTCCCGCCAATCGGGGCTCCCCAATCAGTCCCCGAGGATGGGGACGGCATAACCATATTTGGTGTGCAGGGTGTAGCGACGGGCATCGGCGTTGAGGTTGCAGAACTGGTACGACAACAACACCGTAGTGCCGCTGATATGGATCCCAGACAGGTTTGAAAGAATCCGATAAGCGCAAAGGAGCCCCCACGCCGAGGGGTGAAGTTGACTGAGGCAGATGCCGACAAGACAGAAGAAGTCGACTAGCATCCGAGGAAGACTGCCCCAGAAGCCGTATAGGATGTAGTCATCGTGAATCGCAATGCAGTGGCGGGGAGGAAGATCCGCACGGTCATCCGCAGTAGGAAAGATGGTGCTAAGCCCGGAAGAGGGAGGGTCATTCGCCCTCAAGACCCTCTCTAGGGAGTCCGATGTACATACCGACGGAGGCTGGTCGCATGGCAAAGCCCCAAAGGTGTTCGAGCAATGCTCTCGACCTCGCCATCGGATCACGAGAAATGTGCACGCCACTTGCCGAATGACGAACTCGATGCCGACATCTCAACTGAACGAAAAGAGGGATGGAAGGCAGAAAAAATAACTAAGGAGAAATGGCTTTGCGGATTGCTTTGGAAATGAAGTGAGACCGTGAAGGCGTTGATTCCGCGAGTTTTATAGAGAAGGAAGAAATCAAAGCAATGCGCGAGAAAAATCACGTCACTCGGGGAAAGCCAGGAGTTGAGGGTACAACCATAAATAAAAAAACCCTCGAGCCGTGTGTTGGAAGTGATGTGCATTTAATACGGAGAGAGACAGATGGTCCATCACGGCAGAAAAAGCAACCGGCGGTTCTTGGGAACAAAGCACACTGTGCGACATGACGCGCCGCACCTTAGGCCATAGGAGTTCGCCATGTAGATCGAACTCACCCTACGTCTGAACCCCACCCAGGAGAAAACTCAAACAATGACTATCGTTTCTGCCCAAGCCATGGAAAACCGACTGACGAACAGTTGCAATGGTATGAAAACTCATGCTGTTACATGAATAACCGCCATTCCTCCTGGGTGGAAATGGCCCCAGGGACGGGTTGCACAAATTCCATGCACGCGGGTCAAACTTAACCACCCGGGCACTTCAAACCCTGTGGTGGGTCATACGGAACCTGTGGCAGTGGACAAAACATGGCCGTCTCGAAAACTGTCTCGACCTGCGGATGGCCCGTGAGATTATGTGATTTCTTGCTTGCATGATTGTATGATTTCTTGCTTGTATGATTGTGTGATTTCTTGCTTGCATAATTATGTGATTTTTTGCTTGTATGATTGTGTGATTTCTTGCTTTCATGATTGTGTGATTTTTTGCTTGCATAATTATGTGATTTCTTGCTTGCATGATTGTGTGATTTCTTGCTTGCATGATTGTTTGATTTCTTGCTTGCATGATTGTGTGATTTATTGCTTGCATGATTGTGTGATTTCTTGCTTGCATGATTGTGTGATTTCTTGCTTGCATGATTATGTGATTTCTTGCTTGCATGATTATGTGATTTCTTGCTTGCATGATCATGTGATTTCTTGCTTGCATGATTGTGTGATTTTTTATTGCATGATTATATGATTTCTTGCTTGCATGATATCCTGTCCGCATAGCAGCTTGGTTCCTCGCCCTTGTCGCGGTACACCCTTTCTCGCTTATATGCCTTCAGTATCTTTCTCTTAATTAAAATACCCTTCTTCAAAACCCCTTTCTTAGCATGCTCCTTCGCGGACTTGTTTGTCCTCTGGGACACCATTCCTCTGGGAATTCATGACTCCGGTCCAGCAGGCCCCTCGTGGCCCTCCCTGCACCAGCTCCCTCCGAGGACAGCATGCTCCCCCACGGATTTGCTCGCCCTCTAGGGCATCCTCCCTTCGGGATTCTGAGGCTCTAGCGTCGCAGACCTCGAAGTCTTCCTCGCCAGTCCCCTCCAGCGGGCCGAGCGACAAAACAACATGCTCCCCCAGTGACACGCTTGCTGCTTAGCTACCACATGAATTGAGGTCGCCTACTCGCAGGCTTTCTCTTCCTGATAATTTTCTTGACCTCTTCCCTCTGGGGTATGTCACAAGCATGTTATTAAAACCCAGAAACTTCCACATAAGCACAACGCAAAGACTGTCCAGGCAGTGAGGGAGTCGAGGTAACGCCCTTGGGATCGCTCTACTCCGCACCAGCTGCACTCGAGTAGCGACTCCCCCTTGCGTCAGCGCCCCGCGATGCAGGGAACATATATTCATCCGTTCAATAGCGCCACCTCTGGCCCTTTGGGCCGTTGTCTTAAACCGCGTCGCCGTCTTAGGTCGGTCCCCATGGTCACATAAGACTATAACCTCTCTCATGACTCCGATGAGAGGGAACAAGACGGCTTCTTGTCTAGTGCCTCACGAAACAAGAAGTAAAATCCCTCATTGGAGATGTCCACCAGTGGCCTAGCTATCAGTTCCTCTGGAGCGCCAATATCCTCCTATCATGAGTTAGTATCGTACGCCCCCGGATGCGTGCTCTAGTCAGGGTAGGACCCTATCATATAACTCTCCCGGCCGACGGCGTACTTCTCTGGATGCGTGGCGAAGACAAGGCGAGTCTCTTATTACATTTAGTCTGACCGTCTCACGGTTTGCTTTCCCCGGAAGTGTAATTCTTTTTGCCAATAATGTACTCCCCCAGATGCGAATAAGGCCAGAGTTGACATTTATTAAGCCGCCCCTCGGTTTGCTTCTCCGAAAACATAATTCCTTCGACTAATAACGTGCTCCCCCGGGATATATGAATAAGGTCGGAGTTGAAACCCTTCTTTCGTTCGCTCCTCCGACTAGAACCGTACTCCTTCGCAATGTATGGCGAGGTTGGAGTCAAAGCCTTTTTCCAACTCCCCTGCGAGTCCGGACCTCCTAGCCAGTACTGTACTCCATCGGAATACGTGGCATGGCTTGGACGAGTCTTTATTTTATGTACCGCCTTTAAGAACCTAGATTCGCCCAGACTAGTACGATATCCCTCGGGGTACACAGCAATGTCATTGCATCGATGTCGCATTTAATGACAGAACTCTAGGGAACCGGATGACTTATGCTGATTATGCAGGAGACCCAAAGGAAGTCGACTCTCCGACTCATTTTTCAATCAGTCAAGAAGTCGGGGGCAACTGTTGGGACCGATTTTACCACCTCCAAAGACAACATAACATTTAGATAGTGAACCACCCTAGACACTGACACGGTTAAGCTAGTTCGGCCAACAACTTCCGAGCACTGTTCCTGGGTAGTTGGCGAGCTTCCCCGAACACACATGAATCATTAGCCCACCTGCACTTCTGGCGAGCCGAATGGAGAGAACGTGACAGGGAAAAGCCAGTATAAAAGGATAAGATCCCCACAAAGAGGATGGGGGAGAGCTTCTTCGAGAGAACCCGATCTAAGAAAGATAACTCCTTCGAGCCGACTCGGAGGGTTGTTCACCGCCAATCAGCATGGTCGAGAGGGAACTGCCCCATTCCCTCGAGATGATGCCTACCAGGATAAGTCCCTTCTTTAACCCGGAACTCTGCCTTTATACTCGCTGAACCCCCTCTTTTCTACTAGAAAGCATCCTCGAAACACTCGCAAACAGACATATGTCTTGATCCCCGGACGAGACATCTCACTCGAACCCGTAAAATCATCCTCCTGAGTATTTGTTCCTGGTAGGGCATTCATTGACATTGGCATCGGAGAACCTTCGGTAGGAAAACCCCCTTCCGGTATTCCCAGAAGCCCGATTGACCTTTTGTGTAGTACTTACAGGGTCGGACTTATCCACTACCCCGCCGGCGGGGCCTGAATCGGCTTCCACCCCAGAACGCCTCGCCGCCTTTCCTCTAAAAGACGAAACTCGGAGGCACGGTTCCATTTCTCAGATGAATAATACACCCCCACGTAGCATCCCGAAATTTGTTCCCGAACAGTTACATATTATGTAAATACAAGATGTTAGTGAAAAAAGATTAATGTTTTTTTGTATCTAAAATTAATATTATGACGAAGATTAAATATGTGATTATTTAAATTTTGTATATGATTATAATTTTTTAAAACTCAAATATGTAATAATTTTAAAGATTAATTTTTTTTTATTTAATATTTCTACTTTTACATGTATATAATTTTAATTGTACATAATATGTTTTAATCAGATTTATTTTATTAACTGCATGATGTTAATAACTAAATTAATAAATATTATAAATTACTAAGAGTTTTTCTAACTATATAATTAAATAGTATATAAAATTCCACGCACAACGCGGATTACCCACTAGTTGTTAATAATATGCATTTAGTGAAATTGTCTTTTTACATTTCATGAAAATGTTACATACCATTCAACTTCATTGTCAAATCAAATACATGATTTTAAAATCATAGAACTAATGATATATAATTTGAATATAAATTTTAAAATTATAGAACCAATAACATAAAGTTTAAATATAAATTTTAAAATTATAAAACATTTAGTTGAACCCCACTGAAGTAAAAGTGTACATTTGATTTATTGGTTCAATTCAAATTGGTTTTTCTTTTTATATCAGGTTATTCACATTATAGAAATTAAATTATAGTTTGGTTAGGATATTTTGGATTCTAGAAAATATATTTCACTCAGAAACATATTAGACTTTTTATTATAATAAGTACTTATAAAATATAAAAAATAATTAACTGAAATATTCTAAAAGGTTAAAGCCTAAAATAACAATTCTAAATTCAGTTTGGTTTTTCCACCCTATCAATCTGTAATATACGCTAAAGTTGAAAACTTATAAAAATAAAAAGAACAAACAAAAAGATAAAATTTACGCTCTTTACCCTTTGACCCTTTTATTCGATAGATGTTAAAGCCAAAATAAAATAAAAAAGAGAAACAAAGGGAAGAGAAGAAAAAAAGAAATTAGGTGTAGTAACCATAACAATAGCTAAAATTCATCAAATAACCATAACAAAAACATAGTTATGATATTCTATATATTTTCTACAATATATACAAAATTATCATTTTTTAAAACTCCTTCACTAATTTTATATCTTCCTTTCACTGCATCTTCTCTTCTTCGTTCTTTCTCTTTTCCTCCCCTCCCCTACGTCTCCTCCTCTCCTCTCCTCCCCTTTTCCTCCCCTTCTCTCTTCTTTTTTTTCGTTTTTATTCTAATTAGTTTTGTAAATACTATATCAAACCAAACTATTCTATAAAAATAATATATAATATAATAGCTATTATAATATAATATATAAATATTTTCAACTATTGACTATGGGTTATAAGTAATTTATAAATTATCTGTATACTATATTCTTTATTTCAACTCTTGGTTATCAGCAAAAAGCCCTAGAAAAAAAGCCACGAGGCCTTCAAGCAAAAACAGAACAATTTTATTTTATTAACGAGTGTGTTTCTGTGTGTCTATAAATGTAACACACATCTTCATCTTCTTCCTCCTCTCGGTTTTAACACAAACCAACAAAAACATCAAATTCTTCTTCTTCCTCCACCGACGAGATTTTAACATTTCTGATGACGCATCTCAACAAGAAACCCAGGTTTGAGAACCTCAACGTCAACCTCTTCGACGACTTACACGACGATCTCGTCATCTCTATCCTCCGAAAACTCAGTTCCTCCGCTTTTTCTCCCTCCGATTTTCTCACCGTTCTCTTCACGTAAGCCGCCTTCTCAGTTCTCTCCTCAGCCATTGCATCTCCTCGATTTCGACTAAATTATTTTGTCGTTTCAGATGCAAGCGATTGAATCGATTGGGTTTGGATCCTCTGGTTTTATCCAGAGCCGGAACTCATGCCCTAGCCGTCACGGCGGAGAACTGGTCAGATTCCGCTCACAAATTCCTCAGACGCTGCGTTAATGCTGGAAACATCGATGCTTGTTACGCTCTCGGAATGGTCCGTCTTCAACCTTCGTCTCTCTCTTTCCTTTCGATTCCATCTCTCTAAGATTTGAGTTTTCCTCTTTGCGCAGATCCGATTTTACTGCCTTCAAAATCCAGTGAGCGGCGCATCTCTAATGGCTAGAGCCGCGATTAAATCTCACGCGACGGCGCTTTACTCGTTGTCGGTGGTTCAATTTAATGGAAGCAGCGGTACCAAATCCGATAAGAACCTACGCGCTGGAGTCGCTCTCTGCGCGCGCTCCGCTTATCTCGGCAATGTCGACGCGGTCCGGGAGCTCGGTCACTGTCTCCAAGACGGTTACGGCGTTCCTCGCGACGTCTCCGAAGGTCGTCGGCTTTTGATTCAGGCCAACGCGAGAGAGCTCGCGTGCTCTCTACGCTCTTACCTCTCTCTCAAATCTGGAAACGAAACACTAACCGATCTTTTTTGCGGCGGAGTACCGGTTCAAGAGATTCACCCAGTAAACCGGTTTTTAAAGGATTGGTTTGGTTCCGGTCGGGTTATTTTAGCGGAAGGGCTGAGGATGTGTTCTCACGGTGGATGCGGGAGGCCGGAGACTCGGTCGCATGAGTTCCGGCGATGTTCTGTTTGTGGGAAGGTGAATTATTGTTCTAGAGGATGTCAGGCGTTAGATTGGAGAGCGAAGCATAAGATGGAATGTGCACCGTTGGATCTGTGGGTTGCTGCGGCGGAGATTGGCGACGGTGACGGTGAGGCCGTGGAGATCGAGAATCATGTTGCTCGGTAACGGCTCTGACGCTTTTTTTCCCCTAGTTTTTAATGAAAAATCTGAAAATGTCTAATGACGCCTTTGGACTTTTTTTTTGGGTCATTACTCGTATTAATTAATAACCCTTTTAAACTTTTCATGTTTTTTTTCTTCGTAATTTACTAATGTTGGCAAAAATGGCGTTTTATGATTTACAAACTGACAAGTTTTTTAAAAGTAAAGATATTAAATGTTCATTTTACGAATAAAAAATAGAAGTAAAATTAAAACTGAATTTTTACGATTTTGATTTTATATTAAAATTTTAAGCTATATTTTTTGTGTAAACCATTTTCAATCCACTTTTATTTTAAATCTTCTAATTTAGGGTAAAAAAGAAAAATTGTTATTTTTTTTTCAATTATAGAGGGAAAAATAATAATTTTTTTTTCTGAAATATAATATTAAGTTGGAGAGAAATTCACTTATATTTTAAAAGAAAAAATAAAAAATACATTAGAGATTATTTTAATGTTTAATATATTATTAAATGTTAATAAAAAAATATGAGTCAAAAAAACAAAAAATAAATAAGAATAATTTTGATTGATTTTAAGTTTTTATTTGAAATATTTAAAAATATTATCATACACATATTAATTCTTTAATGCATAAATTTTTTCTAACATATTAAAACATTATTTCACGAATCAAGTTTTGTATATGTTGTAGTCTATTATATTTTATATTAACAAATATATTAAAGTTAAGAACATATCAACTTTTAATTTTTAATAGCAATCAAATATTAAATATATATTATTTTATATCTTAAATCATACACATATAAGTTTAGATCTGATTGGTTTAAACGACGGTTACAGAAAATTTGTGGAAGCGAGCGATTGCGGATTATAAAAATTTTGACGAAGAGATGAACGGAAAGCTACCGGAGAATTTTATAAAATATGATTTCACAAAATTTATAATAAATTTTTATTGAGGAACCATATATCATCAAACGCTGAAAAATAAGAAACTTTGATTAAATACAAAACGATAAAATTGTTTTTGTGATTGTTGTTAAACGCCAATAGCTGCATCGTCTAAAAACATAACGTTTGCATAAAATATCAGAAAAACTTACCAACACCTAAATATTATAATTTACTTATTTCTAACTCATACATACATTCATAAATATACTTATTAATTATTTTTTTTTAAAAAAAACCAACTATACATTGTAAAAATATATATTACAAAACATATACTTTGTTATTTTCTTTTAACACATAAAACCCATATTTCGATTGTTTTACAAATATGCGTGTAGTTATAAATATTAATTGTGCAAAAGTCAAACTCGAATGCAAACTTGTATGTACTAAGAGCGGTGAGGTGGTTGGTACGCACGAATGTACGAACCAACCATCTATCCGCTCTTAAGATAAATAAATATGGTATAATTCAAGTTGGTTTAATTAGCAATATATCAAAGAAAAATGTGTACTTAAAATATATATAGTGGCAAAATTATATTTTTAAAGAGAAAAAGAAAGTATTATATAGATAATATTTAAAATATATTATAAAAATTTAATTATTATTTAATATAATTTTTACATTTGCAATTATATATTACTGTAAATGCTAGGAAAAATAAAAAGTTCTTAAAAGATACAAAACGATATGAAACGTTTGTGTGATTGTTGTTGAACACTAAAATTGTATATGTATAAAAACATAACATTTACATAATGTGTAAGAAAATTAATCAATATTTAAATATTACAACTAATTATGTCTAGAAAAAATTATATTTGCACATGCATACGGACCAAAAATAAAAATTAAATAAATTATTATATATTTTAATATTTTTTCGTTTATTTAGTAACCATATTTATATTTTTTATCTAAAGAAATATTTTAGTTAATATTTTTTTATCTTTATTTTCTGTTGAAATATATAATATTTTATATTTAATTTATCATTATTTTTTATTATCAAATATTTATTATTTTATTATTAATACATAATTAACCATATACAAATAAAACATCTTCAATACTATATTAATCATAATTGAACATATAAAATGTTTTATAGCCTGTAAATCACCTAGTGTATATATATATATGCTCTACTAATTAATTATAAGTCATAGATATCCTTTTTTTTTTTGACAATGGCAGGACAAAGGCAAAAGATACTTTGAATCAAATGTAGTCTATAAGCTCTATTAATTACTTGCAATAAATTACACAATTTCTGATATAAGTGCAATAAAAAAAACGCTAGTTCTCTCTCTCTCAAAAAGCGGAGATTTAAGGTTCTTATGGTTTGCAATCAAAAGGGAATTGATCGATTCAATGGAATTTTTGGAATAAAATCGGGGGTTTATGGAAGGGATTATCATTTTAAGGTCACGATTTTATGGAGTGGGTCTCGCTCAACATCTGGATGCGTAAGGATGGTTCGATCAGAAGTCTCAAGGGTTTCGATGAATACAAGGGTTCAAATGGCGGATTACCAAGAGCTACTAAAAGTGTGTATCCTTCCGGGGATATGGCATCATTTGGGGAGTGCAGCAAGTATTGGAAGACATGGGACGGTTTATTGGAGGTTTTCCTCTCCCGAGGGGTGGAGTATTATATAGCGGTTCCTGGAGTAGATGCGGTAGCTGAAGGAAATTCAGAGCAAGGAACAATGGTTCGATGGTCCAGATCTAACACTCGGGATCCATTCCTCGAGAGCGGGATCATCATTGGTGTTAAGGATGCAGATTGTCTATTCTGTTTCGGTGATAGACAGAGAGCAAAGACGATGACCCTCCAGTGGTTAGTACTGACTACACAATACATAGACAATGGATTTGCAAGCTGTTGGAACCATTTTGAAATTAGTAGGCAGAGGTATGCATAGCTTTTTGTTCTTCTTCCTTCGTTGTCTCTTCTCTCGCTGTCTCTTCACCCACGAGGAGGGATATGGAGAACGACAATCTCACTACTCTCATTACTATCATGGAGTTGGGAAATGGAGTTTTGTAAGGTTTCGTGCTTATTCTGCTATGGAGGTTCTGTTGATGGAATGAGAGTTATGTGGAACCCTCTGTCGGAATCACGGGTGTTTAAGGTACATAATCTAATTTTCGGTGTTCCTTCTTCAACTACTTCTAGACTCAGAAATAATAAAATTAAAGATACAAAATCTCGGAGTTTGAATGCAGTCAAGATCTATTAGGGGGAATACAAACACATAATTATTGCTGATTTGTTGACAAACTGGATTATACAGATTGTACTGGTGTTCAAATGGATGATTAGGATTATGGCTATCAATTGCGATTCAGAAATATCACATCTTTCAATCAATGATGGATCTCATATGGTACAACGAAAGGATAATTTCACGGGTTTCCAAATTTACACAAAGTACAGCGCTATTCATCGCTTTAATTAAATTTAGTGTATTACAATCAAAGATTTATGTTACGGAAATTATGGGAACGCATCACGGGCATAATATTAGGAAGGCTTTATGGGCAGTTTGGTATATAAAGGACATAGTCGGTGGGAGTGATAAAGCACATACTATACTTTGTTTTATCTCCACAACTCTCTTACAATTGTTTACTGCTCTGTGTAATACAATATTCACAATGTCTCAAGGAAGTCTAATGGCGTCTGATGGGTGCAATAAGAGCAAGGACAAGCTTGCAACACGGTTAAAGATTACAGTTCTACAATTCGACAACACAAAACTCATTAATGCATACTCCCGCACTCTCATTGGGCGCTGTATGAATCCTGTGGCGCAGGAGATGAAGTCCTTATTGTTCATGCTACCTAGAATCTGGAAGGTGGAGGACCGTGTTGCTGGGGCAGATCTAGGCATGGGGCGGTTTCAATTCGATTTTGATGAGGAGGAAGACATTACAGTGGTACTGCAAATGGAACCATACCATTTCAATGGCTGGATGGTTGTGTTGGTACGATGGGAACCAATTATGGATCCCAATTATCCCTCGGCTCTTACCTTTTGGGTTCACATGATGGGGGTCCCCTTGCATTTCTGGGCAGAGACGACGTTCATAAGCATAGGTCGTGAGGTTGATCTGGATGGTGGTCGAGTTCAGATTACTCTGGACGGTTTCAAAGAGCTCGTCTTTGAGACGTTAGTGGCATTTCACTAGCGATGAAACAACGGTTATACTCCGGTATGAACGGCTACATGGATTCTGTCGCGAGTGCTGCAGTATGTGTCGTGAATCGGAGAAGTGCCCTCGACTGTATCCGAAGAGGGAGAGAAGGGATGACACCCGAGACAGGGGTGGAGTACCGAGGGGAGAAATCAAAAGCTACAAGGGAGCTTTAGTAAGTGCAGGAGGAGTTGGCAACACATCAACGTCATCTACTATTGCGGAATCTTCTAAGGGGAAGGGGAAAGCATTGGACCATCGGGAGGACAAGAGAGGGCAATATAATGACGGTGATAAAGAGAGACATCATGGGGATAATAACAGGAGTCTCAGGATGCCACCAAGAGAACATAGGAACCAGGGAGGGGTTACACGGGGTATTCAAAGGAACATTGGAGGACAGAGGTCCAGGAATGGGGATATGCGCACAGAGAAGAAAGGGGATTATGCAGGGATAACAGAGGCAACATATAAGAAAAGCCCATCTGAGCACTCAGCAAAAAATGTACGAAAAGGCATTGACTTTGAAGAAATAGTCCTAGGAACGGATGAACTTGGCAATATGATTGATAGAATGGATATGCTGGAACCGGGGACCTTGGTAGAGGATAGTGTGGATGCAGGTTTAGAGGATGACATAGATTTGCTGGCTGAATACGGTGGTGACAATGGGGCCATATGTAATGATGTCACGGAGGAGAATAATGGGATTAACGAAGAGGTCTTAGGGGAAGGGACTGATATGCAAGGTACAATGGAGGCCGATGGAGACTTGGTCAGCTGTAATGAGGGTGTAAATGAAGGGATAAATGATAGTGGGATAATCGAAACTGGTGTGGAGGTTACAAAGGACCCGGTTAAGATGGGAGTAAGGAAGAAGCTCTTTAAGGGATCTGTTGCTCTTGGGGGAGGTTCCAAAAAGATGCTACATGCCACAACTCCGAGGAAGAAAGCTGCTACAAGGGACTGCAAACGTGGGGGGGATGAAGGGAAGCTTCAGCCTAGGAAAAATGAAGAGCTGACAGGGGAGTCGGAGATACCAAAAGTTATTTAATGAGGATCCTAAGCTGGAATTGTCAAGGATTGGGTAACAGGTTTACAATAAGCTACCTCAGAGAAACATAGAAGAAGTTTAGACCTGATTTCTTATTTTTCTCTGAGACTAAGCAATGTTTTATTTTTTTGGAACAATTTAAATTTCATTTTGGTTATGATTCTTTGTATATGGTTGAATCGTGTGGTGCTAGAGGCGGATTAGCCTTATTTTATAATAAAACTTATGATGTTGATGTTTTATTTTCAGATAATAGACTCATTGATGTGGAAGCAAATATTGAAGGAAACAAAACTTATTTATCTTTTGTCTACTGTGACCCGGTTCGAAAATGGAGAAATGAAGTATGGGAAAGAATAACAAGGACAAGTTTGACAAGGAATGATCTGTAGTTTTTAATTAGTGATTTTAATGAAATTATCGGAAATCATGAGAAAGAAGGGGGTGCAATTAGACAAATGTCTTCCTTTGTTAGCTTTAATACAATGCTTGATAATTGCGGGTTAATTGATTTCCCAAATAGAGGGAACACATTGTCCTGGAAAGGTTGGTGCAATAGGCAAAACGTGTGGTGTAGATTAGATAGAGGATTAGCAACAGAGGGTTGACATGATTTATTTCCTTTCTCATATATAGAGTATCTAAGGATGATTGGGTCTGATCATAGACCTATTGTTGCGACAATAGAATCAAAGAAAATAAAACGACGGAGACAGTTTCGGTTTGATAAAAGATGGATAGGACAAGATGGGCTGATGGATGCAATAACACGTGGTTGGAGATATGATCCGTTTGTTTCAACAAACTCATTAGTTGATCGAATCGGATCATGTAGACGTGAGATATCCAAATGGAGGCAGATAAATCAACCATATGGAAGAGTTAAGATTGAGGAATTACAAAGGCAACTTGAGGAGGTACAGACAGATGACACACGTACACAAGGGGGACTTAATGAGATAACCCAAAAACTCAAAGAAGCGTATCGGGATGAGGAACAGTTCTGGCAATAGAAAAGTCGAAATTTATGGAATAAGTGTAGGGACCTTAATACTAAGTTTTATCATGCAACAACACACCAACGTCGAACGATCAATAGGATCGTTGGGTTACAGGATAGACACGGTACTTGCGTAACTGGGGAAAAGAAAGTAGAGAAGGTCGTTGTAGATTATTTTAACGAATTATTTACATCCACCATGCCAACGGCTTTCGAGGATGCCTTAGGGGAAATTAAACCAGAAATTATAGAACGAGAGAATGCAGAGTTAATCAAAATGGCATCAGCAGATGAGGTGCGAGATGCGCTTTTCAAGATGCACCCAGAAAAGGCCCCTGGTCCTGATGGAATGACAGCCTTATTTTTCCAAAAGTCATGGAAAATTATAAAAGGAGATGTGATACATATGGTGAATAGTTTTTTAAATTCGGGGAGTTTTGATAAACTATTAAACATGTGTATATTTGCCTGATCCCGCAGAAGGAAAGGCCAACTAAAATGACGGAACTACGACCTATTAGTCTCTGCAATGTGGGCTATAAGATCATATCAAAGGTGTTATGTCAACGATTACGGAGATTGTTACCACGACTGATCTCGGAAACACAATCAGCTATTGTGTCAGGTAGGTTAATATCAGATAATATTCTAATTGCCCAAGAAATGTTCCACGGTTTGCGGACAAATAAGTTTTGTAAAACGAATTTTATGGCGGTTAAAACAGACATGAGTAAAGCTTATGATCGGGTTGAATGGTCGTTTATCGAGAATTTTCTCTGGAAAATGGGATTTGCGAAAAAATGAATCACATGGATGATGTGGTGCATAGAATCGGTGCAATATAAGGTGCTCATTAACGGTCAACCACGGGGAAATATTACACCAAAGAGGAGGTTGCGGCAGGGGGATCCTTTGTTGTCCTATCTTTTTATTCTCTGTACAGAGGTACTAATTTCAAAATTAAGGAAAGCAGAACTGGAAAAAGCTATTACAGGGATGAAAGTAGCACGGGGAAGTCCAGCGGTTTCACACATGCTATTTGCAGACGATAGTTTATTATTCTGTAAAGCGACACAGACAGAGGCGACTGTGCTATTGCATATTCTAAAACAATACGAAGCAGTCTCTGACCAACTTATCAATTTTGATAAATCATCGGTACAATTTGGCCATATAGTGGATACGGCGGTGTGAGGACCTGTACAAAATTTATTAGGTATCACTAACATTGGAGGGATGGGGACATATTTGGGGATTCCAGAAAGTCTTGAAGGGGCTAAAACAAAAATATTCAATTTTTAATAGATAGACAAGAAAAAAGGATTAATGGATGGACATCTAAGTTATTATCGAAAGGAGGTAAAGAGATCTTTATAAAGTCTGTAGCCACTGCAATGCCGACATATGCTATGTCCTGCTTTAGATTGCCGAAAGCAATTACCAGAAAACTTACAAGCATGGTGGCCAATTTTTGGTGGAGCAATAATGGGCAAACTCGGGGTATGCACTAGCTTGCTTGGAAGAAGTTATGTAAGTCCAAACCTGACGGTGGTCTAGGTTTTCATGTTATTGAGGACTTTAACGCAGCTCTCTTGGCCAAACAGCTCTGGAGACTTATTGATTATTCGTACTCGCTTTTTGCAAAAGTTTTTAAAGCCGCTATTATAGAAAGGGAACACCATTAGACCCAATTCGTTCTTATTCTCCTTCTTATGGGTGGAAGAGTATTATTTCTGCTAGATCTCTAGTACAAAAAGGACTTATTAAAAGAGTTGGTTCTGGTCATTCCATTTCTGTATAGAATGACCCATGGATTCCAGCATCACGCCCGAGATCAGCTTCATGCAAAAGGTATAATTATTATCCAGAGCTCACGGTCAACCAATTAATTGACCCAACAACCTCAACGTGGAATTTACCACTACTTGAACAATTGATACTACAGGAGGATATACCTTTGATCACTGGGATGGCAACTACCAGTGAGCAACGTCCAGACACTCTGGGATGGAATTTTACAAAAACAGGGAGATACACAGTCAAGTTAGGATATTTAACGGAGCAACTTTATCCCATAAATGGAGACATTAATATATGTTATGGGCCAGATGTGAGTCAATTACAGGCCCAAGTATGGAAAGTCAAATGTCCACCAAAAATGAAACATCTTATGTGGCAACTACTTTCGGGATGCTTGGCGGTTCTGGATCGTCTTCGGAGTAGAGGAGTGAGTGATGATCCGAAGACGATTCTCAATGTCTAAGATGTGGAGCGGCCAAAGAAACTTTTAATCACACACTCTTCGAGTGCCTACCAGCCTTTCAGGTTTGGACATTGTCACCAATACCTACACCTACACATCAGTTTCCCACATATGCTTTATTCTCAAATATGGCAAATTTGTTTTGGAATTTACCAAACCATAATGATATGAAAGTTTATCCCTGGCTTTTATGGTATATTTGGAAGATGAGAAACGATAACTTCTTCTCTAATATTGATCGGGATCCCCGAGAGGTAGTAAAACTAGCGATAGCGGAATCAAATATTTGGGAACAGGCACAGACAGAGGACATAGTGGAAAATATTCCACAGGAAACGCAAATGGAAATTTTCACCCATACTGGGGTAATCTGCCATACAGATGGATAGTGGAAACAAGGGGCACCCAACGCAGGATTGGGTTGGTTTAGTCAAGGTGTGGGTACGGTGGGAACGCTTTTGGGTACGCGTAATGTACGACGCAGTATATCACCTCTACATACGGGGCTGGAGGCATTAATATGGGTAATGTATTGTATGCTAGATGCAAGACGAATGTCGGTTGTTTTTTATCACAGACAGTTCTGAACTGGTGCGGATGGTGTCCAATCCAGCAGAGTGGCCGGCATTCTCTCTACATTTGGAGGAATATAAAAGGAGCAAAAGAGAGTTTGTTTTCTTCTCAATCTCAAAGATCCCCGTGCACAGAACACAAAGGCGGACAAGTTAACACGGAGTGCTCGAGACTACTTTTATCATCTAAATTATGTAAACTCAACTCCACCGATCTGGCTTTCTGGATCATTGTAAGAGTATGAAGCTGTTGATATAAAAAAAAAAAGTGCAATAGTTTCTCAACAATTTCTAAGAGCATCTACAGTAGACATTTTATAAGAGTTTCTAACTAAAAAAGAAAAAGAAAAAAGAAAAGAAAAAATGAGTTGGCAAGAAAAAAAATCAGAATCGCCTCCCATATTGGAGTCTATAGAATCGACTCTCACACTATTCATTATATTAATAATATATTTAATATTAACATATAGTTAAGAACTTCAATATAGGTTCACCATTGTTTCCTGTCTCTAATTTAAAGAGAGTCTGAGAAGAAGTAACAACATGCCAAGTGCCAATACCTGATTATATCCATCCACTTTATCATTCTCGAAGCAACACAAGTGATCCTGCTTAGATTTATATTATTCTTGTAACTTTTGTAAGATTGAAACACAAGGCAAAACAAAAATGGGATATTTAACTACCAGTTTACAAACCCGCAAACAAATGTCTCTCTAAACTGTTTGTTTCATTCTCAAGCAACTCTGCAAACAAATGTCTGTTGGTTTCCATGCCGTGATTTGGAGTTTTTATTTTTGTTCTACTCCTTTTAAACAGCCATTTCTGGCGCTTTTATAAGTGGCTCCTAAAAGTTTCTATACTATAATGTTCAACAAAGTTTTCAAGAATTCTTTGTTTGATCGGTATGCAAATTCGTTATTCTAGCATTGATGAGCTCGTAAACTTGTCTCAGATTTCTAACAGAATATAGTTGCATATACTTGAAGCACTTGATCTATTCTTGCAACAATACTTTAAATATTTTACATACCCAACAAATCCTTAAAGATTTCTCAGTAAAAAGAAAGAAAAGAGATACATATATAAAGGATATTTGAAAAATTCGTATTAAAATCAATCAAATGTATAGAAGTTTGAAGATCTCTTAAAATCTACAAAATTCAATAAACACTCCTTAGAGGTCTAAACATTAAAACGATGACTCAATAAAACAGTGGCAGAGTAAGTGTTTCCAGTAAGAACAAGAACTAGTAACAAACTCTACATTGCATCATTCACACAAAAAGTGTAGGCATACTATTCTACAACAAAAAAGAAAATCAGAAGATCTAAGTTTAAAGAAGAGATCTATGGTTCTCTTGATGTGATCTTCTGTTTCCTAGTTGGATCTCTCCTGGTACAAAAATGTACAATATTGATGTCAAATTACATCTAAAAACGATTTGGGTTTGTGTAAAAGATTGAAGATTTGATTGTGTAGTGTTTCACTTACCTGTTCTGTATAGGACTGTATCTACTTCTTGGGATTCTTCGTAAGCTACCTCCAAGAGATTTGTCTTTGCTTATCTGCAAATCTCTCAAATCTCTGTGTCCTTCTGTGTGAAACTTGCTGCTAAAGAAAGCTAACAAAAGCAGAAGCAGAGATACTGAGATCGATCTTGATGGAAGGAACCTCTTCATTGGTAAATTCTCTTTGTGGTCTTCTGAGAAACTTTTTGGTAGAGATGTTTGAGTTAAAGAAAGAGAGATAGAGAAAGACAAGTTGTAAAGGTTGTTTGCTTTGTATGATTGTATTGTTCCTGTGACTTTTTGAGATCTGATCACGTGAATTTTTTTCTTAGATGGTGAGATATTTTATTTTAATCAACTAATTTATGGAACATTCACTAATAAAAGTCCTGACATTTTTACACAAGCACATGTATACACGTTTGTATTAGCCATGGAACTAATATGTTAAGAGTTTTGCCAATATTAGTAAGTCCAACTTCACGAGAGGCTAAGTTGCAGGTAAGCATTACGAGTAGTCTTTTGTTTTGTCTCAATGGTAATTACCACATTATGCATATCCAATTTTTTAAGAGTAACACAAATTTGTCTGTTTGTTGTTAAAATAACAGTTTCCATCATAAATTTAGTAAAATAGCATACAGTTTTTTTGACAAAAACATGATATTCAATTTTATTCATATTTTTTACAATCATGCCATTTTATTTTTATTTTAAATTTTTTATATAAACAATTTGAAATAAAAATAACTTCATTAATCAATCTAAATCGAATTACAAAAAAAAAATGTTTACTATTTTATTTTTCTTTCTTCGATGGCGATTTCATCAATGTCTGATGATTACTATTTGATATTTTTTTTTTTCAAAATTTCATAGATTGCTGTTATTGGTTATTATCCGTTGAACGGTTGTTTAGACGGTTGCGTTTCCTTACATCTTTCAATCTCCAGAAACTGTCATAGTTTCTTCTTTATTTAAGCAACGGTTACTAAACATACTAAACAAATCATCTATAATCGCCTGCACAATGAGTGATAAGATTATACGATATATATAGCAAATTAATCTGGAGTTTGATGAAGTCCCAACTGCACTACTAAAAGTAATGTGTAACCAAGCAGTGCGAGCCAATTGATTTGCAATTGTTGGTGTTCTTCTGAATCTAAAAAAACAGAACATGCATGCCTTGATTGGCTAAATGCATTGACTATGGGGATTGAGTGACTCAATCATGGGAATAATATTTGAACTAACGAAGTTCCCGTTCATCTTTCAATAAAAAGAAGCCGATAATCTCATACTAAGGCGTGTTTCCTGGTCTTTTAATGAATGGATGCCAGTCACACAGAAGTGGACTCCAAATCTGACTGACGATTCACTGAAAATCAAACCTTTTAGATCAAAATCCGTGGTATTCCTCCACTTAACCACTCCTTAGTGGAACACATTGCCGGCAAACTAGACAACTAGTTCGACATCAATTTTAATGAAGCAACACAAATAGTTGACTTTATCAGAATAAAACAGGAATGGAATATCAAGACGCGTCTAGGCTTTCGACGAAACTTTTAGTTTCTCCCTGGCGTAAATATCCTTAAATTATGCTATGAAAGGCTGTACAATTTCTGAATCAAATGTGGTATTTTGACTCATGAGGCCAAAGAATGTCCCCAACATAATGTAGAAGAAGATCGTGATGATCCACATGAAGATGGTGTTGCACTACAAAAAATAAGGTGTGTAGTGTCATTTATTTTATTTGTTAAAGAGGAATCCCCTGCATAATAAGATCTCAATCCTACGGATGTTTTACCATCGGCTACAACATATGCCCATGAGATCAACTCAAACAGAAATGACGGTTCATTAGGAGACAATGAGGCAACATTTGAAATCAAGGAAAATACAAATATGATATCTTAAACTTGGCATTATCTCCAGGCCAATCTGGGCAAGGAAATTTCACCAAAGGCAACTTTACTACACTTTTAAAGGACTACATTGATCAACAAGAGAATTCTGGATTTAACTCTGCCAAACGAGCAAAGGTTGAAGATATGGTGTGCTAGTTCGATAATGCTGAATCAAGCTTCATGGCGCCCTCATACCATCATAGCTTTACTGATGATTCACAGCCAATAATCCCTGGAATAATGACCAAAGGAGCGCTCTTAAGCGATTAAAAGTTCTCTTATATGTCATCAGAATTCGATGCCTTTGTCTGTGATATGGATGAAAAGAAACAACATCCTCCCAAGGGCTTCAAGCGCAAACACGGCTACGGACATCATAATTCTACTACCAAAAATGAAGTTAAGATGATGATGGCGAGGTCACCAAATACAAGCAACAAGCATTACCAATAGTCATTAAAGATGATCAAAAGAAACTTTTGATCATGTAGTGTTAAACAAGGAATGAACAGAGGCACATGGGGACTTATCCGTTCCAGTATTCTAAGAACACCATGAAGATCATATTATGGAATTATCAGGGACTAGAATCGCCTATGTCAAAGTCCAGATTGAAGGAACTCTGTCGCAAAGTATCTCCTAATTTATTGTTTGTAGTATAAACTATGAACAAATGTGATATTGTTAGAGATGTTTGTGCAACTTTAGGTTTTGATTCAGTATTTACAATACCTCCATAAGGACATAGTAGATGACTATCACTTTTCTGAAAAAAAGACTTATGTATTGCTCAATTATATTTCTCAATCCATATGACTGATGTTTGTTAAATTTAATGGAATACATTTCCATTTGTTTTGTGTCTATGGAGATCTGAATCAATCACTTAGACATGAATTAGGGAAGATCTTAGAGCGCATGAATCAAAGTAGGAATGGACGTTGGTTACTTGTTGGGGATTTTTATGAAATCTTGTCCAACAATGAAAAGAAAGGTAGCCCTCTACGCAATGAGCGAACATCAGAGAGTTTAGAAACATGTATCATTTCTGTCAGGGACTAGAATCGCATATGAAAAAGTCTAGATTGAAGGAACCCTGTCGTAAAGTATCTCTTGATTTATTGTTCTTAGTAGAAACTATGAACAAATGTGATATCGTTAGAGATGTTTGTGTAACTTTAGGTTCTGATTCAGTATTTACAATACCTCCACAAAAACATAGTGGATGACTATCATTTTTCTGGAAAAAGACTTATGTATTACTCTATTGTATTCCTCAATTCATATGATCGATGTTTGTTAAATTTAATAGAATGAATTTCTATTTTTTTTTTGTCTACAGAGATTCAAATCAATCACTTAGACATGAATTATGGGAGATAATATAGTGCATGAATCAAAGTAGGAATGGTCCTTGGTTACTTTTGGGGACTTTAACAAAATCCTGTCCAACAATGAAAAGAAGGGTGGCCCTCTACGTAATGAGCAAACATTCAGAGAATTTAGAAACATGAATCATTCTTGTGACTTGTCGAATTTAAGTCAAAAAGGAAACAGATTATCTTTGCGAGGAAACAGGGGACACAAATTTAAATGTTGTCTTGATAGAGTTATTGCAAACTCAGAATGGTTAGCATCGTTTCCAGCTTTATAAGCAGAATTTAAAGGATTATGTGCTTCTGATCATAATCCAGTTGTTACCACAGTTGCATTTGAAGAAAAATTCACGAAGAAGCCCTTTCAATTTGATAAGCGTCTTCTACAAAACCCATACTTCAAAAACTACGTCCTAAAACGGTGGAAATCTTCTTATATTAGTGGAAGACATTAATTCCTAGACCAGATTAAAGATGTCTGAAAAGCAATGTCCAACTGTCGTAGAAACTCCAAATTAGATTTGGCAAAACAGATTGATTCATTGCAAATAGAACTAGATTTTGCACTAACCTTAGACGACCTTACTCCTTACAATGTACCTCAAATTTTCTGTTAACTCGCTCAAGCCTATTGAAATGAATGGATTTGTTGGAAACTAAAAAATAGAAACTCATGGCTAGTTGATAGAGATAAGAACACAAACTTCTATCATGCTGTTCTAAAATCAAGATACTCTAAAAACAGAATTCACAGAATCAAAGACCTTAATGGGGCTATATATCATGGTGATCGGGAGATTGTAGAGCATGCTGAATCTTATATTTTTGAAATGTATTCGAGCGACAACAATAACATTGATCATACAAATTTTCAATGACTTCAACACCACCGTAACACCTGAGATAAATCAGTCCATTACAAGGAATATCACAACATTCAGGAATTTATGATGATATATGTGCTATTGGCTCTTACAAACCCCTGGATCAGATGGACTAACGGCTTGTTTCTATCAAAAATGTTTGGATATAGTTGGGAACGATGTTACAACATATGAAGTTTTTCTCTTCTTTGCCTACTCAAACATGAAAGAAGGCTTAATGATAGCAATATATATATTCCTAAAATCAAATCTCCGGTAACCTTTCTGACTACAGACCTAGCACATTGTGTAATGTCTTCTATAAAATAATATCTAAGATACTTGTCACAAGATTAAAGGGTTAGACAAAATTGTTTCTGAATCCCAAGCTGTTTTTGTCCCGGGTCACATGCATTCATGGAAATTAAAACGGACATGTCAAAAGCTTATGACAGAGTAGAGTCAGATTTTTTAGAAAAACTATGCAGGCTTGTGGTTTTAATAACAAATAGATTCGATGGATTATGGCAACGGTGAGATATGTCAAGTACTCGGTTCTTATAAATGAAAGCCCTCAAGTTTGCATTACTCCCGAAAGAGGACTGCAGCAGAGTGATCCCCTCTCACGGTATCTTTTTATACTATGCGCTGATGTAATGAGCAATCTATCAGACCAAAACGTTAAGAAAGGAAAACTTAGAGGTACCAAGGTTGGAAATGGTGTCCCAAGAATCACTCACTTACTATTTGCTGATGACTCACTCTTTTTTTGAAATGAGAAAAATTATTCTGCCATAAGAGATGTATTTAGAATCTATGAACAATGCTCTGACCATAAAGTAAACGAACAAAATCTATGATTATATTCGGTTCGTGTATTCAAGGACTAAAACAAGAAAAATTGAAACATTTATTAGGAATCACAAATCATTTTGGTGGTGGAAAATATCTTGAATTTCCTGAACAATTTGGTTGTAAGAAGAAAGAAATGTTCGCAAATGTCAACAAGTGTGTTAAGCAGAGAACCTCATCCTGGAGTGCAAAGCTATTGTCGGCTGGGAAGAAAGTTCTAATGAAATTTGTAGCCCTTTCAATGCATGTATACTATATGTCATGCTTTAAATGATCAAACCAGATTACATCTGAACTAGATAATAAACTTACACAATTCTGGTGGGAAAAACGAACTCTCAGTCTAAAGGCATTCAATAGGTAGCTTGGAAGCACTTACAATATACTAAAAAAGAAGGGGGCTTATGCTCTAAGGACCTAGATAAAATTAATTATGCTCTCTTTGCTAGGCAAGCTTGGCGATTACTGGAGCATCAAAACTGT
The DNA here is from genome assembly GCA_911865555.2 of Thlaspi arvense. Taxonomy (NCBI): domain Eukaryota; kingdom Viridiplantae; phylum Streptophyta; class Magnoliopsida; order Brassicales; family Brassicaceae; genus Thlaspi; species Thlaspi arvense. The sequence continues at coordinate 46,957,183 of OU466862.2, forward strand.
TTATTTTCACGACTCTACAAGCTCGATATTTCAAGGATGAACACATTTTTTATATCAAAAGTAGGAAATACCAATCATATAGCTGGGCTTCTATCCTTTGTGGTATCAATCTCATTAAAAAGGGAGAAAAACCATTATTGAAAATGGCCGCAACACAAGATTCTTTCAAAGACAATTGGATCCCAACTCATTCTCCTAGACCAGTACAAAGTGGCAATACGAATTATATACAACATACTAGTTAAAGAGCTTATTATAAATAATGGAGCATACCAACAGTGGGATGATTCTACTTTATCACCAGCTTTAGATGATCATGAGTTTGTACTAGCAAAATCACTTTATCTAGTACAAAGTAACAAAGAGGATTGTATCATTGGAACTACACAAAAATGGTCAATACTCTGTCAAATTCGGGTATTGATTTTTATGCTTAAAAATAAAATATCAAAGCTACCTATTATGCTCAAACTAAAACATTTCCTGTAAAATTTTTTATCCAAAGTTATTGGAACCACTATGATAAGTGTCTAGTTTTACCTAATTTAAAGTACAACTGCAAGTGCACATCAATATAGTTGCAGCATAAATGGTTATCGAATCCGAAGGGAGTAAACTACTACACTACAAAATTTAGATTCAAATTATGCTAAGTGGTAATGAGTGCATGAAAAGCGAAATAACGAAATAAATAAAAGCAGGCGATTTTGATGATTGTTTCTAAAGTTCAGAGAGCTAAAAACCCTAGGCCAGGATAATTCGCAGGTTGAATCCGAGAATGTTGAATGCAAGCAATCAGAAAATAATTAAAACCATCTAGAACTCGAAACTCGTGACAAAACTAATCATCTCTCGTTGCAGAAGTTATCTATGCCTAAACTTCAAAATTTCAAATCTCTTTGCAAATTCAGGCAATTCAAACAAGTAGTAATGATCAGGTTCGATTGTTCACAAAATTCCTAAATCAAATCTCTTTGCAGATAATAATTATGCTCATCCAATACTAGTTCAGGTGATTAACAATGTTCTCACATCCATTAAACAACCTAAGGTGCGATTTATAGATGACCAGTCCTAAAATCGATATAAATGCAAGTCTAGATGAAGAACCAAATGATTTTCCTAACAGTTTAACAACTCTACAAACTCTTCATCAACCTTTAAATCATCATAACCTAACTGGCAGATTACTTAGACATGGAGATTAATGCACAAATAATAACTGAATAATACTGCATTAAAAAGAAAAGAGTAGAGATACAAGGGTTCAAAATCTTCTTAAAAGAGTACATGATTTGTCTCTCTCAAAGCTCTGAATCAATCTCTCTCAAAAGCTCTCTAGAAAATCAGATACAAGCCAAAGAATGGCTGAAAAATCTAATATACAGGCTAAAACACGAATGGGATATATTTGCTAATAATAGAACTTCTGGGCCAAAACTGCAATTCTTCCTTTATCTTTTAATAAACCACACGAATCTTTCTCAGACGTGGGTGACGAGCATCACCCATTAGGTGGTGACGATCGTCACTAGTGCATAATCACGTCTCCTTGTTGCTTCACTCGGGAAGAACTCCTGTTTTGTTCCAAAATGCTACAAAGTCTCCATTATGCTCCAAGCATGCCTCAACCTGTGAAGACTCTAATAGGACTCTAAAAATATCAAAAATACTCAATAAAAAGGACTTATATCATGGTTAAAAACCATGATATATCAACTCCCCCATACTTAGTATTTGCTTGCCCTCAAACAAACAGAAGACTAAGAACAGAGTCGAGGATTGAAAACGCGGGAACTCACCTTCTCATAGATCATTGTTTTGACTGTTCATCCTGTAATCCAGATACTGCATTTCTTAAACCAAATCGAACCACCATGTACTTCTCCTTAGACATTCAAAGCATCCCAAATTCAACTCATAAATTCACAGCATTGTCCAATAACTATCCTTGCTAAACCTCATTAGCAGGTTAAATTTTCAAGAACCTTCTAAATTTATTCCCATACTATACCTTAATAAACTTGCACTGCAATCTATCATCCTTTGGTACTCTTTCTTTCCCCCACACTTATTCTTTTCTTATGTTTCATAATATTATTCAGGTGTAGGTAAATAATGGTATCACAGGATAATCCTAACCTTACTTCCACCTGTGATCATCTCTTTAAAATGAAATACTGAGATCATCGGAAATTTTCCTACCCTTCACCCAAAGAGACTCATATCAAATTTTCGAAATTTATCACATTTTATTTCATTTTTTTTTATTAAACAAGGGAGAGGAGTACCATTATTTTTCAAACATTGTAGGTAATTTATCAGGTATGAATGAGAAATCAAGCTCTTTGAATATCAAAATTACTAACTTAGTCTTTTTGAAACTCAAGTTAAGTGGACTTCGCTGGAACTATGGATGTTTCTAGTTAACTGGTCATCATAAGGATTTTTCATTAGTTAAAGTAGGTATTTACTCTACTTCAAATCCCACATATACTCATATCATTGTAGTATGTAGGTATCAATCCATAATGGTGATACAAGACTTTTTGATACTTGATTCAATTACCTAAGCTTGTACTAATCAGTTGTAGTATATCATAGGGTTTTATCAATCCAAAAGGGGAGAATGAAACAGTAAGAATGCAATAGAGATCCTAATTCAAGCAGATAAAGATGGTTTTAGATGTCTAACAACCTAAATGATCAAGCAAAGAAGCAAAAGAAAGCAAAAGAAAGCAAGCAAAGAGCAGTAATGGCAAAGAAAAACAGAGCAAAAACAAAGTAAAAGCTGAACTAAAACAAAGTAAAACTAAACTTCAAAGATTAAAAGATGGTTCAAAATCAAGGCAATGGTGACATGGTGATTCATGTTCATATCTAGGGTGATCAAAACAAGCAATTCTAAACACTCAACCTTAGGTAAGGAACACTAATAAAGACTAATCCAATCTCTTGGCATTAATCCCTTTTCTAATCACATATTCAAGATAAATCTCTTTACTCAAACACATAATCATCAAGCATTAAAATCAAGTTCCATAAAACTAATTAACATGCTAGACATCTAATCTCTTAGGCTATGTTTACTAATCTCTTATACAATATATCAAACATCAACTCACATTCTCATGTATAATCAATGTTTAAAGGCAATTTCTCATCAATATGGTAGTAGGCAATAAGCACATTCAAGCAATAAATGATATATGCAAAGACTCATGATTATCTAAACACCATTTTCAAGCATTGAACTTCATTCAGAAATTTCATCAAACACTTGGTGTGCATGTGAAAACCTAAAATCAACTTCTCCAACAAAGAGGTACTAGGCATTAAGAACAATCATATAAGAAAGGGAATGAGAAGATCTAAGCCCTAATCAACCTAAACAATCACTAAAATCACCCCAACTGAATGAAAACACCTCATCTGAGCTGATCTTCAGTCGTTATGAATCCTATCGGCCAGGAAGGTGATCGATGCTGGTGACCAAAATTCATCCGTTGTGTTTATGTCGGTCACTCCTGACCGATGCTGGTGATCGATGTGCTTGCATCGGTCACCCCATGACCGATGCTGGTGACCGAAAATCTGGTATCGGTCACCTCTTGACCGATGTTCACCGTGCTCTGACCGAAAACCTTTGCAGAGATTGTCTGCTTTGATCCTTCTTGCTCCCTTTGATCCATCTAGCATATCCAAGCTCCTTTTAGCTCCAAAAGCACCTAAAAACATCCAAAATGCAAGCAAAAATGCAAACTATACCCTAAATGCAACCTAAGTCTAAAAGGAGAAGAAAATGGGACAAAAGATAAGGAAAACATGCAAAAGAGAACCAAAATATGCACTAAATGGGCCTAAATGATGTAAATACAAGAGATATCAACATCCCCACACTTGCCTTTTGCTTGTCCTCAAGCAAATAAGAACAAATGGGAGAGTGAGGTTTGAAAGTTGGAGCTTAAAACTAAAGATGTCAATGGAAAAATTGAATCAATGCTCAAGTTATAGGTTCTAAGATACAAAGAGATTGTTCTACTTTAAAAGCTTTAGCCATACCCATCATAGCAAACAATAAAATCTAGCTTAGCCTACACAAGCATTCAAATCAACCAACTCTTTAACATTCATTAATCAGTAACCAATGGATCAAGTTTGTGCAAATCAAGAGAAAACATTTGGTCAAGGGATATGGTTATGAGACGAAAATGATCTCATTCAAATAAGGGTTTAAAGATTCAGGGGATCACTCAATAAAATGAATCTATCTTAGGCAAAATGCTAAAGGTAAAAGCACATCTATGCATGCAAGTCAAAGCTCTCTTCTACCCTTTTTTACCCAAGATGAACCTAATAACTTCTAAAACCCCAAGTGAAACTCCTAAATATACCCTTTCCCAAAGCACTTGATCTCTCTCTTCTTCAAAAATGGGGAAAACTCCTTCTCCTTTTGTTTGTGTGGTTGACTTCTTTTTGGAACTTGCTCTTCTTTGTTGTATGATTGGCGCCATTTTCATCACCTTTGGTGGATTACTTGGTCTGATTTCTCCTTTTGGATGACCTTTTGTAAGCTTTGTTGTTGTTGGCACCTTTCTTCTTTAACACTTAGAGCTTTCTTTCTAATTAACTTAACCACAAAATGAACTGTTCCCCCATACTACCAATCCCATACTTCTTATTCTTCTTAAAGATGTAAATAATTGAAGCTCAAACCACTTATACTACCCTTTCCCAAACTCCTAACCTAATACCAAGCTCAAAATGCAAGGTGGTGTCTACAAGAGAGCTTCTCCTTGCCAGCCTTATTCCTAACACCTTTTGCCAAGATAAGATCGAAAATGATGCAATGCAAGGCCTCACAACTCTCACAATAGTGTTTAGGTTCAGAAAGAAGGATTGGTTTTAGGGTGTGGTTAACTGTCCCATAATGATGAGGATCAGCTACGTAGATTAACAAGAGTGGTAAGAAGGGAAGAAGATAATTCAAGTATGTATATGGGTAGCCATGTAATCACTCTCAATGCACAAACAAGATAATTCAAAGCCAGGATTATGGTTCTAATAAGATAGAGTTGGAATCAAATAAATGCAAGCTTCAGCATAAGACAAGAATATCAATGCAAGTAGTCAAGATATAGTGCAGCCTTAACTTCAAACTCACTACAATGCAATCAAACAATAGATAACCAAAGAATTGAAAACAATTCAAACATTAACATCTTGACAAGTGTTTATCATCTACTCCCTATGCAAATGTATGCATGCCTATATGAAATGCATCTAGACTCAATCTTAGTTATGTAAATGCAACTAAATGATCTTTTTGGTTCCAAAATTTTTAAAAATTTCATGGATTTTCCATGCACATAGATGAATGCATGAGACTCAAGTATGTAGAAGAGAAAATAAGAAAACAAAACACAATGTCAAATGCAATGCCCTCCCCCACACTTAAATTACACAGTCCCTTGTGTAATAGAAATTTGAAGGAGGGTAATAAAAGATATTCATAAGTTATCAGGAGCAAAGGAGCATGATTGTGTACCTTAGAGGGAGTTTGGTCAGACTGGGTCCCAACTTATAACAACTTGCCTTGAATCACACTTGCTCCTGTTATTGAAAGAAAAACAGAAAAGAAAGCATAAAATACAATAATATATACAAGGATAACAGGGGAATACCTCCCAAGAGTGCTTGTTTAGAGTCACTAAGCTTGAATTGTCATGCTCCTTAAGATCATTGAGGATGATGGAGTGGAACTGGAGTTCCTTCTCCTTTCTTCTTGAACAATGTGTTGGGTCCACAGTAAAGCTTCTCCGTAGGTTTCCTGACTCTCTTTCTTGGCTTCTTTTGTCCACCATAGAGCTTCACTTTGATTCCATCAAAAAAGTCAAGAAGACAATCACCATCAAAGGCTTCACCATCATACTCATTGTGGTCAAGAGGGTCTTCATCTTCTTTTAGCACTTCAGCCTTGAATCCCCTCAGCTCTTCCTTGATATCAGGTGGCTTCTTAGCAGCTCCTTTCTCAACATTAGTGATGCTTCCACAAAAGCTTGAAGATGGAGGCTTTATTGCATTGCTAACTCCATCATCCACCTTCTTGAGGGTGACTCTTCCTTTGGTGAAGTCAATATCAGCGCCTGTTGTGTTCAGAAATAGAGTCCCAAGTAGTAGAGAAGGCTTCTGAGTGTGAGCCATTTCCATCACAACAAAATCAGTTGGTATCTTGCATGCTCCAATCCTCACAGAAAAGTCTTCAGTGAGACCAACAAGTGTTCTTGAAGAAGAGTCCACAAAAGTGATTGTAGAATCATATGGTTGCAGCTTGGTGACTCCTAGTTCTTTTGCCAAGTCAAGAGACATCACATTGATACTTGAACCTGTGTCACACATGGCCTCTTCCACAACCAATTCACCAAGCTCACAAGACACTAGAAACTTTCCTGGATTACCAAGCTTCTTGATGTTCTGCTCCTTAACCTCAGATGCTCCAGTTTTAGCTCTTAGTTTCTCAAGCTCCTTTTGACCATTCAGACCTCTCATTTCCATTTGAGCAGCATAGAGAGTCTGATACTTCTGTACTAGCTGCTTTTTGAATCTTCCTGGAAAAGGGATAGTGGGTTGGTAGATAGGGAGAACAGCAGCTTGAGTTTTCTTCTTAACATCAGAGACTTCAACAAAATCATCCATTGTAGCATCAACAAGTTCATGTGGCGCCCACCACTCTTCTTCTTCTTTGTTTGCTCTTTCTTCAAAGGATTCTTCTTCTGGAAGAGTTCCTTGAGGGCGTGGTGCTGGTGCAGCTCCTTGTTTGACCTCCATGTCAGCTTCAACAACCTCAGCTTCAATGGCTTTGTCTTCTTCATCAGCCTTGGCATCACTAACTGAACTCAAGTGAAAAGCACTTCCCCCACACTTAGACTCAATGCCCACATTGATGATAGAGGGTGTCACCATTGGAGTAATCTCAGCAATAGAGTTTTCTTTCTCAGGAATATCAGTTAGGGAAGTGGAGGAGATACCATAACAATGTTGTAAAGGCTTCTTGAAGGTGATTGGCTGAGCATTGTTCTCTTGCCTACTCAGCTTCATAGTCAAGGAGTCTATTTGGGAGTGGAAGTTGTTGATGGTGGAGGCAATACTTCTTTGAATTTCAGCAGCCATGCTTCTCTGAATTTCAGCCATACTTCTTTGAATTTCAGCAGCCATCATCTTCTGAAATCCTCCATTATTAAGTTGTTGGAGTTGGAGGAGCATCTCTTTATAGTCCAAATCATGTGAAGGTGGAGAGGTGTTGATGCCAACTGTTTGAGAAGAGGAACCTTGATTCTGTTGAGTATGAGTGTCTCCATAGGACTGGTGTACACAAACATCATGGTGTTGATTCATCACTAACGCCTCTTGTTGTTGGACAGCTTTGACTTGATGTTCTTTGTAGTGGTTTGGTGAAAGAGCACTAGGAAGGAGTTTAGTGGTCTAATTGAGCAGCAAGTCAACTCTCATCTGTAAGGCTTTCATCTCATGCAATGCTGTCTCTAGCTTTTCTTCAGTGGCTTTGGAGTGTTGTTCATTATCATCCACATAATCCCAATTGCTGAGTGCCATGTTCTCCACTAATATCCAACCTTCATCAACATCTTTCCCAAGAAAATAACCATTACTTGCTGTATCTAGAAGGATTCTTATCTTTGGGAGAACACCTCTATAGAGTGTGGATAGTAGCAGTTCCTTGGTGAAGCGATGGTGAGGGCATTGATGAGTGAAGCCTCTAAATCTTTCCCAAGTGTCTCCAAAGCTTTCATTAGACCACTGCTTGAAGTTTGTGATCTCATTCCTGAAATGTGCAGTTCTTGAGGGAGAGAAGAACTTGGTTAAGAAAGCTCCTTTGCATTGGTCCCAAGTGTTGATGCTGCCTTGTGCTAAAGACTTTTCCCACATTTGTGCTCTACAACCAAAAGAGAATGGGAACAATCTGAGTTTCAACCCATCATCTGAAACTCCACTAAGCTTTGTCAAAGCACATATCCTCTCAAAGTGATCCAAGTGCTCAAGAGGGTCATGATTAGGCAAGCCAAAGAACTTCTTTTCTTGAACCAAAGCAATCATGCTGCTATTTATCTCATAGTGGTCAGTCTCCATGGGTGGAATAATACCTTGCCTTGAAGCATAGCTTGATGGTATATCTGCAGCACCTATAGGTCTCAATGGTCTGTGAACCACAGCTTCTTGTAAACCATGTGGACCTTTGTGTCCTTGTAAGCCTTGGATCCCTTGAAGACCTTGTGGACCTTGCAAACCAAAACCAGCAGCATACTGATGTTCTTCCATGCTTCAACAACTGAATTCTGAATCTGCAAACCCAAAATGTTTGACCATGAACCTCAGTTGTAGCTGTAGACACTTAAGAGTAAGTGTTGTGGTACCTACAAAAGAAATTCTAGACCAAAAGAGAAATCAGTAACCAAAATCGAAAATAACAAAGCTTGATCTCAAGATCTCAACAAATCCTACAGAACAAAGCATTCTCCTAATGGCAACGGCGCCAAATTGAATCAATCTCTCTCAAAAGCTCTCTAGAAAATCAGATACAAGCCAAAGAATGGCTGAAAAATCTAATATACAGGCTAAAACACGAATGGGATATATTTGCTAATAGTAGAACTTCTGGGCCAAAACTGCAATTCTTCCTTTATCTTTTAATAAACCACACGAATCTTTCTCAGACGTGGGTGACGAGCATCACCCATTAGGTGGTGACGATCGTCACTAGTGCATAATCACGTCTCCTTGTTGCTTCACTCGGGAAGAACTCCTGTTTTGTTCCAAAATGCTACAAAGTCTCCATTATGCTCCAAGCATGCCTCAACCTGTGAAAACTCTAATAGGACTCTAAAAATATCAAAAATACTCAATAAAAAGGACTTATATCATGGTTAAAAACCATGATATATCAACTCCCCCATACTTAGTATTTGCTTGCCCTCAAACAAACAGAAGACTAAGAACAGAGTCGAGGATTGAAAACGCGGGAACTCACCTTCTCATAGATCATTGTTTTGACTGTTCATCCTGTAATCCAGATACTGCATTTCTTAAACCAAATCGAACCACCATGTACTTCTCCTTAGACATTCAAAGCATCCCAAATTCAACTCATAAATTCACAGCATTGTCCAATAACTATCCTTGCTAAACCTCATTAGCAGGTTAAATTTTCAATAACCTTCTAAATTTATTCCCATACTATACCTTAATAAACTTGCACTGCAATCTATCATCCTTTGGTACTCTTTCTTTCCCCCACACTTATTCTTTTCTTATGTTTCATAATATTATTCAGGTGTAGGTAAATAATGGTATCACAGGATAATCCTAACCTTACTTCCACCTGTGATCATCTCTTTAAAATGAAATACTGAGATCATCGGAAATTTTCCTACCCTTCATCCAAAGAGACTCATATCAAATTTTCAAAATTTATCACATTTTATTTCATTTTTTTTTATTAAACAAGGGAGAGGAGTACCATTATTTTTCAAACATTGTAGGTAATTTATCAGGTATGAAGAAATCAAGCTCTTTGAATATCAAAATTACTAACTTAGTCTTTTTGAAACTCAAGTTAAGTGGACTTCGCTGGAACTATGGATGTTTCTAGTTAACTGGTCATCATAAGGATTTTTCATTAGTTAAAGTAGGTATTTACTCTACTTCAAATCCCACATATACTCATATCATTGTAGTATGTAGGTATCAATCCATAATGGTGATACAAGACTTTTTGATACTTGATTCAATTACCTAAGCTTGTACTAATCAGTTGTAGTATATCATAGGGTTTTATCAATCCAAAAGGGGAGAATGAAACATTAAGAATGCAATAGAGATCCTAATTCAAGCAGATAAAGATGGTTTTAGATGTCTAACAACCTAAATGATCAAGCAAAGAAGCAAAAGAAAGCAAAAGAAAGCAAGCAAAGAGCAGTAATGGCAAAGAAAAACAGAGCAAAAACAAAGTAAAAGCTGAACTAAAACAAAGTAAAACTAAACTTCAAAGATTAAAAGATGGTTCAAAATCAAGGCAATGGTGACATGGTGATTCATGTTCATATCTAGGGTGATCAAAACAAGCAATTCTAAACACTCAACCTTAGGTAAGGAACACTAATAAAGACTAATCCAATCTCTTGGCATTAATCCCTTTTCTAATCACATATTCAAGATAAATCTCTTTACTCAAACACATAATCATCAAGCATTAAAATCAAGTTCCATAAAACTAATTAGCATGCTAGACATCTAATCTCTTAGGCTAGGTTTACTAATCTCTTATACAATATATCAAACATCAACTCACATTCTCATGCATAATAAATGTCTAAAGACAATTTCTCATCAATATGGTACTAGACAATAAGCACCTTCAAGCAAGAAATGATAGATGCAAAGACTCATGATTATCTAAACACCATTTTCAAGCATTGAACTTCATTCAGGAATTTTATCAAACACTTGGTGTGCATGTGAAAACCTAAAATCAACTTCTCCAACAAAGAGGTACTAGGCATTAAGCACAATCATATAAGAAAGGGAATGCGAAGATCTAAGCCCTAATCAACCTAAACAATCACTAAAGAAGCCAATATCGACCAGCGTATCCACCAGTACACCTCGATACACTCCCTCCGAAACAGACAAAAACTTGGTTTACTCCTGGTTTATTAGGGATTTTTCTTCCTCTTATATATATCTTAAAGCCTAAAAACTTTGGGGAACTCATCTTTTATTCTTTCTATCCTTAAAACTCTCTCTTTGGAGAAAACCTTGCCCTAACCTTGCCCTCAACCTAAACAATCACTAAAATCACTCCATCTGCCCTAATCTCAAACCTAAAGCAAACTACTCACTAACCATGGTGAAAACCATCAAATCTATGAAGAAAAGATAGTTAATCATGATTAGGAAGACAAAAGATTAAGAGAAATGCAAATTTTTATTGAAATAAACAAAGATTCAAGTTACAAAATCAAAAACCTAAAACAAAGAAGAAGAGACTGCTGGATAAAGAGATGTCTTCCCATAAATTAGGGATTTCAAGTATTTATAGGAGTCTAAGCGAAAATTGCAAAATTGTAAATAAATGTTCTTCAGTCTGGGTTTACATCGGTCAGTTACATCGGTCATTTGTGATCGATGTAAATCCCATCGGTCTGCTTCTGCTGGTCGATGCGGGTTGAGCGGTTTCACGAAAATTGCGATATCTGTTGAACGGCATATCAGAATGACCTGAAACCAAGTCCTCCTGAAAGCTAACTCACGTGGCTACAACTTTCGTGAATAGTGAAGATGCTGAATAGAGACGGAGGCTACTCGTCCGAGCTGATCTTCAAGTCGGTCAAGATCAACGGCAAAAACTCCAGATGGTCATGTGCTCACTTTATTTGCCATAACTCTTCAACCACTTATGGGAATGACTCGAAACTAAGACCACACGAAAGCTAACTTAAGTGGCTACAAAGTTGATGAAGGACACCGAAACCAAATCGGAATGCAAACACCTCATCTGAGTTGATCTTCAGTCGATATGAATCCTATCGGTCAGGAAGGTGATCGATGTTTATATCGGTCACCCCATGACTGATGCTGGTGACCAAAAATCTGGTATCGGTCACCCTTTGACCGATGTTCACCGTGCTCTGACCGAGAACCTTTGCAGAGATTGTCTGCTTTGATCCTTCTTGCTCCCTTTGATCCAGCTAGCATCCTGAATCAACTCCAAAGCTCCTCCAAGCTCCTTTTAGAACCAAAAGCACCTAAAAACATCCAAAATGCAAGAAAAATGCAAACTATACCCTAAATGCAACCTAAGTCTAAAAGGAGATGAAAATGGGACAAAGGATAAGGAAAACATGCAAAAGAGAACCAAAACCTGCACTAAATGCAAGCTTAAATAATGTAAATACAAGAGATATCAAATGGGAAGGTAAGACACTAAGAATGCAATAGATTATCTAATTCAAGCAAGCATAATTGGGAGATTGAAACTATGAATCTAACAACTAAATGAGACTTCAAATAAGCAAAAGCAAGTGAAATAAACAGAGAAACTAAGTCAAGTTTGAATTCAAACAATCAAGAACTAGTAGGCTTGAGATAGGGTAATTGATCTAGGGAGACTTTCAGCTTAACTAGTGATGCTTACAAACTCACAAAAGCTATTCCTATGCATAGAATAAACAACTATAACTAGCTCAATTCCTTGACACCAGCTACTTGGCTAAGCACATATTCAAGACAAATTCCTTTACTCAAACACATGATCAGCAAGAATTATAAGCAACTAATCCAATTCTATATTGCCAATCTACTCCTTAGACAGCTAATTCCTTGGGCTAAGATAAGTAAATCTCTTACTTGACTCATTCAGGCAATTCATCAAACACTTGGCAGGCATAAGAGAACCCTAGGATCTAGATAACCTTAGCAAGGGCTAATCTAGCATTAAACACAATCAATAACAAGAAACAATCATATTAAGCACTAAGCAATCACTAATTTAGCCTTAAATCTTCTTATCTCTATCCCATCTCAAATCCTAAGCAAACTACTCACTAAACATGGTTTTAGCGATGAACCCAAGCAAAGGAAGATGACTAATCATGATTAGAAGAAAGATAAACAAGGGAAGATTAAGAGAAGTGTAGAAATTTAATAAACAAAGAAAGATTCTGCAAGGTTTTCTCCAAAGAGAGTTTTAAGGATAGAAAGAATAAAAGATGAGTTCCCCAAAGTTTTTAGGCTTTAAGATATATATAAGAGGAAGAAAAATCCCTAATAAACCAGGAGTAAACCAAGTTTTTGTCTGTTTCGGAGGGAGTGTATCGAGGTGTACTGGTGGATACGCTGGTCGATATTGGCTTCTTTTTGGTTGCAAAGAGTGTTACTGGAATCGCCGTATCTTTCGAACCACGAAACGGAATGACTTAATTCAACCTCCATTCGAAAGCTAATTCAATCCTCTTCAACTTCTATGAAGGTTGCGGAGGCTAAATCGCAACGAAAAACCGTCGTTTGGACTCATATATTTCGTATCAACCTCCATTCTGTACTCCTTCTCGGTATGCAGATCGATACAATTGCCCTTTAGTTAAGGCATATCGGCCTGTATTCCTCAATACTCCGCTCGGTACGTGTCCTGTGACTTGTGTATCGACTAGTATATGTCGATATACAAGTCGATACGCCCCTGAACTTGTGTATCGAGCAGCTTGCTCGGTACGCTCCTCGATATGGTCTGTTGTCTTCGTAGCGGCTTCACGAAAATCTCTATAACTCTTCAAACATAAATCGGATCGACCTGAGACCAAGTGAATTCCAAAGCTTACTCACAGGGATACAACTTTTACGAAGAGTATTGAAGCTGAATCTGAGTGGAAGCTAGTCATCCGGGCTGATCTTCGGTGATGTGATTTCCAGGATGGTTTGTACCAGGATGGCATACCCGATATGCACTTCGATATGCCTCCATATCGACCAACCTTGATCTGTATACAGCTCGACCAAACTAGTGCTAAATGTATGCTAAAATGGTATAAATATAGTGTATATCAACTCCCCCACAATTGCCTTTTGCTTGTCTTCAAGCAATCAAAGACAAATAAGAGAGAGAGGTTTGAAGATGGGAGCTCAAAACTAAAGATGTCAATGGGAAAATTGATTCAATGCCCAAGTTATATGTTCTAAGAAGTATAGAGATTTTTCTACTTCAAAAGCTTTAGCCATACTCATCCTAACAAACAAAGAACTCATGCTTAGCCTACACAAGCATTTAAATCAACTAACTCTTCAACATTCATTCAATGTAATCAATGGATCAAGTTTGTGCAAATCAAGAGAAAATATTTGGTTTAAGGGTTAAGGTTATGAGATGAAAATTATCTCATTCAAGTAAGGGTTCAAAGTTTCAGGGGATCACTCAATGAAATGATTATATCTTAGGCAAAATGCTAATGGTAAAAGCACACTTATGCATGCAAGTTAAAGCTCTCTTCTACCCTTTTTGCCCAAAGATGAACCTAAGAACTTCTAAAACCCCAAGTGAAACTTCTAAATCTACACTTTTCCAAAGCACTTGATCTCTTCCTTCTTCATATTTGGAGAAACTCCTTCTTTTGCTTGTGTGGTTGACTTCTTTTTGGAACTTGCTCTTCTTTGTTGTATGATTGGCGCCATTTTCATCACCTTTGGTGGATTGCTTGGTCTGATTTCTCCTTTTCGATGACCTTTTGTAAGCTTTGTTGTTGTTGGCACCTTTCTTCTTTAACACTTAGAGCTTTTTTCCTAATTAACTTAACCACAAAATAAACAGTTCCCCCATACTACCAACCCAATACTTCTTCTTCTTCTCAAAAGATGTAAACATTTAAAGCTCAAACCACTTACACTACCTTTTCCCAATCTCCTAACCTAATACCAAGCTCAAAATGCAAGCTGATGTCTACAAGAGAGCTTCTCCTTGCCAGCCTTATTCCTAACACTTTTTGCCAAGATAAAATCAAAAATAATACAATGCAAGGCCTCACAACTCTCACAATAGTGTTTAGGTTCAGAAAGAAGGATTGGTTTAGGGTGTGGTTAACTGTCCTATAATGATGAGGATCAGCTACTTGGATTAACAAGAGTGGTAAAAAGGGAAGAAGATAATCCAAGTATGTACATGGGTAGCCATGTAATCACTCTTAATGCCCAAACAAGATAATTCAAAGTCAGGATTATGGTTCTAATAAGATAAAGTTGGAATCAAATCAAAGCAAGATTTAACATAAGTCATGAATGTCAATGCAAGAATTCAAAGCATGGTGCAGCCTTAACTTCAAACTCACTACTATGCATTCAAACAACAAGTAACCAAGGCATTGAAAACAATTCAAACATGGGCATCTTAATAAGTATTTATCATCTACTCCCTATGCAAATGTGTGCAAAGCTACATGAAATGCATCTAGACTCAATCTTAGTTATGCAAATGCACATAAATGATTCTTTTTGGTTTCTGAAAATTTGAAAATTTTCTCAATGGAATGCGTGAATGTATGCATGAGACTCAAGTATGCAAAAGAGAAAATAAGAAAACAAAACACAATGTCAAATGCAATACCCTCCCCCACACTTAAATTACACAGTCCTCTGTGTAATAGAAGTCATAGAGAAGGGTTAATCAACTATAAATGGTGTATGGAAGAAAGGCAGTTCATAAGGAGTGAAGGAGGAAGAGTTATGAAGACTTACAACTGTAGTTATTGCCGATATCATGATAAGAGGCCGATACAGTGGTCTATACACACCTCTGTTGGTTGATATCAGGGTGATTGACCCGATATGTTGGTCGATATCCCATGTGGTGCTTGAATATCGGCTGGCTAGTCCGATACCATGCTCGATACGGCCTTGTTCTTCCTATACCGACTTGGTCAGCTCGAGACGTACATCAATATGCCTTAACACCTTCCGTCTGGATCAGGTTTGCTCGGTACGCTGGTCGGTACAAGTTCGTGTGTCTCCGTATCGGTTGGATACTGCTCGATACGCTGATTGATACTCGGCTGTAGACTGTCATATCGACCACTTCCACCCCGATACTGCATTTGACCATTTGATATCGGGTAAGTCCACCCGATATGGTCCTCGGTATAACCTGTATCGGTTTGGGTATGGTCGATATTTAGGTCGATATTGCCTTCCTTTGAGTGTTCCCTTCCTTAGAGCTTAACACCTCTTTCCTTAGCCCAAACCTGGTGCGTAAGGACACCCCTGAACACCAAAACAAACAAGAAGAACATGAAAAAGCAAATAATATAGACAGGGATAACATGGGAATACCTCTCAAGAGTGCTTGTTTAGAGTCACTAAGCTTGACTTTTCTTGCTCCTTAGTTGGGTTGAGAGGGAGTTAGAGAACTCCTTGGTGGATCCTTTTCTGAATGGCCTGTGAATGTGGTGGTGGTTGGTGAGTCTAGAACCTGACATGTTGTTGATGAAATCTTCTCAGCACTACTTATGCTTCCTACTTTGACCTTCTTTGTGATTCCAATGATCTTTAGCAAAGCAAAGGGCTTGGGCTTGCCCTTACTCTTCATCTTGTATTCAGTTTCACCATTCTCAGACACATATGGCTTTAAGATCAAACCACCCTCCAATGGACCAAGCAATATGTCCTTGTTGCTCTCTGATGTACCCACCATATGGACCTTCTCTTTGATTGTTGTTTCAAGCTCCTAAAATAGTAAGAGTAGGCTGCATCTATTAAAGCTTTCACCATCATATTTATTGTGATCAGCAGTCAAACTTAACTCTTCATCTTCCATAGAGAGAGCTTGTTCATTCTCCATCATGACCCCTCTAGCTTGGTACTTCAAAAACTTTCCTTTACTCAACCTCAGCTCAATGGTCCCTTCCTTAGCATCAAAAACAGCACCAGCACTTGCTAAGAATGGTCTTCCTAGGATGACAGGGTCCTTGATTGCTCCCTCAACATCTAGTACCAAGAAGTCTGTTGGTACTTCAACATCTTCCATCATCATTGGAACATCAAGTAGACTTCCAAGTGGTCTCTTGACAGACCCATCAGAAAGGGTAAGAGAGACTTGACTAGGCTTGAAATCAGTGTACCCCAAGGAATTTGCAGTAGAGAGAGGTAGGAGGTTTATACTAGATCCAAGGTCACATAAGCAGCTTTTGAATACCTGATCCTTTAGTCCACAAGTGAGAGTGAACCTACCAGGATCTTCTAGCTTTGTCATGTGAACGTCCTCAGCCTTAGTGGGAACCTCTTCTTGTGTAGTCTGATCTTTCTCAACCTTGAGTAGAGTTTCTTTCAGCTTATCTTCAACCTCAATCCCTCTCAACTTCATTTGTGAAGCATAGAGAGTACAATACTTCTTCAATAGTTCATTCTTGAACCTTCCTGGAAAAGGTAGTGGAGGCTTATAAGGAGGAGGCATATATATGGGTTCCCTGGTTGCCTCCTTGGGTACCTCTTTAGGCTTCTCTTGAACCACTTCTTTGGCTTTGCTATTCCTTGAGCTTTCACCAACCTCAACCACTTCATCATCTTCTACTACTGTCTCTTTCTTGGAGATAAACTTTTCTTCTCTTGAGGCAGCCACATAGACAACTTCCTTCTCCTTCTCTCCTATGGTCCTTACTGATTTTTCAAGTTCCTCCCCCACACCTAGAACTTCAATGTCCTCATTGATGATAGAGGGTGCTACCTTTGGAGTTATAGGTACAAACTCATGACCATATAGAAAGCTTTCAATCTAAGCAATTAAGTTTTCATTCTCTTCGTGAGTAGTAAGGGAAGTAGTAAGGGAAGTAGTAGAGATACCATAGCAATACTCCAATGGCTGCTTGAAGGTAAGTGGTGCAGCTTTGATGTATTCCTTAGAAGAGTATGATGTAGAAGGTGCATTCTTGTGCTGCAATTGCTTAAGCTTTTTGTCAAAGGCTAGTTGCTGAGCTTGGAGTTTAGACTCAAGTGTAGCTACTTGATTTGTAATGTTTTATTGCAGCTCTTGTTAGGAGTGAAGAATCTGCTTCAAGATTTTCTGCATAGCAGGTTCTTGGGTGGAAGGAGGAGGTGAAGGTTG
Source organism: Thlaspi arvense (assembly GCA_911865555.2). NCBI lineage: Eukaryota > Viridiplantae > Streptophyta > Magnoliopsida > Brassicales > Brassicaceae > Thlaspi > Thlaspi arvense. The sequence continues at coordinate 46,974,836 of OU466862.2, forward strand.
CTGTTGTTTTGGCTGTCTCTCTCCTTCTTGTTGCTGAACATATTGGGTCAAGAGTTGTTGCTGAAGCTGTGATTGGCGGAATCAATCATCCATTCTCTCTTTCAGCACTTTCACTTCTAGTAAAGTAGTTTCTAGTTGAGAAGAGACTAATTTCGAAGTGTCTTCTTGGTCCTCAACATATTGTGCATTGCTTTGAGCTAGATTCTCAATCAAAGCCAAACCATCATCCCCATCTTGAGAAAGAAAATTACCTCTGCTAGCTGTATCAAAAAGTAGTCTCATCTGAGGCAAGACATCTCTATATAGTTTAGATAGCAGCGCCTCTTTTGTGAAACCATGGTGGGGGCATTGGATTATGAAGCTCCTAAACCTTTACAAAGCATCTGAAAAACTCTCATTTGACCATTGGTGGAAGTTGTAAATCTCATTTCGAAATCTGGCTGTCCTAGAGGGAGAGAATAACTTGGTTAGGAAAGCAGTTTTGCATTGAGCCCAAGTTGTGATGCTTTCTTGCTGCAATCCTTTCTACCATAGTTGAGCTCTATCTCTAAGTGAGAAAGGGAAGAGTCTAAGCTTCAGGTCGTCATCAAATATACCACTCATCCTAGCCATAGAGGAGATCCTCTCAAAGTTTTCCAGATGTTCAAGTGGATCTTCATTAGGCATCCCAAAAATCTGATGTCTTGAACCATTGCAATCATGCCCTTTATGATCTCAAAGTGACTGTCTTCTAGAGGAGGAGTGATCCCATGTCTTGAAGCAAATGATGGTATATCAGCAGCTCCTATAGGTCTTGGTTGCCTTTGATCTCTCCAACCCCAATCACCTTGTAAGCAAGTAGGACCTTGCTGACCAAAACCAGCAGCATGTGGATGCTCTTCCATCTTTCAACAACTGATAGCTGCTGCTGTGAATCCAAAATCTTGCCTCTTGAACTAGTTGAGCAGCTGTAGGCACCTTAGAGCAAGTGATTTGGTACCTACAAAAGAAACTCTAGTCCAAAAAGAGCAATTAGTAACCAAAAACGAAAAATAAAAGCTTGACCTCAAACAATCAACAAATTCTAATGCTTAAAACAATCCCAAATGGCAACGACGCCAATTTGATGTAGGAGTTTACTCTACTTCAAATCCCACATATACTCATATCATTGTAGTATGTAGGTATCAATCCATAATGGAAAGGTAAGACACTAAGAATGCAATAGATTATCTAATTCAAGCAAGCATAATTGAGAGATTGAAACTATGAATCTAACAACTAAAAGAGACTTCAAATAAGCAAGAGCAAGTGAAATAAACAGAGAAACTAAGGCAAGTTCGAATTCAAACAATCAAGAACTAGTAGGCTTCAGATAGGGTAATTGATCTAGGGAGACTTTCAGCTTAACTAGTGATGCTTACAAACCCACAAAAAGCTATTCCTAGGCATAGAATTAACAACTATAACTAGCTCAATTCCTTGACACTAGCTACTTTGCTAAGCACATATTCAAGACAAATTACTTTACTCAAACACATGATCAGCAAGCATTATAAGCAACTGACCAATTATATATTGCTAATCTACTCCTTAGACAGCTAATTCCTTAGGCTAAGATAAGCGAATCTCTTACTTGACTCAGTCAGGAAATTCATCAAACACTTGGCAGGCATAAGAGAACCCTAGGATCTAAATCAACTTAGCAAGAGCTAATCTAGCAATAAATACAATCAATAAAAAGGAACAATCATATTAAGCACTAAGCAATCACTAATCTAGCCTTAAATCTTCCTATCTCTATCCCATCTCAAACCCTAAGCAAACTACTCACTAAACATAGTTTTAGCCATGAACCCAAGCAAAAGAAGATGACTAATCATGATTAGGATAAAGATAAACAAGGAAAGATTAAGAGAAGTGCAGAAATTTAATAAACAAAGAAAGATTCTACAAGGTTTTCCCCAAAGAGAGTTTTAAGGATAGAAAGAATAAAAGATGAGTTTCCCAAAAATTTTACGCTTTAACATATATATAAGAGGAAGAAAAATCCCTAATAAACCAGGAGTAAACAAAGTTTTGGTCTGTTTCAGAGGGAGTGTATCGAGGTGTACTGATGGATACGCTGGTCGATATTGGCTTATTTCTGGTTGCAAAGAGTGTTACTGGAATCGCCGTATCTTTCGAACCGCGAACTGGAATGACTTGATTCAACCTCTATTCGAAAGCTAATTCAATCCTCTTCAAAGAAGAATGCTGAGGCTAAATCGCAATGAAAAACCTGCGTTTGGACTCAGATACTTCGTATCGACCTCCATTCTGTACTCCTTCTCGGTATGTAGATCGATACAATCGACCTTTAGTTAAGGCATATTGGCCTGTCTTCCTCGATACTCCACTCGGTACGTGTCCTGTGGCTTGTGTATCGACCAGTATAGGTCGATATGCAAGTCGATACGCCCTTGGACTTGTGTATCGAGCAGCTTGCTCGGTATGCTTCTCGGTATGGCCTGTTGTCTCCGTAGCGGCTTCACGAAAATATCTATAACTCTTCAACCATAAATCAGATCGACCTGAGACCAAATGAATTCCAAAGCTAACTCACAGGGCTACAACCTTTATGAAGAGTGTTGAAGCTGAATCTGAGTGGGCGCCAGTCATCCGGGCTGATCTTTGGTGATGTGATTTCCAGGATAGTTTGTACCGGGATGGCATACCCGATATGCACTTCGATATGCCTCCATATCGACCAACCTTTATCTGTATACAGCTCTATATGACTCCTAGATCCTTGATTATTCTTTGCATTGCCTTGGCTTGATCCCTTGATATTTCCAGAGCTCCTTATAGTCTCCAAACACCTCAAATGTACCTGCCAATCTTCCAAATGTACCAAATATGCTATGCAACTTCTAAACTTACTCTAAGTTCTAAGTGGATGCAAATGGGACAGGAACAAGTAAAAATGCATGCTTAAAGTCTAAAAACTAGTGCTAAATTTATGCTAAAACGGTATAAATATAGTGTATATCATTAGTCAGAAACTGGTATTAATCATGCAGCAATGGTCACTCAGATGAAAGAATCAACACAGACAATCAAGAAAAAATTCCTAGTTTCCAACTAATTTTGAGTCAATAAAACAGGTTTTTGACACAACTAATTGACTCTCAAAACAAAACACATTGCCAATGACTACCTCCCCCAGACTTAAACAACATTGTCCCCAGTGTTATCAAGCCTGAAGTTGGTCGAAATAGAAGAAACAGAACGCAATGAGCAGAGATAAAAGTGTTACCTGGCGTTGGATGGGGTGACGAGCGTCACCCATTACTGGTGACGATCGTCACCAAGTGGTGAGCTCGAGTGATGACCTTGGTCGTCACCTGTTCGCCGAGTCTGCTAAAAAACTTCCTCTCTTTTTTTTTGGGGTAAGAAAACGAAAAATCAACTAAAGTACGAGAATTAGATAACTTACCAGTGAGTTGTCTCGCACCAATCGCTTGTTTTAAGTCATTAGCTTGACTTGGAATGCTGCTTAGTGATAACTTGATATATTAGAGCATTTTAGGCTGCATTTCATGCATGTTTTCTATTGTTCTTACATTATTTCTCATCATTTTAGTCCCATTTACATATAAAAGTAGCCATGCATGTATTTAGATTAGGAATGCATACATTTGCATGTTTAAGGTGTATTTCAGGTGTTTTTGGGGCTAAGGAGACTTATTGGAGGATGGAGGATCATTTGGAGTCAAATAAATATGCAAGAAGAATGAAGCCAAGCTATTTAGAAGCTGCAAGGAGGTCCCACATCGAGGTCTTTGCTCAGTTCAACATGATGCGAGTTAAAGATCGGTACGGAAGAAGCCTCTCCATTTATATTCAGGCTCCACGTTCTTCATTAAAGTTGTAGAGGATCTGATTATCTTTCCAATGGTGGTCTAATTATGTCATTTGGACCTGGGGTTAAAGAGATAGAGCGATTTCAGCTACGTAGTGTTCACTAGCCTGCTATACCGGGGAAGCGGATCGACCAAAACATCAGGCAAAACTCCTCGATGCGTGCTGAACCGACCAAAGCTGTCTGAAGCAATAGGGACAGGCTGCATCAACCAACTGCATCGAACAAAACATCTACCGTACACCACGATATGCTTTATCCGAGAGTTGACCAACTTTTTCCACTTTTGACCTAACCTTATCCTTTTCCTTATTTAAGCTTTTTGTTTATCATTTTGCCATCTTATCTTCTTCTTAACCCTTTTTTCGACCTTGTGGGAAACCACAAAGATATTTTTATTGGATTTTGATCAAGATCACTCTTTTAATAAAGTTTTGCACTTCCTTTGTTATTTTCCTTCTAGTTCTTGTTTAATCATGTTTGATCTGTCATTTCTACTTGTATCTGTTGATTTTGCTATGTGTTGTGAGTAGTTTCATATGGTTTGAGGTTAGAGCAGATTTGGGGATGATTAGTTGATAGCTTAGGGAGTTTTGGTTTAATCCTTGCTTGATTTACCTTGCTTAGTTGTTCTTAAGGCTTGAGTAGCTTGTTTAAGTGAAATTGATTATAGGTGTTTGCTGCATCACAAGTGTTTGTTTAAATGCCTGAAAGAACTATGCTTGGGATAATTGCTTAGATGTTGAAATGCCTGAAAGAACAAGTGGGTCGGACATGTGCATTACTTAGGCATCTTTGCTCTGATTGCAAATTGACTGAATTAGTGGCTTGATTATGAATCTTGCTTGTTATTAGTCTTGACTACTCTAGGTTTGATACTAAGTAATCCCCAAGTCATCATTGCTCTAGCCTTGAACCTGTGCCATCTTGTTCTTTGCTTTTCGTCATATTGTGCTATATTTTCCTCTGTTTTTAGTTGCTTTGCTTTTACTTAATTTCTTGCCTTGCACTTCAAGTTATTGCATTTAGCTTCCATTTTGGTCTTTGCACTTCTATTGCTTTGCTTATCTTAGTCATGTTGCATTTAGATCGCTTCCTTGTTAGTTTTTGTTACATTTAGTTTATTTGCATTGCATTGCTTGCCTTAGTCTTGTTAGTATTGCTTTTCACTTTTGCATTTAATCTTTGATCACTTAGGTTGTTAGAATCATCATTCTACATCATACATGGTTAAGCTTAGTTAGTGCCTTGCATCTCTTTTATTCTAGCTCCTAGATGGATTGATTAAACCTCTTCTATACTACATCTGATTAGAGAGGGATTGAGTTAAGACTTGCAAAAAGTCCTTCTTTACTTAGACAGTGGGTGCATCATCCAGATACACCTTGTGTCCTGCTGGAATCTTGGTTTGTGCCCAATAATGCTTCACCTTTTGGCCATTTACAGTGAACTCCTCTCCTTTGGAGTTCAGCAAGACAATGGCGCCATATGGTCTGACCTCTTTGATAACGAAAGGACCTGATCAACGAGAACGCAGTTTACCAGGAAATAACTGCAGACGTGAGTTATAGAGAAGTACCTGATCATTAGGTTCGAAATGTCTGGAGATGAATTTTTTATCATGATATGCCTTAGTCTTCTCCTTGTATAACTTGGAGTTTTCATAGGCTAGATATCTTAGTTCATCCAGTGCATTGAGCTGTACCAGACACCTCTCGACAGCAGGCTTCAAATCGAAATTCATGCTCTTTATAGCCCATGCTCCCTTGTGTTCTAATTCCAGTGGAATATGGCACGCCTTGCCATATAGCAAGTGGATTGGTGTACTCCCAAGTGGCGTCTTGTAGGCAGTCCTGTAAGTCCACAGTGCTTCGTCTAATTTCGCAGCCCAGTCCTTCCTTGTCTTCCCCACAGTCTTCTCCAAGATTTGCTTGATCTGTTGTCCACTGGTCTGAGAGTGGTATGGAGTAGCAACTCGATGGTGGACTCCATACTTCTGCAGTATCCTCTCAAAGACCTTGTTAATGAAGTGTTTTCCACCATCACTGATGACAATTCGTGGTACTCCAAACCTGGAGAAAATAATGGTCTTAAACAGCTTAAGAACCACTGCAGAATCGTTTGTTGGACTAGTAATCGCCTCCACCCACTTGGACACATAATCCAGAGCAACCAGTATGTATTTGTTCCCATATGATGAAGGAAAAGGACCCATGAAGTCAATGTCCCAGCAATCAAAGACTTCGACTTCAAGGATGAAGTTATGTGGCATCTCATGCCTTCTGCTAATTTTGCCTCTCTTTTGACAAGTATCACATCTGGATATGAAATCCTGTGCATCCTAGAACATAATAGGCCACCAGAAGCCTGCTTGAAGGACCTTGACACTGTTTTGAATGTAACAAAGTGTCCAGCATACTGAGAACTATAACAGTGAAACAACACATCTGGAACTTCAGTCTCTGCAATGCATCCTGTAAATCTTATCTGAACAATTCCTGTACAAATATGGCTCATCCAAGTAGAATCTCCTAAGTTCTCTCATGAACTTCTTTGTAACATAGCCTTTGAAATCATGTGGTTCGTCCTCTGCAGCTAAGTATTTTGCAATACCAACATATCATGGTCTATGGGATCAGTAATGGCATAAGCTTGCTCTTCAAAAGCAGTGCCCAAGCTGGCACAAATCATTGCCAACGTCTGTGTGGGGTGACAAGCGTCACCTGGAGGGGTGGCGATCGTCACTGGCTTGATATCGTGACTCCTTCGCGAGTCTGTGGAATGAGTGACGAGCGTCACCCTCCTGGTGTCGCTCGTCACTACTCATTTTCGCCACATGATTGCAAGTTTTCAGTACTATCAGCCTGCATTCTTGTCTCAATGAGATAGACTTTCTCTTCAGGCAGGAAATCATTGATTGGAACGTCATCTTCAATCCTAATCCTGTAGAGGTGATCAGCTATTCCATTCTTAACCCTTCTTGTCTTTCACTTCAATGTCGAACTTTGGAGAAGCAGAATCCATCTCAATAACCTTGGCTTTGCATCCTTCTTCTGCATTAAATACTTTAGTGCAGAATGATCTGTATGGACCACGACCTTGGAGCCTACAAGGTACTGGCAAAATTTTTCAAAGGCAAAGACCACTGCCAACAGCTCTTTCTCAGTGGTAGCATAGTTCCTCTGAGCATCATCCAATGTCCTGCTGGCATAGTATATGGCGTGTAGCTTCTTGTCTTTCCTCTGTCCCAACACAGCTCCAACAGAAAATTCACTGGCATCACACATCACCTCAAAAGGCAAATCACAGTCTGGAGGTTGGACAATTGGAGCAGTCACCAAAGCTTGTTTGATCTGCTCAAAAGCAGACTGCCATTCTGCAGAGAATTCAAACTTCACGACTTTGCAGAGAAGAGCAGTAAGTGGTCTTGCAATCTTGCTGAAGTCCTTGATGAACCTCCTGTAGAACCCAGCATGACCCAGAAAACTCCTCACTGACTTTATAGAATCAGGCGCCTGCAAGCTTGTCATGACACCAATTTTCGCCTTGTCCACTTCAATCTCATCTCAAGAGACTCTATGTCCAAGAACAATGCCATCTTTGACCATAAAATGGCACTTCTCCCAATTTAGAACCAGGTGTTCCTCTTCACATCTCTCTATTGAACAGCACACAAATTCTACATGCAGTCTTTAAAGGAAGACCCATAAACTAAAAAGTCATCCATCGAGACCTCCATAACTTCTCATTCATGTCTGTGAAGACTGACATCATGCATCTCTGGAAGGTCGCATGAGCATTACAAAGTCCAAATGGCATTCTGCGACATGCAAACATACCATAAGGACATGTAAATGTGGTCTTCCCCTGATAATCTAGATGGATAGGAATCTGAAAGAACCCTGAATAGCCATCTCGGAAGCAGTAATCCTGATGATTCGCCAACCTCTCCAGCATTATCAATGAAGGGCAGTGGGAAGTGGTCTTTCCTGGTGGTTCCATTCAGCTTCCTGTAGTCTATACACATCTGGTGCCCAGTCACTGTCCTTGTAGAAATCAGCTCGTCCTTCTCATTCTTCATCACTGTGACTCCTCCTTTCTTAGGAACCACATAAACCTGACTGACCCAAGCACTGTCAGATATGGGATAGATGATCCAAGCTTCCAGGATTCAGCCTCCTTTGATGTTCAACTGACGATTTCGATTCATCCTCCAGGTGTATCCTATGCATGCACAAGTCTGGAGAGATACCTGAAATGTCATCAAGAGAGTAGCCAAGAGCTTTGACAAATCTGCGCAGCTTACTTAGCAATAAGGTGAGCTCTGCATTATTCAATGAAGCATTAACAATAACAGGATAAGTAGAATTATGTCCAAGGAAGGCGTATCTTAGCCCTGCAGGGAGCTTTAGCTTCACTCCAGTCTCCCATTGCTGCAGCTTTCGCAGAGGTGCTGACTAGCTCCTCTTGCGCAACCAATTGCATGACATGTGCAGTAGCATCCATCATCTTGGCATATCCAACAGCAGCTTCTTCCAGATGTTCTGCTTCTGCTGTAGAACTTGTAAGCGCCCTCTCCAAAGGATCCTATGGACTCATCTTTTGGAAGATCTGCTCAGCAAGGTTGGTGAGAACATCCACATAAAATGTCTGTCCATCTACAGTTGACATCTTCATCAGCTTATCCATTTTGAAATTCATCACCAAGTCACCAACATTCAGCTATATTCTCTCTTTTCTTACATCTATGATGGCTCCAGCAGTAGCCAGAAAAGGTCTGCAAGGAATCAAAGGATTTTTGGGTTCTTCTCTATACTCTAGAACCACAAAGTCAATGGGAATCATACAATATCCTACTTTGATAGGAACATCGTCAATCACACCTTCTGGGTTTCATACTGATTTATCAGATAGGACAAGGGAGATCCTAGTGGCCTTCAAAAAAGTCATGCCCAGACTCTTAGCAACTGAATGTGGCATCAGGTTCACACTAGAACCAAGATCACACAATGATCTCTCAAACCTGTCTGAAAAAATGGTGAAGTCTAACACAAAGCTCCCAGGATCTGAAAGCTTCTCAAGTACTCTGTTCTGAATAACTGCACTGATCTGTTCGTTGATCATCATAGTTCCTTGTTCTTGACTCAGATTGTTGGTGACCATTCTCTTCACATATCTCCTTATCACAGGAGTAATCCTCACAGCATCTATCAATGGAATTTCAATCACCAGTTTGTCCATGATAGCTTTGCATTTGGCATCTTCAAGCTCCTATTTAGACTTCTTAGGATGCTTATGATAGGGCATCTTGGGCTTGTACACCTTCTCCTTGCCATTATCTGGAGTTTCAGACAAAATAGCTTTGTCTCGGGGTCGGTGACGAGGGTCACCCTCCTGGTGACGATCGTCACTGACTGGTGAGGACCCCTGGCTATCTAGTTTTACCCAATTTAAAGTACTACTGCAAGTGTACAGCAATACAGTTGTATCACAAAGGGTTATCGAATCCCAAGGGAGTAACCTACTACACTACATAATTTAGATTCAGATTATGCTTAGTGGTAATGAGTGAACGAAAAGCAAAATAACAAAATAAATAATAGCAGGTGATTTTGATGATTGTTTTTAAAGTTCAGAGAGCTAAAAACGATAGGCCAGGATAATTCGCAGGTTGAATCCGAGAATGTAGAATGCAAGCAATCAGGAAATAATTAAAACCGTCTAGAACTCGAAACTCAGTGATAAAACTAATCAACTCTCGTTGCAGAAGTTATCTATTTCTAAACTTTTAAATTTCACATCTCTTTGCAAATTCAGGTAATTTAGACAAGCAGTAATGATCAGGTTCGATTGTTCACAAAATTTCTAAATCAAATCTCTTTGCAGATAGTAATTTTGCTCATCCAATACTAGTTCAGGTGATTAACAATGTTTTCACATCTATTAAACAACCTAAAGTGTGATTAATAGATGATCATTCGTAAAATCGATAAGAAAACAAGTCTAGATGAAGAACCAAATGATTTTCCTAACAGTTTAACAATTCTACAAACTCTTCATCAACCTTTAAATCATCCTAACCTAACTAGCAGATTACTGAGACTTGGAGATGAATGCACAAATCATCACTGAATAATACTGCATTAAAAAGAAAAGAGTAGAAATACAAGTGCTCGAAATCTTCTCAAAAGAGTACATGATTTGTCCCCTCAAAGCTCTGAATCAAACTCCTTCAAAAACTCTCTAGAAAATCAGATACAAGCCAAAGAATGGCTGAAAAACCTAATATACAAGCTAAAACATGAATGGGATATATTTGAAAATAGTAAAATTTCTGGGCCAAAACTGTAATTTTTCCTCTATCTTTTAATAAACCACGTGACTCTTTTTCAGATGTGGGTGACGAGCGTCACCAGTGCAGAATCACGTATCATTGTTGTTTCACTTGGGAAGAACTCCTGTTTTGCTCCAAAATGCTCCAAAGTCTCCAATTATGCTCTAAGCATGCCTCAACCTGTAAAGACTCAAATAAGACTCTAAAAAGACCAAAATAGACTCAATAAAAAAGATTTATATCATGGTTAAAAACCATAAAAAACTATGATATATCACACCACACGACTACGAACTCGTGGAATGGCAATCAATAAAACATGTACGCATTGCAGATTAGAGCTTGAAACGATTCATCATTTATTATTCACATGCTTTGTATATATTTTAACTTGGCGACTATCAAAAACACCATTTAACTTCATTACCAACCCCACTCAATATACTGAGGCAATAATAAGTTTGATTCTTGGTGTACAAGTAATGTCTACCATTTCTGAAACAGATAAATTCTTTGGCGTATTTGGAAAGTAAGGAATAATCTAATATTAAAGATAAATGGATCAAATTAGTAAAGCCATAAACAATGCATATGTAGAAGTTACAGAATGGATTAAAGCAACCTCGTCATCTACTAAATTGCCAACAATATAAACACAAAAGCGCCCCCCCCCCCCCCCCCCCCCCCCCCCCCCCCCCCCACTTTCTCTTCAATGAAACTATGATGTTATGTTTAACCTACAAACACAACAAGCCAAAGCTGGCTGGATCATCCGGGATTCTCAAGGGAACAAGAAACACTGGGGCTCTACAGTTAGGAGATCAGCAATATAAAATCTTGAAGCATAAGGCAAAGCATTATTTGTCACTCTACAAAATGTACGGAGTATGGGATACGATAATCCAATTGATACAAAACGATATTCAAGATAATAGTGTTTTAAACTTAATTGACAATATAAAACTTTGGCTATCTAAGTTTCATAATGTTATTGTAGTATAATGTTATTGTAGCATCCGTATCCGAGAAATCTGAAATGATCAAGATCAATCAGGACGTTGTCCGAAGGGACGTTGATTTCAGTCAAGTGAAAAATCCGTATGATTATGAGGTTTTGACTACAGTCAAGTGATGACTGGGAAATGGTCGAGGGATGACCGGGCTGGCCGAGCAGAATGGGCCATAGCCGAGTGAAAGTGTATAAAGTGGGTTATGTTCGGGAAAAAGGAAAGTTTCCAAGAGATGCGAAGGTGTTATTGAGTAAAAAGGGGCTGGGCCCGTGGGCCTTGAGTTTGGTCAACTAAAAATTAGAGTTTCCTAGTGGAAATAGGATTTCTCGCGTGGATGGTCGATCGGTACAGGCTATAACTGAGAAAACTTAAAGCTGACTGGGATAAATTTTACTGGAACCGGGAGACGTCAACTATAACCGAGTCACCTAGAATTTGCGAGTATAAAAGAGGGCTTTTGAGACTTTACTCGGGAGAGCTGCTATATTTAAGGATAATATAGTGTGAGAAAGAGTTTAGTCAAGAGATTATCTGAGAGAATCTGAATATCCCGAGAGTTAGCCAAGAGAGATCGAGTGTTCGTTGTGCAGTTCTGACTACCATCAAGTGATCGCGTGTTCTATTCGAGTTTCTGTCGATCACATCCGACCATTCGATCTGGAATAGGGTTTTCCGAGAGAATAACCAAGATTGTCTGAGGAATTCTGATCGGATCGAGAGATAGACGTCGAGTGGTATATTTCGTCAAGCCGTAGCCGAGGAATCTTGATTGTGTCCGACTAACTTCGTTCTGAGCGAGTTTTCTCCGAGCATCATTCGACTGAAACATTTTTCCGAGTGGCTAAGGTGAGTGCCTGACTGTGGCTTGTATATAGGATCGTTTGATTGATAGGTTTCTGATGTTTCATTGATTGCTTGTGTAAGTCAGTGATTTCTGCTTAGCAAGGTCAATGTTTATGTGATTGTGAATAGTTAAGTGTGAACCGTGCTGAATACATGATGTCTAATTAGCTTTTTTGGATAGCCACATCGAGCCTTTAGCTTAGGGGATTTGAGATTCTCGTTAGAGCAGAACCGAGTCCTAATCCGCGAGTTAGGGTAAATGATCATTCTGTTTCTGTGTTTGCTTGCTAAGTGATAATGTGAATGTTAGAACTGATAGTTTGATTGCGTGTATGGTACTGGCGTAAGTGCTATTTTTGTTTTTCTGTAAAACTCTCATGCTTTGTTTTATGAAGTCATTTAAAAATCGTAAAAAGCAAATTTTATAGTAAACGCATATGCATATCAAATTTTATAATAAACATATGCGTGCATGCGAACCATAAGAAAATTATTTTCTTAATCAAACCAATTCCTCGATATTGGACGAAGAGATGAGCGGAGAGCTACCACGAAATTTTATAAAATATAGTTTCACAAATTTTATAACAGATATTTATTATTATTTTTATTAAAAAAGAAAATTAATAATGGATTATCCAATATACTATATTTATGTTCATTATAAAGCCAATTAATATATTTTGGTTTTATTTAAAGTACTTTGCAATTTCTATTAATATTTAATATAACTTTTCATTTGAAACTATATACCATAAAACGCTGAAAAATAAGAAATTTTGATTTAATACAAAACTATAGAAACAGTTTTCGTGATTGTTGTTAAACGCCGAAAACTGCGTTGTGTAAAAGCATAAAGTTTGCAGAAAATATCAGAAAAACTAGCCAATACATGAATATTAAAATTCACTTATTTCTAACTTATACTTATATACATAAATATACATATTTATTTCTTTTTAAAATTCGACCATACATTATAATAATATATATTACAAAACATATATTTTGTTATTTTCTATCCATACATAAAAACCATATTTCAAATTTTTCACAAATATGCATGTGGATATAAATATTAATTGTGCAAAAGTCGAAGTCGCATGCGAACTTATCGTGCATGCGTTTTGTTAATCTCTATCTTAAGAGTGGTGAGGTGGTTGGTACGTACGAATGTGTGGACCAATCATCTACTCGCTCTTAGGATAAGTAAAGATAGTTAAATCTATTTTGGTTTAATTAGCAATATGTCAAGTAAAATATATACTTAAAATATATATATATATATTCACAATATTATTTTATGTAAGGAGAAAAGAAAGCATAGTATAGATAATATTTGAAACATATTATAAAAATTTAGTTATTATTTAATATAACTTTTACATTTACAATTAATTAATTGTCACTGTAAACGGTAGAAAAGGTAAAAATTAATCAGTTTTAAAATGCAGAAAACGATATGAAATGTTTGTGTGATTATTTTTAAACACTAAAACTGTGTAGAAAAAGGGGCCAATATCAACATAAATTCTATATGGGTTGAAATTGGCCATTTTTCCAAACTCTGTATATAATACAAAGATAATGTTTACATAATATATAAAAAATTAATCAATACTTAAAATATTACAACTAATTATGTTCATTGATGTAAGAGATTTCTCTACTTCAATTACTACATATACTCATGTCATTGTAGTATGTAGGTGTCAATTCAAATTGGGAGAGTAAGACATTAAGAGTGCAATAGACCATTCAATTCAAGCAAGCTAGATGAAGTGATGCAAACAATGGTTCTAATAGCTAAAGGTAACTTCAACCAAGCAATAGTGAACAAAGCAATACTAAGAAACTAAACCAAATTCGAAATCAGCAATGCGAAAGACAAGGGGGGCTTAAGATGGGGTTATTGATAAAGGGAGGTTCTCAACTCAATTAACTATGCATCAAACTCATAAAATAATATTCCTTATGCATAGAATTCAAAGCCATAACTAGTCTAATTTCTTAGATACTAATCATTTTGCTAAAACATTCATCCAAGAACTAACTCTCATTAGTGAACAAATGAATAAAAAGCATTATAAGCAAATAATCTAATTCTATATTGCCAATCTACTCCCTCGACATCTAATCTTTTAGGCTAGGATAAGCAAATTTCTTACTTGATTCATTCAGGTAATTCAACAAACACTTACTACGCATAAGTGAACCCTATGATCTAGATCAACTTAGCAAAGGTCAATCTAGCATTATGAACATCAATAAGAAGGGAAATGAAAGAAGTAACACCAAGCAATCACTAATCAAGCACCAAACTCCCTCAATCTATCCCATCTCAAACCCTAAAACAAACAACTCACTAAACATGGTTTCAGCCATAAACCCAATCAAAAGAAGATGACTAATCGTGATTAGAAGGAGAAGAAGCAGAGATTTAGATTAAATAACAAGGATTCAAGGTGGAAATTCAAGATTACAAAGAGAAATACAACGGATAAAGCTAATTTCTAAAGGATAAAAGCTAATTCCCTAAAAATTGGGTCTTTACATATTTATAGTATTTCAGAAAAACCCTTAGTAAACCAGGAATAAACGAGAAATTGGTTGGTTCTAAGGGGTTGTATCGGCTTGAATGGCCGATATTGTGCTCGATATTGCTCGCTTGAAGGGCTGTATCGATCAAGGCTGGCCGATACGCTGCTCAGTACAATCGCCTGGAGGTAAGGCTTACTGGGGTAACCAACTCGATACGTTCCTCGGTACGAGCCTCTTCCTTTGTATCGACTTATTTCTAGTCGATATGCAGACCGGTACAGATGTCCTGAAGAAGAAGCATCAGGTACTGTAGCTCGATACACAGCCATGTATGATCGCCCGGAGTTAAGGCATACCGAGGTGTATGCTCGATACATAGGTCGGTACGAGTGATAGAACTCTGCATTGGTTTGTCCTGTCTCATTTGAATTGGCATGGAGTCCCGATACACATCCTGGTACATTCACTTAGCCTTGTATCAACTTGTGCACGTCGATATGCTGTTCCGTATGCCTCATATCGACCAAGTATACCGATATACTGCTCGATATGGACCCTTCTCGCCTTGGTTCTCTCCTTTGATCACTTCCATAACCCCTCATAGCCTTTAAACACCTCAATTTCACCTGCCAAGTGCTTAAAATGCACAAAACATGCAATGCAACTCCTAATTGTACTCTAAATCTTAAATGGGTGCAATTGGGACAAGAACATGCAAGAATGGATGCGTAAATGCTGAAACCCATTCTAAATGTATTCTTATACTTGAGTAAATATAGTGTATATCAACTCCTCCACACTTGCCTTTTGCTTGCCCTTAAGTAATCAAAGACAAATAAGAGAGAGAGGTTTGAAGTTAGGAGTTCAAAACTGAAAATGTTAATGGAAAAATTGATTCAGTGCCCAAGTTATAGGTTCGAAGATGTATAGAGATTGTTCTACTTCAAAATATTTAGCCATACATATCATAACAAACAATGAATTCAAGCTGAGCCTGCACAAGGATTCAAATCAACCAACTCTTTAACATTCATTAATAGTAACCAATGGATCTTGCTCATGTAAATAAAGTGAAACCATTTGGTTCAAGGACAAGGCTAAGAGATGAAAATGATCTCTTTTAATGTGGGTTTTCAGAGGCAAGGGATCTTTCTTTGAAGGAATGAACTTTGGCAAAATGCTAAGTGTAAAGCTCAACCTATGCATACAAGGATAAACTCTCATCTACCCTTTGCCTAGATTGTTCTAAACCACACTTTAAACCCCAATAAAGCCTTTCTAATATACCCTTTTCATAAGGTTTTTGCCTCTTTTAAACACCACTACACTTAGCCATTTCTTAGGGAAGCTTCTCTTCATTGCTGTCTTCATGATGTGGCCTTCTTTGATCCTCTTTTTGTAGCTCTTCTTTGTTGCTTAGGAAGTCTCCATTTGTTTCTTCTTTTGATGCCTTATGCGCTTTTGCCTTTCTTCTTTTATTGTTGAGGACTCCTCTTTTGCTTGCTGCTTTTAGATCTTTTGGTTCCACACATGCTGAGTTTGATGCTTTTCCTTTCTTCTTTTCTTCTTTTCTTCTCCACTTTGATAATAAAATGTAAAGTCTTGATGACTTGAAGAACAAGAAAGTTTGAATCGTGGAATGCTTAGTTGGGACCACATCGTAACCTGACTCTGTGGTCATCATTGGACCATGATTAAGTTAGATGAGGGACCACTTGAAGCTGGCAAAACGGCTACTGCTATGTCAAGACAAAGCGGGGAGGTTTGCATTCACGCTCTAAGGAATTTCTGTCCGCTTGTGGTCAAAAGGAGCACATTTGGAAGTTTCAGAATCGCTTATCGCTCCAGCTCTTTGGAGTTTCAAGGCGTTTGGGGATGCGTTTGTAACTTGCAGGAAACCCTAGAGTGTTATCACTATAAAAGGGGTCCTAGGTGCTTTGAGAGAGAGTTAGAGAGACTTTAGAGTTGTAAGAGAGTGAGAGAAATACTTGTTTGCTTAAGCTTATTGTATTGTCTCGGTTACAAAGAGTTAAGAACAGAGTGAGCTCTATAGACGCTAGTGAAGGGCGGTAGAGTGTGTCACTTGTTCGTCTTTAGGATTGTAAACTCTCTGTGTTTTGGTTTAGTGGATTCCGAGCAAGGCTCGGCGAGACGTAGTGCACCGGTTAGGGCGTGAACTCGTTAAAGTTTTTGTGTGCTCCCTTTCTCTGTTTCCTTCGCTCTTCTCCTTACTCTGTTTTCTCCTCTGTTTCGTCTGCAAATTCTCGCTTCTTTCTTGGTTTGTTTCGGGTTTATCTTGAAGAAAGTCGATGCTTCAAGGTCAATAGATCTTAACAGATTGGTATCAGAGCATGGTTACGCTAGTGGTGTGATTTTAGATCTCTAAACCATGTCGTCTACAAGAGTGGAAGTGGAAAAGTTTGATGGGCGTGGGGATTACATGATGTGGAAGGAGAAACTGGAAGCTCACCTGGATATTCTGGGGTTGAGCGTTGTCTTCAAGGAGCCTGCCATCACCGCTGCTAAAGCGGGCTCAGATCTTGAAGAGCTTGAAGCGGATTACAAAAAAGGAAGTCTTTGAAGAGAAGATGAAGAGAGCAAAGAGCACCATTGTTCTGAGCTTAACAGATAGAGTTCTAAGGAAGGTTAAGAAAGCAAAGACTGCATTAGAGATGATGAGTGCACTGGATAAGCTCTACATGTCAAAGGCTCTTCCTAACCGAATCTACCTTAAGCAGAAGCTCTACAGTTTCAAGATGTCAGAAAACCTGTCTGTAGAAGGTAATATTGATGATTTTCTACATATAGTTGAAGATCTAGAGAATATGGATGTTGTTGTTTCTGCTGAAGACCAAGCAATACTGCTACTAATGTCTCTGCCAAGACCGTTTGATCAGCTGAAAGATACACTCAGATATGGCTCGGGAAGAACTACTTTAACGGTAGAGGAAGTCACTGCAGCCATATACTCAAAGGAGTTAGAGTTTGGCTCAGCAAAGAAGAGCATCAAAGGTCAGGCGGAAGGTCTCTATGCGAAAGAAAAGTCTGAATCCAGAGGAAGAAGTGAGCAAAGAGACAAAGGAGGCAAGAAATCCCGATCCAAGTCTAAGTCTAAGACTAAAGGATGTTGGACATGTGGTAAGGAAGGTCACTACAAGAACAACTGTCCGAACAAGTATAAGGGTCCCTACAAATCCAAGGAGCAAGGTAACGGGAAGGGCAAATCATCTGGAAAAGGGAATCTGGTTGAATCAACTGGATTATATGTGTCAGAAGCGCTGTCTTCAACCGATATACATCTTGAAGACGAGTGGATAATGGACACAGGTTGTAGCTACCACATGGGTTACAAAAGGGAGTGGTTTGAGACCTTAGAAGAAGATGCAGGAGGCTCGGTTTGAATGGGAAACAAGTCTGTAGCCAAAGTCAGAGGAGTTGGCTCGATTCGAATCAGAAACGAAGAAGGGCTGCAGGTCTTACTCACAGATGTAAGATTCGTTCCTGATATGGACAGAAATCTGCTGTCACTTGGAACACTCGAGAAAGCTGGCTATAGGTTTGAATCAGAAAATGGATTGCTAAGCATCAAAGCAGGAAGTCAAGTACTCTTAACGGGAAGGAGATATGACACGCTGTATCTACTTCAGTGAAGGTCTCCGGTTGAGGAATCAAATGCAACGGAGAGAAGACAAGATGACTCCATGCTTTGGCATAGAAGGTTGGGACATATGAGTCAGAAGAATATGAACTTGATGCTTAAACGGGGTCTCTTGGACAAGAAGAAGATATCAACCTTCGAGACCTGTGAAGACTGTATCTTGGGAAGGGCTAGAAAAGTTGGCTTCAACTTGGCTCAACACGATACGAAGGACAAGCTTGAGTACATACATTCTGATCTATGAGGAGCTCCTTCAGTGCCGTTTTCTCTAGGTAATTGTCAATATTTCATATCATTTATTGACGATTACACTAGGAAAGTATGGGTTTATTTTCTGAGAACCAAGGATGAGGCTTTTGAGAGATTCACGGAATGGGTGAATCTGGTTGAAAATCAAAGCGACAAGAAGATTAAGACTCTGAGAACTGATAACGGCTTGGAGTTTTGTAATTGTTTGTTTGATGGCTTCTGCGAATCAAAGGGTATTCAGAGGCATCGAACATGTGCATACACGCCGCAACAAAATGGCGTTGCAGAAAGGATGAATCGCACGATAATGGAGAAAGTGAGAACTATGCTGAGTGATTCGGGTTTGCCTAAGAGAATTTCGGCAGAAGCTACTCACACTGCAGTTGTTCTCATTAACAAAACTCCCTCATCTGCTATCGATTTCAACACGCTGGACAAGCTCTGGTATGGAAAGCCACCAGTTTACAGCTATCTAAGGAGGGTCGGGTGTGTTGTGTTTGTACACACTGATGACGGGAAGCTGAGTCAAAGAGCTAAGAAAGGTGTGTTTATTGGATATCCTGATGGAGTAAAAGGATACAAGGTCTGGCTAGTGGAACAGAGAATGTGCGCAGTAAGTAGGAATGTCATCTTTCAGGAGAATGCAGTATACAAAGACTTACTGCAGAGAAGCGACAACATTACTGCACAAGAAGCTGATCATGATGGATCATACAGAGATCTTGATCTTGATGTAGATATGGATATCACCTCTGCTGGAGCTAGAGAAGACTTACTCAATACTCAATCTAGCTCAAGATCCAGTTCCTCTACGCCAGCAAGCTCAAGGTATTCAACTCCAACAAGAGAAGCAGATGAAGACAACGATGAGCCTGAAGTAAGTCAGTCTCCCTTGAGTTATCTCCTCGTACGAGACAAAGCAAGAAGAGAAATCAGGGCACCGCGATGGTTTGATGATGAAGATTACATGTGTGAAGCTTTATATACGACTGAAGACGGAGATGCTGTGGAACCTGCAGACTACAATGAGGCAAAGATGGATGCGAATTGGGACAAGTGGAGTATCGCTATGAAAGAGGAGATGGAATCTCAACTGAAGAATGATACATTGGCTGTTGTCAAGCGACCCTCAAATCAGAGGATCATTGGTAGCAGATGGATCTACAAATACAAACAGGATACTCCTGGTGTCGAAGAACCTCGGTTCAAAGCAAGACTTGTTGCCAAAGGGTATGCTCAAAGGGAAGGGATAGACTATCACGAGATTTTCGCTCTAGTGGTGAAACATGTGTCTATAAGGATACTACTTTCGATAGTAGCTCAAGAAGACTTGGAGCTCGAACAACTTGATGTGAAAACGGCATTTCTACATGGAGAACTAACGAAGAAGATTTACATATCTCCACCAGAAGGCTTTGAATCCATGTTCAAGAATGACGAGGTATGTCTACTTAACAAATCCCTCTATGGTCTGAAGTAGGTTCCACGGCTGTGGAATGAAAAGTTTGAGAACTACATGTTGGAAATTGGCATTGTGAGAAGTAAATATGACAATTGCGCTTATGTCAAGAAGCTTCAAGATGGGTTATTGATGTACTTGTTAATCTATGTCGATGATATTCTTGTGGCTGCTCACAACATAGAAGCCATAAATCAGTTAAAGAAGGAGCTGAACAACAAGTTCGAAATGAAGGATCTAGGTGCTGCAAGAAAGATCCTTGGGATGGAAATCAACATAGACAGAGCTGCCGGTGCAATATGGTTGTCTCAGGAAGGTTATTTGAACAAGATTGTGGACACATACTACATGAGTGAAGCCAAGTCTACATCAACTCTTCTAGGTGCTCATCTGAAGCTTCGTGCTGCTACAGAGGCACAACTGACTGAACAAGAGGACTACATGGAAGCTGTTCTGTATGCAAACGCTATGGGAAGCATAATGTATGCCATGGTGGGGACTCGACCAGATTTGGCATACTCTATTGGGGTAATTAGCAGGTTCATGGGTCATCCGATTCGAGAACACTGGCTTGGAGTCAAGTGGGTCTTACGCTACATAAAGGGAACACTCAAGACTCGAATGTGCTACAAACGAAGTTCAGAGTTTAAAGTGGTGGGATACTGTGAGGCTGATTTTGCTGCTGACCCAGATAGGAGACGATCTACAACAGGGCTAGTGTTCAGTCTTGGAGGAAACACTATAAGCTGAAAGTCAGGTCTGCAACGAGTAGTTGCTCTATCCACCACAGAATCCGAGTATATGTCACTCACTGAAGCTGTTAAATAATCAGTATGGCTTAAAGGATTGCTGGAAGAATTTGGTTACGATCAGAAGAAGGTGGAGATCTTCTATGATTCTCAAAGTGCAATTGCTCTATCCAAGAACAATGTGCACCACGAGAGGACCAAGCACATCGACATCAAGTGTCACTACATCCGAGACATTATAGCAGCCGGAGATGTGGAAGTCTTGAAGATATCAACTGAAAAGAACCCAGCTGATATATTCACCAAGGTACTGGCTGTTGGCAAGTTTGAAGCTGCGTTGGACTTGCTACATGTCAGGTCTGAGTAATAATACTCAGGGAATCCGAGTCTGGAATCTAGGATACTAAACTAAGGTACTCTCTTTATCGCTTACTCAAATTGTGCAGTTTCTCCTTCACGGGTTTGTTCTTCAATTTATCAGGTGGATATTTGTGAAGTCTTGATGACTTGAAGAACAAGAAAGTTTGAATCGTGGAATGCTTAGTTGGGACCACATCATAACCTGACTCTATGGTCATCATTGGACCATGATTAAGTTAGATGAGGGACCACTTGAAGCTGGCAAAACAGCTACTGCTATGTCAAGACAATGCGGGGAGGTTTACATTCACGCTCTAAGGACTTTCTGTCCGCTTGTGGTCAAAAGGAGAAAGCACATTTGGAAGTTTCAGAATCGCTTATCGCTCCAGCTCTTTGGCGTTTTAAGGCGTTTGGGATGCGTTTGTAACTTGCAGGAAACCCTAGAGTGTTATCACTATAAAAAGGGTCCTAGGGGCTTTGAGACAGAGAGTTAGAGAGACTTTAGAGTTGTTAGAGAGTGAGAGAAATACTTATTTGCTTAAGCTTATTGTATTGTCTTGGTTACAAAGAGATAAGAACAGAGTGAGCTCTATAGATGCTAGTGAAGGGCGGTAGAGTGTGTCACTTGTTCATCTCTAGGATTGTAAACTCTCTGTGTTTTGGTTTAGTGGATTCCGAGCAAGGCTCGGCGAGACGTATCGCACCGATTAGGGCGTGAACTCGTTAAAGTTTTTGTGTGCTCCGTTTCTCTGTTTCCTTCGCTGTTCTCCTTACTCTGTTTTCTCCTCTGTTTCGTGTGCAAATTCTCTCTTCTTTCTTGGTTTGTTTCGGGTTTATCTTGAAGAAAGTCGACGCTTCAAGGTCAATAGATCTTAACACCCAAGTCCCACACCTGAATCTACCATCCTAAACATATTTATGACTTAAAGAGAAGAGCCATATCTACATGAAAGCTCACCCTTGTCGTGCTAAACCCAACAGTTTTTGCTAAGTTCATTCAAAATGAGGCCTCACACACACAAGATAGTATTAGGATTGAAAGAAAGATTGGTTTAAGGTGGGATTAACTGTCCTATAGATGAGGATCAGATACTTGGACTAGGAAGCGTGGTAAAAGGAGGCAGAAAGTCCAAGTATGTATATTGTAGCTATGCAATCACTTTTCAAAACATAAGCAGGATAATTTCATGACAAGATTAAGGTTCTAATAAATAGAGTTTGAATCAAATCACAGCAAGCTTGAGTGTAAAACAAGAGTATCAATGCAAGAATTCAAAGTATGGTGCAGCCTTAACTCAAACTCACCACTATGCAATCAAACAACAAATAACCAAGGTATTGAAAACAGTTCAAACATGGACATCTTAACAAGTGTTTATCATCTACTCTCTATGCAAATGTGTGCAAAACTACATGAAATGCATCTAGACTCAATCTTAATTATGCAAATGCACCTAAATGATTCTTTTTGGTTTCCAAAAATTTGAAAATTTTCTGATTTTCTCAATGAAATGCTTGAATGTATGCATGAGACTCAAGTGTGCAAAAGGGGAAAATAAAAAAACAAAACACAATGTGAAATGCAATACCCTCTTCCACACTTAAATTACACACTCCACTGTGTAATATAAGCTATATAGAAGGGTCAAACAACTAAAAATGGTATATGGAAGAGAGGCAGTGCAAAAGAATGATCGAAGAAGGGTTTTAAAGGACTTACAGGAGTCTGCGTGGCCGATATCGGGGTAAATGGCCGATATTGTCATTGACACGCTCTTGAGTCATCAATACCAAGCTACCTGATCTGATATGCAGTCTGATATGCCTTGACGTCTTGTTGTACCGGTGCCTTTTGGATCCCGATACGCTCCTCGATGCAGACACCGTTTAAGGCTCTGCCCTGATGTTTTGTCCGATACGTGCTTAGGCAAAGTGTACCGGGCATGTGAGGTCGATATGCAGTCCAGTATGCCTTGACTCTGCTCGTATCGACTGAATGTTGTCCGGTACACTGTTCGGTTCATAGCCAGTTAAGGCATGTTGGCTCGGCTGCTCCCCGATATACAGATCAACCTCGAGGTGGTCGGTACATAGGTCGATATCAGCTTTGAGTTGCCTGATATATAGCCCGATATTACCCGTACCGGCCTGAGCAAACCGATATGCTGGCCGATATGGTGCCTCTCCGAGTTCTCCCTTCTTTGTAACTCATCCCTCTTTCCTGAGCTCAAACCTGGTGCCTAAGAACACTTCTAGATACTAAAACAAACAAGAAAACCATGAGAAAGCAATAATATATACGCTCTTGAATCAGCAGTACCAAGCTACCTGATTTGATATGCAGTCTGGTATGCTTGACGTCTCGTTGTACCGGTGCCTTTTGGATCCCGATACACTCGTCGATGCAGACACCGTTTAAGGCTCTGCCCCGGTGTTTTGTCCGATACGTGCTTAGGCAAAGTGTACCGGGCACAGGAGGTCGATATGCAGTCCGGTATGCCTTGACTCTGGTCGTATCGGCTGAATGTTGTTCGATATACTGTTTGGTTCGTGGCCAGTTAAGGTATCGGCTCGGCTGCTCCTCGATATACAGATCGATACGTTACTCCTCTCTTATTATAGACTTCAAGGTGGTCGGTACGTAGGTCGATATCAGCTTTGAGTTGCCCGATATATAGCCCGATATTACCCGTACCGGCCTGAGCAAACCGATATGCTGGCCGATATGGTGCCTCTCCGAGTTCTCCCTTCTTTGTAACTCATCCTCTCTTTCCTGAGCTCAAACATGGTGCCTAAGAACACTTCTAGATACTAAAACAAACAAGAAAACCATGAGAAAGCAATAATATATACGCTCTTGAATCAGCAGTACCAAGCTACCTGATTTGATATGCAGTCTGGTATGCTTGACGTCTCGTTGTACCGGTGCCTTTTGGATCCCGATACACTCGTCGATGCAGACACCGTTTAAGGCTCTGCCCCGGTGTT
The DNA here is from genome assembly GCA_911865555.2 of Thlaspi arvense. Classification (NCBI taxonomy): domain Eukaryota; kingdom Viridiplantae; phylum Streptophyta; class Magnoliopsida; order Brassicales; family Brassicaceae; genus Thlaspi; species Thlaspi arvense. Next base: position 46,998,910 of record OU466862.2, read on the forward strand.
TTGTCCGATACGTGCTTAGGCAAAGTGTACCAGGCACAGGAGGTCGATATGCAGTCCGGTATGCCTTGACTCTGGTCGTATCGGCTGAATGTTGTTCGATATACTGTTTGGTTCGTGGCCAGTTAAGGTATCGGCTCGGCTGCTCCTCGATATACAGATCGATACGTTACTCCTCTCTTATTATAGACTTCGAGGTGGTGGGTACGTAGGTCGATATCAGCTTTGAGTTGCCCGATATATAGCCCGATATTACCCGTACCGGCCTGAGCAAACCGATATGCTGGCCGATATGGTGCCTCTCCGAGTTCTCCCTTCTTTGTAACTCATCCTCTCTTTCCTAAGCTCAAACCTGGTGCCTAAGAACACTTCTAGATACTAAAACAAACAAGAAAACCATGAGAAAGCAATAATATATAAAAGGATAACATGGGAATACCTCTCAGGAGTGCTTGTTTAGAGTCACTAAGCTTGACTTTTCTTCCTCCTTAGGCAGTTGCAGGTTCTTGGAGGTGAATGTATGTATTATCTCCAAGGGTGTCACTTGCCATGTATGGCTTCAGACAGTGCCCATTCACTGTGAAGTCTTCTCCTTCCTTGTTGAATAATGTCACAGCTCCATAGGGGAGTACTTCTTTGATCTTTGAAAGGTCCTGTCCATTTGGACTTGAGTTTTCTAGGAAACAACTTCAGACTTGAGTTGAATAGAAGCACCTTGTCTCCAGCCTTGAAGTCCTTAGGCCTTATCTTCTTATCATATAAGGCTTTGGTCCTTTCCTTGTAAATCTTGGAGCTTTCAAATGCTTCTAGGCGATTTTCTTCCAGCTCATGGAGGTTGATAATCCTCTTCTCTTAGGTAGTTTTAATATCAATGTTCAGTAGTCTTATTATCCATAAGGCCTTGTACTCAAGTTTCATAGGAAGATGGCAAGCTTTACCACATAAAAGTGAGAATGGAGACCTTCCAATGGGTGTCTTGAAGGCTGTTCTATATGCCCAAAGAGCATCATCCAACTTGTGAGATCAGTCTTTCCTTGTTATGCCCACAATCTTCTCCAAAATAGCCTTTATTTCCCTGTTAGACACCTCCACTTGACCATTGGTTTGAGGATGGTACAGAGTAGCAACCTTATGCTTGACACCATTCTTCTTGAGCAGGCTCTCAAAGACGTGGAAGATGATAAAATGACTCCCTCCATCACTTATAACACACCTTGGGACACCAAATCTTGGGAAGATGATTGACTTGAAGAGCTTGAGCATAACTTTGACATCATTTGTAGGACTAGCTATTGCTTCAACCCACTTTGACATATAGTCCACATCCACAAGGATATACTTGTTCCCACAAGAAGAGGGAAATGGTCCCATAAAGTCTATGCCCCAAACATCAAACACATCAACTTCAAGAATTGGGTTTTAAGGCATCTGATCTCCCTTGCTGATACCTCCTTTCCTTTGGCAAGCTTCACAAGATGCAATGTAGGTCTGAGCATCCTTGAACAGAGTTGGCCACCATAGCCCAGCTTGAAGCACCTTTGATGCTGTATTGAAAGTAGCAAAGTGGCCACCATTAGATGAACCATGGCAGTGGTGGAGGACGCCTTTGACTTCTTCTTCTGCTATGCACCTTCTAAACAGTCCATCAGTTTCCTTCTTGTAGAGATAAGGCTCATCCCAATAGTAGTGAGACACATCCTTGAAGAATTTCTTCTTGTAATAGGAATCAAGGTTGGTTGGGACATCTCCACATGCTAAGTAGTTGGCAAAATCTGCATACCATGGAAGCTTCTCATGAGCTGCTATTCAGGTAAATAATTATTAATGGGGATGAGATCATATATTCTTAGTCTTGAAAGATGATCAGCAACCCCATTCTCAATCCCTCTCTTGTCAACAATCTCCATGTCCAACTCTTAAAGCAGAAAGATCCATCTCAGCAGTCTAGGCTTGGTGTCTTTCTTAGTATAAATGTACCTTAGTGCAGCATGATCAGTATAGAGAATCACCTTGAACCCAACTAGATAACTTCTGAACTTCTCAAAGGCAAAGACTACTTCTAGAAGCTCCTTCTCTGCTGTGACATACTTGGTCTGAGCATCATCAAGTGCCCTACTAGCATAGTACATCACATGCAACTTCTTGTCTATCCTCTGACCCAACACTGCGCAACTGCAAAGTCACTTGCATCACACATAATCTCAAAAGGGAAGTCCCAATTAGGCGCCTGAACTATTGGTGCACTCACAAGAGCCTTCTTGAGGGTTAGGAAAGCCTGCAAACACTCTTCGTCAAAAGCAAACTTTGTTTCCCTGCATAGCAGTCTTGTTAGTTGCCTTGCTATCTTGGAGAAATTCTTTTTGAATCTCCTATAAAAGCCAGCATGTCCGAAAAAGCTCCTTATCCCTTTGACTGAGTTTGGAGGCTCTAGGTGTAGCATCACATCTGTCTTGGCCTTGTCCACCTCTATTCCCTTCTCAGATATCTTGTGACCTAAAATTATGCCCTCCTTGACTATGAAGTGACACTTCTCACCAATTCGGCACCAGGTTTGTGTCTTCACATCTCTGTAGTACCTTGCAAAGATTGTACAAACAAGAAGCAAAAGATCCACCATACACAAAAAATCATCCATGCAAACTTCAACCATTTCCTCAAGCAAATCAGAAAAGATAGAAGTCACACATCTTTGAAAAGTAGATGGAGCATTGCACAATCTAATTGGCATTCTTCTATAAGCAAAAGTGTCATATAGGCATGTGAAAGGGGTTTTCTCTTGATCATTTGGATGAATTGGGATCTGAAAGAAACCACTATAGCCATCTAGAAAACAGTAGTAAGGGTGATTGGCTAACCTTTCAAGCATTTGATCAATGAATGGCAAAGGGAAATGATCTTTTCTAGAAGCTGAATTCAATTTTCTATAGTCAATGCACATTCTATGTCCTGTTATAGTTCTTGTTGGGTTAGCTCATCTTTGCCATTCTTTACAACTGTGATCCATCCCTTTTTAGGCACTACATGGACTAGTGAGACCCAAGTACTATCTTAAATGGGATAGATCACGCAAGCTTTAAGCAATTTCAAGATTTTTTTTTTTCACAACTTCTTTAAGGTTTGGATTAAGTCTTCTTTGGGGTTCAATTGAGGTTTTTGTCTTATCCTCTAGATGAATTCTGTGAGTATAATGGCAAGGAGATATGCCTTTGATATCATCTAGTGAATATCCAGTGGCTCTTCTAAACATTCTTAACTCTTTGACAAGAGAAGAAATATCATCATCATTGAGGTTTTCATTGACAATCACAGGATAAGAAGAATTAGAGCGTATGAAAACATACCCTAGCCCTTGAGGAAGTGGTTTGAGTTCCACTTTTTATGCTTTGAGCTCACTCCAGTCATCCTCAATGGTGCTCTCCTCCTTGGCGTCAGCATCCTTGCTAAGAAGACTGTCTCCTTGAACTGAAAGCACCTCCATTCTCTTGTACACTAGCTCCTCAAATGGTTCCCATTCATCAAAGGCCTTGTGAGAGTTAAGCCTTATCATGTATCCCAAGCTCTCCTTATCCAAATAACCATCTTCTCCATGCCCTTTGGTTAAGGTAATCTGAAGTTTAAACTCACAACATAGCTCTTCTTGCACCTCATCATGCAGTCTTTCTAAGGTCTCAATCCTAAACACTTGTCCTTCTATGGTGGGCTGTTGCATGATCTAGTTGATATCAAACTTAAGGACAATGTCCTTGCCCAAATTCAGCTAAATCTTCCCTTTCTTAACATCAATAAAAGCTCCTGCAGTAGCCAAGAAAGGTCTCCCAAGGATAAGAGGGTCCTTAGGTTCTTCATCCATCTCATGAACCACAAAATCAGTAGGGACTTCTAAGTTGCCAATCCTGATTGGTACATCTTCAAGCAGACCCTTGGGAAGTCTGATAGGGCTAAGGTTTTACCCAGATAAAAACTACTACAAGTGCACAGCAAAGTAGTCTTAGTATAAGGGGTTATCTAATCCCAAGAAAGTAAGTAAACTACACTATATAATTTAAGTTCAGATTAAGCTAAGCGATCAGTAGTGTATCTAATGTGAAATAGCTAATAAGATGAAAGCATGCGATTTTGATTTGATCTAAAACTCAGAAAACTAAAAGCGCTAAGTCAGGACTATTCGCAGGTTGAATCCGAGAATGTAGAATGCATGAAATCAGGAATGAATAAGAACCATCTTGAACATGAATCGCAAATATATAACTAATCAATTCTCATTGCAGAAGTTAACTATGTCTAAATCATAGAGTTTCAAATCTCTTTGCAAACTCTAACAACCTAAACATGCAGTAATGATCAGGTTCAATTGTTCACAAAACTCCTAAGTCAAATATCTTTGCACTAAGCCGTTTTGCTCATCTAATACTAGATCAGGTTGTCAATAATCATCTCACATCTATTAAACAACCTAGGTTTCGAATTTCCGGATGATGTGTCTAAGAAAATCGGTTTTAAAGCAAGCACAAATGAAGAACCAACAGATATTCCTAACAGTTAGCGATTTCTACAAACTCATCATCAACCTTTGAAAAGCCCTAACTTAACTAGCAGATTACTCAGACATGATCATGGAATCACAAAGAATAGCTGAATAAAATTTCATTAAAGAGAAAGAGTAAAAGTTAAAGGGATTCGAGATCTTTTCAAAAGAGTACATGATCTGTCTCCCCAAAAAGTTCTAAAAAATCTCTCTCTAAAGCTCTCTGAATTCTAAAAATCTAAGATAAAAGCCAACAATGGCTGAAAACCTAATATATAGAAGCTAAAACACGAGCTGGAACACTTTTGTAAATACTGGAACTTCAAGGGTAAAAGTGCAAATAATCCTCCATCTTTTAAAAACAAGCAACGATCCTTCCCAGCTACGGGTGATGAGCGTCACCCTTGAGTAGTGACGAACGTCACCCAAGCCAACATTCGCCTTCTGAGTTGCACACTTCGTGGTTGTATCTTGCAATGCTCCAAAAAGCTCCATAATCTCCAATTGTGCTCCAGACATGCTATAACCTGCAAAGACTCTACTAGGTCTCTAAAAAGACCAAGAAGACTCAATAAAAAGGACTTCTACCATGGTTAAAAACTATAAAAACCATGATATATCAACTCCCCCAGACTTAGCTTTTGCTTGCGCTCAAGCAAACATCAAACTGAGAACAGGGTCGAGGTTTGAAAACAGAAACAGTCAGTTTAACATCAGGAACACCACATTGGTTAACACTTTCGAATCCACATACCACAAAATCAACACAAGATCAAATTTCAGTCTAATCATCACAAGCTTGGCAAATATGTCAAATCCAGTTCAAGCTCCTTCAAGAAATCTGAAATCTCTACTGCTAACTCCTTATTTTTATCTAAGTGTGATATCTCATCAAGGTTTTATCATCTCAATCACTTATAGATTCCTTTCCCTTCCTAAACAACTGAACAAAGCAATCTCAACACAGCTCCCCTATTTTCTCTTCCCTTGATTTTTTCCTTTGGATATTTTCGATTTTCAGTCTAAGATATGATGATACTCAATACTTCTGTTCCTTGTGAGGAGACAGATTCTTGAGTGTGTTCATTACTGTTGTTCCTTGTTAGGAGACATAGTCATGAATGCACCATTCTATGGACTTAAACGCTTAAAAGTTGTACCAGGGAAGATAAAAGAGAGACTGCATCTAAACATACTTGCTAGTGTTGAAAGAGAGAATCAAGATCAATGAGAATCAAGCCCCAAGATAAAAGTTTAAAGTTCATTAAGGTGGAGCTAACAGTAAATTTTCCAGATTCTCTAAGAACCTAAACCTTCATTGCTAGACTGATCAACATATGACTTTCAACTTAGTAAGACTTGTAATCAACTACTGTGGCAATGGTTCTTATAAGCATAAACGTTCTATGGTTAGTTCCAAGAAAAACAGAAAGTTTCAAAATTTTGACTACATAAAACAGGTTTTTGACTCAATTTTAAGACTCTAAAAATCAAACATAATGCACACAACGTCAGTAATCAACTCCCTCAGACTTAAAAAACACTGTCTCCAGTGTTATTAAGCCAAAAGTTGGTCAAAAAGAAGCATGTGAACGTGGAGAACCAAGTGTGAAAAGTGGTACCTCGCGAAGGGATGGGTGATGAGCGTCACCCCTCAGTGGTGACGAGCGTCACCGCGTCTGGAACTCCAATCTCGACAAGTTAGATAAGTTAAACGTTATGTTATCATGTGTACTCTAAAGTCAGACTTTTAGAGCACTCAAACACACATTTAATAACATCCAAACATAGCAATAAAACCTAGTTCAACAAGATCACAAAACATCATCAAAGTAACTGACAACTGACTCAAAGAAAAACATAAAAATAACACAAGTGAAAAAAGAAAAGAGAAACAGAAACAAGTAACCAGATAGTGGAGGATCTAATCCTCATCCTCGCAAGGCTCGGTAGTGTAGTGTGGACGGACACAACCACAATTGCTGAGTGTAGCTACAAAATCCCATAGTCCCTCAAAGCTGTCAATGACGTACTCCTGAAAAGCAGTCATATCCATGGGCATAGAAGGTCTAGAAGGGCTCCTGAATGCAGTGGGTGTGGTCGCGGGTGTAGCCTGGCGTCTGGATGGTCCAGCCTGAGCACCAGCAGCAGAGGAGGAGGCGCCAGCAGTGGCTCCTCTAGGACGCTGTGGAAGACGGCGCAGCAAACTCGGATCTGGCAGAAAACGCAGCTGGCGTCTATCACCCTGGATCGTGGTGAGCTCTCTGTTTGGCAACTGAATGCCAACATACTCTCCAGTAGTGAAAGTCCAGACCAATCGCTGCTTAAACCAAGTAGCATTGCGCAGATGCGCCTCATCCATAAGAGCCCTCTCAGTGATGATGCTGCAAGGTGATGTATTGATCTGGAAGTGCTGGAAGATCGGTGTAAGAAGATTACCCACACACTCACTCTTCTCCCTGGACTGGAGAATCGCTTGGTTTTCAAAGAGACCAAATTTCTCAGCAAAAATAGCACCAAAATTGGCGCGGATCATGCTATCCATGGGTCATCAGCCAGCATGTCAATGAGACCGTAGTAGAGCAGGGCCAGCTCGCTGATGCGCATCTTGCTCGGCACAGACTTGCACAAGATGGTGTTGCCGAGAAGGCGCAGAATGTACCTCATAACTGGATGTCGAATGTCCGTCTGCGTACTCGTCTTGCTCTCGTAGACTCCATTTCCAAACTTGGACCAGAATGTCTGCATGTGGGTCCACTGCGACGGAAGGAGAATACCTGTAGGGTGGTCAGAAAACCATAGATCCCGCAAAGCTCAAACATACTGATCCTGTAATGAATCCCGCAGATCATCAAAGTTATCGTGCCCTCCTGTGTTCGCTTAGCCATCTCGTTCGCGTAGTACACACGAACGGTGGCGAGGAACTGTCGATCCAGATCAGGGTAAAGATCGTATTACTGTAATGCCATAGTACCCATCCCGATCCTCTCAAGAATCTTCAGAACCTCATCCTTGATCCCCATCTTCTGCAGCATTGTGATGTCCGCGAATCTGGTGGGGATGATATTCACCTCCTGCCACGCATTGTAGAATAGCGTGTCATATTCATCTCACTCCTCATGAATGTCGCGGAATACACGTATCTCGCGCTACTTCCGGCTTCGGAGTCCCTGCCCAAGCAACTTTAGAAGGGATTGTCCGATCTTCTCGCTTTGGCCGTGGAGGCCTGCAAACTGGCCTACTACTGTCAGACTGCGCTGATCCTGATGCAGTGCCCGAAGACGATGCTGGTCGCTGTCATGTCGAGGCATCTGAAAATTCAAACCAAAAACAACCAAAAATCACCAAAATTAGCCAATTTTTAAAAATTCGAAAAATTAATGAATCATGGTGAAATAACTGACGGTGATCAACAACAGCACTACCAAGAACACAGTTCAAACACCAGTTCAACACAAATCACCCAAAATTTTCAGATTTTTACAAATTTCATCATGAACTTGACATTTCAAAAACTTGCAAATCAACCGATAAAATCACATATGGACGGTAGCATTCATCTAATACAACCTAACTAACCATGATTCAACAGTTAAATCAAGTTAATTCGAAATTGAATTTTACCAAACCTATGCCAGACTGAAAATTGGGGATTTCGAACACATACCTTGCAGATCTTGAAAACTGATTAGAGATTATGAATGAGCACTAAAATCCGCACGAATTAGGCTTTTGAATCACTCAAATCGGCTAACAAAATCAAAATTTGCAAATTTGTGATTTTTTTGTTCTAAGTGTCGGGTTTTTACAGTTTTGTTCGCGAGGAAGAAAAAGAACAAGGAACCGCGTACATTTGCCTCGAACGGGTGACGAGCGTTACTCGTAGCTCGTCTGGTCAGTTTTTTTTTTTATTTTTTTTAATAACTAACTAATATATATGTATACACAAAAATTAAATACTAAGTACAGAAAATAAAACTTACTAGTGGGTTGCCTCTCACTAAGCGCTTGTTTAACGTCATTAGCTCGACAGTGATTGCTTTTTAGACAGCTGGTGCATCATCCAGAGACACAATGTGTCCTGCTGGAATCTCGGCTTGCGCCCAATAATGCTTCACCCACTGTCCATTGACAGTGAACTCCTCTCCTTTGGAGTTGATCAAGACAATGGCGCCATGTGGTCTAGCCTCTTTGACAGTGAAGGAACCTGACCAACGAGAACGCAGTTTACCAGGAAAATGCTGTAGACGAGATTTGTAAAGGAGTACCTAGTCCTTGGGCTCGAAGTGTTTGGAGATGATCTTCTTATCATGATATGCCTTTGTCCTCTCCTTGTATAACTTTGAGTTTTCATATGCCAGATATCTGATTTCATCCAGTTCATTGAGCTGAATCAAGCGGCTCTCTGCAGCAGGCTTCAAATGAAAGTTCAGATTCTTGATAGCCCATTCTGCTTTGAACTTTAGCTCCACTGGTAGATGGCACGACTTGCCAGAGAGCAGATTGAATGGTGTAGTCCCAAGGGGCATTTTGTAGGCAGTCCTATAGGCCCACAATGCATCATCCAGTTTTGCTGACCAGTCCTTCCTTGTCTTCGCAACTGTCTTCTCCAGGATCTGCTTGATCAGTCTGTTGGAAACCTCAACTTGTCCTCTGGTCAGGGGATGATAAGGCGTTTCCACTCTATGCTGTACACCATACTTCTTCAGCAGCTTGTTAAAGACCTTGTTAACAAAGTGAGAACCACCATCACTGATAACAATTCGCGGGACACCAAATCTGGGGAAAATATTGGTCCTAGACCGCTTCAAAACCACTCCAGCATCATTAATAGGAGTAGCCAATGCCTCTGACCACTTAGACACATAGTCAACAGCAACCAGAATATATCTTGATATGCTCAAATTATCCCTTAGAGCTACTTTCTCAGATTAAGAGATCATTGTAGTACTTAGGGATCGAATCCACGAGGACTTAAGAATATTATACTACAGACTTTAGGTTCAAAAGTAGCTAAGCAAATCGATAACTAGTAAAACAAAATAGCAAATAAAAGTAACAAGAGCAGGAGCCGATTATGGATTCTTAAAATCAATGAGACAAGGCGCTAGGCAATGGGAAATTCGCAGGTTGACATAAATCACAGACTACAGACTGAAAGGATTATTAGTTAAAACCGTTCTAGAACTCGAAAACACGAATGTAAAACCAATCGACTTCCGTCGCAGAGGTTATCTATGATCAGATTCTAGAATTCCAAATTCCTTTGCAAATTCTAACAACCTAAACAAGCATTTAAGTTCAAGTTCTATATGTTCACAAAATCACTAATCCAAATTTCTTTGCGATCAGTTATTTTGCTCATCTAAGATAGTTCTGGCGATTAATAATGTTTCCACATTTATTAAACAACCTAAGATCTGATTTCTAGGGGATCAATCTTAAAATTAGTGCTAAAGCAATATAGATGAAGAACCAAAAGATTTATCCTAACAGTATTGCAGTTCAAACAATTCATTATCAACTTTTGAATAACCCAAAACCTAACTAGCAGATTACTCAGACATAAAAATTGAAACACAAATCATGACTGAATAATATTGCATTAAAAGATAGAGTAAAAGACAAAGGGGGTTCGGAATTCTTCTCTAACAGAGTACGGATTTATCTCCCCAGAAGCTCTGAATTTTATCTCTCTCTTAGTCTCAATGAAAACAAGATAATTGCCTAACAATGGCTTTTAAAACCTAAATACATCTCTAAACATGACTGGGGCAAGTTTGCAAATAATAGGAAACTTTTTGGCCAAGTTGCAATTCTTCAAAGAGTTTTTAAGGCTCCTTTGCGTGTCCATGATCGGTGTCGATCGACAACAAGGAGTGGTATCGATCGACACTCTACTCCAGAATGCTCTCCGACTTGGTCTTTTCAGCAACAGCTACAACATAGCTTCAAAAGGCTCCAAAATCCACAATTATGCTCCAAACGTACCTAGACCTGTAAAGACTCGAAGGACTCGAAAAATACCAAAAGGACTCTATAAACAAGACTTATATCATGGTCAAAAACCCATAAAAACCATGATATATAACCTCCCCCAGACTTATCTTTTGCTTGCCCTCAAGCAAACAGAAAACTAAATATAGAGTCAAGGTTTGAAAATGCGGGAACTTCTTCTCATAGATAATTGCTTCAACTGTTCATCTTGTAATCTACACACTGCATTTCTTAAATATTAATTTAAGAATTTTGTGTAAATATTAATTTAATTTGAATACATTTAATTTAAAAAAAAAATTTATAAAATAAAAATAGATTCACATTACCGAAATTAAGCTTACAGTGATTCATAGTTTCAAATACACCTCAAATACAAAATACATAGCTTAAATTAAACTCACAAATTACATAGTGATAAATCAAACCAAGCTCATAAGTAAATTCATTAATACCTTCAGCTTATGCTCCTTAGTCTCGACAATGACCCTTGCCTTTTGAGGACTCTCCGTTTCCTTGTTTCTGTCGTTTTATTGCAGCGGAGAGTTCTTGGTTTCTAAGCCTTTGTTCTTCCTTTCTGAGGTACACAGTTTTCATGTCTTCTTCGTTTTCCTCGACCCGTATCAAGTATCCCATAGCTCTCTGGTATTCTACTCGTGTGAGCTCCACCACATCTGGTTCTTGTTGTGGCCCAGGTCGGAGCTGTGGTTTGATTCCTTTTGCTGGGAGTCCCCAGATTATGCATTTCCTTGCTTCCATTTCTGAAATCAAAACGATAGTGAGAAAATCTAATTCAGGGTGAGAAAGATAGGTTTAGAGAGCGGTAGTGAGAAAGATACAGAGATTATAGGGGTTTAGAAATTCACCTGAAGCAGACCGACGGATTTAAACGAAGGCGATGAGAGACAGCGACGAACAGATGAGAGACATCGACGAAGGGAAACCCTAATCTACTTGGTTCTGATAAAGAAAACTTAGAGCTCGAACAACTTGATGTGAAAACGGCATTTCTACATGGAGAACTAACGAAGAAGATTTACATATCTCCACCAGAAGGCTTTGAATCCATGTTCAAGAATGACGAGGTATGTCTACTTAACAAATCCCTCTATGGTCTGAAATAGGCTCCACGGCTGTGGAATGAAAAGTTTGACAACTACATGTTGGAAATTGGCATTGTGAGAAGTAAATATGACAATTGCGCTTATGTCAAGAAGCTTCAAGATGGGTTATTGATGTACTTGTTAATCTATGTCGATGATATTCTTGTGGCTGCTCACAACATAGGTGCTCATCTGAAGCTTCGTGCTGCTACAGAGGCACAACTGACTGAACAAGAGGACTACATGGAAGCTGTTCTGTATGCAAACGCTGTGGGAAGCATAATGTATGCCATGGTGGGGACTCGACCAGATTTGGCATACTCTATTGGGGTAATTAGCAGGTTCATGGGTCATCCGATTCGAGAACACTGGCTTGGAGTCAAGTGGGTCTTACGCTACATAAAGGGAACACTCAAGACTCGAATGTGCTACAAACGAAGTTCAGAGTTTAAAGTGGTGGGATACTGTGAGGCTGATTTTGCTGCTGACCCAGATAGGAGACGATCTACAACAGGGCTAGTGTTCAGTCTTGGAGGAAACACTATAAGCTGAAAGTCAGGTCTGCAACGAGTAGTTGCTCTATCCACCACAGAATCCGAGTATATGTCACTCACTGAAGCTGTTAAAGAATCAGTATGGCTTAAAGGATTGCTGGAAGAATTTGGTTACGATCAGAAGAAGGTGGAGATCTTCTATGATTCTCAAAGTGAAATTGCTCTATCCAAGAACAATGTGCACCACGAGAGGACCAAGCACATCGACGTCAAGTGTCACTACATCCGAGACATTATAGCAGCCGGAGATGTGGAAGTCTTGAAGATATCAACTGAAAAGAACCCAGCTGATATATTCACCAAGGTACTGGCTGTTGGCAAGTTTGAAGCTGCGTTGGACTTGCTACATGTCAGGTCTGAGTAATAATACTCAGGGAATCCGAGTCTGGAATCTAGGATACTAAACTAAGGTACTCTCTTTATCGCTTACTCAAATTGTGCAGTTTCTCCTTCACGGGTTTGTTCTTCAATTTATCAGGTGGAGATTTGTAAAGTCTTGATGACTTGAAGAACAAGAAAGTTTGAATCGTGGAATGCTTAGTTGGGACCACATCGTAACCTGACTCTATGGTCATCATTGGACCATGATTAAGTTAGATGAGGGACCACTTGAAGCTGGCAAAACAGCTACTGCTATGTCAAGACAATGCGGGGAGGTTTACATTCACGCTCTAAGGACTTTCTGTCCGCTTGTGGTCAAAAGGAGAAAGCACATTTGGAAGTTTCAGAATCGCTTATCGCTCCAGCTCTTTGGCGTTTCAAGGCGTTTGGGGATGCGTTTGTAACTTGCAGGAAACCCTAGAGTGTTATCACTATAAAAGGGTCCTAGGTGCTTTGAGAGAGAGAGTTAGAGAGACTTTAGAGTTGTTAGAGAGTGAGAGAAATACTTATTTGCTTAAGCTTATTGTATTGTCTTGGTTACAAAGAGATAAGAACAGAGTGAGCTCTATAGATGCTAGTGAAGGGCGGTAGAGTGTGTCACTTGTTCATCTCTAGGATTGTAAACTCTCTGTGTTTTGGTTTAGTGGATTCCGAGCAAGGCTCGGCGAGACGTAGCGCACCGATTAGGGCGTGAACTCGTTAAAGTTTCTGTGTGCTCCGTTTCTCTGTTTCCTTCGCTCTTCTCCTTACTCTGTTTTCTCCTCTGTTTCGTGTGCAAATTCTCTCTTCTTTCTTGGTTTGTTTCGGGTTTATCTTGAAGAAAGTCGACGCTTCAAGGTCAATAGATCTTAACACCCAAGTCCCACACCTGAATCTACCATCCTAAACATATTTATGACTTAAAGAGAAGAGCCATATCTACATGAAAGCTCACCCTTGTCGTGCTAAACCCAACACTTTTTGCTAAGTTCAATCAAAATGAGGCCTCACACACACAAGATAGTATTAGGATTGAAAGAAAGATTGGTTTAAGGTGGGATTAACTGTCCTATAGATGAGGATCAGATACTTGGACTAGGAAGCATGGTAAAAGGAGGCAGAAAGTCCAAGTATGTATATTGTAGCTATGCAATCACTTTTCAAAACATAAGCAGGATAATTTCATGACAAGATTAAGGTTCTAATAAATAGAGTTTGAATCAAATCACAGCAAGCTTGAGCGTAAAACAAGAGTATCAATGCAAGAATTCAAAGTATGGTGCAGCCTTAACTCAAACTCACCACTATGCAATCAAACAACATATAACCAAGGCATTGAAAACAGTTCAAACATGGACATCTTAACAAGTGTTTATCATCTACTCTCTATGCAAATGTGTGCAAAACTACATGAAATGCATCTAGACTCAATCTTAATTATGCAAATGCACCTAAATGATTCTTTTTGGTTTCCAAAAATTTGAAAATTTTCTGATTTTCTCAATGAAATGCTTGAATGTATGCATGAGACTCAAGTGTGCAAAAGGGGAAAATAAAAAAACAAAACACAATGTGAAATGCAATACCCTCTCCCACACTTAAATTACACACTCCACTGTGTAATATAAGCTATATAGAAGGGTCAAACAACTAAAAATGGTATATGGAAGAGAGGCAGTGCAAAAGAATGATCGAAGAAGGGTTTTAAAGGACTTACAGGAGTCTGCGTGGCCGATATCGGGGTAAATGGCCGATATTGTCGTTGACACGCTCTTGAGTCATCAGTACCAAGCTACCTGATCTGATATGCAGTCTGATATGCCTTGACGTCTCGTTGTACCGGTGCCTTTTGGATCCCGATATGCTCCTCAATGCAGACACTGTTTAAGGCTCTGCCCTGATGTTTTGTCCGATACGTGCTTAGGCAAAGTGTACCGGGCATGTGAGGTCGATATGCAGTCCAGTATGCCTTGACTCTGCTCGTATCGACTGAATGTTGTCCGGTACACTGTTCGGTTCATAGCCAGTTAAGGCATGTTGGCTCGGCTGCTCCCCGATATACAGATCAACCTCGAGGTGATCGGTACATAGGTCGATATCAGCTTTGAGTTGCCTGATATATAGCCCGATATTACCCGTACCGGCCTGAGCAAACCGATATGCTGGCCGATATGGTGCCTCTCCGAGTTCTCCCTTCTTTGTAACTCATCCCTCTTTCCTGAGCTCAAACCTGGTGCCTAAGAACACTTCTAGATACTAAAACAAACAAGAAAACCATGAGAAAGCAATAATATATACGCTCTTGAATCAGCAGTACCAAGCTACCTGATTTGATATGCAGTCTGGTATGCTTGACGTCTCGTTGTACCGGTGCCTTTTGGATCCCGATACACTCGTCGATGCAGACACCGTTTAAGGCTCTGCCCCGGTGTTTTGTCCGATACGTGCTTAGGCAAAGTGTACCGGGCACAAGAGGTCGATATGCAGTCCGGTATGCCTTGACTCTGCTCGTATCGGCTGAATGTTGTTCGATATACTGTTTGGTTCGTGGCCAGTTAAGGTATCGGCTCGGCTGCTCCTCGATATACAGATCGATACGTTACTCCTCTCTTATTATAGACTTCGAGGTGGTCGGTACGTAGGTCGATATCAGCTTTGAGTTGCCCGATATATAGCTTGATATTACCCGTACCGGCCTGAGCAAACCGATATGCTGGCAGATATGGTGCCTCTCCGAGTTCTCCCTTCTTTGTAACTCATCCTCTCTTTCCTGAGCTCAAACATGGTGCCTAAGAACACTTCTAGATACTAAAACAAACAAGAAAACCATGAGAAAGCAATAATATATACGCTCTTGAATCAGCAGTACCAAGCTACCTGATTTGATATGCAGTCTGGTATGCTTGACGTCTCGTTGTACCGGTGCCTTTTGGATCCCGATACACTCGTTGATGCAGACACCGTTTAAGGCTCTGCCCCGGTGTTTTGTCCGATACGTGCTTAGGCAAAGTGTACCGGGCACAGGAGGTCGATATGCAGTCCGGTATGCCTTGACTCTGCTCGTATCGGCTGAATGTTGTTCGATATACTGTTTGGTTCGTGGCCAGTTAAGGTATCGGCTCGGCTGCTCCTCGATATACAGATCGATACGTTACTCCTCTCTTATTATAGACTTCGAGGTGGTCGGTATGTAAGTCGATATCAGCTTTGAGTTGCCCGATATATAGCCCGATATTACCCGTACCGGCCTGAGCAAACCGATATGCTGGCTGATATGGTGCCACTCCGAGTTCTCCCTTCTTTGTAACTCATCCTCTCTTTCCTAAGCTCAAACCTGGTGCCTAAGAACACTTCTAGATACTAAAACAAACAAGAAAACCATGAGAAAGCAATAATATATAAAAGGATAACATGGGAATACCTCTCAGGAGTGCTTGTTTAGAGTCACTAAGCTTGACTTTTCTTCCTCCTTAGGCAGTTGCAGGTTCTTTGAGGTGAATGTATGTATTATCTCCAAGGGTGTCACTCGCCATGTATGGCTTCAGACTGTGCCCATTCACTGTGAAGTCTTCTCCTTCCTTGTTGAATAATGTCACAGCTCCATAGGGGAGTACTTCTTTGATCTTTGAAAGGTCCTAACCATTTGGACTTGAGTTTTCTAGGAAACAACTTCAGACTTGAGTTGAATAGAAGCACCTTGTCTCCAGCCTTGAAGTCCTTAGGCCTTATCTTCTTATCATATAAGGCTTTGGTCCTTTCCTTGTAAATCTTGGAGCTTTCAAATGCTTCTAGGCGATTTTCTTCCAGCTCATGGAGGTTGATAATCCTCTTCTCTTAGGTAGTTTTAATATCAAAGTTCAGTAGTATTATTTTCCATAAGGCCTTGTACTCAAGTTTCATAGGAAGATGGCAAGCTTTACCACATAAAAGTGAGAATGGAGACCTTCCAATAGGTGTCTTGAAGGCTATTCTATATGCCCAAAGAGCATCATCCAACTTGTGAGATCAGTCTTTCCTTGTTATGCCCACAGTCTTCTCCAAAATAGCCTTTATTTCCCTGTTAGACACCTCCACTTGACCACTGGTTTGAGGATGGTACAGAGTAGCAACCTTATGCTTGACACCATTCTTCTTGAGCAGGCTCTCAAAGACGTGGAAGATGATAAAATGACTCCCTCCATCACTTATAACACACCTTGGGACACCAAATCTTGGGAAGATGATTGACTTGAAGAGCTTGAGCATAACTTTGACATCATTTGTAGGACTAGCTATTGCTTCAACCCACTTTGACATATAGTCCACATCCACAAGGATATAATTGTTCCCACAAGAAGAGGGAAATGGTCCCATAAAGTCTATGCCCCAAACATCAAACACATCAACTTCAAGAATTGGGTTTTAAGGCATCTCATCTCCCTTGCTGATACCTCCTTTCCTTTGGCAAGCTTCACAAGATGCAATGTAGGTCTGAGCATCCTTGAACAGAGTTGGCCACCATAGCCCAGCTTGAAGCACCTTTGATGCTGTATTGAAAGTAGCAAAGTGGCCACCATAAGATGAACCATGGCAGTGGTGGAGGACGCCTTTGACTTCTTCTTCTGCTATGCACCTTCTAAACAGTCCATCAGTTTCCTTCTTGTAGAGATAAGGCTCATCCCAATAGTTGTGAGACACATCCTTGAAGAATTTCTTCTTGTAATAGGAATCAAGGTTGGTTGGGACATCTCCACATGCTAACTAGTTGGCAAAATCTGCATGCCATGGAAGCTTCTCATGAGCTGCTATTCAGGTAAATAATTATTAATGGGGATGAGATCATATATCCTTAGTCTTGAAAGATGATCAGCAACCCCATTCTCAATCCCTCTCTTGTCAACAATCTCCATGTCAAACTCTTAAAGCAGAAAGATCCATCTCAGCAGTCTAGGCTTGGTGTCTTTCTTAGTATAAATGTACCTTAGTGCAGCATGATCAGTATAGAGAATCACCTTGAACCCAACTAGATAACTTCTGAACTTCTCAAAGGCAAAGACTACTGCTAGAAGCTCCTTCTCTGCTGTGACATACTTGGTCTGAGCATCATCAAGTGTCCTACTAGCATAGTACATCACATGCAACTTCTTGTCTATCCTCTGACTCAACACTGTGCAACTGCAAAGTCACTTGCATCACACATAATCTCAAAAGGGAAGTCCCAATTAGGCGCCTGAACTATTGGTGCACTCACAAGAGCCTTCTTGAGGGTTAGGAAAGCCTGCAAACACTCTTCGTCAAAAGCAAACTTTGTTTCCCTGCATAGCAGTCTTGTTAGTGGCCTTGCTATCTTGGAGAAATTCTTTTTGAATCTCCTATAAAAGCCAGCATGTCCGAAGAAGCTCCTTATCCCTTTGACTGAGTTTGGAGGCTCTAGGTGTAGCATCACATCTGTCTTGGCCTTGTCCACCTCTATTCTCTTCTCAGATATCTTGTGACCTAAAATTATGCCCTCCTTGACTATGAAGTGACACTTCTCACCAATTCGGCACCAGGTTTGTGTCTTCACATCTCTGTAGTACCTTGCAAAGATTGTACAAACAAGAAGCAAAAGATCCACCATACACAAAAAATCATCCATGCAAACTTCAACCATTTCCTCAAGCAAATCAGAAAAGATAGAAGTCACACATCTTTGAAAAGTAGATGGAGCATTGCACAATCCAATTTGCATTCTTCTATAAGCAAAAGTGTCATATAGGCATGTGAAAGGGGTTTTCTCTTGATCATTTGGATGAATTGGGATCTGAAAGAAACCACTATAGCCATCTAGAAAACAGTAGTAAGGGTGATTGGCTAACCTTTCAAGCATTTGATCAATGAATAGCAAAGGAAAATGATCTTTTCTAGAAGCTGAATTCAATTTCCTATAGTCAATGCACATTCTATGTCCTGTTATAGTTCTTGTTGGGTTAGCTCATCTTTGCCATTCTTTACAACTGTGATCCATCCCTTTTTAGGCACTACATGGACTAGTGAGACCCAAGTACTATCTTAAATGGGATAGATCACGCAAGCTTTAAGCAATTTTAAGATTTTTTTTTTTCACAACTTCTTTAAGGTTTGGGTTAAGTCTTCTTTGGGGTTCAATTGAGGTTTTGGTCTTATCCTTTAGATGAATTCTGTGAGTACAATGGCAAGGAGATATGCCTTTGATATCATCTAGTGAATATCCAATGGCTCTCCTAAACATTCTTAAC
Organism: Thlaspi arvense; assembly: GCA_911865555.2. Classification (NCBI taxonomy): domain Eukaryota; kingdom Viridiplantae; phylum Streptophyta; class Magnoliopsida; order Brassicales; family Brassicaceae; genus Thlaspi; species Thlaspi arvense. The sequence goes on from OU466862.2 coordinate 47,017,682, forward strand.
TCTTTGACAAGAGAAGAAATATCATCATCATTGAGGTTTTCATTGACAATCACAGGATAAGAAGAATTAGAGCGTAAGAAAACATACCCTAGCCCTTGAGGAAGTGGTTTGAGTTCCACTTTTTATGCTTTGAGCTCACTCCAGTCATCCTCAATGGTGCTCTCCTCCTTGGCGTCAGCATCCTTGCTAAGAAGACTGTCTCCTTGAACTGAAAGCACCTCCATTCTCTTGTACACTAGCTCCTCAAATGGTTCCCATTCATCAAAGGCCTTGTGAGAGTTAAGCCTTATCATGTATCCCAAGCTCTCCTTATCCAAATAACCATCTTCTCCATGCCCTTTGGTTAAGGTAATCTGAAGTTTAAACTCACAACATAGCTCTTCTTGCACCTCATCATGCAGTCTTTCTAAGGTCTCAATCCTAAACACTTGTCCTTCTATGGTGGGCTGTTGCATGATCTAGTTGATATCAAACTTAAGGACAATGTCCTTGCCCAAATTCAGCTAAATCTTCCCTTTCTTAACATCAATAAAAGCTCCTGCAGTAGCCAAGAAAGGTCTCCCAAGGATAAGAGGGTCCTTAGGTTCTTCATCCATCTCATGAACCACAAAATCAGTAGGGACTTCTAAGTTGCCAATCCTGATTGGTACATCTTCAAGCAGACCCTTGGGAAGTCTGATAGGGCTAAGGTTTTACCCAAATAAAAACTACTACAAGTGCACAGCAAAGTAGTCTTAGTATAAGGGGTTATCTAATCCCAAGAAAGTAAGTAAACTACACTATATAATTTAAGTTCAGATTAAGCTAAGCGATCAGTAGTGTATCTAATGTGAAATAGCTAATAAGATGAAAGCATGCGATTTTGATTTGATCTAAAACTCAGAAAACTAAAAGCGCTAAGTCAGGACTATTCGCAGGTTGAATCCGAGAATGTAGAATGCATGAAATCAGGAATGAATAAGAACCATCTTGAACATGAATCGCAAATATATAACTAATCAATTCTCATTGCAGAAGTTAACTATGTCTAAATCATAGAGTTTCAAATCTCTTTGCAAACTCTAACAACCTAAACATGCAGTAATGATCAGGTTCAATTGTTCACAAAACTCCTAAGTCAAATATCTTTGCACTAAGCCGTTTTGCTCATCTAATACTAGATCAGGTTGTCAATAATCCTCTCACATCTATTAAACAACCTAGGTTTCGAATTTCCAGATGATGTGTCTAAGAAAATCGGTTTTAAAGCAAGCACAAATGAAGAACCAACAGATATTCCTAACAGTTAGCGATTTCTACAAACTCATCATCAACCTTTGAAAAGCCCTAACTTAACTAGCAGATTACTCAGACATGATCATGGAATCACAAAGCATAGCTGAATAAAATTGCATTAAAGAGAAAGAGTAAAAGTTAAAGGGATTCGAGATCTTCTCAAAAGAGTACATGATCTGTCTCCCCAAAAAGCTCTAAAAAATCTCTCTCTAAAGCTCTCTGATTTCTAAAATCTAAGATAAATGCCAATAATGGCTGAAAACCTAATATATAGAAGCTAAAACACGAGCTGGAACACTTTTGTAAATACTGGAACTTCAAGGGCAAAAGTGCAAATAATCCTCCATCTTTTAAAAACAAGCAACGATCCTTCCCAGCTACGGGTGATGAGCGTCACCCTTGAGTAGTGACGAACGTCACCCAAGCCAACATTCGCCTTCTGAGTTGCACACTTCGTGGTTGTATCTTGCAATGCTCCAAAAAGCTCCATAATCTCCAATTGTGCTCCAGACATGCTATAACCTGCAAAGACTCTACTAGGACTCTAAAAAGACCAAAAAGACTCAATAAAAAAGACTTCTACCATGGTTAAAAACTATAAAAACCATGATATATCAACTCCCCCAGACTTAGCTTTTGCTTGCGCTCAAGCAAACATCAGACTGAGAACAGGGTCGAGGTTTGAAAACAGAAACAGTCAGTTTAACATCAGGAACACCACATTGGTTAACACTTTCGAATCCACATACCACAAAGTCAACACAAGATCAAATTTCAGTCTAATCATCACAAGCTTGGCAAATCTGTCAAATCCAGTTCAAGCTCCTTCAAGAAATCTGAAATCTCTATTGCTAACTCCTTATTTTTATCTATGTGTGATATCTCATCAAGGTTTTATCATCTCAATCACTTATAGATTCCTTTCCCTTCCTAAACAACTGAACAAAGCAATCTCAACACAGCTCTCCTATTTTCTCTTCCCTTGATTTTTTCCTTTGGATATTTTGGATTTTCAGTCTAAGATATGATGATACTCAATACTTCTGTTCCTTGTGAGGAGACAGATTCTTGAGTGTGTTCATTACTGTTGTTCCTTGTTAGGAGACATAGTCATGAATGCACCATTCTATGGACTTAAACGCTTAAAAGTTGTACCAGGGAAGATAAAAGAGAGACTGCATCTAAACATACTTGCTAGTGTTGAAAGAGAGAATCAAGATCAATGAGAATCAAGCCCCAAGATAAAAGTTTAAAGTTCATTAAGGTGGAGCTAACAGCAAATTTTCCAGATTCTCTAAGAACCTAAACCTTCATTGCTAGACTGATCAACATATGACTTTCAACTTAGTAAGACTTGTAATCAACTACTGTGGCAATGGTTCTTATAAGCATAAATGTTCTATGGTTAGTTCCAAGAAAAACAGACAGTTTCAAAATTTTGACTCTATAAAACTGGTTTTTGACTCAATTTTAAGACTCTAAAAATCAAACATAATGCACACAACGTCAGTAATCAACTCCCCCAGACTTAAAAACACTGTCTCCAGTGTTATTAAGCCAAGAGTTGGTCAAAAAGAAGCATGTGAACGTGGAGAACCAAGTGTGAAAAGTGGTACCTCGCGAAGGGATGGGTGATGAGCGTCACCCCTTAGTGGTGACGGGCGTCACCGCGTCTGGAACTCCAATCTCGACAAGTTAGATAAGTTAAACGTTATGTTATCATGTGTACTCTAAAGTCAGACTTTTAGAGCACTCAAACACACATTTAATAACATCCAAACATAGCAATAAAACCTAGTTTAACAAGCTCACAAAACATCATCAAAGTAACTGACAACTGACTCAAAGAAAAACATAAAAATGACACAAGAGAAAAAAGAAAAGAGAAACAGAAACAAATAACCAGATAGTAGAGGATCTAATCCTCATCCTCGCAAGGCTCGGTAGTGTAGTGTGGACGGACACAACCACAATTGCTGAGTGTAGCTACAACATCCCATAGTCCCTCAAAGCTGTCAATGACGTACTCCTGAAAAGCAGTCATATCCATGGGCATAGAAGGTCTAGAAGGGCTCCTGAATGCAGTGGGTGTGGTCGCGGGTGTAGCCTGGCGTCTGGATGGTCCAGCCTGAGCACCAGCAGCAGAGGAGGAGGCGCCAGCAGTGGCTCCTCTAGGACGCTGTGGAAGACGGCGCAGCAAAATCGGATCTGGCAGAAAACGCAGCTGGCGTCTATCACCCTGGATCGTGGTGAGCTTTCTGTTTGGCAACTGAATGCCAACATACTCTCCAGTAGTGAAAGTCCAGACCAATCGCTGCTTAAACCAAGTAGCATTGCGCAGATGCGCCTCATCCATAAGAGCCCTCTCAGTGATGATGCTGCAAGGTGATGTATTGATCTGGAAGTGCTGGAAGATCGGTGTAAGAAGACTACCCACACACTCACTCTTCTCCCTGGACTGGAGAATCGCTTGGTTTTCAAAGAGACCAAATTTCTCAGAAAAAATAGCACCAAAATTGGCGCGGATCATGCTATCCATGGGTCATCAGCCAGCATGTCAATGAGACCGTAGTAGAGCTGGACCAGCTCGCTGACACGCATCTTGCTCGGCACAGACTTGCACAAGATGGTGTTGCCGAGAAGGCGCAGAATGTACCTCATAACTGGATGTCGAACGTCCGTCTACGTACTCGTCTTGCTCTCGTAGACTCCATTCCCAAACTTGGACCAGAATGTCTGCATGTGGGTCCACTGCGACGGAAGGAGAACACCTGTAGGGTGGTCAGAAAACCATAGATCCCGCAAAGCTCAAACATACTGATCCTGTAATGAATCCCGCAGATCATCAAAGTCATCGTGCCCTCCTGTGTTCGCTTAGCCATCTCGTTCGCGTAGTACACACGAACGGTGGCGAGGAACTGTCGATCCAGATCAGGGTAAAGATCGTACTGCTGTAATGCCATAGTACCCATCCCGATCCTCTCAAGAATCTCCAGAACCTCATCCTTGATCCCCATCTTCTGCAGCATTGTGATGTCCGCGAATCTGGTGGGGATGATATTCACCTCCTGCCACGCATTGTAGAATAGCGTGTCATACTCATCTCACTCCTCATGAATGTCGCGGAATACACGTATCTCGCGCTACTTCCGGCTTCGGAGTCCCTGCCCAAGCAACTTTAGAAGGGATTCTCCCTGCCCAAGCAACTTCCGGCTTCGGAGTCCCTACTACTGTCAGACTGCGCTGATCCTGATGCAGTGCCCGAAGACGATGTTGGTCGCTGTCATGTCGAGGCATCTGAAAATTCAAACCAAAAACAACCAAAAATCACCAAAATTAGCCAATTTTTAGAAAATTCGAAAAATCAATAAATCATGGTGAAATAACTGACGATGATCAACAACAGCACTACCAAGAACACAGTTCAAGCACCAGTTCAATACAAATCACCCAAAATTTCCAGATTTTTACAAATTTCATCATGAACTTGAAATTTCAAAAACTTGCAAATCAACCGATAAAATCACATATGGACGGTAGCATTCATCTAATACAGCCTAACTAACCATGATTCGACAGTTAAATCAAGTTAATTCGAAATTGAATTTTACCAAACCTATGGCAGACTGAAAATTGGGGATTCCAAACTCATACCTTGCAGATCTTGAAAACTGATTAGAGATTAAGAAAGAGCACTAAAATCTGCACAAATTAGGCTTTTGAATCACTCAAATCGGCTAACAAAATCAAAATTTGCAAATTTGTGATTTTTTTGTTCTAAGTGTCGGGTTTTTACAGTTTTGTTCGCGAGAAAGAAAAAGAAGAAGGAACCGCGTACATTTGCCTCGGACGGGTGACGAGCGTTACTCGTAGCTCGTCTGGTCAGTTTTTTTTTTGTTTTTTTTTTAATAACTAACTAATATATATGTATACACAAAAATTAAATACTAAGTACAGAAAATAAAACTTACCAGTGGGTTGCCTCTCACTAAGTGCTTGTTTAACGTCATTAGCTCGACAGTGATTGCTTTTTAGACAGCTGGTGCATCATCCAGAGACACAATGTGTCCTGCTGGAATCTCGGCTTGCGCCCAATAATGCTTCACAATGCATCATCCAGTTTTGCTGACCAGTCCTTCCTTGTCTTCGCAACTGTCTTCTCCAGGATCTGCTTGATCAGTCTGTTGGAAACCTCAACTTGTCCTCTGGTCAGGGGATGATAAGGCGTTTCCACTCTATGCTGTACACCATACTTCTTCAGCAGCTTGTCAAAGACCTTGTTAACAAAGTGAGAACCACCATCACTGATAACAATTCGCGGGACACCAAATCTGGGGAAAATATTGGTCTTAAATCGCTTCAAAACCACTCCAGCATCATTAATAGGAGTAGCCAATGCCTCTGACCACTTAGACACATAGTCAACAGCAACCAGAATATATCTTGATGTGCTCAAATTATCCCTTAGAGCTACTTTCTCAGATTAAGAGATCACTGTAGTACTTAGGGATCGAATCCACGAGGACTTAAGAATATTATACTACAGACTTTAGGTTCAAATGTAGCTAAGCAAATCGATAACTAGTAAAACAAAATAGCAAATAAAAGTAACAAGAGCAGGGGCCGATTATGGATTCTTAAAATCAATGAGACAAGGCGCTAGGCAATGGGAAATTCGCAGGTTGACATAAGTCACAGACTACAGACTGAAAGGATTATTAGTTAAAACCGTTCTAGAACTCGAAAACACGAATGTAAAACCAATCGACTTCCGTCGCAGAGGTTATCTATGATCAGATTCTAGAATTCCAAATTCCTTTGCAAATTCTAACAACCTAAACAAGCATTTAAGTTCAAGTTCTATATGTTCACAAAATCACTAATCCAAATTTCTTTGTGATCAGTTATTTTGCTCATCTAAGATAGTTCTGGCGATTAATAATGTTTCCACATTTATTAAACAACCTAAGATCTGATTTCTTGGGGATTAATCTTAAAATTAGTGCTAAAGCAATATAGATGAAGAACCAAAAGATTTATCCTAACAGTACTGCAGTTCAAACAATTCATTATCAACCTTTGAATAACCCAAAACCTAACTAGCAGATTACTCAGACATAAAAATTGAAACACAAATCATGACTGAATAATATTGCATTAAAAGATAGAGTAAAAGACAAAGGGGGTTCGGGATTCTTCTCTAACAGAGTACGGATTTGTCTCCCCAGAAGCTCTGAATTTTATCTCTCTCTTAGTCTCAATGAAAACAAGATCATGGCCTAACAATGGTTTTTAAAACCTAAATACATCTCTAAACACGACTGGGGCAAGTTTGCAAATAATAGGAAACTTTTTGGCCAAGTTGCAATTTTTCAAAGAGTTTTTAAGGCTCCTTTGCGTGTCCATGAACGGTGTCGATCGACAACAGGGAGTGGTATCGATCGACACTCTACTCCAGAATGCTCTCCGACTTGGTCTTTTCAGCAACAGCTACAACATAGCTTCAAAAGGCTCCAAAATCCACAATTATGCTCCAAACGTACCTAGACCTGTAAAGACTCGAAGGACTCGAAAAATACCAAAAAGACTCTATAAACAAGACTTATATCATGGTCAAAAACCCATAAAAACCATGATATATCAACTCCCCCAGACTTATCTTTTGCTTGCCCTCAAGCAAACAGAAAACTAAATATAGAGTCAAGGTTTGAAAATGCGGGAACTTCTTCTCATAGATAATTGCTTCCAACTGTTCATCTTGTAATCCACACACTGCATTTCTTAAATGAGTCACAACTGTTCTAGAACTCGAAAGCACTGCATTTCTTAAATAATTCACACAACTGTTCAACTGTTCATTCGCAGGTTGACATAAGTCACAGACTACAGACTGAAAGGATTATTAGTTAAAACCGTTCTAGAACTCGAAAACACGAATGTAAAACCAATCGACTTCCGTCGCAGAGGTTATCTATGATCAGATTCTAGAATTCCAAATTCCTTTGCAAATTCTAACAACCTAAACAAGCATTTAAGTTCAAGTTCTATAAGTTCACAAAATCACTAATCCAAATTTCTTTGCGATCAGTTATTTTGCTCATCTAAGATAGTTCTGGCGATTAATAATGTTTCCACATTTATTAAACAACCTAAGATCTGATTTCTGGGGGATTAATCTTAAAATTAGTGCTAAAGCAATATAGATGAAGAACCAAAAGATTTATCCTAACAGTATTGCAGTTCAAACAATTCATTATCAACCTTTGAATAACCCAAAACCTAACTAGCAGATTACTCAGACATAAAAATTGAAACACAAATCATGACTGAATAATATTGCATTAAAAGATAGAGTAAAAGACAAAGGGGGTTCGGAATTCTTCTCTAACAGAGTACGGATTTGTCTGCCCAGAAGCTCTGAATTTTATCTCTCTCTTAGTCTCAATGAAAACAAGATTATGGCCTAACAATGGATTTTAAAACCTAAATACATCTCTAAACATGACTGGGGCAAGTTTGCAAATAATAGGAAACTTTTTGGTCAAGTTGCAATTTTTCAAAGAGTTTTTAAGGCTCCTTTGCGTGTCCATGAACGGTGTCGTTCGACAACAAGGAGTGGTATCGATCGACACTCTACTCCAGAATGCTCTCCGACTTGGTCTTTTCAGCAACAGCTACAACATAGCTTCAAAAGGCTCCAAAATCCACAATTATGCTCCAAACGTACCTAGACCTGTAAAGACTCGAAGGACTCGAAAAATACCAAAAAGACTCTATAAACAAGACTTATATCATGGTCAAAAACCCATAAAAACCATGATATATCAACTCCCCCAGACTTATCTTTTGCTTGCCCTCAAGCAAACAGAAAACTAAATATAGAGTCAAGGTTTGAAAATGCGGGAACTTCTTCTCATAGATAATTGCTTCAACTGTTCATCTTGTAATCCACACACTGCATTTCTTAAATATTAATTTAAGAATTTTGTGTAAATATTAATTTAATTTGAATACATTTAATTTAAAAATAAAATTTATAAAATAAAAATAAATTCACATTAACGAAATTAAGCTTACATTGATTCATAGTTTCAAATACACCTCAAATACAAAATACATAGCTTAAACTAAACTCACAAATTACATAGTGATAAATCAAACCAAGCTCATCAGTAAATTCATTAATACCTTCAGTTTATGCTCCTTAGTCTCGACAATGATCCTTGCCTTTTGAGGAGTTTCCGTTTCCTTGTTTCTGTCGTTTCATTGCAGTGGAGAGTTCTTGGTTTCTAAGCCTTTGTTCTTCCTTTCTGAGGTACACAGGTTTAATGTCTTCTTCGTTTTCCTCAACCCGTATCAAGTATCCCATAGCTCTCCGGTATTCTACTCGTGTGAGCTCCACCACATCTGGTTCTTGTTGTGGCCCAGGTCGGAGCTGTGGTTTGATTCCTTTTGCTGGGAGTCCCCAGATTATGCATTTCCTTGCTTCTATTTCTGAAATCAAAACGATAGTGAGAAAGTCTAATTCAGGGTGAGAAAGATAGGTTTAGAGAGCGGTAGTGAGAAAGATACTGAGATTATAGGGGTTTAGAAATTCACCTAAAGCAGACCGACGGATTTAAACGAAGGCGATGAGAGACAGCGACGAACAGATGAGAGACATCGACGAAAGGAAACCCTAATCTACTTGGTTCTGATAGAGAAAAAAGATATTGATGAAGTGGTAATGACCTTGTCGGGATAAGCCATGACCTTGCCATGGTAATGGGTTTTCGTTGATTTGGTTAACGAGGCCCAATTTTATTTGTTTTACTTGTGTTGTTAAGTATATTAACTTAAAATTGAACATTTTATGAATATATTTAGGATTCTGGATTTTATATTTCATGAATTTATTCAAAACAAAGGACTCAACAAATGTAAAGAAAACTGAAGACAACATTATAAATGTAAATATATATTACAACCTCAAATTCTAAAACCTAAAAAGCAACATAAGTTCTTGAAGACAAAGAGAAAGACAAAGACAAAGAAGTTCAATATTCCAACATAAGTTCAAAGACAAGTAAAAAAACAAACTCAGGTAAAAACTAGTTTATCATTAGGCCACGCAACTGTTGTACCTAAAGCATCATCAATGTGTTCAACTTCCGCACTCGGTCTCCATACTTTAGCCTTTCCAATCTTTACAACTTGAACCCATACCTTGCTAGCATCAGGCCCTAATGGGACAAAGTGTACATTTTCTTCCGGATTGGATGAAAGGACTTTACCTTCTGCAATGATATCTCCTGAGTTTTTCAAGTCCAACAGCTTGCACTTCTCCTTCTTTTGAACTGATGAACAGTTATCGATGCTGCAGCTTATACTCTACAACTCACAACAAAAACTTATACTTCATAAGACAATCAAAAACAACTCAGAGACAGCATCATATAAAATTAAATTGTAGTAACAGAATCATACCCCAGGTGATGCTGCTTTCTGTGATGATGCTATAGGTGACGATGCAGGTGGATTATGCAAATGTATCTTGTGAATAGGCCAAACAACATACTCTTGAAGTTCATGCTCCATCAAGTACATGTCAGGAGTTGGTCTCCATAGATAAGCGTCTTTCTTAACCACCTTAACAACCTTAACCATTGCAGCACCGGGACCAATAGCAATATTGTTGACTGATTCTTTCGGATTAGTAGAACACATATGACCCTCAGCAACTACCACATCCTCCAAATTCCAATCATAGAAGATTGTATCAAATAATGCCTAAGTGAGTCACAAACATAATAGTCTATATTAGAAATTGGTGAAATAACTGACGGCGATCAACAACAGCACTACCAAGAACACAGTTCAAGCACCAGTTCAACCCAAATCACCCAAAATTTCTAGATTTTTGCAAATTTCATCATGAACTTGAAATTTCAAAGACTTGCGAATCAACCGATAAAATCACATATGGACGGTAGCATTCATCTAATACAACCTAACTAACCATGATTCAACAGTTAAATCAAGTTAATTCGAAATTGAATTTTACCAAACCTATGGCAGACTGAAAATTGGGGATTCCGAACACATACCTTGCAGATCTTGAAAACTGATTAGAGATTAAGAAAGAGCACTAAAATCCGCACAAATTAGGCTTTTGAATCACTCAAATCAGCTAACAAAATCAAAATTTGCAAATTTGTGATTTTTTTGTTCTAAGTGTCGGGTTTTTACAGTTTTGTTCGCGAGGAAGAAAAAGAACAAGGAACCGCGTACATTTGCCTCGGACGGGTGACGAGCGTTACTCGTAGCTCGTCTGGTCAGTTTTTGTTTTTTTTTTTTAATAACTAACTAATATATATGTATACACAAAAATTAAATACTAAGTACAGAAAATAAAACTTACCAGTGGGTTACCTCTCACTAAGCGCTTGTTTAACGTCATTAGCTCGACAGTGATTGCTTTTTAGACAGCTGGTGCATCATCCAGAGACACAATGTGTCCTGCTGGAATCTCGGCTTGCGCCCAATAATGCTTCACCCACTGTCCATTGACAGTGAACTCCTCTCCTTTGGAGTTGATCAAGACAATAGCGCCATGTGGTCTAGCCTCTTTGACAGTGAAGGAACCTGACCAACGAGAACGCAGTTTACCAGGAAAAAGCTGTAGACGAGAGTTGTAAAGGAGTACCTAGTCCTTGGGCTCGAAGTGTTTGGAGATGATCTTCTTATCATGATATGCCTTTGTCCTCTCCTTGTATAACTTTGAGTTTTCATAGGCCAGATATCTGATTTCATCCAGTTCATTGAGCTGAATCAAGCGCCTCTCTGCAGCAGGCTTCAAATGAAAGTTCAGATTCTTGATAGCCCATTCTGCTTTGAACTCTAGCTCCACTGGTAGATGGCACGACTTGCCAGAGAGCAGATGGAATGGTGTAGTCCCAAGGGGCATTTTGTAGGCAGTCCTATAGGCCCACAATGCATCATCCAGTTTTGCTGACCAGTCCTTCCTTGTCTTCGCAACTGTCTTCTCCAGGATCTGCTTGATCAGTCTGTTGGAAACCTCAACTTGTCCTCTGGTCAGGGGATGATAAGGCGTTTCCACTCTATGCTGTACACCATACATCTTCAGCAGCTTGTCAAAGACCTTGTTAACAAAGTGAGAACCACCATCACTGATAACAATTCACGGGACACCAAATCTGGGGAAAATATTGGTCTTAAACTGCTTCAAAACCACTCCAGCATCATTAATAGGAGTAGCCAATGCCTCTGACCACTTAGACACATAGTCAACAGCAACCAGAATATATCTTGATATGCTCAAATTATCCCTTAGAGCTACTTTCTCAGATTAAGAGATCACTGTAGTACTTAGGGATCGAATCCACGAGGACTTAAGAATATTATACTACAGACTTTAGGTTCAAATGTAGCTAAGCAAATCGATAACTAGTAAAACAAAATAGCAAATAAAAGTAACAAGAGCAGGAGCCAATTATGGATTCTTAAAATCAATGAGACAAGGCGCTAGGCAATGGGAAATTCGCAGGTTGACATAAATCACAGACTACAGACTGAAAAGATTATTAGTTAAAACCGTTCTAGAACTCGAAAACACGAATGTAAAACAAATCGACTTCCGTCGCAGAGGTTATCTATGATCAGATTCTAGAATTCCAAATTCCTTTGCAAATTCTAACAACCTAAACAAGCATTTAAGTTCAAGTTCTATATGTTCACAAAATCACTAATCCAAATTTCTTTGCGATCAGTTATTTTGCTCATCTAAGATAGTTCTGGCGATTAATAATGTTTCCACATTTATTAAACAACCTAAGATCTGATTTCTAGGGGATTAATCTTAAAATTAGTGCTAAAGAAATATAGATGAAGAACCAAAAGATTTATCCTAACAGTATTGCAGTTCAAACAATTCATTATCAACCTTTGAATAACCCAAAACCTAACTAGCAGATTACTCAGACATAAAAATTGAAACACAAATCATGACTGAATAATATTACATTAAAAGAGAGAGTAAAAGACAAAGGGGGTTCGGAATTCTTCTCTAACAGAGTACGGATTTGTCTCCCTAGAAGCTCTGAATTTTATCTCTCTCTTAGTCTCAATGAAAACAAGATCATGGCCTAACAATGGCTTTTAAAACCTAAATACATTTCTAAACACGACTGGGGCAAGTTTGCAAATAATAGGAAACTTTTTGGTCAAGTTGCAATTCTTCAAAGAGTTTTTAAGGCTCCTTTGCGTGTCCATGAACGGTGTCGATCGACAACAAGGAGTGGTATCGATCGACACTCTACTCCAGAATGCTCTCCGACTTGGTCTTTTCAGCAACAGCTACAACATAGCTTCAAAAGGCTCCAAAATCCACAATTATGCTCGAAACGTACCTAGACCTGTAAAGACTCGAAGGACTCGAAAAATACCAAAAAGACTCTATAAACAAGACTTATATCATGGTTAAAAACCCATAAAGACCATGATATATCAACTCCCCCAGACTTATCTTTTGCTTGCCCTCAAGCAAACAGAAAACTAAATATAGAGTCAAGGTTTGAAAATGCGGGAACTTCTTCTCATAGATAATTGCTTCCAACTGTTCATCTTGTAATCCACACACTGCATTTCTTAAATGAGTCACAACTGTTCTAGAACTCGAAAGCACTGCATTTCTTAAATAATCCACACCACTGTTCAACTGTTCATTCGCAGGTTGACATAAGTCACAGACTACAGACTGAAAGGATTATTAGTTAAAACCGTTCTAGAACTCGAAAACACGAATGTAAAACCAATCGACTTCCGTCGCAGAGGTTATCTATGATCAGATTCTAGAATTCCAAATTCCTTTGCAAATTCTAACAACCTAAACAAGCATTTAAGTTCAAGTTCTATAAGTTCACAAAATCACTAATCCAAATTTCTTTGCGATCAGTTATTTTGCTCATCTAAGATAGTTCTGGCGATTAATAATGTTTCCACATTTATTAAACAACCTAAGATCTGATTTCTGGGGGATTAATCTTAAAATTAGTGCTAAAGCAATATAGATGAAGAACCAAAAGATTTATCCTAACAGTATTGCAGTTCAAACAATTCATTATCAACCTTTGAATAACCCAAAACCTAACTAGCAGATTACTCAGACATAAAAATTGAAACACAAATCATGACTGAATAATATTGCATTAAAAGATAGAGTAAAAGACAAAGGGGGTTCGGAATTCTTCTCTAACAGAGTACGGATTTGTCTGCCCAGAAGCTCTGAATTTTATCTCTCTCTTAGTCTCAATGAAAACAAGATTATGGCCTAACAATGGCTTTTAAAACCTAAATACATCTCTAAACATGACTGGGGCAAGTTTGCAAATAATAGGAAACTTTTTGGTCAAGTTGCAATTTTTCAAAGAGTTTTTAAGGCTCCTTTGCGTGTCCATGAACGGTGTCGTTCGACAACAAGGAGTGGTATCGATCGACACTCTACTCCAGAATGCTCTCCGACTTGGTCTTTTCAGCAACAGCTACAACATAGCTTCAAAAGGCTCCAAAATCCACAATTATGCTCCAAACGTACCTAGACCTGTAAAGACTCGAAGGACTCGAAAAATACCAAAAAGACTCTATAAACAAGACTTATATCATGGTCAAAAACCCATAAAAACCATGATATATCAACTCCCCCAGACTTATCTTTTGCTTGCCCTCAAGCAAACAGAAAACTAAATATAGAGTCAAGGTTTGAAAATGCGGGAACTTCTTCTCATAGATAATTGCTTCAACTGTTCATCTTGTAATCCACACACTGCATTTCTTAAATATTAATTTAAGAATTTTGTGTAAATATTAATTTAATTTGAATACATTTAATTTAAAAATAAAATTTATAAAATAAAAATAGATTCACATTAACGAAATTAAGCTTACATTGATTCATAGTTTCAAATACACCTCAAATACAAAATACATAGCTTAAACTAAACTCACAAATTACATAGTGATAAATCAAACCAAGCTCATCAGTAAATTCATTAATACCTTCAGTTTATGCTCCTTAGTCTCGACAATGATCCTTGCCTTTTGAGGAGTTTCCGTTTCCTTGTTTCTGTCGTTTCATTGCAGTGGAGAGTTCTTGGTTTCTAAGCCTTTGTTCTTCCTTTCTGAGGTACACAGGTTTAATGTCTTCTTCGTTTTCCTCAACCCGTATCAAGTATCCCATAGCTCTCCGGTATTCTACTCGTGTGAGCTCCACCACATCTGGTTCTTGTTGTGGCCCAGGTCGGAGCTGTGGTTTGATTCCTTTTGCTGGGAGTCCCCAGATTATGCATTTCCTTGCTTCTATTTCTGAAATCAAAACGATAGTGAGAAAGTCTAATTCAGGGTGAGAAAGATAGGTTTAGAGAGCGGTAGTGAGAAAGATACTGAGATTATAGGGGTTTAGAAATTCACCTAAAGCAGACCGACGGATTTAAACGAAGGCGATGAGAGACAGCGACGAACAGATGAGAGACATCGACGAAAGGAAACCCTAATCTACTTGGTTCTGATAGAGAAAAAAGATATTGATGAAGTGGTAATGACCTTGTCGGGATAAGCCATGACCTTGCCATGGTAATGGGTTTTCGTTGATTTGGTTAACGAGGCCCAATTTTATTTGTTTTACTTGTGTTGTTAAGTATATTAACTTAAAATTGAACATTTTATGAATATATTTAGGATTCTGGATTTTATATTTCATGAATTTATTCAAAACAAAGGACTCAACAAATGTAAAGAAAACTGAAGACAACATTATAAATGTAAATATATATTACAACCTCAAATTCTAAAACCTAAAAAGCAACATAAGTTCTTGAAGACAAAGAGAAAGACAAAGACAAAGAAGTTCAATATTCCAACATAAGTTCAAAGACAAGTAAAAAAACAAACTCAGGTAAAAACTAGTTTATCATTAGGCCACGCAACTGTTGTACCTAAAGCATCATCAATGTGTTCAACTTCCGCACTCGGTCTCCATACTTTAGCCTTTCCAATCTTTACAACTTGAACCCATACCTTGCTAGCATCAGGCCCTAATGGGACAAAGTGTACATTTTCTTCCGGATTGGATGAAAGGACTTTACCTTCTGCAATGATATCTCCTGAGTTTTTCAAGTCCAACAGCTTGCACTTCTCCTTCTTTTGAACTGATGAACAGTTATCGATGCTGCAGCTTATACTCTACAACTCACAACAAAAACTTATACTTCATAAGACAATCAAAAACAACTCAGAGACAGCATCATATAAAATTAAATTGTAGTAACAGAATCATACCCCAGGTGATGCTGCTTTCTGTGATGATGCTATAGGTGACGATGCAGGTGGATTATGCAAATGTATCTTGTGAATAGGCCAAACAACATACTCTTGAAGTTCATGCTCCATCAAGTACATGTCAGGAGTTGGTCTCCATAGATAAGCGTCTTTCTTAACCACCTTAACAACCTTAACCATTGCAGCACCGGGACCAATAGCAATATTGTTGACTGATTCTTTCGGATTAGTAGAACACATATGACCCTCAGCAACTACCACATCCTCCAAATTCCAATCATAGAAGATTGTATCAAATAATGCCTAAGTGAGTCACAAACATAATAGTCTATATTAGAAATTGGTGAAATAACTGACGGCGATCAACAACAGCACTACCAAGAACACAGTTCAAGCACCAGTTCAACCCAAATCACCCAAAATTTCTAGATTTTTGCAAATTTCATCATGAACTTGAAATTTCAAAGACTTGCGAATCAACCGATAAAATCACATATGGACGGTAGCATTCATCTAATACAACCTAACTAACCATGATTCAACAGTTAAATCAAGTTAATTCGAAATTGAATTTTACCAAACCTATGGCAGACTGAAAATTGGGGATTCCGAACACATACCTTGCAGATCTTGAAAACTGATTAGAGATTAAGAAAGAGCACTAAAATCCGCACAAATTAGGCTTTTGAATCACTCAAATCGGCTAACAAAATCAAAATTTGCAAATTTGTGATTTTTTTGTTCTAAGTGTCGGGTTTTTACAGTTTTGTTCGCGAGGAAGAAAAAGAACAAGGAACCGCGTACATTTGCCTCGGACGGGTGACGAGCGTTACTCGTAGCTCGTCTGGTCAGTTTTTGTTTTTTTTTTTTAATAACTAACTAATATATATGTATACACAAAAATTAAATACTAAGTACAGAAAATAAAACTTACCAGTGGGTTGCCTCTCACTAAGCGCTTGTTTAACGTCATTAGCTCGACAGTGATTGCTTTTTAGACAGCTGGTGCATCATCCAGAGACACAATGTGTCCTGCTGGAATCTCGGCTTGCGCCCAATAATGCTTCACCCACTGTCCATTGACAGTGAACTCCTCTCCTTTGGAGTTGATCAAGACAATAGCGCCATGTGGTCTAGCCTCTTTGACAGTGAAGGAACCTGACCAACGAGAACGCAGTTTACCAGGAAAAAGCTGTAGACGAGAGTTGTAAAGGAGTACCTAGTCCTTGGGCTCGAAGTGTTTGGAGATGATCTTCTTATCATGATATGCCTTTGTCCTCTCCTTGTATAACTTTGAGTTTTCATAGGCCAGATATCTGATTTCATCCAGTTCATTGAGCTGAATCAAGCGCCTCTCTGCAGCAGGCTTCAAATGAAAGTTCAGATTCTTGATAGCCCATTCTGCTTTGAACTCTAGCTCCACTGGTAGATGGCACGACTTGCCAGAGAGCAGATGGAATGGTGTAGTCCCAAGGGGCATTTTGTAGGCAGTCCTATAGGCCCACAATGCATCATCCAGTTTTGCTGACCAGTCCTTCCTTGTCTTCGCAACTGTCTTCTCCAGGATCTGCTTGATCAGTCTGTTGGAAACCTCAACTTGTCCTCTGGTCAGGGGATGATAAGGCGTTTCCACTCTATGCTGTACACCATACTTCTTCAGCAGCTTGTCAAAGACCTTGTTAACAAAGTGAGAACCACCATCACTGATAACAATTCACGGGACACCAAATCTGGGGAAAATATTGGTCTTAAACTGCTTCAAAACCACTCCAGCATCATTAATAGGAGTAGCCAATGCCTCTGACCACTTAGACACATAGTCAACAGCAACCAGAATATATCTTGATATGCTCAAATTATCCCTTAGAGCTACTTTCTCAGATTAAGAGATCACTGTAGTACTTAGGGATCGAATCCACGAGGACTTAAGAATATTATACTACAGACTTTAGGTTCAAATGTAGCTAAGCAAATCGATAACTAGTAAAACAAAATAGCAAATAAAAGTAACAAGAGCAGGAGCCAATTATGGATTCTTAAAATCAATGAGACAAGGCGCTAGGCAATGGGAAATTCGCAGGTTGACATAAATCACAGACTACAGACTGAAAAGATTATTAGTTAAAACCGTTCTAGAACTCGAAAACACGAATGTAAAACAAATCGACTTCCGTCGCAGAGGTTATCTATGATCAGATTCTAGAATTCCAAATTCCTTTGCAAATTCTAACAACCTAAACAAGCATTTAAGTTCAAGTTCTATATGTTCACAAAATCACTAATCCAAATTTCTTTGCGATCAGTTATTTTGCTCATCTAAGATAGTTCTGGCGATTAATAATGTTTCCACATTTATTAAACAACCTAAGATCTGATTTCTAGGGGATTAATCTTAAAATTAGTGCTAAAGCAATATAGATGAAGAACCAAAAGATTTATCCTAACAGTATTGCAGTTCAAACAATTCATTATCAACCTTTGAATAACCCAAAACCTAACTAGCAGATTACTCAGACATAAAAATTGAAACACAAATCATGACTGAATAATATTACATTAAAAGATAGAGTAAAAGACAAAGGGGGTTCGGAATTCTTCTCTAACAGAGTACGGATTTGTCTCCCTAGAAGCTCTGAATTTTATCTCTCTCTTAGTCTCAATGAAAACAAGATCATGGCCTAACAATGGCTTTTAAAACCTAAATACATTTCTAAACACGACTGGGGCAAGTTTGCAAATAATAGGAAACTTTTTGGTCAAGTTGCAATTCTTCAAAGAGTTTTTAAGGCTCCTTTGCGTGTCCATGAACGGTGTCGATCGACAACAAGGAGTGGTATCGATCGACACTCTACTCCAGAATGCTCTCCGACTTGGTCTTTTCAGCAACAGCTACAACATAGCTTCAAAAGGCTCCAAAATCCACAATTATGCTCGAAACGTACCTAGACCTGTAAAGACTCGAAGGACTCGAAAAATACCAAAAAGACTCTATAAACAAGACTTATATCATGGTTAAAAACCCATAAAGACCATGATATATCAACTCCCCCAGACTTATCTTTTGCTTGCCCTCAAGCAAACAGAAAACTAAATATAGAGTCAAGGTTTGAAAATGCGGGAACTTCTTCTCATAGATAATTTCTTCAACTGTTCATCTTGTAATCCACACACTGTATTTCTTAAATATTAATTTAAGAATTTTGTGTAAATATTAATTTAATTTGAATACATTTAATTTAAAAAGAAAGTTTATAAAATAAAAATAGATTCACATTAACGAAATTAAGCTTACAGTGATTCATAGTTTCAAATACACCTCAAATACAAAATACATAGCTTAAACTAAACTCACAAATTACATAGTGATAAATCAAACCAAGCTCATAAGTAAATTCATTAGTACCTTCAGCTTATGCTCCTTAGTCTCGACAATGACCCTTGCCTTTTGAGGACTCTCCGTTTCCTTGTTTCTGTCGTTTCATTGCAGCGGAGAGTTCTTGGTTTCTAAGCCTTTGTTCTTCCTTTCTGAGGTACACAGGTTTGATGTCTTCTTCGTTTTCCTCGACCCGTATCAAGTATCCCATAGCTCTCCGGTATTCTACTCGTGTGAGCTC
This sequence comes from Thlaspi arvense, assembly GCA_911865555.2. NCBI lineage: Eukaryota > Viridiplantae > Streptophyta > Magnoliopsida > Brassicales > Brassicaceae > Thlaspi > Thlaspi arvense. The sequence goes on from OU466862.2 coordinate 47,036,902, forward strand.
CACCACATCTGGTTCTTGTTGTGGCCCAGGTCGGAGCTGTGGTTTGATTCCTTTTGCTGGGAGTCCCCAGATTATGCATTTCCTTGCTTCCATTTCTGAAATCAAAACGATAGTGAGAAAATCTAATTCAGGGTGAGAAAGATAGGTTTAGAGAGCGGTAGTGAGAAAGATACAGAGATTATAGGGGTTTAGAAATTCACCTGAAGCAGACCGACAGATTTAAACGAAGGCGATGAGAGACAGCGACGAACAGATGAGAGACATCGACGAAGGGAAACCCTAATCTACTTGGTTCTGAAAGAGAAAAGAGATATTGATGAAGTGGTAATGACCTTGTCGGGATAAGCCATGACCTTGCCGTGGTAATGGGTTTTCGTTGATTTGGTTAACGAGGCCCAATTTTATTTGTTTTTCTTGTGTTGTTAAGTATATTAACTTAAAATTGAACATTTTATGAATATATTTAGGATTCTGGATTTTATATTTCATGAATTTATTCAAAACAAAGGACTCAACAAATGTAAAGAAAACTGAAGACAACATTATAAATGTAAATATATATTACAACCTCAAATTCTAAAACCGAAAAAGCAACATAAGTTCTTGAAGACAAAGAGAAAGACAAAGACAAAGAAGTTCAATATTCCAACATAAGTTCAAATACAAGTAAAAAAACAAACTCAGGTAAAAACTAGTTTATCATTAGGCCACGCAACTGTTGTACCTAAAGCATCATCAATGTGTTCAACTTCCGCACTTGGTCTCCATACTTTAGCCTTTCCAATCTTTACAACTTGAACCCATACCTTGCTAGCATCAGGCCCTAATGGGAAAAAGTGTACCTTTTCTTCCAGATTGGATGAAAGGACTTTACCTTCTGCAATGATCTCTCCTGAGTTTTTCAAGTCCAACAGCTTGCACTTCTCCTTCTTTTGAACTGATGAACTGTTATCGATGCTGCAGCTTATACTCTACAACTCACAACAAAAACTTATACTTCATAAGACAATCAAAAACAACTCAGAGACAGCATCATATAAAATTAAATTGTAGTCACATAATCATACCCCAGGTGATGCTGCTTTCTGTGATGATGCTATAGGTGACGATGCAGGTGGATTACGCAAATGTATCTTGTGAATAGGCCAAACAACATACTCTTGAAGTACATGCTCCATCAAGTACATGTCAGGAGTTGGTCTCCATAGATAAGCGTCTTTCTTAACCACCTTAACAACCTTAACCATTGCAGCACCAGGACCAATAGCAATATTGTTGACTGATTCTTTCGGATTAGTAGAACACATATGACCCTCAGCAACTACCACATCCTCCAAATTCCAATCATAGAAGATTGTATCAAATAATGCCTAAGTGAGTCACAAACATAATAGTCTATATTAGAAATTGGTGAAATAACTGACGGCGATCAACAACAGCACTACCAAGAACACAGTTCAAGCACCAGTTCAACCCAAATAACCCAAAATTTCTAGATTTTTGCAAATTTCATCATGAACTTGAAATTTCAAAAACTTGCGAATCAACCGATAAAATCACATATGAACGGTAGCATTCATCTAATACAACCTAACTAACCATGATTCAACAGTTAAATCAAGTTAATTCGAAATTGAATTTTACCAAACCTATGGCAGACTGAAAATTGGGGATTCCGAACACATACCTTGCAGATCTTGAAAACTGATTAGAGATTATGAAAGAGCACTAAAATCCGTACGAATTAGGCTTTTGAATCACTCAAATCGGCTAACAAAATCAAAATTTGCAAATTTGTGATTTTTTTGTTCTAAGTGTCGGGTTTTTACAGTTTTGTTCGCGAGGAAGAAAAATAAGAAGGAATCGCATACATTTGCCTCAGACGGGTGACGAGCGTTACTCGTAGCTCGTCTGTTCAGTTTTTTTTTGTTTTTTTTTTTATAACTAACTAATAAATATGTATACACAAAAATTAAATACTAAGTACAGAAAATAAAACTTACCAGTGGGTTGCCTCCCACTAAGCGCTTGTTTAACGTCATTAGCTCGACTGTGATTATTTTTTAGACAGCTGGTGCATCATCCAGAGACACAATGTGTCCTGCTGGAATCTCAGCTTGCGCCCAATAATGCTTCACCCACTGTCCATTGACAGTGAACTCCTCTCCTTTGGAGTTGATCAAGACAAAGGCGCCATGTGGTCTAGCCTCTTTGACAGTGAAGGAACCTGACCAACGAGAACGCAGTTTACCAGGAAAAAGCTGTAGACGAGAGTTGTAAAGGAGTACCTAGTCCTTGGGCTCGAAGTGTTTGGAGATGATCTTCTTATCATGATATGCCTTTGTCCTCTCCTTGTATAACTTTGAGTTTTCATAGGCCAGATATCTGATTTTATCCAGTTCATTGAGCTGAATCAAGCGCCTCTCTGCAGCAGGCTTCAAATGAAAGTTCAGATTCTTGATAGCCCATTCTGCTTGAACTCTAGCTCCACTAGTAGATGGCACAACTTGCCAGAGAGCAGATGGAATGGTGTAGTCCCAAGGGGCATTTTGTAGGCAGTCCAGTAAGCCCACAATGCATCATCCAGTTTTGCTGACCAGTCCTTCCTTGTCTTCGCAACTGTCTTCTCCAGGATCTGCTTGATCTGTCTGTTGGAAACCTCAACTTGTCCACAGGTCAGGGGATGATAAGGTGTTTCCACTCTATGCTGTACACCATACTTCTTCAGCAGCTTGTCAAAGACCTTGTTAACAAAGTGAGAACCACCATCACTGATAACAATTCGCGGGACACCAAATCTGGGGAAAATATTGGTCTTAAACCGCTTCAAAACCACTCCAGCATCATTAATAGGAGTAGCCAACGCCTCTGCCCACTTAGACACATAGTCAACAGCAACCAGAATATATCTTGATATGCTCAAATTATCCCTTAGAGCTACTTTCTCAGATTAAGAGATCACTGTAGTACTTAGGGATCGAATCCACGAGGATTTAAGAATATTATACTACAGACTTTAGGTTCAAATGTAGCTAAGCAAATCGATAACTAGTAAAACAAAATAGCAAATAAAAGTAACAAGAGCAGGAGCCGATTATGGATTCTTAAAGTCAATGAGACAAGGCGCTAGGCAATGGAAAATTCACAGGTTGACATAAATCACATACTACAGACTGAAAGGATTATTAGTTAAAACCGTTCTAGAACTCGAAAACACGAATGTAAAACCAATCGACTTCCGTCGCAGAGGTTATCTATGATCAGATTCTAGAATTCCAAATTCCTTTGCAAATTCTAACAACCTAAACAAGCATTTAAGTTCAAGTTTTATATGTTCGCAAAATCACTAATCCAAATTTCTTTGCGATCAGTTATTTTGCTCATCTAAGATAGTTCTGGCGATTAATAATGTTTCCACATTTATTAAACAAACTAAGATCTGATTTCTAGGGGATCAATCTTAAAATTAGTGCTAAAGCAATATAGATGAAGAACCAAAAGATTTATCCTAACAGTATTGCAGGTCAAACAATTCATTATCAACCTTTGAATAACCCAAAACCTAACTAGCAGATTACTCAGACATAAAAATTGAAACACAAATCATGACTGAATAATATTGCATTAAAAGATAGAGTAAAAGACAAAGGGGGTTCGGAATTCTTCTCTAACAGAGTATGGATTTGTCTCCCCAGAAGCTCTGAATTTTATCTCTCTCTTAGTCTCAATGAAAACAAGATCATGGCCTAACAATGGCTTTTAAAACCTAAATACATCTCTAAACACGACTGGGGCAAGTTTGCAAATAATAGGAAACTTTTTGGCCAAGTTGCAATTCTTCAAAGAGTTTTTAAGGCTCCTTTGCGTGTCCATGATCGGTGTCGATCGACAACAAGGAGTGGTATCGATCGACACTCTACTCCAGAATGCTCTCCGACTTGGTCTTTTCAGCAGCAGCTACAACATAGCTTCAAAAGGCTCCAAAATCCACAATTATGTTCCAAACGTACCTAGACCTGTAAAGACTCGAAGGACTAAAAAAATACCAAAAAGAATCTATAAACAAGACTTATATCTTGGTCAAAACCCCATAAAAACCATGATATATCAACTCCCCCAGACTTATCTTTTGCTTGCCCTCAAGCAAACAGAAAACTAAATATAGAGTCGAGGTTTGAAAATGCGGGAACTCCTTCTCATAGATAATTGCTTCAACTGTTCATCTTGTAATCCACACACTGCATTTCTTAAACCAAATCGAACCACCGTGTACTTCTCCTTAGACATTTACAGTATCCCAAATTCAACTCATAAATTCACAACATTGTCTAATAACTATCCTTGCTAAACCTCATTAGCAGTCCAAATATTCAAGAACCTTCTAGATTCATTCCCATACTATACCTAAATAAATTTTCACTACAATCTATCAACCTTTGGTACTCTTTCTCTCCCCCAGACTTATTCTTTTCTTATATTTCATTATATTAGGTGTATGTAAATAATGGTATCACGGGATAATCCTAACCTTACTTCCACCTGTGATCATCTCTTTATAATGAAATACTGGGATCATTGGAAATTTTCCTACCCTTCACCGAAAGAGAATCATATCAAATTTTTGAAATTTATCATATTTTATCTTTGTTTTTTATTAAACAAAGGAGAAGAGTACCATTACTTTTCAAACATTGCAGGCAATTTATTAGGTATGAATGAGGAATCAAGCTCTATGAATATAAGACTTACTCATTTAGTCTTTTTGAAGCTTAAGTTAAGTGGACTTGCTGGAACTATGGATGATTCTAGGTAACTGGTCAGCCTAAGGATTTTTCATTTGTCAGAAACTGGTATTAGTCATGCAGCAATGGTCACTCAGATGAAACAGTTAACACAAACAATCAAGAGAAAGGTCCTAGTTCCCAACTACTTTTAACTCAATAAAACAGGTTTTGACTCAACTTTAAGACTCTAAAAGCCAAACACAATATACAAAATGTCAGTAACGGCCTCCCCCAGACTTAAACAACACTGTCCCCAGTGTTATCAACTATGGAGTTGGCAAAAAAAGCAATGGAACGGTTTGTACATAGATGAGAAGATGGTACTTGTGGCCGCGCGGGGTGTCGATCGACACCCTATGCTGGTGTCGATCGACATTCGGTCCGAAGACAGAGTGTGATCAACCCAAACATGTATAATGTTGCATGTTAGATTGTTAGCTGAAGTTTTCCCGAGTCAAGACTGTTAGGAACACTCAAGCACACAATCAATAGCAACAATACAATGCATAATCTCATCAGTTCAAACAAGTTTCAAAGAATAACCAAAGCTGACAAACTGACTCAAAGCAAAAATATGAAAAACTGGCTCAAAGAAAATGAAAAAGAACAAAGGAAAAGGGAAAAGTAACCAGGAGAGATAGAGGAACTAGTCCTCATCCTAGTCGCGAGGAGGTGAAGAAGGTCGAAAGCAGCCACAGTTCGACAGCACCGAGATGGCGTTCCAGAGGCTCTGAACACTCTGAACCATGAATCGCTGAAAATTGGCCTGCTCCATCGGAATGTCAGGAACGCCAGGGAGCGTGTGTCGCCCAATCGGCTCAGGCAATGCGGAAGCTCGGGCCGCTCTCGATCGACGAGATGGACCTCCAGCAAGGTCCTCTACAGGTGCGTCCTCAGCTGAAGAAGCAGCAGCTCGCGAAGATCCTCCTCTGCGCCTAGTGGCTGGCGCGGATCAAAGCAATGAAGCATCAGGCTGAAAGCTGAGGAGGTCTGGCTGAAGTGTAGTGAGAGCAGGTTGCGGTAGCAGAATCAGACATCGCTCACCACTGGTGCTAACAAAACTCCATAGCATCTCATCTCCCTTGATCCAGTGGGTCCTCTTCAGGTAGTCCATATCGAGGAAGTGGCGCTCAGTGACAATCCGATAGAAGTTTACCATGTATATTTTGGTCACTCTATCGGTCACTTTCTAGACAGATAGGAATCTTATCGATCACCCTATCAGTCAAGGAGTGACCAATAGGATTCCAGACTGAAAACTACTTATTTACAATTTTGCCATTTTCGCTTGGACTCTTTTAAATACAAAAAATCCCTAATTTCTGGGAACAGTCTTTTATCCAGCAGTTTCTTCTTTTTTTTTTTAGCTTTTTGATTTTGTAACTTGAATCTTTGCTTGGTTTTAATTAAAGTTTGCATCTATCTTCTTGCTTAATCTCCCTAATCATGATTAGTCATCTTTCTCTCTTTGAATTGATGGTTTTAATGGTGCTTAGTGAGTAGTCTTTTTAGGGATTTGAGATGGGTTAGGTTTAGGGAATTTGAGACTTGATCCATGATCTCTTAGTGTTAATTCTTCCATTTACTTTCTTGATTTCTGTGTTTAATGCTTAATTAGCCCTAGCTAAGTTGATTAAGATCTTAGGCTCATTTTATGTCCACCAAGTGTTTGATGAAATGCCTGAACTACTTTGCAAGAGAATTGCTTATCCTAGCTCAAGAGATTGACTGTCTAGGGAGTGATTTGGCAATATAGGGTTGATAGAATTGTCTTAATGCTTGCTGTTTATCATTTCACTAATGAGAATTAGTTCTTGACTTGGTAATTAGCAAAGAAATTAGTACCAAGAGATTGGATTAGTCATATAAATGACTCCTATGCATAAGGAATAGCATTGTGTGAGTTTGTAAGCATCATAAGTTGAGTCTAGAGTTCCCTAACACCAAATATCTCATCTCAGGTCCCATGTTTTCTCTGTTTTTAGCTTGAATTCGAAATTGCTCTGTTTTGTCTTTATTTTAGTTGCTTTGCTTGCTTTTCACTCTTTGTTTGATGTTCTTTTCATTTCTGTTTGATCCTTTAGGTTGTTAGACTTCTAAACTATCTATGTTTGCTTGAATTAAGAGCTCTATTGCATTCTTACTGCTTCATTCTCCCCTTTTGGATTGATAAAACCCTATGCTATACTACAACTGATTAATACAAGCTTGGGTGATTGAATCAAGTCCTAAAAAGTCTTGTATCAATTTGGCGCAGTTGCCATTAGTGGAATGCTTTGTTCAGTAGGATTTATAGAGATCTTGAGATCAAGCTTTGTTATTTTCGTTTTTGGTTACTGATTTCTCTTTTGGTCTAGAATTTCTTTTATAGGTACCACAACACTTGCTCTTAAGTGTCTACAACTACAACTGAGGTTCAAGGTCAAAGATTTGGGTTTGCAGAATCAGAATTCAGCTGTTGAAGAATGGAAGAACATCAGTATGCTGCTGGTTTTGGTTTGCAAGGTCCACAAGGTCCACAAGGTCCTCAAGGAATTCAAGGCTTACAAGGACAGCAAGGTCCACATGGTTTACAAGGAGCTTTGTTTCAGAGACCATTGAGACCTATTGGTGCTGCTGATATATCTTCAAGTTATGCTTCAAGACAAGGTATTCTTCCACCCATGGAGACTCATCACTATGAGATCAAAAGCAGCATGATTGATATGGTTCAAGAGAGGAAGTTCTTTGGATTGCCCAACCAAGACCCCTTAGAGCACTTGGATCACTTTGAGAGGATATGTACTTTGATAAAGCTGAGTGGAGTTTCAGAAGATTGTTTGAAGCTCAGAATATTTCCATTCTCTCTTGGTGATAGAGCTACATTATGGGAGAAATCTTTAACACAATGAAGCATCACTTCTTAGGAACAATGCACAGGTGCTTTCTTAGCCAAGTTCTTCTCTCCCTCAAGAACTGCACATTTCAGGAATGAGATCAAGAAATTTAAACAGTGGTCTAATGAAAGCTTTGGAGACACTTGGGAAAGGTTTAGAGGCTTCACTCACCAATTCCCTCACCATGGCTTCCCCAAAGAGATGTTGATATCCACAGTATACAGAGGTGTTCTCCCAACCATAAGAATCCTTCTAGATACTGCAAGCAATCATTACTTTCTTGGTAAAGATGTTGATGAAGGATGGCTTTTAGTTAAGAACATGACACTCAGTAATTGGGATTATGTTGATAATAAAGAGCAACACTCAAAGGCAACTGAAGAGAAGCTAGAAACAGCATTGTATGAGATGAAAGTCTTGCAGAAGAAAGTTGACTTGCTGATCAATGAGACCACTAAACCTCTTCCTATTATTGCTTCACAAAACCACTACAAAGAGCATCAAATCAAAGCTGTTCAACTACAAGAGGTGCCAACAATGAACCAAGACCATGATGTTTGTGTACACCAGTCTTATGGAGACACTTATACTCAACAACATCAGAGTCCTTCTTCTCAAGCAGTTGGCGCCAACACCTCCCAACCTTCACATGAATTGGACCTTAAGGAGATGTTCCTGCAACTCCAACAACTTCAGAATACAGAATTTCAGAAAATTATGGCTGTTGAGTTTCAAAAGAATATGATTGACATTCAAAGGAACATGACTGTTGACATACACAAAGGCATTGACTCCAGCTTGCAGTCCCAACTAGGTCCCTTGAATATGAAGATCAGCAAACTAGAAAGCATGGCTCAACCATCTACCTCTTCACTAGCACAAGAGTGTGTCAAAGCTGTTACTTTAAGATGTGGGAAGCAACTTCAACCAAGAGTGGCACCTTCTACACCCAATGTGGATATTGAGGAACAAGAAGAGGGGGTGGAAGCTAAAGATAATGAAGAAGCTCAAGAGGATGAAGTAGTTGAAGCTGAAAGAAGTTCAAACAACACCAAAGCCAAAGAAGTGGTTAAGGAAAAACCAAAAGAAGCATCTAAGGAGTTGATCAAAGAACCAAGATTCATCCCTCCTTCTTATCAGCCAACCATACCTTTTCCTGGAAGGTTTAAGAAGCAGTTGGTTGCTAAATACAAAGGGCTCTTTGATGAACAGATGAAGAAGATCCAGCTCACAATGCCACTATTAGATGCCTTTGTTCTGGTTCCTCCTTATCAGAAATTCCTGAAGGATGTTGTTGCTGAAAGAACCAAGGACCTACAAGGGATGGTAGTCCTCACGCATGAGTGTAGCGCCATTATTCAACAGAAGAGAGTGACTCCCAACAAGCTAGGAGATCCAGGGAGCTTTACCTTACCCTGCTCTATAGGTCCACTTCTGTTTGATAAATTTTTGTTTGATCTGAAGCTAGTGTCAGCTTAATGCCCTACTCAGTGGCACAGCGCCTAGGCTTCACCAAATTCAAGGACTGCAGAATCTCTTTGGTGTTGGCTGGTAGATCAGTAAGACTCCCCAAAGGTTTGCTTGAAGATGTACCACTCAGGATTGGGAGTGTAGAGATACCTACTGATTTTGTGGTTTTGGATATTGATGAGGAACCTAGAGATCCTCTCATTCTTGGGAGACCCTTCCTAGCCACAACAGGAGCTGTCATTGATGTTAAGAAAGGAAAGATTGAGCTACATTTGGGCAAAGATATGTCTTTGAGGTTTGACATCAAGCAGATTATGCAGCAGCCTACTATTGAAGGTCAAGTGTTTCAAATTGAGATCTTAGAGAAGCTGCATGATGAACTTCAAGAGGAGCTGTGTTGTAAAGATAAACTACAAGTGGATTTGACAAAGGAGCATGGAGAAGATGGTTACTTGGATAAGGAAAGCTTGGGTTATAAGCTGAGGTTAGACTCTCACAAATTCTTGGAAGAAGAGGAGCCATTTGAGAGACTGGAATACACATGAAAGGAGATCTTCTCAGTTCAAGAAGCTGGTTCCCCAAGCAATGAAGCTGGCGCCAAGGAGCAGAGCAGCTTGGATGAGGACTGGAGTGAGCTCAAAGCACCCACGGTGGAGCTCAAACCTCTTTCCAAAGGGCTAAGGTATGTTTTCTTAGGCTCTAACTCCATTTATCCTGTAATTGTCAATGATAACCTCAATGATGATGAGATCGTTGCCCTTGTCAAAGTGTTAAAGAAGTTTAGGAGAGCCATTGGATATTAACTAGATGCCATCCAAGGCATTTCTCCAAACCTCTGCACTCATAGGATTCATCTAGAGGATGAGACAAGAACTTCTGTTGAACCTTAAAGGAGATTGAATCCTAACTTGAAAGAGATAGTAAAAAAGGAAATCTTGAAGTTGCTTGAAGCAGGAGTGATCTATCCCATCTCAGACAGCACATGGGTCTCGCCAGTCTATGTGGTGCCTAAGAAGGGAGGGATCACTGTTGTAAAAAACGAAAATGATGAGATAATACCAACTAGAACAATCACTGGTCATAGGATGTGCATATATTACAAAAAATTTAATTCTGCTTCTATGAAAGATCACTTCCCTTTGCCATTCATAGACCAAATGCTAGAAAGATTAGCAAGCCATAAGTATTACTGCTTTTTAGATGGTTATAGTGGATTCTTTCAGATCCCTTTCCATCCTAATGATCAAGAGAAAACTACTTTTAATTGTCCTTATGGAACATTTGCTTATAGGAGAATGCCTTTTGGTTTATGCAATGCTCCTGGTACCTTTCAAAAGACTTCTATCATTCCAAATGTCTTCACTTGATTTGCATAAGCATGATTCATGGTTTTGAGCTTAATTGAATGTTAAAGAGTTGATTGATTTGAGCATTTGCCTAAGTTGAGATTTGAGATCATTTTGAAACATTATGAGCATGGCTTGGTTCTTTTAACTATAGCTGATTATGTTTGCATCCCACAACTAGGCACTTAAGCATTGATACCATCTCTTTGCCTTTGCACTTTTGGATTTGAATGCCCACCTTCAAACCTCACTCTCTCATTTGTTCTTATTTGCTTGAGGACAAGCAAAAGGCAAGTGTGGGGGTGTTGATTTCTCTTGTATTTACACCATTTAGGCTTGCATTTAGTGCATGTTTTGGTTCTCTTTTGCATGTTTTCCTTATCTTTTGTCCTATTTCCTTCTCATTTTAGACTTAGGTTGCATTTAGGATATATTTTGCATTTTCTATGCATTATGGATGTTTTTAGGTACCTATGGAGCTATAAGGAGCATGGAGAAGCTTTGGGGATGATCCAGGAAGCTAGCTGGGCCAAGAGGAGCAAAAGGGACCAAGGCGGACGATCTTTGCAGAGCCTATCGATCAAGACACAAGGCCTATCGGTCATGGAGTGACTGATAGAAGGACTATTGACCAGACCCATCGGTCAGAGAAGTGACCAATAGAAGTGCACCGTTTATATTTCGGTCACCCTATCGGTCATCTTCTAGACCGATAGGATCCCTATCGATCACCCTATCGGTCACAACTGACCGATAGGAACCCAGTCTGAACCTATCTTTTATTACACTTTTGCCATTACTTTAGGGCTTCCTTTTTTTATGTATAAATACCCATTTTCTGGGATTTTCGACAAGTCATGTCATAACACTGTTCTTGCGTTATTTTCTGAGTTTGTAAAACAAATTTCTTGTTTTATTTAATATAAATTTGTATTGCCATTAATCTTTCTCTAATCTCTCTTTTAATCATGATTAACATCTTTTTCTCTTGTGATTTGGTGTTAATCATGAGTATTAGTGAGTAGTTTGCTTAAGGTTCTTACACTACGAGAAATTTGGCTATTAATTGCGGCCGAGAAATGCAATGTGTTAATACGATAGCGTTTAGTTAAACGATCTGACATCGCCCGCGATAAAAAGTCTGACACTTTAGATAGCGTTTTTCTTAAATGCTATGGTAAATATTTTAAAGATATCGTTTAATTATCTGCAATAGGTAATTTTACAATAGCGTTTATTTTTTATTATGAATTAGTGATATAATAGAATTATTTAATTGTCATCTATGATTTAAACATTGCAATCTTAAAATATCATCTGTATATTATACATAGCAATCTGTACATGTTATAATTTTTTTGGTGAATAACATATTTTTATTTTTGTTGATCCGAATTTTGTGTAAATAGTAATTTAATTTGAATACATCTAATTTAAAAATAAAATTTATAAAATAAAAATAGATTTACATTAACGAAATTGAGGCTTATAGTGATTCATAGTTTCAAATACACCTCAAATACAAAAGACATAGCTTAAACTAAACACACAAATTACATAGTGATAAATTAAACCAAGCTCATATGTAAATTCATTAATACTCTCAGCTTCTGCTCCTTAGTCTCGACAATGACCCTTGTCTATTGAGGACTCTCTGTTTCCTTGTTTCTGTCATTTCATTGCAGCGGAGAGTTCTTGATTTCTAAGCCTTTGTTCTTCCTTTCTGAGGTACACAGGTTTGATGTCTTCTCGTTTTCCTCAACCCGTATCAAGTATCCCATAGCTCTCCGGTATTCTACTCGTGTGAGCTCCACCACATCTGGTTCTTGTTGCGGCTCAGGTCGGAGCTGTGGTTTGATTCCTTTTGCTGGGAGTCTGCAGATTATGCCTTTCCTTGCTTCCATTTCTGTAATCAAAACGATAGTGAGAAAATCTAATTCACAGTGAGAAAGATAGGTTTAGAGAGCGGTAGTGAGAAAGATACAGAGATTATAGAGATTTAGAAATTCACCTCAAGAAGACCGACGGATTTAAACGAAGATGACGAGAGACATGTGTGGGCTGGATTTCACACAATAGAATTTGTATGTTAAAAATAAAAGAGGACGTAAAGATTCTAAGTTAAACACGAGAGAACAGTGATCCAAAGATGGTGATTTTATTATTGTCGCTTAGATAAGCTTTTGGTACAAGTATTTTGCTAGAGCTTTGCTAGATAAAAAGCCGATCCCTTTACAAATGAACTAAGTTATCTATTTATAAGACTTCTCTACCGTCCAAGCGAGAATCTAGGAGTGTATTCTGTAAATCTTCCATCCATTCTCTCTTGATGGCGACTCCCTCCACAAGGCTTCGTCTTCTAGGATAAACATCGCCTCGGACCTCCTTGTGGACTTGGCCTCGGCCCGTAATCCAAACGCTTTCGCCTCGGGCTTGGTTTTGGGCTTCATCTTCACTTAGTCAATAAATGCTTTAGTTTGGCTCGATACTGAACATATCTGGTTTGGTTCGTTTGTGTATGGTTTCTGACCGAGGCAACGGTTTGGCTCGGTTCGTGCACAAATCATGCACGGTTCGGTTCAGCTCGGTTTCGTGCATAACTCGTGCATGTTTCGTGCGCGCTTCAGTTCTCATCGGCTCTGTGCACGAATTCTGTACCGAGGAGTTCAGCTCGGTTGATGCACAAAACGTGCACCGAAGTGTTGGGCTCGGATTTATGCACAAAATATGCACCGAGGCGTTCAGCTCGGGCATATGCACAAAATGTGCACCGAGGCATTTATCTTGGACCCGTGCATAGACTGTACACCGAGGTGTTTGGCTCGGTCTCTGCACAATTTATGCACCGAGGTGTTTGGCTCGGTCTCTGCACAATTTGTGCACCAAGGTGTTTGGCTCGGTCTCTGCACAATTTGTGCACCAAGGTGTTTGGCTCGGGCCTTTGCATAATTTGTGTACCGAGGTGTTTCTCCTACACATTTTATGTATAGTCTGGAATAGTTTCCATACTTATTCATTCTCTTGATTGATCTCGTCGGAGTGAAAACCGACCCCAACAGTTAGCCCCCCATCTCGTTAGACTCAGAAGTGTGGATGACGAGCTGTTAGAAGTGACGAGATCAATGTTCCACGGTTTTTTTCTTTGACTATCCAGAACGCTTCGTTTACCTAGCCGAGGCGTTTATGCTCAACTGGCCGAGGCGTTATGCTTGCCTAGCTGAAGCGTTTCTTCGATCGGCCGAGGCATTTAGCTTATCCGGCCGAGGCGTTTTGCTTGCCTAGGCGAAGTGTTTTGACTTAACTAGCCAAGGCGTTCATGCCTTATTGGCCGAGGTGCTTATGTTCTGGCGACGAGACGTTTAGCTTGCCTCGCCGAGGCATTTTACTCCGATTGGCCGAGGCGTTTATGCTTCGTGGACGAGATATTTACTTCAAGATTCATGAGACGAGCTACGTGCTTTTGAGATATTCGCTTCGGTCTTCAAAAGACATTCACCTCGGCTACTTATTAATGCCTTGGAAACACTTAGAATTTTTTTTATTGCATCTTCAAATCTTCTGAATTGGGCCTTAGTCTCAATAAGTTTGGGCCTCTGGAAGCCTATTACTCTTTCCAAGAATTAACTCTGCCTCGGGAAGTGTAAACATCTCGTCATATTGGCTATAAAAACCGAGGCTCCCCTTCACTTCTCCATTATCTTCACTTCTCCAAAAACTAAAAGGTTTACTTTCTCTCTTTTCTCTCCCTTCTCTCTAGTTTTATGTTTAGATTGAAATTAGGGTTTTCACAACCATTATTATACCGCCGCCATCCGCCCTGACTCTCCGATCCGTCTCCGTCCATTTTTCCGAGCTGACGCAGGTACCGAGGCGTGTCTTTCCTTGCTTCATCTGGGATCAGCTTTTCTTGTCTTTGTCGGCCGAAATGAGATCTTTCGAGGAATCATCTGCTGCGTCTTCTCGCACCGAGGGGAAATCTCGCGAGCCGTTGTTCGCTGCGTCCTCTCGTGACAAAGCGAGATCCTCTGGGTTTTGGCGAACCGAGGCGTCGATCGCCATGTCCTCCCGAGCTGCAACGCTGTCTTCCATGCCTTCTCAAGCCGACAAGCCTTATACTTCTTCTCGAACTGAGGCGCCTTCCATTGTTGTTCCTGGTGCCGAGGGGTCGCTTGACGATTCGGTCGATTCGGTTAATCTTCCAACAGCTCGGGGTTGAAAGATGATCCGATCCGAGGAGTTTGGAGCTTCTGCCGAGGCGAACGATTATCTGGATCAAGTCAGGGGTTCCGATGCGAAGGAGCTCACTAATGAAGGTGTCTATAATGACGAGGTGATTCATTCTGGTTCTCCGATTGAGGATCATCTGTCTACAGCTGCCGAAGCATCGCAGATAAAATCGGAGGAAGAAGGCTAGGATTTTGATCCTGTCGAGGCGAGAAAAGAGTTGGACTTTCTGATGAGTCTTCAGAACGAGGGCTCGTCAAAGAGGCGAAGAGTGAGGAAGAAACAGGCGGATCCTCCGGGTTCGACGCTTTCTACTGCAGACAGTTTATCGGAGTTAAAGGCTCGTTTCGGCATTAGCGAGGCGGTGGAGTTCGTATTACCCACTCCATCAGGTCGCGCAGAAAGTCCACCTCCAGGCCATTTTACCGCGTACGAAAGTTTTTTGTACGCCAGTCTGTTGTGGTTCCCTATCACGGGGTTGATCTTGGAATACTTATGGACATATGGGTTAGCTCTGGCTCAGCTTACTCCCCGAGGCCTTCGTCACCTCGTAGGCCTTATTGTGCTGAGCTATGAATGCGATATCCAGCTGTCAATGGAGCATCTGCTCAACTTGCTGGAAATTCGTAAGAATCTGAAGTCTAAAACTCACTATATCGGTAATAAGAAGAATAGGCGGATCCTTCACAGCTTTCCTAGCAAAGATTCGGACTGGAACAGTCGGTTCTTTTATGTTCTCATTAGTGATGCCTCGGTACCTGCAGCTTGGATCGGGAGGATTAGGAAGGACTGGGGAAAAATTGGTAGCCATCCGAGGCTATACTCCGAGGTTCTTGATCCCGAGGTAAAATGATGTACTTTGCTGATGTATATTTTTTATTTTTGATTTGCAGTTCGCCAGCTCGTGCTTTGTGTACCCGCGGATTTGTTTGAGGTGGTTAAAGCTTTTCGCGGACGCAGAGTGCACTGGGTAAGGAGTTTCACGCTTCAAAGGGTAGAGCGTGCGCGGGCCTATCATCTCGGCATTGAAGTTGACACATCGGTTTCTCATTCTCCGGATATCGACTCGAGGCTTAAGATGGCGGCAAAGTTGACCTATCGAGACAAGAAAGTGCAAGCTGCCAAGATGAGGGCCGAGGAGAGAGGTAGGGAAAGCTCTGAATCCAGGGGACCGAGCCAAAAGACTCCGGCCGTATCCACCGAACCGATCGTTGAACCGCCTCGGAATTCTTCTTCAAGAAAGGAGCTTGTTGCGGGGTTGAAGTCCGCTCCGAGGCCTGAGGGATCGGTCATAGCTCGGCACGATGGTAAAGCAAAAGCGCCGATCCAAAAAGAGACGGGAGAGGCAGACAAAAGGCCACCAAAGCGACCCGCTTCCGAGCAGACCAAAGCTGTTGACGGTGAGGCTTCCAAGAAAAAAGCAAAGCGTATTGTTCAGGCATAAGCCCCGGTCCCTGCTCTAAGCGTCGCGCCCGTTACAGCCGATGCGCCTGTCGATGAAGCCGCGGCTTCCGCAACTCTTTTTTCCAAGATGGTGCGCGCTGGCGATCGTTTCCTGCCCCCTGATACTCTTACCAATAGGAGGAAGTATGCTAGGATGGCGCAGAAGGGAATCAAGGTATTGTGTTTTCTTGACTTCTTTTATCCTTTAAACGATCTGGTTACTAACTCGAGTTGGCTCGCAGTTTATTGAGGCTGCGAACGAGGTAGTCACGGGATACGAACAAGTTGCTCGAGAGGATCAGCGTCGTATCACCGAGGCGCGCCAGGATGCTGTTGCCCTCAGAGCTAAGCTTGACGAGGCAGAAAGTAGACATGCTACCGAGCTGGAAAATGCCGAGGCCCGTATAAAAAAGCTCAAGGAAGAGAGGGATAAGTTCAAACTGAAGCGTGACAAATCTGACAGTCTGGTTGGTCATCTTAAAGAGCAAAAGATAAAGATAGAGTCTGAGCTTGCGTTGGCGAAACATCAGTTGATCGCGGACCGCGAATTGCACGAGGCTGCTGTGATGAAAGCTCAGAAAGCGGCGAAGCGAGAACTTGTTGAGAAGTTCCAAGCGCGCATACACCACGCCGAAGCGAAGATCGATGAGTTAAAAGGTGGAGGTAGGACAAAGATTATTAATCTCGCTCAAGTAGAGAGCAATCTTCAGCTTATCGGGATATTTCAGGGCAATGATCCCCCTACGCTAGACGAGCAGAAGAAAACTTTGACTGAGTGGAAAGATGAGTTCGCGGATGCCGACGCATTATTTGAACGTCTCGCGACCGATCTCCGGGAAGACCTCAAGCTATCTCCAGTTTCGTCTGATTATGGGCCCCTTATCCTGGGTGGTGAATCGATCGAGCTCATGAGCTCGAAGGTTGGTGTTGCGGATCCAGCAGGGTCTAACGTTGGTGCTCCAGGGGTACAAGACTTGATTGCCGAGAAGGAGACCGAGTCGGGGTCCAAGTCATCCGAGAAAGAGCCCGAGGAGAAGACCCGAGAGACGTCCGGTGCTGATTGAGTGATCGACCTAGAGACCGTTTGCTGTTATTTTTTATGCTTTTCGTTTTGATTTTCTTATTTTGGTTGCGTGACCCTCTTTGCGGGCGCGCTTTCTGTTCCGAACAAGGTGCTTGGATGGCTTTATCCACTTAGACCTTATGTTATGGATTTTATATGATATTGTGTTTTGTTATTGAGCCGGAGCGTTATTGTTCTGCTTCTGAATTGCGACGAAGCGAAGTGTTCAAGTTATAAATTTGGATGTGTATGATGATTCGTACTCGACTGTTTAAGACTTTCCCGATTCGTTTTTCTTACTGGGTGAGCCACAGCTGAAAAAGGCGTAATGGTCGGGACCAGTGTTGCTCGGAAGCAAGGTTAGCATTGGGTTGAAAGTTGATCATTCAAACCTTTTAGTACCCCATATCCGCGAGGCGGTTATAGCGAGTATGACATTGAGATTGAACGCACCGAAGCATAACGTAGCTAGGAAGCGAAGCGTTTGCCTCGGTTTCGAGTTCAACTATGTTTAGTATACAATGTTTCTGAAGTGTTTGGGGAAACGAACCGAAGATGGGCCAACTGCGGTATTTTGGCCATGATTAACCCGTGAGTGCTTTGCAGCGTTTAGGACCAGTGTTGCTTTGAAGCGAGATATTTTACTGGGTTTAAGTTTGAAAGCAATTTGGTATTTTCGTACCTGATTGTGCACATCGAGTACAAAGGTTCAGAAATGTTTTAAGAGACAAGCTGTGACTGGGAGAGCCGCAGTGTCCTGCTCGTGAATGACCAATGAATGCTATGCAGTGTAAATGACCAGCGTTGCTAAGAAGCGAGGCGTTTTGATGGGTTTATGATTGAACATATATGGGTACCTCGTATTCTACGACCAACCGTGAATATTATGTTCGTGAGGTTTTATCAGACCAATGTTGCTTAGAACGAACTGTTGTTGGGTTTAGGATGTTTTGCCACAGCTTTAGGACTCGTGAACCCAACTCGACAAAGTATAGGATTTACCCAACGATGTTTGACCGGGGTGTACCCAGCCATGATTTATATAGCGCGCTTTAATCCGTGGAGGATGTTTGAGAACCCCATTGTCCAATGAGAACGCAGGAGTTAGAATCTGTAAAGGATGTAATAGTTCGCCACAACGGACGAGGTGAGTGATAAGAGTTGAGGTACGAGTTGAATAAACTTGCTCTTTGATTTCAGCGAAGTGATTACAAAGCGTGAGAGTATACGAGTATACGTACCCCACTCTCCCCCCCCCCCCTTTTTGGGAGTGGGGCAGTTGAACTCATTGTGAGACGAGCTGCCTACGTACCCCTTTCGGGGATCAAACCGCCCCGTAGTTCATGGTTTTGATAGAGTGACTTAGAAGTAGTACTTCTTTAAGTGCATCGCGTTCCAGGATCTTGGTACTGGGACATCAGTTGCATTGTTGGCGAGTTCGTAAACGCCGGGTCGGACTACCTTGGTGATGCAGTAGGGTCCTTCCCAGTTAGCTCCCAATTTGCCGGCGTTTCGTTCGGCTGTGTTTTGGAAAACTTTGCGGAGGACGAGGTCTCCTTTGGTGAATCGACGGCTCCTTACATTCGAGTTGTAATAATTAGCCGTGACTTGTTGATAGTTATGCATCCGAATAAGTGCTTGGTCGCGTCGCTCGTTGATCAAGTCGAGGTCGTCTAAGAGCATGAGGTGATTCAGGCCTTCTTGTCCAGGGAGAAGTCGTCGACGAACTCCAGGGAAATCCACCTCGGGAGGGGATTACACACTCTGTTCCGTAGACAAGTGCGAATGGCGTTTCACCTGCTGCTCGTCTCGGGGTTGGCTGGTGTGACCAGAGGACTCCTTCAAGCTCGTCTGTCCATCGTCCCTTCTTTTCGTCGAGGCGTTTCTTCAGGCCGTCGAGAATAGTTTTGTTTGCTGCCTCGGCTTGCCCGTTGCCCTGTGAGTAGCGAGGCGTGGATTTTCTGAGCCTTATCTTCCATTTTTCGCAGAAAGTTTCAAAACGGGTGGAGATGAATTACGAGCCGTTATCGGTCACGATCTCGTAAGGTACTCCATGTCGGTAGATGATGTGCTTCCACACGAAACTTTCTACTTGGGCGTCTTTGATGCTAGCGTAAGATTCCGCCTCGACCCACTTGGAGAAATAATCAGTCAGGACGAGGAGAAACCTTTTTTGCTTGGAAAGATGTAGTGGTCCGACGATGTCCATCGACCATCGCATAAAAGGGTATGGCGAGGAGATTGAAGACAGCAGTTCTGAGGAGATCTCTCCTCGCCTCGGGGTCTCTCCTCACCACGGGTCCTTTTTCTTCCGGAGCTGGCTCGCTTCGCTGCTCTGCTTCTACTGCGATTTCCCCTTCGAGGTCCTTTAAGGTCACCGTGTCTCCGAGATCTCCTAAAATGAGTTTCTCCGTGAGTTTAGCTCCGATTTTTTGGCACTTCGACGTCGGGTGTCCGTAGGCCTTGTGCACTTTGCAGTATGCTTTTTCGTTATACGAGTTTGGGTTTCTCGTCCAGGTATTACTCCACGGGAGTTTGCCTCGGCCAACGCCTATTTGATAGTTATGGGCTCCGCAAAAATTTGGCCCTTCATGGTGTACGTATGAGTTGCTCTGATAACTCTTCTTTTGGGATGGTTGACTCGGCGTCACGACTTGACTCTTGCTACTCACCTTCCCCGAACGAAAGCGTTGGTCTAAAGTTTTGAATTCTTCTTCTTCCAGTATAAAGTCTGAAGCGCGGTGCATGGCATCCTGGATAGTTTGCGGCTTGTTTCGGCTATCTTCTTCCTGAACTCCGACTTATACCAGAGGGATTTCCTTAAAGCAACGAGTGCTCCCTTGTCGCTCACATTCTCTACTTTAGACATGACTGCTTTGAAACGTCCCATGAATGCTCTCAGCGATTCGGTCGGACCTTGGGACAAGGTCCATAGGTCAGCGGCTGAAATGCCTTGATTCATGAACATTGAATATTGTTTCATGAATTCCCTGGTCAACTCTTTGAAGTTGTCGATCGAGTTCTGTTCCAATCGCGAGAACCATTCAAGGGCTGCTCCTCGAAGGCTCTCTACGAAGAGCAGGCAGAAACCAGCATCACGTTCATTCTCCTTGAATTTGGATCTTGCCATCGCGGTATTGAACGTCCTGACGTGCTCCTTTGGATCGGTCGTTCGTTCGTAGGTGAGTAGTCGAATTTTTCCAGGGTCGGAAACTCTTGCCCCCGTGATCCGAGTGGTGAATGGGGTTTTCTGGACTTCCTCTAGCAGCAAGTCTATCTCTGGCGCTGCGCTGGTTGCCTTATGTACCTCGGACCTGATGGCACGCACCTCGGTATTGGCTCGGGTTAAGGCGGCTCAGATCTCGCTGAGGGCATTTCCTCCTCGGTTCACATGTCTGCATTGGATAATATGGCTCCGATTTGTGGTTCTTTGCTCCCCTGGGTATCGAGCTTGCTCGTCCCATGCGAGGTCTTCACCCTCCTCGTCCGAGTTGTGCTCGTGCTCCTCGTCGCCAACATCCCCTTCGGCTCGGATCTGCATCGCCGTGGTATTGTTTGCATCAAGTTGGGTCGGGTCCGTCTGCGCCTCCTCGGCCGTAACCGGATTGGCTTCGCTCCCAACTGGTTCGTCACTGGTTCCGCCGGGTTGTTGGCCCTCCTGCTCCTGGGCGACTCCTCTTCAGATCAAGCGTGGTGGGACTGTGATGTTTGGCCTTGTGACGGCGGGGGTCTGTTCTTCGGGGGTAGGCCGTGATTGGTGAACTCCTGAACCTCCGGGTCTACTGCCGCTCGTCACTGGTGTAGAGAAATTTAGTGCCACAGGGTTGAGTCCATGTCTCCTGAACCTGCCTGGTGGATTCGTCGGTGGGAGGATGCTCCCGATGCGTTGGCTTTGGGCACGGCTCTCCGCTGCTAACGCCTCGAGGGTTTTGTCTTGCTCTCCCGCCTTCTTCGCCAGCGTCGCCAACATCTCTTTCACCTCGGCTAGGGCAATCATGAGCACATCGGCTTGCGTCTGTGGATGCTGAACTGTATCGTCAGCGCCTCCATCGCCTCACCTAGCTCTGGTGTTACCTCCGTCTTGCGATTCGGTGGACATCTCTTCAGATCTTGCGTCTCTCGGTTCGTGGGTGTAAGAATTCTTCTACTCCCCCTCCTTCTAGCGCCAAATTGTGTGGGCTGGATTTCACACAATAGAATTTGTCTGTTAAAATAAAAGAAGACGTAATGATTCTAAGTTAAACACAAGAGAACAATGATCCAAAGATGGTGATTTTATTATTACCGATTAGATGAGCTTTTGGTACAAGTATTTTGCTAGAGCTTTGCTAAGTAAAAAGCCGATCCGTTTACAAATGAACTAAGTTATCTATTTATAAGACTTCTCTACCGCCCAAGCGAGAATCTAGGAGTATATTCTGTAAATCTTCATTCCATTCTCTCTTGATGGTGACTCCCTCCACAAGGCTTCGTCTTCGAGGGTAAACATCGCCTCAGACCTCCTTGTGGACTTGGGCTCGGCCCGTAATCCAAACGCTTTCGCCTCGGGCTTGGTTTTGGGTTTCGTCTTCACTTAGTCCATAAATGCTTTAGTTTTGCTCGATACTGAGCATATCTGGTTTGGTTTGGTTTGTGTATGGTTTTTGACCGAGACAACGGTTTGGCTCGGTTCGTGCACAAATCATGCACGGTTCGGTTCAGCTCGGTTTCGTGCATAACTCGTGCATGTTTCGTGCGCGCTTCAGTTCTCTTCGGCTCTGTGCACGAATTCTGTACCGAGGCGTTCAGCTCGGTTGATGCACAAAACGTGCACCGAAGTGTTGGGCTCGGATTTATGCACAAAATATGCACCGAGGCGTTCAGCTCGGGCATATGCACAAAATGTGCACCGAGGCATTCATCTTGGACCCGTGCATAGACTGTACACCGAGGCGTTTCGGCCCGTTTTCTGCATAATTTGTGCACCGAGGGGTTTGGCTCGGTCTCTGCACAATTTGTGCACCGATGTGTTTGGCTCGGTCTTTGCACAATTTGTGCACCGAGGTGTTTAGCTCGGGCCTTTGCACAATTTGTGCACCGATGTGTTTCTCCTACACATTTTATGTATAGTCTGGAATAGTTTCCATACTTAGTCATTCTCTTGATTGATCTCGTCGGGGTAAAAACCGACCCCAACAAGAGAGCAACGAACAGACGAGAGATATCGATGAAGGGAAACCCTAATCTACTTGGTTCTGAGAGAGAAATGAGATATTTATGAAGTGGTAATGACCTTGTCGGGATAAGCCATGACCTTGCCGTGGTAATCGGTTTTCGTTGATTTTGTTAACGAGGCCCAATTTTATTTGTTTTTCTTGTGTTGTTAAGTATATTAACTTAAAATTGAACATTTTATGAATATATTTAGGATTCTGGATTTTATATTTCATGAATTTATTCAAAACAAATAACTCAACAAATGTTAAGAAAACTGAAGACAACTTTATAAATGTAAACATATATTACAACCTGCAATTCAAAAACCAAAAAACAACATAAGTTCTTGAAGACAAAGAGAAAGACAAAGACAAAGAAGTTCAATATTCCAACATAAGTTCAAAGACAAGTAAAAAAATAAACTCAGGTAAAAACTAGTTTATCATTTGGCCACGCAACTGTTGTACCTAAAGCATCGTCAATGTATTCAACTTCCGCACTTGGTCTCCGTACTTTAACCTTTCCAATCTTTACAACTTGAACCCATACCTTGCTAGCATCAGGCCCTAATGGGACAAAATGTACATTTTCTTCCGGATTGGATGAAAGGACTTTACCTTCTGCAATGATCTCTTCTGAGTTTTTCAAGTCCAACAGCTTGCACTTCTCCTTCTTTTGAACTGATGAACTGTTATCGATGCTGCAGCTTATACTCTACAACTCACAACAAAAACTTATACTTCATAAGATAATCAAAAACAACTCAGAGACAGCATCATATAAAATTAAATTGTAGTCACAGAATCATACCCCATGTGATGCTGCTTTCTGTGATGATGCTATAGGTGATGATGCAGGTGGATTACGCAAATGTATCTTGTGAATAGGCCAAACAACATACTCTTGAAGTACATGCTCCATCAAGTACATGTCAGGAGTTGGTCTCCATAGATAAGCATCTTTCTTAATCATCTTAACAACCTTAACAATTGCAGCACCGGGACCAATAGCAATATTGTTGACCATTTCTTTCGGATTAGTAGAACACATATGACCCTCAGCAACTACCACATCCTCCAAATTCCAATCATAGTTGATTGTATCAAATAATGCTTAAGTGAGTCACAAACATAATAGTCTATATTAGAACCTAGCATGTATAAGTTACACAGTTTCATAAACATAGGAGAAAACCAAAACATTACCGATAAAGCAGAAGTTTGGTTTTCAGTTGGGGTTGGGGACGTATGTTCACTGTCCAAAATGATCTTATCAGCTGGCCACGCTATTTTCATTCCCACAGCTTGGCCAAGTTTTTCACCAGTAGCGGTTGGCCTCCATACATATGCATCTTCTTTGGTTACAGACTTGATAATGACAGCTGCGGCATTAGGACCATGTGGAATACGACCAACCTTGTACGTTGGCTCAGAGGAGCAAAACTCTCCTTCACCGATAACAACATCGTCCATTGAATTCCAATCCAATAACTGACACCTAAGAACTGATAACAGGTTTTTAACGTGCAAGCAAGGTTGGTTATCAAAACTCAAGCACACAAGGATGTAGTATAGTGCAAGAGGAATCAATCCACACCTAGGGAGTAGGAAGTATCACTAAGAATGCAAGAGATGAGTCAATCCAAGCAGATTATGATAAATGATTAGTAAAATCTAGAAAAACTAAATGCAATGATCTATTGCGATGCAAAATAATTTTAAAATCCCTGGAAGAGGTTTAACTACCGTGAGGAACAAGCAAAAGATTAAAAATGCAAAGCAACTAAAAACTAAAAATCGACCAGTGAATCGACCACCAGATCGAGCACTGGATCGAGCATAATGGATCGATCTACAAGCAACTTAAACAGAAATGATTTCTAATGAACAAGATGCAAACTAAATGACAAGCGAATGATGAACAGAGGTTTAAAACACTAAAAGAGAGGGTTCAGGGTCGAGGGTCATATTCAAGGGTATCAAAGATTCAAGCTTTGGTTTGAAAACATTTAGATCTACTCTTTTAAGAAGTTTCTCTAATCCTTGAAAACAAAACAAGAACCATCCATGGGTGTGGTATGGTTCACTTCCTCAATCTCTTCTCCAAACCCATGGCATTTGGTGGAAAAAGAGATTGAAGAGCAAGGAGAACGGATTTCAAATATTGACCTAACTAATCCCCTAAATAACCATGGCATGTGGAAAAGGAAGGATTAGCCTCTAGGATCTGGTTTTCCAGGACATCTGAATCCTGTCAAGGTAAGATAGCCTTTGGTTCATAGAGACCTTTTCCAAGGCTCTCTAGGCTTTAAGATCCCAAGATACTAGAAGAGAAGGCATGAAGAACAAGAAAACACAAAGCTTTGAACCCTTTCAACCCCTTTGAATCACCTCAACCCAAAAACCCGAAACGACTACTCACTACACATTGTTAAGACCGAATCAAAAGCAATAAACGATAAGCTAGGCATGATCAACGAAAGATAAAAAGGAAAACTTGCTTAATATTAAAAGATTCCAAGGTTCAAAAACAAAAGAAAGCTTAAGTTGCCATGGCGATATCGCCTAAGGTAGATGATAACAAAATGTAAAAGAGAGAATTTAAGATAATGAAAGCGAATGGCTGCTTTTGCCAAAAATGGCTAAACCGTTAGCTGGTCCCCCCTTCGCTAGCCGCCATAGACAGCTGGTCGGATAAGGTTTGTCTGGGATCGGGCTGGAAGCTCGATCTGGCTCTCGATCTTTGTTTTGGATCGGATGGCTTTGGTCGATCTCTGAGTCGATCTTGTGTTGATCGGGTTGGAAGCTCGATCTGGTTCTCGTTCTTTGTCTTGGATCGGATGGCTTTGGTCGATCTCTGAGTCAATTTTGTGTTGATCGGGTTGGAAGCTCGATCTGGTTCTCGATCTGCATGGTGTCATTTACGTCCGTACTCCAGATCGATCTTCTCTCTCGATCTTGATCTCGATCCGTCCTTTTGAATCGACTTGGTGCACTCGATCTTCTGGTCGATCTCATCTAGATCGACCTGCCTTGCTCGATCCGCTACTCGATCTCGGGTCCTTAGCTGAATGGTTGAGTTCTCCAAGCGTCCATAAGCTTCCTCACGAGCCTTAGCACGTCCACGAATCCTCCAAAGCTCCAAAGTGTCCAAAAACAACCTGAATATGATGCATAATGCAAGAAACATGCGAATGCTAATGTAAAAGTGCTCTAGGACCTAAAATGGTGCAAACTAGCCTAATGTGCAAGGTGAATGCATGAGAAACTATCCTAAATGCATGCAAAATACACAAAATATATAGTAATATCAACTCCTCCTAACTTGCCTTTTGCTTGCCCTCAAGCAAACAAAATTCAAGAAGGAAGAGAAGTTTTAAAAACGGGGGTTTAACCTTCTTGCAAAGGTGCTTTTCAAATGAATCACTTCAATGGTCCTAGTTATTAACTCTTAGATGCAAAACACACACTCATACTGCAAAGAACTTAGCCATACTCATCATATAATGAATTTCAAATCATGAATCTCCTATTCCAAACAATCCAAGAATCTTATCCTTTAACATTCTTTAAGATCAAAACCGTGAATCACACTTATGCATTTTAAAGCCGAACACATTTGGTTAAGGATAAAGGCTATGAGACTAGAATGATCTCATTTAAATGGGTTATATAATGCAACGGGTTCTCTCAAAAAGGTATGAACTTATGCATAATGCTAAAGGTAAAGGAAATTGATGCATACATGACTAGACTCTCATCTACCCATATACACTAACAATGATCCTAAAACCCCTCTCATTTCTTTTCTTTTCAGCTCACTCACCTTCCTAGATACTACCTTTATCAACCAAGCAATTCGCTTAGCAAAATCCCAAATAAAAACATCATTTCAAACTCTTTGGCTAGTGGAAAGGCTGAAAACACATTTAGCTCTTTTCTATTCTTATTGATAGCTCTCTACTCATATTTTTTCTTTTCTTTTCTTTTCTTTTTATTTGGCACTTAGGCTCTTTTTTTTTCTTATTCTTTTTCTTTGAGAGCTATCTTCTGAATTAACTAGAGTTTTTCATTTTAAAAACATTGAGCCAAACTCCTTTTGAAACCGAAAACAAATAAGCAAACAAACAATCCCCATGAACCCCAAACCTAATCCTAAGCCTAAAACTAGCTTCAAAATGCAAAGCCAGCAATCAAATGAGAGCCTAATCATGTCGCCTAAACGTAACACGTTATACTAAGTTCAAACCGAAAAGAGGCCTCACAATGATATCACACAAGAACATTTGGCTTGAAAGGAGGGTAAGGGTAATGGTGGGAGTTCTACTTAGGCTCACAAAAGAGTGGTGGAAGGAGGAAGAGAGCCTAAATATGTATATGATCCATGTGTTCATTTTCAAATGCATAAGTATGACAATTAAAGATCAGATTAAGGTTTTTGCTTATAAGGATAGGATTCAATTCATGAATGTTCAAGTCAAGGCACGAAAATCAAATCGGATGATCCAAGTATGGTAAGAACTTACTTTCAAAGTGTGAACAATACATCAAAGAACTACTAACTAGGGCCTTGAAACAATTCATGAGCTTAAAAACTTTTTTAAGGGAAAACTTTAACCCCTTATGCAAATGTAAACAACCTAGATGCTCAAAAATTCTAGACTCAATCCTAAAATGTTTAACAAAGTGAATGCAACTACATGAAATTTTTTTTTTTTGAAAATTTAAAAAATTTTACTAATTTTTTTGTTTTTTTCTATGCCTTAGATGCAATGAAGACTCAAAGGATGCAAACAGAAAATAAGAAGAAAGAAAACAAGTGAAATAACACACACACTCCCCCAAACTTGAATGACACCGTCTCGGTGGCAAACAAATTCAAAGGAGTTCAAAACATAAAGCAAAAACAAAGAAAACATGCGTGGTATATACAAGGGACGGTTGTTGGTACCTCGGAGCTA
Organism: Thlaspi arvense; assembly: GCA_911865555.2. Taxonomy (NCBI): domain Eukaryota; kingdom Viridiplantae; phylum Streptophyta; class Magnoliopsida; order Brassicales; family Brassicaceae; genus Thlaspi; species Thlaspi arvense. The sequence continues at coordinate 47,064,264 of OU466862.2, forward strand.
AGAAGTGCTGGAGCTTGAGGTTGCTCCAGACTTCTTGCTCTTTGTGGGGGTCTCGTGAGCTATTGCCTTGCGTTTGTCCTTTGCAGCTCCTTCATGAACCGAGTGGCGAGCAGGTAGGATGGTGCTTCCTTGAGGCTCACGTAAAACGATCCCACCAGTCGATCTCCTCCTCTTCTCGGGCTGCTCGACTTCCTCGCTTACAGCCTTCTTAGGTGAGTCCCTTGAAGCGCCTTGACCTTCTTGGCAAGCTTCTTGAGTAGCTTGCTCTGCCATTTGTTGATTTTCCTTTGCATCATCCATGAAGGCTCTCTCCGGAACAAGAGTGAAGTCTTGAAGCGGTACTCCAGCTTGCACAAACAAGGGCGTGAGGAAGCCTTCAATAAGCGCTGAGCTTGTCTTGCATCGAAAGGCGTATGCCTTGTACTTCACCAAGGAGGCGGCTAGGATACACCCATAGTTCACGTCATCGCCGAGTTCATCCTCCATTGGATCGTCGTTCTCCTTAGGATCACACACGAGGTGCTTCACGCCTTGGAATAGGAAGCAAAGCTCGGTCTTTGTGACCGTGGGAGCTACTGGCCGTCCGCTGAAGGTGTTAGCAATCAGTTTTAGCGTGTATCTCAGCACCGGACTCCTCACTCTCTTGATCTTATGAGGTCCCACAGGTCATTGGCTTGAGTGAAGGAGGGGAACTCAACCTTGTTGGCAGCAGCGTTGAGGCCATAGGCTTGACAAAGCTCCGGGATTGAGAGACGAAAGGCCTGACGTTTGATCTTGAAGGAGAGGTGGCAGCAGGAGTAGGGATGCTCAGGTTTTCATATGCGAACTCCAAGGTGGCTAGGAAATCGATTGTCACCTCGGGATAGGTCGGGTAGTCCATCCTTGACAAGCACCGGAGCCCTATGTTCTTGAGGAGTTGATCAAAGTCTCTCAAGATTCCCATCTTAGCCAACAGACCTCTATCCGCGAACTTGGTAGGATCGAACCTCAGCCTCTCTAGCCTCCTCTTGGCTTGCTTTTCCTCTTTAGTCCATTTATCCCTCTCCGGAACCACCACTTCTTGACCTTCTCCCTCTTGTGCTGTCTCTTCTCTCGTTCTCTTGGGGGCCATAGTACCTGAAACACAATTCTCAAGCAAGAGAAGAGCAAGGACGGCGAATATTGAGAGAAAGAGTAAGCAAGAAAGAAAAATTTATAACTAATACCCAAGATTTTTGGGGGATTTATAAAAATTCTAGCAAGATAATAGAGAAAGGAATCTAGAGATAGAATCAAATCTAGAATTCTTCCTAATATCTAGCTAGTCTTAAAAATTCGCTTAACCCCTAACATCTATTATTCAAGCCAAGAAATAAAAAAGAAAATTTCCAAAATATTTTGAACAATGATTTGAAAATACCTTTGCAGGGATTGAAAACAGAATGTTGTTGGCCTTTAGGAAAAACAAATATCACTCTCTCTTAATTAGAAAACTCGAAACACAAAAAATGAGAGAGTGGGTGTGTGCTTGAAAATATAAAGGCCAACAAAAATCTAAAACCGTGGGCAAGCTAGTGGTTTCTGACAAAACGCTTGGTCAAGACACATCTTTCATGGTCAAAGATTCATGCCTTGACCAAGATTTTAATTTAAAAACAGGAGGGAAAAAAGAAAAGAGGGAAAAGAAATTGTTACCTCGACACGAGATCGAGTCCATTTGGTCGATCTAGGACTTGATCTCATGTCCATAATGGCTAGGATCGAGAGGTTTGATCGATCATGGACTTGATTCAAATTGTATCGAGTCTTAGATCGATTGTACCCTCTCGTTCCTTGACTTTGGTCAACCAGGCATTGGTCCTTGGATCCGGCTACGTGATCGATTTGGGGGTCGATTTGGCTTAGATCGAATTGAGGATCGAGTTGACTGATCGATCTGTCTTTGAAGGATCTTCTCGAGAGAAATTAGATCGGTCGATCCATATTTGGACCGATCGATCCAAACTCCAAGAATTTCCCGAGACATTTTAGATCGGTCGATCTAAATGGGACCGATCAATCCGAACTCACCCAGATCGACCTTGTCTACTCGATCTCGTCTAGATCGACTGGCTCCTCTCGATTCACTAGCTCGATCTAGTAAAGATCGAGCTAGGATAAGTCGATCTAGCACTCGATCTCTAGCCTATACTTAGCCCTTCTCGCCTCTTTTGGACTCCAAGATCACACCTAACAATCCTTTATCCGATCACCTACACACTTAAACATTACAAGCATAAAACTGAAGTAGAAATAAAGCATAAATATGTACAGGATAGACATAGGAATGCCTCCCAAGTGCGCTTTCTTTAATGTTTTTAGCTAGACTTTACTTGGTTTAGGCCTGAGGGGGGTCTTGGAGAAGCACGGAGGTGCTCTCCTTGCTGTAGCCATCCGCCAAGTAAGGCTTAACCCTGTGCCCGTTGACTGTGAAGGCATTCCCGCTCTTGCCAACCAATGTAACTGCTCCATAGGGTAGAACCTCTTTAATCTCAAACGGTCCACACCACCTTGATTTGAGCTGGCCCGGGAATAGCTTCAACCTTGAGTCGTAGAGTAGCACCAGACTGCCTTCTCTTAACTCCTTGTGAACAAGCTTCTTGTCGTGCACGGCCTTAGTCCGCTCCTTGTAGATCTTAGCACTGTTGTATGCATCTAGCCGTAGCTCATCAAGCTCATGTAGCTGAATATACCGCTTCTCATGAGCTGTCTTGAGGTTGTAGTTGAGATGCTTCACTGCCCATAGTGCCCTATGCTCCAACTCAACAGGAAGATGACACGCCATGCCGTATAGGAGAGTGAAAGGAGTCGTGCCTATAGGGGTCTTGAAAGCGGTTCGGTAAGCCCACAAAGCATCGTCTAGTTTGACCGCCCAATCCTTTCTAGTAGCCCCAACTGTCCTCTCGAGTATAGCCTTGATCTGCCTGTTAGAGACCTCTACTTGCCCACTCGTTTGAGGATGATAAGGTGTTGCTACCTTGTGCTTCACACCATACTTCTTTAAGAGACTTTCAAACACCTTGTTGATGAAATGGCTTCCACCATCACTGATTACTACCTTGGGAACTCCCAACCGTGGGAATATGATGGTCTTGAAGAGCTTGATCACCACCCTTGCATCATTTGTTGGGGAAGCTATAGCCTCAACCCACTTAGACGCATAATCAACCGCCACTAAGATGAACTTATTGCCGTAAGAAGATGGGAACAGTCCCATGAAATCTATCCCCCAAGCATCAAAGACATCAACCTCAAAGATAGGAACCTGAGGCATCTCGTTTCTCTTGGTGATGTTCCCTGCCCGTTGACAAGCTTCACAACTTTTGACAAACTCGTGAGCGTCCTTGAAGATATATGGCCACCAGAAACCCGCTTGTAACACCTTTGTAGCAGTCTTGAAGGAAGCGAAATGACCACCATATGAAGAGCCGTGACAATGTAGAAGTATGTCCTTAGCTTCTTCCCTTGTAACACGTCTTCTATACAAGCTGTCCACTCCTCTTTTGTACAAGTATGGCTCATCCCAAAAGTAATGAGAAATGTCTCTCATGAACTTCTTCTTGTGGTAATGATCAAGGTGAGTAGGCTCCTCTCCACAAGCCAAGAAGTTTACTATATCCGCATACCAATGTAAGACTTCTTCCTTGAAACTCAAAACTTCTTCAAACTTGTCTTCAAGATTCTTACATACCGCCGTGGTGATCATCATGAGCTGCTCTTCAGGGAGTGAATCGTCAAGCGGCAAGCTTCATTGACTCCCATCCTTGAGAGGTGATCAGCAACACCATTCTCTATCCCCTCCTTGTCTTTTATCTCCATATCAAGCTCTTGTAGAAGGAGAATCCACCTTAAGAGCCTCGGTTTAAAGTCCTTCTTGGAATAGATGTACCTCAAAGCTGCGTGATCTGTATAGACAACAACCTTAGACCCTATGAGGTATGATCTGAACTTCTCAAAGGCAAACACAACGGCCAGAAACTCCTTCTCGGTTGTAGCGTACTTGCCTTGCGTGTCATCCAAGGTACGGCTGGCATAGTAGATTACATGCAACCGCTTGTCTTTCCTCTGACCAAGAACAGCACCCACAGCGTAGTCTCTCACGTCACACATGATCTCGAATGGTAGAGTCCAATCCGGTGCTTGTACTATTGGCGCGGATACAAGAGCTTCCTTGATGGTCACGAAAGCATGAAGACAATCCTCATCAAACACAAAGTCAGCTTCCTTGCATAACAACCGTGTGAAGGGCCTTGCTATCTTGGAGAAATCCTTTATGAATCTCCTGTAGAAGCCTGCGTGACCTAGGAAACTCCTTACACCCTTGACATTAACCGGCGGCTCAAGACTCATCATGACCTCAACCTTGGCGTTATCAACTTTTATGCCCTTCTCTGATATCTTGTGGCCAAGCACGATCCCTTTCTTCACCATGAAGTGGCACTTCTCCCAGTTAAGCACAAGGTTCATCTCTTCACAACGCTTAAGTACCCTGCAAATATTCAACAAACAAGCAGAAAAAGACGCACCATATACAGAGAAGTCGTCCATAAACAATTCTATCATCTCTTCTATAAGATCAGAGAAGATCGACATCATACACCGCTGAAACGTAGCCGGTGCGTTACACAACCCGAATGGCATCCTTCGATATGCGAAGGTGCCATAAGGGCATGTAAAGGTCGTCTTCTCTTGATCGTTTGGATGGATTGGTATTTGAAAGAAACCACTATATCCATCAAGAAAGCAATAGTAAGGATGATTAGCAAGCCTCTCAAGCATTTGATCAATAAAAGGTAAAGGAAAATGATCCTTTCTAGTGGCAGAATTAAGCTTCCTATAGTCTATACACATACGGTGACCTGTTATAGTTCTAGTAGGAATCAATTCATCTTTATCATTCTTTATGACCGCGATCCCTCCCTTCTTAGGCACCACGTGTACAAGGGAAACCCACGTGCTGTCACTTATGGGATAGATCACGTCAGCCTCTAACAACTTAAGAATCTCTTTCTTAACTACCTCTTTCAAATTTGGGTTTAAATGCCTTTGATGTTCAATAGAAGAAGAGTTCTCATTATCTAAGTGAATCCTATGAGTGCAAAGCATTGGTGAAAGGCCCTTGATGTCACTTAGAGAGTACCCAATGGCCTTCCTATACTTTCTCAGCTTATTTAGAAGCGAGTGCAACTCATCATCACTTAAGTTCTCATTCACAATCACGGGATAAGTATCGTTAAGCCCTAAGAAAGCATACCTTAGCCCTTTTGGGAGCTCCTTTAGGTCCACCTTTGGGGCTAGCAGCTCGCTCCAGTCCTCCTCGTGGCTCTTGTTGATGTTCCCATCCTCAGTAGCCTCCTTAGAACCCGAGACATGACCCAAAAGACTGCTTTCTTGAATCGCTGTCCCCTCCGAGATCGAGTCTTCCAGTCGATCTTGCACTCGTTCTGGTCTGGATCGAGCAACTTCACTCGATTCACCTATTCGATTTGATGTGGATCGAGCAGGAGATCGAGTCCCTGACTCGTTTTCTGATCTGATTGATTGGCTTCTCTCGATCTTCCCATCAATTGTTTTGCTGGATCGACTGCACTCAGGTCGATCACTTACTCGATTTGATTGGAATCGAGTAGTTGATCAAATGTCTGAGTCGTTCTCTTCTCTGGATCGACCAGTCCCCTCGATCTTCTTGTCGATTGCTGTCCTGGATCGAATGATCTCCTCGATTTCCTGATCGATCTCTAGGCATCCGCCTTCCTCTTCTATCACAACTTTCCTAGAGTCAAGGAGATTAACGTACTCTTGAGTCCTCTGATCCAAGAAACTGTACTCTCCTCTTTGATTAGTCAATGCCAGCTTCAAGTGATCCTCTTGAGCAAGCTCTTCTAGCAGTTCATCCGCCAAGGCATCCAACGTCTCTATGTAGAATGCTTGTCCTTCTATGGTCGGCTTCTTAAGGACCTCGTTGATATCAAAATCCAGCTTAATGTCTATGCCAAGCTGTAGAGCTATTTTTCCATTCTTGACATCAATGATTGCTCTGGCGGTTGCAAGGAATGGCCTTCGAAGTATAAGCGGATCTTTAGGTTCTTCATCCATCTCAAGCACAAAAACGTCAGTTGGTACATTGACATCGCTTATCCTCACTGGAAGATCCTCTAACATACCCACTGGAAGTCTCACGCTTCTGTCAACTAACACAAGGGAGATCCTACACTCTTTGAACCGTGTCAAACCGAGCTTCTTTGCTATAGAATGGGGCATGAGATTTATACTTGCTCCCAAATCGCATAAACAGCTCTCAAACTTCAATGGACCCAAAGCACAAGGAATGGTGAAGGATCCGGGGTCTCCTAGCTTGTTAGGCACTATTTCTCTCCAAATAATGGCACTACACTCTTCACTAAGCACCAAGACTTCTTTACTTTCCTTGTTCTTCTTTATAAGGGTGTCTTTAAAGAACTTAGCACACTTTGGCATCATAGCTAGGCAATCCACAAGAGGCAACTTGATCTCAACGTCCTTTAAATGCTTCTCAAACAAGAGTCTATTCTTCTCTATCAGCTGTTTCTTGAAGCGGCCAGGAAAAGGAAGCTTAGGTACATACGGTGGAGGCACATAAACATCTTTCTCTTTAGTAGCTTGCTCCACTTTCTTCTCTACGGCTACCTCTTTACCCTTTCTTGGTCTCTCAATCCACACATTGTCAAAGTTGATCTCCTCATCAGATGAAAGCTTACCCTCCCCCTCTTGGACTACAATGTCCTCATTGTTCATAGGAGCAACACGCGGAGGAAGCTCTCTACCACTCCTCAATGTAATGGCGTTGGCGTATTCCTTTGGATTCTGCTCACACTTGCCCGGTAAGCTGTTATGACCGCTTGTACTAGCCTTTCCCTTCTCTAACTGCTTGATCTTGTTGTTCAGGTTCGTTATCTGAGTTGAGACGTCAGTAAGAGAGGAGTCAAGGCGGTTGTTCATCTCAGCAAACTTCTGATTAGTTAAAGCTTGACCTTGAAGCAACTGCTGAAACATTGCTTGAACCGGATCTTGAGGAGTCTGTTGCATCTGTTGTTGTTGAGGAACAAAGCTGGGAGGAAACATAGGAGTGTAACCTTTGTTGCCTTGCTGCTGCTGCTGACTTTGAAAGTTCCCTTGCCTCTGCCCTTGAAAGCCACTATTCGGTTGAAACCTTTGTTATAAGGTACAAAGGGCTTTGCTTGCTGAGGGGGGTACACCTGATCTTTTGGGTTCTCTACATTTGTGCTCCTGTAAGAGAGATTGTTGTTCGCTTGGTAGCCTTGTGAATAACCCTGATTCTTGTTGTAGTTCTGACCAGCAATACAGTTAGCTTCTTCTTGACTCAGCTCTAGTTCATCGGAGACATCTTCAGCTTCTCTTATGAAGTGAACTTGCTTCTGATTTGCAAGCACTAGCTTGTCTATCTTCTCATGGAGGGACTTAAGCTCTTTCTTGTGAGACTCTAGATCAGCTCCTCTTGGTGCTCGGTCATAGTCCTCTGAATAATTCCCATCACTCAATGCCAAGTTCTCTATCAGCTCCATACCTTCTTCAACTTCTTGACCAAGGAAATTGCTCTTACTTGCCGTATCAAGAAGCATACAGATCTTTGGCAATGCTCACGGTATATGGTGCTTAGGAGAGTCTCTTCACTGAAGCCGTGGTGAGGACACTGAATGGTATAGTCTTCGAACCTCTCCATAGCTTCATTGAATGTCTCGTTCTGCCTTTGAGTGAAGCCACTGATCTCACTTCTCAACCGAGCTGTCCTGGTGCTTGAGAAAAACTTTGAGAGAAAAGATTTCTTACATTCAGCCTAAGTCGTGATGGTGCCTTGTGGAAGTGTCTTCTTCCAATGCCTAGCCTTGTCACCAAGAGAAAATGGGAAGAGCCGTAGCTTGAAGGCATCTTCCGAGATCCCATTGATCTTGATCATCCCACAAACCTGCTCAAAGTTATCAAGGTGCTCTAAGGGGTCTTCCATAGCTAGCCCGTGGAATTTGCTATTCTGAACCATTGAGATGAATCCACGCTTTATCTCAAAATTGTTATTCTGGACCGGAGAAGGAGTGATCCCAAAGCGATTGTGATGCGTATTAGGAGCATCTCCAGCGCCTATGATCCGTGGGGGTCTAGCTGCGTGGATGGGGTTTCCAGTACCCCTTCCTACACCACCGTGAGCTGGTGGAGGTCCTTCAGGATGTTCCTGCTCAGCCATTGTTTCAAAGTTTGCTGTACCGGCTTGAACAATCTCCTCAAAGGCTCTAGCTTGCTCTCTTGCTCTTCTTGTTCTTGAATGTCCGAGTTGGTGAATATTGTCTAGGGGTGTAAGTAAGTTGTTGTCACCCCTAGAACGAAAATTCATGTACCTGAAAGACACACGTGTGAAAAGAAAGAGATTAGTAACCAAAATGAAAGAAAAAGCTTAGTCTTTACTAAACCCCAAATCTTAATGCTTCCTAGCAACCCTAAGATGGAAACGGCGCCATTTGATAACAGGTTTTTAACGTGCAAGCAAGGTTGGTTATCAAAACTCAAGCACACAAGGATGTAGTATAGTGCAAGAGGAATCAATCCACACCTAGGGAGTTGGAAGTATCACTAAGAATGCAAGAGATGAGTAAATCCAAGCAGATTATGATAAATGATTAGTAAAATCTAGGAAATCTAAATGCAATGATCTAATGCGATGCAAAATAATTTTAAAATCCCTGGAAGAGGGTTAACCACCGCGAGGAACAAGCAAAAGATTAAAAATGCAAAGCTACTAAAAACTAAAAATCGACCAGTAAATCGACCACCAGATCGAGCACTGGATCGAGCAGAATAGATCGATCTACAAGCAACTTAAACAGAAATGATTTCTAATGAACAAGATGCAAACTAAATGACAAGCGAATGATGAACAGAGGTTTAAAACACTAAAAGAAAGGGTTCAGGGTCGAGGGTCATATTCAAGGGTATCAAAGATTCAAGCTTTGGTTTGAAAACATTTAGATCTACTCTTTTAAGAGGTTTCTCTAAGCCTTGAAAAGAAAACAAGAACCATCCATGGTGTGTGGTATGGTTCACTTCCTCAATCTCTTCTCCAAACCCATGGCATTTGGTGGAAAAAGAGATTGAAGAGCAAGGAGAACGGATTTCAAATATTGACCTAACTAATCCCCTAAACAACCATGGCATGTGGGAAAGGAAGGATTAGCCTCTAGGATCTGGTTTTCCAGGACATCTGAATCCTGTCAAGGTAAGATAGCTTTTGGTTCATAGAGACCTTTTCCAAGGCTCTCTAGGCTTTAAGATCCCAAGATTCTAGAAGAGAAGGCATGAAGAACAAGAAAACACAAAGCTTTGAACCCTATCAACCCCTTTGAATCACCTCAACCCCAAAACCCGAAACGACTACTCACTACACATTGTTAAGACCGAATCAAAAGCAATAAACGATAAGCTAGGCATGATCAACGAAAGATAAAAAGGAAAACTTGCTTAATATTAAAAGATTCCAAGGTTCAAAAACAAAAGAAAGCTTAAGTTGCCATGGCGATATCGCCTAAGGTAGATGATAACAAAAAGCAAAAGACAGAATTTAAGATAATGAAAGCGAATGGCTGCTTTTGCCAAAATGGATAAACCGTTAGCTGGTCCCCCCTTCGCTAGCCGCCAAAGACAGCTGGTCGGATAAGGTTTGTGTGGGATCGGGCTGGAAGCTCGATCTGGCTCTCGATCTTTGTCTTGGATCGGATGGATTTGGTCGATCTCTGAGTCGATCTTGTGTTGATCGGGTTGGAAGCTCGATCTGGTTCTCGATCTTTGTCTTGGATCGGATGGCTTTGGTCGATCTCTGAGTCGATCTTATGTTGATCGGGTTGGAAGCTCGATCTGGTTCTCAATCTTGATCTTGATCTCGATCCGTCCTCTTGAATCGACTTGGTGCACTCGATCTTCTGGTCGATCTCATCTAGATCGACCTGCCTTGCTCGATCCGCTACTCGATCTCGGGTCCTTAGCTGAATGGTTGAGTTCTCTAAGCGTCCATAAGCTTCCTCACGAGCCTTAACACGTCCACGAATCCTCCAAAGCTCCAAAGTGTCCAAAAACAACCTGAATATGATGCATAATGCAAGAAACATGCGATTGCTAATGCAAAATTGCTCTAGGACCTAAAATGGTGCAAACTAGCCTAATATGCAAGGTGAATGCATGAGAAACTATCCTAAATGCATGCAAAATACACAAAATATATAGTAATATCAAGAACTAACTGGCTACTCTTACTATTCAACTCCGAGCTAGAAACATCATCAGGCTGTTGACAGAAGAGTAAAAGTGGGCTTGTTAAAGCATTCAAATTGTAATCATCAAGCACATGAGTTAAAGTTACACTAACCTTCTTCTCTTTAGCCAATACACGAATTTGGTTTTGCAAAGTTTCAAGCTTGTTCACCAATTCAGCCTGGGTTTTTTCTAACTTCTGCACATGTGCATCTCTCGCCTGAAGGAATGACAGCTTTGTTGCAGTGACCTCTCTGCCCATCCCTCTAAGCCTTCCAGGTTTGTCTCTTCCTAACACCTGGCTCACAGCATCCTTTTTGATGCTAGTGTTTGCTGTAGATGCCATTTCACTATCAATGGATTTTATTTGTTCCTGACACAAATAAATCAACAGAGTTAGTATGAGCTATACATATATACATAACCAACAGTATAATGACATATAACTTACAATAGTATCCACAAATTCTGCTCTCACTGGTCTACCATCTGAATGAGTGTGTCCTGCTACCCATACTAAGCTCTTAGACACGTTGCTAGGATCTGAACTTTGTTTCTTCTGAATATAACAAAGGCACATCAGGTAGGCGAATAAATACACAACGAAACTTAACATAAACATACCAATTCATCAGCTAAGCGAATCATTCTTTTACGGCTGGTTGTGTGTGGAATCTGGCTCTTTCTCAGTTCCCTAAACTTTTCACTTACACCCTACATAGAGAAACTCACAGTCAATAAAAATTCAGGCACACATAAATATAACATTAGAGTTGCAAATACAGAACCTGAAATTCTTCATCAGTCTTATTTTTCACCCAAGTTTTCCATGCTGTCATTGATTCGATATTACTTGGTTTCAGCTGCACAACCTCTTTCTTATTTGTTGTTCATATTTTAGCGAGAAGCCTAGACTTGGAACTCCTCCACAAACCACCCATCTGCTTGAAAACAACATCTTTTTGCCATTCTTCAGTTAAATTAAACCTTCCCTACACACTCTGATAAAGTCAAACAATAGTATGTTACTTAACACTCTGATAAAATGTAATTTCGATTCAATGTTATGAAAATACCTGAATTTCATCCCACATTATATCCTCTGTCGACGGATCCAGGTGTCTCCAGTCATTAAGAGTGACTGGCACATACTCTCTCACCAGCGACCAAGGAAAGATGAAAGCAGGACTGATCCTTTACCGACATGTTCACCAATAGAATTCCATTCAACTTCGACCTTGTCATCATGGTGTTTAGCAACTCCACGCATCTTAGTTGGTCCTCTACCTTTCCTTTTCTTGGGTTTTGGTGGTTGCACAGTTTCCTCATGTGTCTGCGCTTCTCCAGTTTCTTCATGTGTCTGCGCTTCTCCAGTTTCCTCATGTGTGCGCTTCTCTAGTTTCCTCATGTGTCTGCGTTTAATCCTGCTTCTCCACTTGCTCTTCACTTTGTTCCTTTTCCTCTAACTCATCATTCACCTGCATCTCTCCTTCGTCTTCATTGTGCTGCGTATCCTCTTCTCCTTGTGATTCTATATTGTGCATTGATTCTTCAACATTGTTTTAGAAGTGTCCTCTGGAGTGTTATCTGGTTGAATGTGAGGACGCTTCTTAGACACATAAGCACGTCTGATGATCAACTTTACAGGGATTGGGAAGATGCCTTGTTGACGGTTACTGCGTCTTGGCACGATTTGTTCCACTTTCTTGTACATTTTCAATCACCTGAAACATAACTAAATGTTCAAATACACGAGAAATATATAAAAACTCCAAGGCAAATTCATACAGTCTACTCTATTAATGCACTACTAAGACCCCTTCACAATCTTCTTTATCAAAGAAACTCTCATCATCAGAAGACTCGTTCCCGAAATCTTCACTTTCCGGAAAACACTGATGTGCAACAACAAACTCTTCCTCTGTCTCAAGCTCATGATACCCTCTTGGTGGAGCCCTCATCACTACTGACCAACTCGATGAATCATCATCTCTCGAATAGAATACTTATTTCGCCTGCGAAGCCAAAATATAAGGATCTTAGGTATACGCAGATTAGTTGACATTCAGATTCACAAGTGTAAATCTTTCCTCTTCTTTTACACCATTTCCTTTGTTGGCCCACTTACACCTGAATAGTGAAATCTCAAACTTATGGTAATTTAGCAAAATGATTTGCTGTATTACTCCATAGTAGACAACCATGTCCGCCATATTTTTATTATCTCTGGCACTAGCTCTACATATGGTAAAAGCCTCATAAGTTACTCCATTGTTCTGAGTCTTGTGCTTTAAGTCCTCGGTGTGAAATATGTGCCCATTAATTACAAATCCCTTATAGGTTTGAGCTACATTCCTTGGTCCATAAGCCAACCATTTCAATTTCTCCGAATGATCATCTGAGCTATGAGGGATCTACAAATACAATATAAGAAAATAAAGTTATTAACTCACCAGATGAAAAAGAGACTAATAATGTGTGACTATACAGGATCAAACCTTTGCTTTTACCCATTGTGAGAACCTCTCTGTATGTAATTTCCATTAAAAAGTCTCACTTTTAGAACATCTGGCATCCTCTAATTGGAATTCTTCCAAATGCATACTATTGCACAATATCATAAAGTTAGTTTAAAACATTGATTAACACAATAAGTTAAGAGATGAGAAAAGGGTTAAACTTACTCTACATATGGATTCATCACTGCCATATTCATTAGAACATATTGGTGGGTATCTCTCGCTCTTTATCAGTTAATACAACTTGAGGAGCCTTCTGGAATGGGCGGCCTTCAAGTATGCTGTCAGAGGACTCAACTTCTTCGTTACGGTTTATTGTTTCCTGAACTGGAACTGAACTTTGTAGAAACTCCATGCAGAATGCAATACACTCTGCAGCCAAATACCCTTCAGCCATACACGCTTCTGGCCTTGCAAAGTTCTTCACATATGCCTTTAGTGTTTTCATGTACCTATAGCTCAAACAGAGAAGCATATACTATTTTAGTCAACTCTTGCATACAACACAACCAAGACAATAACCAAAGAAAATTAAAGATATTGTATTGGCAGATGGAACATTATATCAAACATGGATGGAGGAAAATATGTTTCAAGTTGGCAAAATGTCTCAACACACTCAGCCTCCAGTAATATCAGCCTCTCTGGATCAACAACTCTCTGATACGACCTGTTGAAGAAGCTACAGAGTCTAATCACTGCAATCCTAGGACCATTAGGTAGCAATCCTCTCAAAGCAACTAGTAGGAGGTTCTGGAGTAGCACATGATGATCGTGTGACTTCAATCCACCAATCATAGGAGGATCTACGGAAACACAGTTTGAGATATTAGAAGAATAACCATCAGGACCTCTGAATAAACGTAACCTCCTGCAAAACTTAACTTTTTCATCCTTTCTCAACTAATAAGCAGCTGGAGGCATAAAATTTCTCTTCCCTCCTTCTTGAATGTGTAACTTCTTTCTAATCCCCATATCTTCCAGATCTTTCCTTGCTTTAAACCCATCTTTTGACTTAGCATATTGCATCAACATAGCCAAGATAGCGTCAGAAACGTTCTTCTCGACATGCATGACATCAATGTTGTGACGAACCGGCATATCCTACCAAAAAGATGAAGAATTAGTTTCAAATGATAGGCAAATGTACAAAATTTAATGACAGTATAGAATTTAAAAATTAAAGTACATACCTTCCAGTAAGGTAAGTCAAACAGAATGGACCTTTTCTTCCACCTCCAATTATCATTATCTTCTTCATATTCATCATTTGACAGATCCTCATCTTTGCAGATAGCCTTCCTTTTCCTTTTGCCTTTTTTGTCTATAGATTTACCAAACTCATTTCTGAAATCCTTTAGCATTTCAAAAATCTCAACTCCAGTTTGATCTCTACTTGCACTTCCTATCTCTATAGTATTATCAAACCATTTCTTTCTTCTTCTGTAAGGATGATCAGGTTTGAGCCTCTTTCTATTGCCTAAATACACATGCTTACGGGAGAATTTCAACCATCTAAAGGGTGTATCCTTCCCACACACTTTACACGCCTGTTTCCCTTTAACTTTACGTCCTGCCAATGACCCTAATGCTGGATAATCAGTTATACCCCACAGTAATATTCCTCTAAGGGTGAAATTCTCCCTCATGAATGAATCATACACAACAATACCTTCACGCCACAGATCCTGTAGATCATCTATCAACGGAGCCAAGTAGACGTCGATGTTATTGCTAGGTGCAGTTGGCCCAGGGATCAAAAGGGTGAGCATAATGTTCTCTGCCTTAATACACAATGTTGGATGCATGTTGTAGTTCACTAATAAAACCGGCCATGTGCTATACTTTGTGTTCTGCATGGCGAAAGGATTCATCCCATCTGTTGAAAGACCGAGGCGAAGGTTTCTGGGTTCAGCAGAAAACTGACGCCACGTATCATTCACATTGGCCCAAGTTAATGAGTCAACTGGATGTTTCATTGTACCATCTGACCTTGCATTATTGTAATGCCACCTCAACTCTTCAGCCACTCTTTTGGATCTAAACATCCTCCTGAATCTGTCTTTTATAGGAAAGTACCTAAGAACCTTCGCTGGGATCCCCTTCTTCTCTTGCCCAGTATTCTTATCCTTTTCCCATCTTGACAGATTACACCTTGGACGGCTTTCCATATCTGCGTACTGCTTCCTGTAGAGGATACAGTCGTTAGTGCATGCATGAATCATGTCGTATCCAAACACAAACATTTTCAGGAACTTCTTCATCTCATCTGTTGATCTCTGGAGAACATTTTCCTTAGGAAGCATCTCATGAACCATTCTCAACAGCTGGTCAAAATAATTCCCCGACATACCACTCTTCACTTTAATCCTGTAAAGCCCTATGATTGCAGATATCTTGGTGTAGTTAGGACAACTGGGGTATAGAGGAGTTTCAGCATCTTCTAGCTTCTTCCTGAACTCAGACTCTTCTTCACTACCAACATCATCTTTATGGTCTTCACTATGGCTATTGGGTTGTGAATCATCATCGAAGAAGGCTGTCCTAATAAAATCATAAGCTTCAAAATCAGACCTCGGATCTTCAGATGGCTTATCAGTTCTAATATCCCCATGCTTTCTCCAACACGATTTCCTCTTGTATTTCTCATTCATGCCCCTAATCACTAGATGATCTACCACTGTATATGTCGCCTGATGACACAAATTTCGGCAATCTATGCAGGGACATAAAATGACACTTGGATTACCTAGACTTGTTGCTGATGCATGCACAAAATTAGTAGCTCATGTTTGATACTCAAGGCTAGCCCTGTAACCAACAAACATAAAAAACTTCAATCGAATTCTGCAAAAACGTTTTACTTGACAAAGCAATGTAAAGAAGAAACAATTTCATACCTTGGATGCCAAACCCAAGTCTTCTCCATCTTACAACAACACCACAGCTCCACATACACTCAAATTAAACCATATCAATCAACAAAAGAAACGAGAACAAGCAAATATGATTCTGAAAGATAATTACTCACCACCTAAATTTAGGAACTCCTTGGTTTTGTTAGTTAACACTTGCGTCTATTACAGATCTGAAGTTCTGAACACCAAAGTTCTCTGCAAAATCACGAGCATCGATTAAAGTTTGTAAACAATATAACCAAGCACAAAATCAAAGTAATACCCTTTAAATTTTACATACCTTTAACCAACCACAAAATCAAAATCAAAGAAATCTCTCTACAAAACAACAAAATAAACGAATAGAGTCAGAATAATTCAGATTTGTCTGCTTAATAGTAATACCCTATAATATATCTAAATGAGGTTTACCTTCGATGTCTGCTTCTGCTTCGTATTTGAGAAATTATCGAAAACCCAGCTGAGATTCAGATTAGGGTTTTCAAATGGAGAGGAACACTGAGAAATCGAATGAGAGAGTGCGAAATCGAGTGATAGAGACCGAGATCAAGCGAAAAAGTGCGAAACAGAGACAAATACTGAGATTCGGAGCTGATGAACTGCAAGAACACAGAGAGTGACAGAGTAGATCTGTTCTTTCCCTTTGATTTTTTCTGAACACGCGGGGGGAAAAATAGTTCCATAGCGGTTTCGGGAATACTCATTACCGCCAAAGACAAAACATGTCCGCCTGTTTTATTTTATTGCCCGCACAAAACATAGATAGCGTTTTTAAATTAACAAACGCTATCTTTAATTCCCGGCTCAATCAAAGATAGCATAAACATCAAAAACGCTATCCTATTATACTATCAATAGTCAAATTTCTTGTAGTGTTAGATGTGGTAGATTAAGGAGATTTAGGGATTGATTAAAGTTTGTTTAGTGTTTAATTACATGGGTTCCTCTCTATTGATCTGTTTTAAGCTAGATTTGTCTTGATCACACTTATCTAGAATTTGAGCTTTCTCTTATGCCCACCAAGTGTTTGATGAAATGCTGATCTTGTTTGATAGAGGATTTTCTGGCATTTGCTCAAGAGATTGACTGTTTGAGGAGCATTTTGACATGAATAGAGTTGATTGTTATTCCTTGCTGAATGTTTTAGCACTAATAATGTGCTTAGCAAAGGACTATTTTACAAGAGATTGGACTTAGCTTGCTTGTTTGTGAACTCTATGTCTAGGAACCACCATTGCTAGCTTGGTTGCTTGATCAATGCTGTTTGAAACAACCTTAGTTAATCTCTGAATTCCCCAAAGTCAATAACCACATCTAGGAACTTGCTTTCTCTTTTATTGAATTTTGAATTTGCTTTAGTACTCTGTTTATTTGCTCTGTTTTACATCTTTGATCATTACTGAACTGTCTCTTTTGAGTTCTCTTTGGTGATTGATCATTTTAGGTTGCTAGTTTAGTTGCTTAGGCAACAAAAACCTTATTTCCTTGCTTGACTAAAGGATTTCTTCTCACAACTCTTTTACTTTCAACAAAACCCTTTTGGATTGACATAAAACCCTATGCTATACTACAACTGATTCATATATAGGGGTGATTGAGAAAGAGTCTAAACCTCTAGTATCAATTTGGCGCCGTTGCCAATTGGGTTTTCGGTTTGAATCATTAGAGTTTGTAGAGTCTTTAAGATCAAGTTTATTTAGTTTTTGGTTACTAATCTCCTTTGACTCTAATTGCTGTCTTTCAGGTATATGAACTTGAGATCCAGAGGTTTAAGCAATCTTGTAGACTTCATAGACAACATCAATCAGTTGGACAGAGGTCAGAGAGCAAGAAGACAGCAAGAAAGGCAGCAACACTTGCAGAGACTTGGGATGAACAATCAGGAACCTGTTATGGATGATATCAGATTTCAGGGTCCTCAAGGAGCTGCTGGCGCTCAGGGTATACAAGGACAGCAAGGTGTTCAGGGCTTACAAGGTGAGAAAGGACCAAGAGGCGCTGCACAAGCTCCAAGAGCAGCAAGACCCATAGGCGCTGGTGATGCACCAAATGCATACAACAACAGAACTGGCATCATCCCACCAGCAATGCAAAACAACAACTTTGAAATCAAGTCTGGATTGATTTCAATGGTTCATGGCAGTAAGTTCCATAGTTTGCCACTTGAAGATCTTCTAGATCATTTGGATAATTTTGATAGACTATGCTCACTAACAAAGATCAATGGAGTGAGTGAAGATGGCTTCAAGCTGAGGTTGTTTCCTTTTTCTCTTGGAGACAAAGCACACACTTAGGAGAAGAGCTTTCCCCAAGGAAGCATCACTAGTTGGGATGAGTGCAAGAGAGCCTTCTTAGCAAAGTTCTTCTCAACTTCAAGAACTGCAAGAATCAGGAATGAGATTTCAGGGTTTGCACAGAGGAACAATGAAAGCTTTGGTGAAACTTGGGAAAGATTCAAGGGCTACACACTGCAATGCCCTCACCATGACTTCTCACGGGCTTCTCTACTCTCTACTCTCTACAGGAGCTTTGCCAAAGATAATAATGCTTCTGGACACTGCATCAAATGGGAACTTCTTGTCAAAGGATGTAGATGAGGGATTAGAGCTTCTTGAGAATCTAGCTCAGTCTGATGGAAACTACAATGGGGAATATGACAGAGCTCCAAGAAGTGCTAAAGATGAACTGGAGTCTAGCAGGAAAGAGATCAATGACTTACATGAGAAGCTGGATATGCTGCTAAGGGAGAAGAAAAAAGTTCACTTTGTTGGTGATATGGTTCAGCTTGATGATCAAGAGACATGCCAAGTGGAAGAGATGAACTACTTGGGCAATCAAGGTGGATACAATGGATATGGGAACTACAGACCCAATCCCAACTTGTCATATAGAAGCAACAATGTTGCAAATCCACAAGATCAAGTGTACCCACCAAAACAAAAACAGCAAGCTGCTCCAAGACCTTTTATTCCCTACAACAATCAAAGTTTTCAGCAGAGAAACAACAACTTCCAGCCAAGAGAGCCTTATCATCCTCCAGGATTCAGTGCACAAGCTCCAACACAAGCTTCTTCCAGCTCTCAAGATCTCGAGCTCAAGACAATGGTTCAGCAGTTGCTTCAGAATCAGACTACCAACAACTTGGAATTGAACAAGAGGTTTGCTGAGGTTCATAACAAAATAGACTATGTACATGTTGAACTAACCAACAAGTTTGAAGGGTTGGCTGCAAGAGTCAAAACACTGGAGAACAACAAAGGCATAGCTGGTCCAAAACCTCAAGGACACTTTCCTGGAAAACCAGAAGCTAACCCAAAGGAGTTCTGCAATGCCATGGTCACTGAAGAAGATAGCTTCTCAGCTGAAGAGGAAGCTATCATTGAAGAGGTTCTCTCTCTGTTCACTGAGGACACTGAACTTCAGAGTGGGGGGGAAGAGTTTTTGGAAGTTGATGCTAACCATGTAGTTGCACAAGAAGAATCTCTAGAAGAAGAAGAGTGGTGGGCGCCACATGAAGTTGTTGATGCTACAAGGGAAGACTTTGTTAAAGTCTCTGATGTCAAGAAGAAAACTCAAGCTGCTGTTCTCCCTATCTATCAGCCCACTATCCCTTTTCTAGCAAGATTCAAAGAGTAGCTAGTACATAAGTATGAGACCCTCTATGCTTCTCAAATGGAAATGTGAGGTCTGAATGGTCAAGAGGAGCTTAAGAAGCTAAGAGTTAAAGCTGGAGCATCTGAGGTTAAGGAGCTTAACATCAAGAAGCTTGGAGATCCAGGTTGTTTCACTCTACCATGTGAGCTTAAAGGGCAGACCTTCAAGAGCTGTCTTTGTGATCTTTGAGCAAGTATCAACCT
Source organism: Thlaspi arvense (assembly GCA_911865555.2). Classification (NCBI taxonomy): domain Eukaryota; kingdom Viridiplantae; phylum Streptophyta; class Magnoliopsida; order Brassicales; family Brassicaceae; genus Thlaspi; species Thlaspi arvense. The sequence continues at coordinate 47,083,866 of OU466862.2, forward strand.
TCTCCCATCCTCTACTGCTAAGGCACTTGGCTACACTCAACTTCAAGAGAGTATTGTGTCTCTTACCATAGCTGATGGAACAGTAAAGACACCAGTTGGGACTCTCAAAGATGTGCCAATGATGATAGAAGGAGTAGTCATACCAACAGATTTCTTGGTCCTAGATGTTGAAGGAAAGATCAAAAACGCCATCATTATAGGGAGGCCTTTCTTAGCTTCAGCTGGAGCAGTGTTTGATGCCAAGGAGTGCACAATAGAGCTGAGACTGACCAAAGAGAAGGTTCAGAGGTTTGACTCCAAAGGGAATAAGCTAGAGAATGAGCAGGCTTTCTCAATGAAGATCAAGAAGTTGAAGAAAGTTGGGAAGCATTGGCCAAAGTTTGAAGGCTATGTTGGTGCAAGTTTTGATGGCTGCTGCTTAACCAAGTTGTTGGCTGATACCACTGAAGAGGAGGTCCTCAAAGTGGGTGTTTCTGATTGCATGAATTAAATTCTGTTGGGTAACAAAGAAGATGGGGTTGTCTTGAAGCCCTTTATTTCTAAGAATGGTGAGGTCCACTACAGGATGAAAGGGGGAGGTAAACCAAAGCCCTTTGCTGTGTTGAAAATTGATGGAGTCACCAGAAAGATCAAAATGGACACTGCAACACCAAAGAGTTCCAAGACTCCTTCTCATCACCTCCACTAGTGAGGTAAGCAAAGTCAAGCTTAGTGACTTTAAACAAGCACACTTGGGAGGTAGTCTCATGGTATCCTTTGTATATATCATCCTTTCGAGTTTATTTTTATGCTTAGTTAATGTGTATAGAAGCAGGAATTCGGTTTGGGGATTGAAAAAGTGTCTAAGGGACAAAGAACAGGTGCATTTTGGCTACTATCGATAACAATATCGGTCACGATGATAATGCTGCATATTTCATGTGTTTCGCATACATATAAGATAGTTTCTCATGCATTTACCTTGCACTTTAGGCTAGTTTGCATCACTTTAGGTCCTAGAGCACTTTTGCATATTTCTTGCATTATGCATCGCATTCAGGTTGTTTTCGGCTACTTTGGAGCTTTGGAAGATTCGTGGACGTGCTAAGGCTCGTGAGGAAGTTCGTGGACACTCGGAGAACTCAGGATTTTCATGCTAAGGACCCAAGATCGAGTAGCAGATCGAGCATGACAGGTCGATCCAGACGAGATCGACTAGAAGATCGAGTAGCCGAGTCGATGCAAGGAAATGGATCAAGACCGAGATCGAGATGGGAGATCGATCTGAAGTACGGACGTAAATGACACATGCAGATCGAGGACCGGATCGATCTTTCAACCCGATCAGCACAAGATCGACTCATAGATCGACCAAAGTCACCCGATCCAAGCCAAAGATCGAGAGCCAGATCGAGCCTCCTGCTCGATCCCAGACTACTTAACCGTTTTTGGCTTCTAGCGAGGGGGGGACCATCGAGCTGTTCGCCCATTTTGGGAAGGCGGCGATCCTGCTTTTCCGACAGGCGTTTTCACCTTTTCTTTTTATCATCTTCTCTCTAGTTGGGAGGCGATTATCTCCGCCATTGTAGAACCTTGAGCTTTTCTTGCTTTTACGTTTTGAATATTGAATCTTTGCTTTTAATCAATCGTTTTTCATGTTTCGTCGATCATTTATTGCGTTTTGTTCGGTTTCCTTTATGAGTAGTGAGTAGTTTCATTGGGTGTTCGGGGTTGAGAGGATTCAAAAAGGTTGACAAAGTTTAAAGCTTGGTGTTTTCTTGTTCTTCATCGCCTTCTCTTCTAGGATTTGAGCACTTAAGGCTTAGAGACTCTCACGCCAAGATCTCTATGATCAGAGGGATATCTTACCTTGACAGGATTAGATGTCCTGGAGAAGTCAAATCCAAGAGGCTAATCCTTCCTTTCCCATACGCCATGGTTGTATAGGGGATTAGTTAGGCCGTGTGTTTGAAATCTATGTTTTATGCCCTTCAATCTCTTTTTCCACCAAACGTCATGGGTTTTGAGAAGAGAATGAAGGAGTGATCCATACCACAAGCCATGGATGGATCTTGTTTTGTTTTCAAGGCTTAGAGAACCTCACAAAGTGAGTAGATCTAAAGTTTTCAAACCAAGCTTGAACCTTTGAAACCCTTAAAAATGATCCTCAACCCTGGACCCTCTTTCTTAGTATTTTCTCATCTCTGTTAATCATTCGCTTGCTATCTGTTCGCATCCTGGTCATTAGATTCATTTCTGTTTGAACTGTTTATACGAGATCGATCATTGTTACTCGATCTAGTGGTCGATCCTGTGGTCGATCCACTAGGCGATTTTTAGTAATTCATAGCTTTGCATTTTAAGTATTCCGCTTGTTCCTCGTGGTAGTTAACCCTCTTCCAGATTTTTAAAATTGTTTTGCTTTGCATTTGACACTTGCATTTATTTTTTAGGAATTTTACCAAACATTTATCACTCTCGCTTAGCTTTGCTCATCCTTTGCATTCTTAGTGAACTTGTTACCCCCTAAGTGTGGATTGATATCTCTTTTGCTCACTATACTACATCTCTATGCGCATTAGATCTTTGATAACCTCTCTGTTGCATCTTGACACATCATTGCACCATAAAAACGTGTTATCAAATGGCGCCGTTGCCATCTTAGGGGATAGAAAGCATTAAGATTTGAGGTTTGGTAAAGACTAAACCTTTACTTTATGTTGGTTACTGATTTCTCTACTCTCAAACTTGTGTCTTTCAGGTACATGAATCTACGTTCTAGGGGTGACAACAACCTACTCACACCCTTGGACATTATTAATCAGCTTGGAAACGCAAGATCAAGAAGAGTTCGAGAACAAGCTAGAGCTTTTGAGGAGATTGTTCAGCAAGGTTCAGTGGATTTTGAAGCAATGGCTGAGCACGGGCACTCAGAGGGACCTCCTCCAGCTCACAGGGCAGTGGGAAGGGGTAATGGAAACCCCCACCACGCGGCTAGACCCCCACGTATCATTGGAGAGGGAGATGCTCCCAATACTCACCATAATGGGTTTGGGATCACTCCTCCTCCAGTGTAAAACAATAATTTCAAGATCAAGCCAGGGTTTGTTCAGATGGTGCAAAACAACAAATTTCATGGGTTAGCTTTGGAGGACCCATTGGCGCATCTAGACAACTTTGAGCAGCTCTGTGGAATGCTCAAGATAAATGGCATCTCGGAAGACAGCTTCAAGCTGCGTTTGTTCCCCTTTTCCTTAGGCGACAAGGCACGACATTGGGAGAAGACTCTTCCACAAGGCACTATCACTTCTTGGGCTGACTGTAAGAAAGCTTTCCTCTCCAAGTTTTTCTCAAGCTCTCGGACAGCAAGGTTGAGAAGTGAGATCAATGGCTTCACTCAGAGACAGAATGAGTCATTCAACGAGGCTATGAAGCGCTTCAAAGATTACACTATCTCTTGTCTATCATTCAACGAGGCTATTGAGTACTATCTACCGCGGAGCACTTCCAAAGATCAGGTTACTACTTGACACGGCAAGCAAAGGAAACTTCCTTGGTCAAGAGGTTGAGGAAGGCATGGAGCTCATTGAAAACTTGGCGTTGAGTGATGGAAATTATTCTGAGGATTATGACCGTGCACCAAGAGGAGCTGATCTTGAAGCCAACAAGAAGGAAATGAAGTCTCTACATGAGAAGATCGATAAGATCATGCTTGCTAACCAAAAGCATGTACATTTTGTTGGGGAAGCCGCGGATGTCTTGGATGAGCTAGAGCAATGCCAAGAAGAAGAAGCTAATTGGGTAGCCGGTCAAAACAACTACAAGCCTCAAGGTTACTCACAAGGCTACCAAGGCAACAACAACTTGTCTTATAAAAGCACCAACGTTGAAAACCCAAAAGATCAGGTGTACCCTCCTCAACAAGCTAAACCGTTTGTGCCCTATAACAAAGGTTTTCAGCCGAGTGGTGGTTTTCAAGGTCAGCGTCAAGGCAACTTTCAGGGACAGCAGCAGCAGCAAGGAAACAAACCTTATACTCCTATGTACCCTCCAGGCTTTGTTCCTCAACAACAGATGCAACCGCAACAAGTTGATCATGTACAAGCCATGTTTCAGCAGTTGCTTCAAGGGAAAGCTTCCACAAACCAGAAGTTTGCCGAGATGAACAACCGCTTAGACTCCTCTCTCACTGATGTCTCTACTCAGATAACAACTCTAATCAACAAGATCAAGCAGTTAGAGAAGGTAAAGCAAGTACAAGTGGTCAAAGCAGTTTACTGGGAAAGTGGGAGCAAAATCCCAAGGAATACGCCAACGCTATTACACTACGAAGTGGGAAAGAGCTTCCACCGAGGGTTGCACCTAAGGACAATGAGGACATTGTGGTTCAAGAGGGGGAGGATGAGCTGTCGGCTGATGATGAGATGAACTTCCACAACATGTGGATAGAGCGGCCAACAAAAGGAAAAGAAGCAGCTGTAAAGAAGCAAGCGAAGAAAGCAACCGAGGAGAAGGATGAGTACATACCTCCGCCTTATGTTCCTAAGCTTCCCTTTCCCGGTCGTTTCAAGAAGTAGCTTATAGAGAAGCATAGGCTCTTGTTTGAGAAGCATCTAAGGGACGTGGAGATCAAGCTACCTCTCGTGGATTGCCTTGCCATGATGCCTAAATGTGCAAAAAATTTCAAAGACACGCTTGCAAAGAAGAATAAGGAAAGCAAGGAAGTGCTGGTACTTAGTGAAGAATGTAGCGCCGTGATACACAAGGAGATAGTCCCCAAGAAGTTGGGAGATCCAGGAAGCTTCACTATACCATGTGCTCTCGGTCCTTTAGCATTTCAGAGCTGTCTATCCGATCTTGGTGCTAGTATAAATTTGATGCCCCATTCTATAGCAAGGAAGCTTGGTTTTACCCGGTTCAAAGATTGTAGAATATCATTGGTGCTAGCCGACAGAAGCGTGAGGTTACCCGTTGGTTTGCTTGAGGACTTACCAGTGAGGGACAGTGGTGTAAACATGCCTACAGACTTCGTTGTGCTTGAAATGGATGAAGAACCTAAAGATCCGCTCATTCTTGGAAGGCCATTCCTTGCAACTGCCGGAGCAATCATCGATGTCAAGAATGGGAAGATAGCTCTACACTTGGGTAAGGATATAAGGCTGGATTTTGATATCAACGAGGTCCTGAAGAAGCCCACCATAGAAGGACAAGCTTTCTACATAGAGACGTTGGACGCTTTGGGGGATGAACTGCTAGAGGAGCTTACACAAGAGGATCACTTGAAGCTGGCATTGACTAAGGAGCCAGGAGAGTATGGTTTCATGGATAAGAGGGCTCAGGAGTACGTTAATCTCCTTGATTCCAGGAAATTTGTGCTAGAAGATGAAGGCGGATGCCTAGAGGTCGATCAGGCAATCGAGAAGATCACTCGATCCAAGTTAGCAATCGACAAGAAGATCGAGGATACTGGTCGATCCAGCGAAGAGAAAGAATCAGACACCCGATTCACTCCTCGATCCCATCTAAATCGAATGAGTGATCGACCTGAGAGCATTCGATCCAGAAAAACAATCGATGGGAAGATCGAGGGAAGTCAATCGATCAAATCAGAGATCGAGACGGGGACTCGATCTCCTGCTCGATCCCAATTAAATCGAGTAGGAGAATCGAGTGAAGTTGCTCGATCCGGGCCAGAACGAGAGCAAGATCGACCAGCAGACTCGATCTCGGAGGGGACAACGGTTCAAGAAAGCAGTCTTTTGGGTCATGTCTCGGGTTCTAAGGATGCTATTGAGGACGGGAACGTCAACAAGAGCCACGAGGAGGATTGGAGCGAGCTGCTAGCCCCAAAGGTGGACCTTAAGGAGCTCCCAAAAGGGCTAAGGTATGCTTTCTTAGGGCTTAATGAAACTTATCCCGTGATTGTGAATGAGAACTTAAGTGATGATGAGTTGCACTGACATCAAGAACCTAAATGAGTTGAGAAAGTATAGGAAGGCCATTGGGTACTCTCTAAGTGACATCAAGGGCCTTTCACCAATGCTTTGCACTCATAGGATTCACTTGGATAATGAGAACGCCTCTTCTATAGAACACCAAAGGCGTTTGAATCCTAATTTAAAGGAGGTTGTTAAGAAAGAGATTCTTAAGCTTTTAGAGGCTGATGTGATCTATCCCATAAGTGACAGCACGTGGGTTTCTCCCGTACACGTGGTGCCTAAGAAGGGAGGGATCACTGTCATTAAGAACGATAAAGATGAGCTTATACCTAGTAGGACTATTACAGGACACCGTATGTGTATAGACTATAGGAAGCTTAATCTTGCTACTAGAAAGGATCATTTTCCTTTACCCTTTATTGATCAAATGCTAGAGAGGCTTTCTAATCATCCTTACTATTGCTTTCTCAATGGATATAGTGGTTTCTTTCAAATACCAATCCATCCAAACGATCAAGAGAAGACGACCTTTACATGCCCTTATGGCACCTTCGTGTATCGAAGGATGCCATTCGAGTTGCTTAACTGGGAGAAGTGTCACTTCATGGTGAAGGAAGGGATCGTGCTTGGCCACAAGATATCAGAGAAAGGCATAGGGGTTGATAAAGCCAAGGTTGAAGTCATGATGAGTCTTGAGCCGCCGGTTAATGTCAAAGGGGTGAGGAGTATCCTAGGCCATGCTGGCTTCTACAGGCGCTTCATCAAAGATTTTTCCAAGATTGCACGCCCCCTCACGAGGCTTTTGTGCAAGGAAGCTGACTTTGTGTTCGATAAGGATTGCCTTCATGCTTTCATGACCATCAAGGAAGCTCTAGTATCCGCGCCTATAGTGCAAGCACCGGATTGGACTCTACCATTTGAGATAATGTGTGACGCGAGCGACTACGCCGTAGGAGCTGTTCTTGATCAGAGAAAAGATAAACGGCTGCACGTGATTTACTGTGCTTCACGTACCTTGGACGACACTCAAGCCAAATACACAACGACTAAGAAGGAGCTGCTGGCAGTTGTATTCGCCTTTGAGAATTTCAGGTCATACCTCGTAGGCTCCAAGGCCATCATCTACACAGATCATGCGGCTCTGAGGTACATCTATTCCAAGAAAGACACTAAATCGAGACTCTTGAGATGGATCCTTTTGCTCCAAGAATTCGATATGGAAATCAAAGACAAGAAAGGGATAGAGAACGGCATTGCTGACCACCTCTCTAGGATGAGAATCAATGAGTCTCTTCCCTTAGATGATTCGCTTCCAGAAGAATAACTCATGATGATCACCACGGCTGTTTATGGAAGGCTAAAAGGACAGTTTGAAGAGGTTTTGAGCTTCAAAGAAGAGGATCTTCCTTGGTACGCCGACATTGTGAATTTATTAGCGTGTGGAGAGGAGCCTTCTCATCTTGACAACTATCACAAGAAGAAGTTCATGAGAGACGTAGGCCACTACTTTTGGGACGAGCCCTACTTGTACAAGAGGGGCGTTGACAGTTTATACAGGAGGTGTGTAACAAAGGAAGAAGCTAAGGACATTCTCCTTCACTGCCATGGCTCTTCATACGGCGGTCACTTTGCCTCATTCAAGACCGCTACAAAAGTCTTACAAGCCGGTTTCTGGTGGCCGTCTATCTTCAAAGACGCCCATGAGTTTGTGAAGAGTTGTGAAGCTTGTCAATGAGCAGGGAACATTACGAAGAGGAACGAGATGCCTCAGGCTCATATCTTTGAGGTGGACATGTTTGACGCATGGGGGATAGATTTCATGGGGCCTTTCCCTTCTTCCTACGGCAACAAGTTCATTTTGGTGGCTGTTGACTATGTTTCTAAATGGGTTGAGGCCATTGCTTCCCCTCCAAACGACTCTAAGGTGGTGATAAAGCTCTTCAAAACCGTGACATTTCCATGGTTTGGAGTCCCCAAGGTTGTAATCAGTGACGGTGGTAGCCATTTTATCAACAAGTTGTTTGAGAGCCTTCTAAGAAAATATGGTGTGAAGCACAAGGTGGCTAGACCGTATCACCCTCAAACGAGTGGGCAAGTGGAGGTCTCTAACCGACAGATCAAAGCCATACTCGAGAGGACAGTGGGAACTACTCGGAAGGATTGGGCAGCTAAGCTAGACGACGCTTTGTGGGCTTACCGGACCGCCTTCAAAACGCCCATTGGTACTACTCCTTTCACTCTTCTCTACGGCAAAAGATGTCACCTCCCCGTCGAGCTGGAACACAGAGCATTGTGGGCAGTGAAGCGGCTGAATTTTGATCTAAAGACGGCTCAGGAGAAGCGCTTAATCCAGCTACATGAACTTGATGAGTTAAGGCTCGACGCCTACGAAAGTGCTAGGATCTACAAGGAGCGTACTTAGGCGGCTGATGACAAGAAGCTGGTCCACAAAGAGCTTAAGGAAGGCAGTTTGGTATTACTCTACAACTCGAGGCTGAAGCTCTTTCCAGGAAAGCTGAAGTCAAGGTGGTCCGGACCGTTTGAGATGAAAGAGGTATTGCCTTACGGAGCCGTTACGTTGGTTGGCAAGAGTGGGAATGCATTCACAGTAAACGGACAGAGAGTGAAGCCATACTTGGCCAGCGCATTCAACAAGCTCTGCTTCTCCAAGACCCACCATCTGCCTAAACCAAGTAAAGTCTAGCTAAAGACGTTAAAGAAAGCGTACTTGGGAGGCATTCCCATGTCTATCTTGTATATATTTTTGCTTTATTTCTCTTTCAGTTTTATGTTTTTATCTTCTGAGTGTGTAGGAACAGGTATAAGGGATCGCAGGCCATGATCTTGGATCCAAAAGGAGTAAGGAGAGTCGAATATAGGCTAGAAATCGAGAGCTAGATCGACTCATCCTGACTCGATCTTTGCTAGATCGAGCCAGTGAATCGAGAGGAGTTAATCTAGACGAAATCGAGTAGAACACCGAGTGGAACGGTCGATCATGAGAGGACAACCCACCAATGCGTTCAGCTTGAAAAGCGAACGAGGTGTAGATCGATCGAGACACTCGATCCTCGAAGCTAGATTGGGAAATCTACTCGATCTGTCTCTCGATCTAAGCTAAAATCGACCCCTGAATCGATGACGTGGCTCGATCACGAGGACTTAGCCACCGTGCCAAAAATCAAGGAATGAGAGGTGCTATTGATCCAAGACTCGATTGAATTCAAATCGAGTCCCAAATCAAGCAATCCTCTCGATCCAAGCCATTATGGGCCTGCGATCGAGTCCTAGATCGACCAAATGGACTCGATCTCATGCCGAGGTAACAAATTATTTTCCCTCTTTTCTGTTTTCCCTCCGGTTTTTAAATTTAAAAAGTGGTCAAGGCAAGCATCTTTGACCATGAAAGATGTGCCTTGACCACATCTTTTGTCAGAAAACCACTTTTTTTACCCATGGTTTTGTAAAATCGTTAGCCTTTATATTTTTAAGCTCTCTCACACTCTCCAATTCTGTTTTCGCGAGTTCATAAGCAAAAGAGAGTGTGAATTTTTATTTCCTAAAGGCTAACAGCATACTCTTTCAATCTCTGCAAAGATATTTTCGAATCTTTAAGAAAAACTTCAAGAAAATCTCCTTTTAATTCGCTTTGATTGTTCTAGATGCTAGGGCGGTTTAAATTTTTTTAAAACTAGCTTGATATTAGGAAAAATTCTAGATTTAACTGTATCTCTAGATCTGATCCTCTGTTATCTTGCTAGGATTTTTATAAATTCCCCAAAATTTTAGGGTATTAGTTATAAGTTTTCCTTCTTGCTTGTCTCTTTCTCGATTTTTTGCTGCCTTGCTCATTCTCTTGTTTGAGAATCTTGTTTCAGGCACCATGGCTCCCAAAAGAACAAGAGAGGAGACATCACAAGAGGGAGAAGGTCAAGAAGTGGCTGTTCAAGAGAGGGTCTGATGGTCTAAAGAGGAGAAACGAGACAAGAAGCGGCTTGAAAGGCTGAAGTTCGAACCAACAAAGTTCGCGGACAGAGGATTGCTGTCTAAGATGGGGATATTGGAGGATTTTGACGAACTCCTCCAGAAGATAGGGCTCAGGTGTTTGTCACGGATGGATTGCCCAACCTTTCCCGAAGTGACAATTGACTTCCTTGCCACTTTGGAGTTTACGTACGAGAACCCTAGCGTCCCAACTCTATCTCAAGGCCGCCTCTCATTCAAGATCAAACGTCAAGCCTTTAGTCTCATCCCCGAGCTTTGTGAAGCTTATGGCCTCGATGCTGCTGCCACGAAGGTTGAGTTGATAGGGCTCAGGTTTTACCCAAATAAAACTACTGCAAGTGCACAGCAAAAGCAGTTGTAGTACAAGGGGTATCGAAATCCCAAGAGAATAATGCAGACTACATTATCGAATGTAGATTCGGATTAAGCTAAGCAAGATATGATGTATGTAATGCGAATGAATGAATGAAAGTAAGCAAATAATTTTGTAAGATGATTTAAGTTTCAGAAAACTAAAAGCGCTAAGTTAGGGCAGTTCGCAGGTTGAATCCAAGAATGTATGACGCAAGAAATCAGGAATGATTAAGAACCGTTTTAAACATATATCACTGATGCATAACTAATCAATTCTCATTGCAAAAGTTATCTATGCTTAAATCACAGAGTTTCAAATCTCTTTGCAAACCCTAACAACCTAAGCATGCAGGAATGATCAGATTCAATTGTTTACAAAAATCCTAAGCCAACTCTCTTTGCACTAAGTTTTCTTGCTCATCAAATACTAGTTCAGGTTATGAATAATGCTCTCACATATATTTAACAATCTAAGATTTTCGGATTCCTAGATGATGTGTCTCAGAAATTCGATTTTAAAGCAATCAGAGATGAATAACCATAAGGTATTCCTAACAGATAGCGATTCTAAAATCTTTTCATCAACCTTTGAAAAACCCTAACTTAACTAGCAGATTACTCAGACATGATTATGGAATCACAAAACATAACTGAATAATATTGCATTAAGAGAAAGAGTAAAGAAATAAAGGGGGTTCAAAATCTTCTCAAAAGAGTACAAGATTTGTCTCCCCAAAAAGCTCTGAATAAATCTCTCTCTAAGCTCTCTGAATTCTCAAAAACTAAGATAATGGCCAACAATGGCTGAAAAACCTAATAAATAGAGGCTAAACACGATATGGGGTCTTCATGTAAATAAAGGAACTTCTGGGCCAATTCTGCAAATCTTCTTCACACTTTTAATAAAACAGCCACGCTCCTTCCTTAATGGGTGACGAGCGTCACCAAAGGTGGTGACGAGCGTCACCAAAGGTGGTGACGAGCGTCACCATATGTGATACTTTCTGCTTCGAGCTTGGTACTTCGTGGCTTCAATCCAGAATGCTCCAAAAGGTTCCAAAATCTCTAATTATGCTCCAGACATGCTATAACCTGCAAAGACTCTTCTAGGACTCTAAAAAGACCCAAAAGACTCAATAAAAAGGACTTATATCATGGTTAAAAACCATAAAAACCATGATATATCAACTCCCCCGGACTTAGCTTTTGCTTGCCCTCAAGCAAACATCAGACAAAGAATAAGGTCGAGGTTTGAAAACAAGAAACAGTCAGTCAGTCATCAGGAACACCATACTAGTTAGAGCTTTCGAATCCACATACCACAGAGTCAACACAAGATCAAATTTCAGTCTAATCATCACAAGCTTAGCAAATCTCTCAAGTCCAGTCCAAATCCTTTCAAGAAATCCGAAATTTCTACTGTCAACTCCTTATTTTTATCTAAGTGTGATATCTCATTAAGGTTCTATCATCTCAATCACTTTACAGATTCTTTTCCCTTCCTAGCAACTGAACAAATCAATCTCAACACAGCTCTCCTATTTTCTCTTCCCTTGATCTTTTCCTTTGAATATTTTCGATTTTTCACTTCTTTTTCTCAACTTTTTCAGTCTAAGAAATGGTGCTACTCAATACTTGTGTTCCTTGTGAGGAGACAGGTTCTTGAGTGTGTTCATTACTGTTGTTCCTTGTGAGGAGACAGGGTCATGAAATGCACCATTCTTTGGACTTAAACTCTTAAAAACTACATCAGGGAAGATCAAAGAGAGACTGTATCTTAACTTTATTGTCAGTGCTGAAAGAGAGAATCAAGATCAATAAGAATCAATCACCAAGACAAGAGGTTTAAAGTTCATTAAGGTGGAGCTAACAGCAAATTTTCCAGATTCTCTAAGAACCTAAACCTTCATTGCTAGACTGATCTATCTATGACTTTCAACTTAATGATACTTGTAATCAACTACTGTGGCAATGGTTCTTATCAGCAAAAACGTCCTATGGTTAGTTCCAAGAAAAACTGACAGTTTCAAAAATTTTGACTCTATAAAACAGGTTTTTGACTCAACTTTAAAACTCTATAGACATGACACAAAGCACACAACGTCAGTAACCACCTCCCCCAGACTTAAACAACACTGTCCTCAGTGTTATTAAGCCAAGAGTTGGTCAGAAAAATGAATGAGAAGTCGAAAAACCAGGTCAGAAAAGTGTTACCTCGCGTGGGGTCGGGTGACGAGCGTCACCAGTCTGGTGAGGGGCGTCACCACGACCTGTATTGCCCAATTCTTATGTCAGATGTTAATTAACGAAGTGTTTGCATGTGTACTCTAAAGTTAGACTTTTTGAGCACTCAAACACATAATTAACAACATCCAAACATAGCAATAATAACCTGGTTCAACAATCTCACAAAACATCATCAAAGAAACTGACAACTGACTCAAAAAAAATATAAAAATGACTCAAGAGAAAGAAAAAAATAAAAGAGAAAAAGGAACAAGTAACCAGATAGTGAAGCCTCAATCCTCATCCTTGCAAGGCTCAGTGGTGTAATGGGGGCGGACACAACCACAGTTGCTAAGTGTAGCATCAGCATCCCAGAGTCCCTCAAAGCTGTCAATGACATACTCCTGAAAAGCAGCCATATCCATGGGTGTCTGTGGTCGTGGAGGACGCCTGAAAGTGGTAGAAGAACCACTCTGGCGTGTAGAAGGTCCAGCATCAGCAGCAGCGGCAGTAGAAGCAGAGGCGCCAGCTGTAGCAGCTCTAGCAGGACGCAGAGTCAAAGGGCGCAGAAGAGTCTGTGCTGGCATGAAGAATAGCTGGCGTAGATCTCCCTGAACCGTAGTGAGGGCTATCTGTGGCAACTTAATGCCAACATACTCTCCAGAAGTAGTAGTGAAAGTCCAGACAACTCCAATCTTCATCCAAGTGACATGGCGCAGAAACTGGACATCCATAAGTGATCTGTCACTACGCAGACTGCAAGGTGTGACATCGATCTGGAAATGATGGAAGATCGGTGTCAGCAGGCTGCCAACACTCTCAGTCTTCTCCCCTGGACTGGTGAATGGCTTGGTCTTCAAGGAGACCAGATACTCAGCGAAAACAGCGCCTAAGTTGGCGCGAACCATGCTATCAACATGTATCGAATCATCCAGCATCTCATAAAGTCCGTAGTAGAGGAGAATCAGCTCACTAACCCGAGTCTTGCTAGGCGCAGACTTGCACAGAATGGTATGGCCAAAGAGGCGCAGAATGTACCTCAAGACCGGATGTCGAACCTCTGTCTGCGTGCTGGTCTTGCTGTCATAGACTCCATTCCCAAACTTGGACCAGAATGTCGACATATGGGTCCACTAAGAGGGAAGGAGAACGCCTGTGGGATGGTCAGAGAAGCCATAGATCCCACAAAGCTCCATCAGACTGATCCGGTATCGAACTCCTCGGATCAGAAACGTCATCGTGCCCTCCTGCGCACGCTTCGCCAGCTCATTCGCGTAGTAGACGCGAACTGTAGAGAGAAACTGGCGGACCAAATCTGGGTAGAGATCATACTGCTGGAACGGCATAGTCCCTATCCCAATGCGCTCCAGAATTTGAACAACCTCCTCGAAGATCCCCATCTTCTGCAGAACAGCAGAATCCGCAAACCGAGTGGGGATAACCTTCACTCCCAGCCACGCATTGTAGAACAGCGTGTCATATTCATCCCACTCTTCCTGAATATCGCGGAACACACAGGTGTCTCGGGACACTTCCTGCTTCGGAGTCCCTGCCCAAACCACTCCTGAGGCTATTTTCCGATCTTCTCGTTTGGGCCATGGGGGCCGGCAAACCGGATGTTGACTGAAGGAATCCGTAGACCCTATTGCAGTGCTTGAAGAAGAGCTTTGCCTTGGTCGTTTCTCCTGACGAGGCATCTGAAAATTGAAGATCAAAATCGACCAAAAACATCACCAAAATTAGCAAATTTTTCAAAGTTCGAAAAATCAACCAATCATGGTAAAATAACTGACGGCGATCAACTACAGCAAGACCAGGAACACAATTCAATCATCAGTTCAACCCAAATCACCCAAAATTTCCAGATTTTTGTAATTTTCATCATGAACTCGAAAATTCAAAACTTGCAAATCAACCGATAAAAGCTCACAATTCCTCTAATACAACCTAACTAACCATGATTCAACAGTTAAATCAAGCCAATCAAGTTAAAAATCGGATTTTACCAAACCTATGGCGGACTGAAAATTGGGGATCCCGAACACATACCTTGCAGATCTTAAAAACCGAGTTGATATTCAGAAAGAGGAGCAAAATCCGCACGGATTAGACTCTTGAATCACTCAATTTGGTTTAGAAAATCAAAAGTTATGAATCTCTGAAAATTTCTATGTGTTCCTGGTTTAAACAGTTATGCCCGAAGAAGAAGAAGAAGAGAGAAAACTAATATCCGTGCTCGACTTCGACGGGTGACGAGTGTCACCTTAAGGGTGACGATCGTCACCATTTTTTTTTATTTATTTATTTTTTTTAAACAGAATAGTATCAATCTAATTACTAATCCTAAGCACGAAAATAATAACTAAGTGTTATATCTACAACTTACCAGTGGGTTGCCTCCCACTAAGCGCTTGTTTAAAGTCATTAGCTTGACTTTGGTTGGCTGTTTAGACATCTGGTGCATCATCCAGAGATACAATGTGTCCTGCTGGAATCTCTGCTTGTGCCCAGTAATGCTTCACCCTTTGTCCATTGACAGTGAACTCCTCTCCTTTGGAGTTAATCAGGACAATTGCACCATGTGGGCGAGCTTCTTTGACAGTGAAAGGACCTGACCATCGAGAACGCAATTTACCAGGAAAAAGCTGTAAACGAGAGTTGTAGAGTAATACCTGGTCATTGGGCTCGAAATACCTGGAGATGATCTTTTTATCATGATATGCCTTTGTCTTCTCCTTGTATAACTTGGAGTTTTCATAGGCCAGATATCTGATCTCATCCAGTTCATTGAGCTGAATCAAATGCCTTGCACTTTAGGCTAGTTTGCATCACTTTAGGTCCTAGAGCACTTTTGCATCAACATTTGCATATTTCTTACATTATGCATCGCATTCAGGTTGTTTTCGGCTACTTTGAAGCTTTGGAAGATTCGTGGACGCGCTAAGGCTCGTGAGGAAGTTCGTGGACACTCGGAGAACTCAGGATTTGCATGCTAAGGACCCGAGATCGAGTAGCATATCGAGCATGACAGGTCGATTCAGACAAGATCGATCAGAATATCGAGTAGCCGAGTCGATGCAAGGAAATGGATCGAGACCGAGATTGAGATGGGAGATCGATCTGAAGTACGGACGTAAATGACGCCATGCAGATCGAGGACCAGATCGAGCTTTAAACCCGATCAGCACAAGATCGACTCATAGATCGACCAAAGTCACCCGATCCAAGCCAAAGATCGAGAGCCAGATCGAGCTTCCTACTCGATCCCAGACTACTTTAACCATTTTTGGCTTCTAGCGAGGGGGGGACCATCGAGCTGTTTGTCCATTTTGGGAAGGCGGCGATCCTGCTTTTCCGACAGGCGTTTTCACTTTTTCTTTTTATCATCTTCTCTCTAGTTGGGAGGCGACAGGCATTACGTTTTGAATATTGAATCTTTGTGTTTTCTTGTTCTTCACCGCCTTCTCTTCTAGGATTTGAGCACTTAAGGCTTAGAAACTCTAACGCCAAGATCTCTATGATCAGAGGGATATCTTACCTTAACAGGATTCAGATGTCCTGGAGAAGTCAAATCCTAGAGGCTAATCCTTCTTTTCCCATACGTCATGGTTGTTTAGGGGATTAGTTAGGCCGTGTGTTTGAAATCTATGTTTTATGCCCTTCAATCTCTTTTTCCACCAAACGCCATCGGTTTGGAGAAGAGAATGAAGGAGTGATCCATACCACAAGCCATGGATGGATCTTGTTTTGTTTTCAAGGCTTAGAGAACCTCACAAAGTGAGTAGATCTAAAGTTTTCAAACCAAGCTTGAACCTTTGAAACCCTTGAAAATGATCCTCAACCCTGGACCCTCTTTCTTAGTATTTTCCCATCTCTGTTAATCATTCGCTTGCTATATGTTCGCATCCTGGTCATTAGATTCATTTCTGTTTGAACTGTTTAGACAAGATCGATCGTTGTTACTCGATCTAGTGGTCGATCCTGTGGTCGATCCACTAGTCGATTTTTAGTAATTCATAGCTTTGCATTTTAAGTATTCCGCTTGTTCCTCATGGTAGTTAACCCTCTTTCAGGGATTTTAAAATTGTTTTTCTTTGCATTTGACACTTGCATTTATTTTTTAGGAATTTTACCAAAAATTTATCACTCTCGCTTAGCTTTGCTCATCCTTTGCATTCTTAGTGAACTAGCTACCCCTAAGTGTGGATTGATATCTCTCTTGCTCACTATACTACATCTCTGTGTGCATTAGAGCTTTGATAACCTCTCTGTTGCATCTTGACACATCATTGCACCATAAAAACGTGTTATCACAAGACAAGACCGATACAGACCCTATCGGTCATGCTATCGGTCAGCTTGTGATCGATAGTAGTAGAGCCAGAATGCACCAGTCAACCTATCGATCACTTGTGATCGATAGGGAAAGGAGTCCGCTAAATGTAAATTCTATCGGTCTAGCTATCGATCACATACTGACTGATGGAAATGCATCGGTTGTATTTTGGTCACTCTATCGGTCTAGAGAGTGATCGATACAAAGCAATCGAATGTATTTCGGTCAGTGTATCGATTACCTAGAGACCAATAGGATTTAACAGGATGCTATCGGTCAATCCTATCGGTCATATTGTGACCGATAGCCCCGCGAGGTAAGTGCTTTATTTTTCAAAAAAAAATTCCTCCTTTGGCTTGGAGCCAAGGAGGTTTAAATTCACATTTTGGCTTATTTTTTGACATTTTTCAGAGCTCCTGAGCACTTTTATTCTTGTACCCCACCCACTTTTGATTCCTTTGGTTCCCCACTCCCCTCTTTAAGAACCAACAATCTCTTCTCTTCTCTTCACACTTCATTTTACTACTTCTCTCACCAAAGTCCGAAATTTTTGGCTTTCTGTCTCTTTTATTTATCTTTTCTAAGTGCTCAGAAGCTTCACTATGGTTTGCTTTCTCAACTATTCATCTTTTGTTCTTAATGAATGCATGTGTTTAAAGTATTCATTTCTATGGTTTTAAGAACAGAATTTGTTTAGTTTAAGATGTTGTGCTTTGGTTTTGCATGGTGGATATGTTTAATATAAGCAAGTTAACTGTTAAAGTATTGTTTACTGTTATTAAATCTCAGTTCTTGCTTGCTTAATATCCCTTTGCATAATCATCTTATCTTTTGCTTAGAGCCACCATGCTAGGTTCACATGCATAAATGTTTGATTTTCATTTATGAGCTCTAGCATGTCTAAACTGTTAGCTTGTGAATTCCTCTTACTTTTTGACAGTTTATTCTTGTTAAGTGACTAGTTAAACTTCTTTTAGCTTAGAAAAATTCCTTCTAAAGCTTTCAGTTATTGGTCTCAAACTTTTGTTCTTTTACTTATCGTATCTTCAAGCTTTGTTCTTGTAGGTACCATGGGGTAATCAAGAACTGCAGCTAGAAGCAAAGGAAAGGCACCACAGAAGGAAGCGCCCACTTCTCCAATAGCTAGAAGAGATAAGGGCAAGGGTGCTGCTGCTGGACAGTCATCAAAAGCTGCAGGGAAGAGACCAGTTGGAGACAAAGGCGCCAAGCAGAAAGGAAAGGGCAAAACTGTGGAGAAGAAGTGCCATACTATGAGCCAAGTACTAGAGAACTGATGGAGACTTTCAACCAGTGCACCTTCAAGCCCACAAGATACCCTTGTGCTAACACAATGAAAGCACTTGGGATCTATCATGATTGCAAAGGTATCTTTGAGCACATGGGGCTTGGTGAGTTCATGGCAATGCCACTTCCTTCCTACCAGCAGCTCACTTATCAATTCACCCCAACAAAAATGGGTGGATCTCCTTCAAGCTTGGAAAGCAAAGGTTCACAACACCCTTCCATGATATCTCCCAAGCGCTTGGACTGATGTCTTATACTCACAAGAGGAATAAGTTCTTTATTGGGCAAAAGGAGCATAGGACGTTATGGGGAATGATTGGGGCTGGAAATTTCACAGCTAGAGCCACAAGGAATCAACATCTGAAGAATCCTGCAGTGAGGTATGCTCATAAGGCGCTTGCAAATAGATTTTTTGCAAGAAAGAAAACAACAAACCTCACTGGAAAGGATAGAGACTTCCTGTACTATGGAATGTATGAGCTTGTAGGCACCAGCAGAAATGGAACAACACTACATACACCAACCAAGTTCCCATGCTTTGTCACCATGCTGATGGAGCAGCTTTTAACCTACAAGAGCTGGGTCTTACACAAAGGGAAAAGGGAGAAGAACCCACAGCTCCACATTGGAGGAGTTGTGACAGCTGTTCTTATGGCTAGTGGAGTAGACGTTGAGAAACATGAAAAAGATGCTCTGGAGCCATTGTGGATAGATATGGACTATCTTAAGAGAAGCCATTTCATTGAGAAGAGCATCCAAGACAAGCATGTCTACAAGTTCCTCAATGACTTAGAAGATCCAGCAAGAGTCCTCCTCCCTAATCCAAGGCTTACCTCCATCACCATGAAGAGCAACATCGGTTTCAACCCAAGTGAAGATCAGCTTTACAAACCCGGCCCCGTCCCTGAAGATAGAGAAGAAGCTAGTGAGGAAGAAGAACCAGAAGAGGGTGATGAAGAAGTTAGAGAAGAAGGTGCAGAAGACGCTGCAGAAGAAGTCCGTGAAGATGCTACTGCTGGCGCTGAAAGCCAAGGAGAAACCCAAGAGGAAGAAGAAGAGCTTGATGAAGATGAGGTGATGAACTACAACTCAAAGCAGTTCCACTTCAAACCTTATGAATGCCCAAGCCAAGAGAGCTCTATGAAGTCTGCTCATGAGCATATCAACACCCTTCAGAAATGGTGTAAGTGGCAAGACAAAGCCATTAAGAAGTTGGTGAAGATAGTTTAAAGGGAAGTTCAAGAAGAACAAAGCTACATCAGGAGAAGATTCCCATCAGAGCCACACTCATGAGTATACCTCTCACCATGAAGAGCCAATGCCACAAGCTGATCCAACTGAAGAAGAGGAAGCTGTTTGGAACCCCCATGGAAGACATTCCTTTCATGCACAACCAAGTGACCAATGGGGAACATGGGCACAACCAAGGGTTTCATCATATGAGCCAAGGTACTTCTTCTCAAGCTGAGCAGATATGGTCAAGCTGGGTTCCACCACCCCAAGAAGCAGCGCCATCTTCAAGGACTTATGAAAGGAGGAACAAGAGGAGAGCTAGCAAGTCTCCACAGACATCTGGATCCTCCCACCACTCCACCTACTAAAGAAAAGGTACCCCATCCTATTCATTGTCTATACCATTGCATCTTCTTCGATTTTGTATTATATTTTGTTGCTTCTCTCTCTCATTGCTTTCATTACACAAGGAACTGTGTAATTTAAGTGTGGGGAAGAGATTTGGGTTTGACTTTGTGTTCTGTTTTCTTAGTTTTTTCATTTTCTTTCATCTTGAGTCACATGCATATCATGCATTAATCTAAGGCATAGAAAAAACACAAAAAATCGAAAAATTTGAACAATTTTGCATATTTTTGCAAACCAAAAAGAAAGCATGTAGTTGCATTTCATTCTTTTAGGATTGAGTCTAGTGCTGACATATAGGTTGCATTGCATTTTGCATAGGGTATAATGATGAATTTTTCTTGTAAAGTGCTTAGAGTTTAGAAATGATTTCAGTGTTTAAGTGATTAGTTATTTGATGCATCATAAGAAAGCTAGAAGTTAAGACTGAACCATGCTTGGATTGCTAATTTTGATAGTCTCATCTCATACTGAAAGCATTTGTTCTCTGAAAATCAACTCTATCAACTTGAACTTTAATTTGGACTTTTAATTATCATGTCTTATGTATTGAAAAGTGAATTCATGGCTACCATATACATATTTGGATCATTTTTTTTCCTCTTTACCACTCTTGTTGATCCAAATAGCTGATCCTCATACTTATGGGACAGTTAATCCACTCCCTTAACCAAAACCTCCTTTTGAGCTTAAACACTATGTTGAGAGCTATGAGGACTTGGCATATCATTTTAGATTTTGTTTTGGCAAAAAGTGTTAGGAATAAGGCCGGCAATAATTAGCTCTCTTGTAGATATCAGCTTGCATCTTGAGCTGATTCTAGGATAGGAGTTTTGGGTTAAAAGGGTAGTGTTAAGTGGTTTGAACATCATGTATATATGCTTTAAAAAAAAAGGGAAAATTTTGAAATGGTAGAAAAAGGGGAAACAGTTTAGCATTGTGGTTAAGTAAAGGGAAGTAAAAGCTCTAAGTGTTTAGAAAGAATGGCACCAGCAACTTAAATGTTTTGAAGGGTCAATCCAAAGAAGAAATCAGACCCAAAGCAATCCACCAAAGGTGAAGAAGGTGCCAATGCAACAAAGAAGAGCAAGTCAAAACAAAAAGAAGCAACCACACAAGCAAAAAGAAGAAGTTTCCCCAGCCATGAAGAAGAGTAAAGGGTAGAGTTTAGGAAAAGGGTAGACTTAGGGGTTCACTTTTGGGTTTAGAAGTGTTTAGGATTCATCTTTGGGTAGAAGGGAGCTTTGAATTGCATGCATAAGTGTATTTTTACCTTTAGCATTTTGCCTAAGATAGAATCATTTCATTGAGTGATCCCTTATGTTTGTGCACCCTTTGTTTGAATGAGATCATTTTTATCTCATAACCTTACCCTTTGAACCAAATGTCTTCACTTGATTTGCATAAGCATGATTCATGGTTTTGGCTTAATTGAATGTTAAAGAGTTGCTTGATTTGAGCATTTGCCTAAGTTGAGATCTGAGATCATTTTGAAACATGATGAGCATGGCTAGGTTCTTTGATGTATGGCTGATTATGTTTGCATCCCACAACTAGGCACTTAAGCATTGATATCATCTCTTTACCTTTGCATTTTTGGATTTGAATGCCCACCTTCAAACCTCACTCTCCCATTTGTTCTTATTTGCTTGAGGACAAGCAAAAGGCAAGTGTGGGGGTGTTGATATCTCTTGTATTTACACCATTTATGCTTGCATTTAGTGTATGTTTTGGTTCTCTTTTGTATGCTTTCCTTACCCTTTGTCCCATTTTCTTTTCCTTTTAGACTTAGGTTGCATTTAGGAGATATTTTGCATTTTCTATGCATTATGAATGTTATTAGGTACTTATGGAGCTAAGAGGAGCATTGGAGGAGCTTTGAGGATGATCCAGGAAGCTAGCTGAGCCAAGAGGAGCAAAAGAGACCAAGACAGATGATCTCTGCAGAGCCTATCGGTCAAGACACAAGGCCTATCGGTCAAGGAGTGACCGATAGAAGGACTATCGACCAGACCTATCGGTCAGAGAAGTGACCGATAGAAGTGCACCGTATATATTTCGGTCACCCTATCGGTCATCTTCTAGACCGATAGGATCCCTATCGATCACCCTATCGGTCACAACTGACCGATAGGAACCCAGTCCGAACCTGTCTTTTATTACACTTTTGCCATTACTTTAGGGCTTCCTTCTTTTATGTATAAATACCCCTTTTTCTGGGATATTCGACAAGTCATGTCATAACACTGTTCTTGAGTTATTTTTCTGAGTTTGTAAGATAAATTTCTTGCTTTATTTAATATAAGTTTGTATTTGCCATTAATCTTTCCCTAATCTCTCTTTTAATCATAATTAGCATCTTTTCCTCTTGTGATTTGGTGTTAAACATGGTTATTAGAGAGTAGTTTGCTTAGAGTTCGTAGATGTGGTAGATTAAGGGGATTTAGGGATTGATTAAGGTTTGTTTAGTGTTTAATTACATGGGATCCTCTCTATTGATCTGTTTTTAAGCTAGATTTGTCATGATCAAACTTATCTAGAATTTGAGCTTTCTCTTATGCCCACCAAGTGTTTGATGAAATGCTGATCTTGTTTGATAGACGATTTCCTGGCCTTGGCTCAAGAGATTGACTGTTTGAGGAGCATTTTGACATGAATAGAGTTGATTGTTATTGCTTGTTAAATGTTTTAGCACTAATGAGAGTTAGTTCTTGTTAAAGTGTTTAGCAAAGGGCTATTTTACAAGAGATTGGACTTAGCTTGCTTGTTTGTGAACTCTATGTCTAGGAACCACCATTGCTAGCTTGTTTGCTTGATTAATGCTGTTTGAAACAACCTTAGTTAATCTCTGAATTCCCCAAAGTCAATAACCACATCTAGGAACTTGCTTTCTCTTTTATTGAATTTCGAATTTGCTTTAATACTCAGTTTATTTGCTCTGCTTTACTTCTTTGATCATTACTGAACTGTCTCTTTTGAGTTCTCTTTGGTGATTGATCATTTTAGGTTGCTAGTTTAGTTGCTTAGGCAACAAAAATCTTTTTTGCTTGCTTGACTTAAGGACTTCTGCTCACAACTCTTTTGCTTTCAACAAAACCCTTTTGGATTGACATAAAACCCTATGCTATGCTACAACTGATTCACATACAAGGGTGGTTGAGAAAGAGACAAAACCTCTAGTATCAGTTTGGAATCCTATCGGTCACTCCTTGACCGATAGGCTGATGACTAGCCTCCGTCTTTATTCAGCATCTTCACTCTTCATGAAAGATGTACCCAAGTGAGTTAGCTTTCAGGAGGACTTGGTTTCAGGTCATTCTGATATGTCATTCAATAGATATCGCAATTTTTGTGAAACCGCTCAACCTGCATTGACCAGCAGAAGCCCATCGACAGGAGCCTATCGGTCAGCCTATCGGTCAAGGAGTGACCGATAGGATTCCAAACTGAAGACCACTTATTTACAATTTTGCCATTTTCGCTGAGACTCCTATAAATACTTAAAATCCCTAATTTCTGGGAACAACTCTTTATCCACCAGTTCTTTCTTCTCTGTCTGAGCTTTTGGATTTTTGTAACTTGAATATTTTCTTGAATTAATTAAAGTTTGCATTTATCTTCTTGTTTAATCTCCCTAATCATGATTAGTTATCTTTCTCTCTTTGAATTTATGGCTTTAATGGTGCTTAGTGAGTAGTCTTTTTAGAGATTTGAGATGGGTTAGGTTTAGGAAATTTGAGACTGGATCCATGATGTCTTAGTGTTAATTCTTCCATTTCCTTTCTTGATTGCTGTGTTTAATGCTTAATTAGCCCTAGATAAGATGATTAAGATCTTAGGCTCATTTTATGCCCACCAAGTGTTTGATGAAATGTTTGAACTGCTTTGCAAGAGAATTGCTTATCCTAGCTCAAGAGATTGACTGTCTAGGGAGTGATTTAGCAATATAGGGTTGATAGAATTGTCTTAATGCTTTGTGTTTATCATTTCACTAATGAGAATTAGTTCTTGACTTGGTAATTAGCAATGAGATTAGTACCATGAGATTGGATTAGTCATATAAATGAATCATGTGCATAAGGAATAGCATTGTGTTAGTTTGTAAGCAACATATATTGAGTCAAGAGTTCCCTAACACCAATTATCTCATCTCAAGTCCCATCTTTTCTCTGTTTTTAGCTTGAATTCTGATTTGCCCTGTTTTGCCTTTGTTTTAGTGGTTTTGCTTGCTTTTCACTCTTTGTTTGATGTTCTCTTCATTTCTGTTTGATCTTTTAGGTTGTTAGACTTCAAAACGATCTTTGTTTGCTTGAATTAAGAGCTCTATTGCATTCTTACTGTTTCATTCTCCCTTTTTGGCTTGATAAAACCCTATGCTATACTACAACTGATTAGTACAAGCTTGGGTGATTGAATCAAGTCCTAAAAAGTCATGTATCAATTTGGCGCCGTTGCCGGGGAGCAAGTGTGGTTTAAGGCAAGTTGTTATAAGTTTGGGAAGCAAGAACAGGTGCATTCTGGCTGCTATCGATCACCATATCGGTCAAGACAAGACCAATACAGACCCTATCAGTCATGCTATCGGTCAGCTTGTGATCGATAATGGTGGAGCCAAAATGTACCAGTCAACCTATCGGTCGATAGTGATCGATAGGGAAAGGAGCTGCAAAGTATGAACACTATCGGTCTAGCTATCGATCAGATACTGACCGATGGAAATACATCGGTTGTATTTGGGTCACTCTATCGGTCTAGAGAGTGACCGATACAAAGCGATCGGATGTATTTCGGTCAGTGTATCGATCAGAATGAGACCGATATGATTCATCAGGAGGGCTATCGGTCACTGTATCGGTCACGAATGTGATTGATAGGAATTGGAAGCGTATCGGTCAGCCTATCGGTCTGGGAGAGACCGATACAACCTCCCAGTCTGACCAAACTCCCTCTAAGGTACACAACCCTGCTCCTTTGCTTCTGAATACTTCTGAGTACCTTTCATTACCCTCCTTCAAGATTTTATTACACAAGGGACTGTGTAATTCAAGTGTGGGGAGGGCATTGCATTTAACATTGTGTTTTGTTTTCTTATTTTCTCTTTTACATACTTGAGTCTCATGCATTCATCTATGTGCACTGAAAATCCATGAAATTTTCAAATTTTTTGGAGCCAAAAAGATCATTTAGTTGTATTTACATTACTAGGATTGAGTCTAGATGCATTTCATATAGGTTTGCATACATTTGCATAGGGAGTAGATGATAAACACTTGTCAAGATGTTAATGTTTGAATTGTTTTCAGTGCCTTGGTTATCTGTTGTTTGATTGCATTGTAGTGAGTTTGAAGTTAAGGCTGCACCATATCTTGACTTCTTGCATTAATATTCTTGTCTTATGATGAAGTTTGCTTTGATTTGATTCCAACTCTATCTTATTAGAACCATAATCCTGACTTTGAATTATCTTGTTTGTGCATTGAGAGTGATTGCATGGCTACCCATATACATACTTGGATTATCTTCTTCCCTTCTTACCACTCTTGTTAATCCAAGTAGCTGATCATCATCATTATGGGACAGTTAACCACACCCTAAACCAATCCTTCTTTCTGAACCTAAACACTATTGTGAGAGTTGTGAGGCCTTGCATTGCATCATTTTTGATCTTATCTAGGCAAAAAGTGTTAGGAATAAGGCTGGCTAGGAGAAGCTCTCTTGTAGACACCAGCTTGCATTTTGAGCTTGGTATTAGGTTAGAAGTTTGGGAAAGGGTAGTGTAAGTGGTTTGAGCTTTAATTGTATACATCTTTGAGAAGAAGAAGAAGTATGGGATTGGTATTATGGGGGAGCAGTTTATTTGGTGGTTAAGTTAACTAGGAAGAAAGCTCTAAGTGTTAAAGGAGAAAGGTGCCAGCAACAACAAAGCTTACAAAAGGTCATCCAAAAGGAGAAACCAGACCAAGCAATTCACCGAAGGTGATGAAAAGTGGCACCAATCATACAACAAAGAAGAGCAAGTTCCAAAAAGAAGTCAACCACACAAGCAAAACAAAAGAAGAAGGAGTTTTCCTAAATATAAAGAAGGAAGAGATCAAGTGCTTTGGGAAAGGGTAGATTTAGGAGTTCCACTTGGGGTTTTGGAAATTATTAGGTTCATCTTGGGTAAAAAGGGTAGAAGAGACCTTTGACTTACATTGATAGGTGTGCTTTTACCTTTAGCATTTTGCCTAAGATAGAATCATTTCATTGAGTGATCCCCTGAATCTTTGAACCCTTATTTGAATGAGATCATTTTCATCTCATAACCATGTCCCTTGACCAAATATTTTCTCTTGATTTGCACAAACATGATCCATTGGTTACTAATTAATGAATGTTAAAGAGTTGGTTGATTTGAATGCTTGTGTAGGCTAAGCTAGAGTTCAATGTTTGTTATGATAGGTATGGCTAAAGTTTTTAAAGTAGAACAATCTCTATGCATCTTAGAACCTATAAATTGGGCATTGAATCAGTTTTTCCATTAACATCTTTAGTTTTGAACTCCCACTTTCAAACATCACTCTCCCATTTGTTCTTATTTGCTTGAGGACAAGCAAAAGGCAAGTGTGAGGGTGTTGATGTCTCATACATTTACATCATTTAGGCTTGCATTTAGTGAATGTTTTAGTTCTCTTTTGCATATCTTCCTTATCTTTTGTCCCATTTTATTCTCCTTTTAGACTGATTTTGTATTTAGGGTGTAGTTTGCATTTTCTTTGCATAAAGGATGTCTTTAGGTACTCATGGAGCTATGAGGAGCATGGAGGAGCTTTGGGAGTTCACCAGGAAGCTGGCTGAGCTAAATTGAGCAAGAGGAACCAATGCAGACGATCTTTGCAGAGCCTATCATGAAGGCTATCGGTCAAGGAGTGACCAATAGAGGAGCTATCGATTAAGCCTATCGGTCAAAGGAGTGACCGATAGAAGTTTACCGTGTATATTTTTGTCACCCTATCAGTCACTTTCTAGACCGATAGGAATCCTATCGATTACCCTATCGGTCAAGGAGTGACCGATAGGATTCCAGACTGAATACCACTTATTTATAATTTTGCCATTTTTGCTTGGACTCCTTTAAATACGAAAAATCCCAAATTTCTGGGAACTGTCTTTTATCCGGCAGTTTCTTCTTCTTTGTTTTAGGTTTTTGATTTTGTCACTTGAATCTTTGCTTGATTTTAATTAAAGTTTGCATCTATCTTCTTGTTTAATCTCCCTAATCATGATTTGTCATCTTTTTCTCTTTGAATTAATGGTTTTAAAGGTGCTTAGTGAGTAGTCTTTTTAGGGATTTGAGATGGGTTAGGTTTAGAGAATTTGAGACTTGATCCATGATGTCTTAGTGTTAATTCTTCTATTTCCTTTCTTGATTGCTGTGTTTAATGCTTAATTAGCCCTAGCTAAGTTTATTAAGATCTTGGGCTCATTTTATGCCCACCAAGTGTTTGATGAAATGCCTGAACTGCTTTGCAAGAGAATTGCTTATCCTAGCTCAAGAGATTGACTGTCTAGGGAGTGATTTGGCAATATAGGGTTGATAGAATTGTCTTAATGCTTGCTGTTTATCATTCCACTAATGAGAATTAGTTCTTGACTTGGTAATTAGCAAAGAAATTAGTACGAAGAGATTGGATTAGTCATATAAATGAATCTTATGCATAAGGAATATCATTGTGTGAGTTTGTAAACATCATAGGTTGAGTCTAGAGTTCCCTAACACCAATTATCTCATCTCAAGTCCCATCTTTTCTCTGTTTTTAGTTTGAATTCGAAATTGCTCTGTTTTGTCTTTATTTTAGTTGCTTTACATGCTTTTCACTCTTTGTTTGATGTTCTCTTCATTTCTGTTTGATCGTTTAGGTTGTTAGACTTCTAAACTATCTATGTTTGCTTGAATTAAGAGCTCTGCTGCATTCTTACTGCTTCATTCTCCCCTTTTGGATTGATAAAATCCTATGCTATACTACAATGGATTAGTACAAGTTTGGGTGATTGAATCAAGTCCTAAAAAGTCTTGTATCAAAAGACGCTGGTGCACACTGTATCGAACCCGTAGATTTGACAGAACGCGAGAAGAGGGATCCTGTATTTGATACCTCGGATGATGAATGTGATAGTGCCCTCATCTGCCCTCTTGACAATCTCATTGTCATAGTAGACCCTCACTGTGCCAATGAACTGGTGCACTAACTCTGGATACATGTCATACTGCTTGGTTGCAATGGTGCCCAAGCCCATCTTCTTCAGCAATCTGAGCACCTCTTCCTTAAGCTCGATCCTGTGCAGTGTATCAGCATCTGCAAACCGTGTAGGCACGACATCAATCTTGATCCCGGCGTTGTAGAATAGAGTGTCGTAGTCATCCCACTGCTCTCTGGTCTCCCTGAAAACGCAGTCACGTTTAGCCACCTCTTTCGCTGGCGGATCCTCCCAAAGTCTTTCCATTGGGATTTTCAATCCTTCTCTTCGGGGCCATGGTGGAAGAGAAGGAATAGCTGGTGCTTGATTGCAGGATTCGCCAGCTTCAGTTCGTGTCCTCTTGCTGTATTGTGGAAGCATCTGCACTCAGAAAACCAAGAACACAAATTTTCTCAAAATTAGACCAAAATTCAAAAATTCAAAAATTCAAAAATTCAGAATCTGGTCTATATCATCAGTGGCGAGCATCACTAGCAACTTAATGACCACTAATCCCAAACAATTTCAGTTTAAAACCTCAAATTCAAACCTAGTTTTGCAAAATAAATCACCAATTTGAAAATTTCAATATTTTACAAAATCAAACCATAAAAACTAAGGGGCAATATCGAATTAACCCTAAAAAACCTAGAGAAGCATGATTCAAGTCACAAATCAAGCTAAAACAGGGCGAATCGAAGCTTTTAAATCTTGGGGTCGAACTGAAAAATTGAGATTTCGAGTGTCATACCTTGCAGATCGGATGAATCAGTTATATATTCAGAATCAGCACAGAATTCCACCTAAAATAGACTTTTGAATCACTCAAATCCGTCAAGAAACAAGAAAGTTGTGTGTCGGAAATTTTTTTTTCTTCACGATTTCGAGAGAGAGAGAGAACAAAGGAGATGAAGTCGGGTTTTAAAGAAAACTTACCTGGTTAATAAGGGTGTCGTGCCCAGTGTCGACCGTGGTCGATATCCTTTCGCCACGGGATAAAAATTAATCGTCCTGCGCGATTATTTTTTTTGACGACTATAGACACGGAAATTAGTTAGTTAAAACCAAAAGAAAGACTAAGTATGTACACTTGCCAGTGGATTGCCACCAAGCGCTCGTTTAACGTCATTAGCTTGACTGTCCTCAGGATTAGGCAGTGGGTGCATCCGCCAAAGGCATAATCTGTCCTTCGGGAATCTCGACTTTCGCCCAGTAGTGCTTCACCCTTTGTCCATTGACAACAAACTCTCTGCCTTCTGGAGTTGATAAAACAACTGCACCATATGGACTGACCTCCTTAATGGTGAAGGGACCTGACCAACGAGAACGCAATTTCCCAGGAAACAATTATAAACGTGAGTTATAAAGGAGTACCTGGTCATTTGGTTCAAAGTGTGTGGCAATGATCTTCTTGTCATGATATGCCTTAGTCCTCTCCTTGTACAGCTAGGAGTTCTTATAGGCATGATGTCTGATCTCATCAAGCTTATATAACTACATTTGGCGCCTCTCTGCTGCAGGTTTCCAGTCAAAATTCATCTTCTTGACAGTCCAATTCGCTTTGTATTCCAGCTCCACTGGAAGATGACATGCTTTCCCATAAAGCAGGTGGAATGGTGTGGCGCCAAGTGGTGTTTTGAATGCTGTCCTGTAGGCCCAAAGTGCATCATCTAGCTTGACTGACCAATGTTTTCTTGTCTTTCCCACTGTCTTCTCCAGAATTTCTTTGATCTGCCTGTTGGAAACTTCAACCTGACCACTTGTCTGAGGGTCGTAAGGTGTAGCAACCTTGTGATGAACTCCATACTTCTGTAGCAGCTTCTCAAACACTCTATTGATGAAGTGTTTTCCATCATCACTGATCACAATCCGTGGTACTCCAAATCTGGAAAACGATGGTCTTAAACAGCTTAAGGACCACTGCAGAATCATTGTGTGGACTGACAATTGCTTATACCCACTTGGATACATAATCCACATCAACCAGGATGTATTTGTTCCTATAAGATGAAGGAAAGGGTCCCATGAAATCAATGCCCCACCAGTCAAAAACTTCAATCTCAAGTATGAAATTTTGTGGCACCTCATGTCTCTTACTGATCTTCCCTCTCCTTTGGCAGACATCACAATGAGACATGAATGTCTGAGCATCTTTGAACATTGTAGGCCACCAGAAGCCTGCTTGCAGCACCTTGGACACTGTCTTGAAAGTAGCAAAGTGCCCTGCATACTCAGAGCCATGACAATGAAACAGCACGTTCTGAACTTTAGCTTCTGCAAAACATCTTCTGTTAATTCCATCTGAACAGTGCTTGTAGAAGTAAGGCTCATCCCAATAGTATCCGCTAAATTTCCTCATGAATTTCTTCTTCTCATACCCCTTAAGGGTGTCAGGGACTTCATCTGCAGCTAGATAGTTCACAATGTCAGCATACCAAGGCCTAGAAGAAGTTGCAACCGCGAAGATAGACTGAGAGAAAACACCACACATGATCTGCTGAAGGAGAAGTGCAGTTCGCGACTGGTGTCGATCGACACCAGAGGGAGTGTCGATCGACACTGGCTCGTGTCGACTGGATGTCGACCTGGATGTCGATCCTGCTCGATATTGGTTCACTTTGAGGGTGGTGTCGATCAACACCAGAGGTGGTGTGTCGATCGACACTGCTTCTGTAGCACGAAAAAGCTGCAGTTCTTCAACATCTGGTTCCTGCAGTCTTGCCACAATGAAGTAGATATTCTTCTCTGACAGGAAATCATCAATAGGGACGTCGTCTTCAATCCTGATCTTTGAAAGACGATCAGCTACTCCATTCTCAATCCCTTTCTTATCTCTGATCTCAATATCAAACTCTTGAAGCAGCAAAATCCATCTCAACAGTCTTGGTTTGGCATCTTTCTTCTGCATCAGGAATTTTAGAGCAGAATGGTCAGTATGCACAATCACCTTAGCTCCAACCAGGTACTTTCAAAATTTCTCAAATGCAAACACCACAGCCAACAGTTCTTTCTCTGTAGTTGCATAATTCTTATGTGCTTCATCAAGAGTTCTGCTTGCATTAAAAATGGCATGAAGCTTTTTCTCTTTTCTCTGACCCAAGACAGCGCCCACTAGAAAGTCTGAGGCGTCACACATCACCTCAAATGGTAAATCCTATTTAGCAGGTGGCACAATGGGAGCACTCACTAAGGCCTGCTTGATCTGCTGAAAGGCTGAATGACACTCTGCAGTGATATTGCTGCATATTTCGTGTGTTTTGCATAAATATAAGATAGTTTTTCATGCATTTACCTTGCACATTAGGCTAGTTTGCATCATCTTAGGTCCTAGAGCTCTTTTGCATAAACATTTGCATATTTCTTGCATTATGCATCGCATTCAGGTTGTTTTCGGTTACTTTGTAGCTTTCGAGGATTCGTGGACGTGCTAAGGCTCGTGAGGAAGTTCGTGGATACTTGGAGAAATCAGGATTGCATGCTAAGGACCTGAGATCAAGTAGCAGATCGAGCAAGGCAGGTCGATCTAGACGAGATCGGCCAGAAGATCGAGTGTGGAGATCGATCTGAAGTACGGACGTAAACGACGCCATGCAGATCGAGGACCGGATCGAGCTTCCAACCCGATCAGCATAAGATCGACTCAGAGATCGACCAAGAGCCATCCGATCCAAGACAATATCGAGTGCCAGATTGAGCTTCGTGATCGATCCCAAACCAACCTTATCCGTCCGACTGGTTTTGGACCGTAGCGAAGGGGGGGACCATTTGCGGTTTCGCTATTTTTGGCAAAACGCAACGATCCCTTTCAGTATTCCACCCTGTCGACTACTTTTTATCATCTCTCTCATTTTAGGCGAATCGCCATTGTAGACTTTCGAGCTTTTTCTTACTTTTTATGTTTTGAATATTGAATCTTTGCTTCTAATCAATCATCTTTCATGTTTAGTCTATCATCTATTGTATTTCGCTCGGTTTACTTTCTGAGCAGTGAGTAGTTTCATCGGGTTTTCGGGGTTGAGAGGATTCAAAGGGGTTGAAAAGGTTTAAAGCTTGGTGTTTTCTTGTTCTTCATCGCCATCTCTTCTAGGATTTGAGCGCTTAAGGCTTAAAGACTCTCACGCCAAGATCTTTATGATCAGAGGGATATCTTACCTTGACGGGATTCAGATGTCCTGGAGAAGTCAAATCCTAGAGGCTAATCCTTCCTTTCCCACACGCTATGGTCGTTTAGGGGATTAGTTAGGCCGTGTGTTTGAAATCTGTGTTTTATGCCCTTCAATCTCTTTTTCCACCAAAAGCCATGGGTTTGGAGAAGGGAATGAAGGAGTGATCCATACCACACGCCATGGATGGATCTTGTTTTGTTTTCAAGGCCTAGAGACTCTCACAAAGTGAGTAGATCTAAAGTTTTCAAACCAAGCTTGAACCTTTGAAACCCTTGAACATGATTCTCAACCATGGACCCTCTTTCTTAGTACTTTCTCATCTCTGTTAATCATTCGCTTGCTATTTGTTCGCATCTTGGTCGTTAGATTCATTTCTGTTTAAACTGTTAGATGAGATCGATCGTTGCTGCTCGATCTAGTGGTCGATCCACTAGTCGATTTTTATTAATTCATAGCTTTGCGTTTTAATCATTTCGCTTGTTCCTCGTGGTAGTTAACCATCTTCCAGGGATTTTAACATAGTTTTGCTTTGCATTTGATCATTGCATCTAGTTTTTAGGGATTTTACCAAACAATTATCATTTTAGCTTAGCTTAACTCATCCTTTGCATTCTTAGTGATCTTGCTACCCTTAGGTGTGGATTGATACCTCTCTTACTCACTATAATACATCTCTGTGTGCATTAGAGCTTTGATAACCTCTCTGTTGCATCTTGACATATCATTGCACTAAGAAACCGATTATCAAATGGTGCCGTTGCCATCTTTGGGGATATAAAGCATTAAGATTTGGGGTTTGGTAAAGACTAAGCCTTTACTTTAAGTTGGTTACTGATTTCTCTACTCTCAAACTTGTGTCTTTCAGGTACATGAATCTGCGTTCCAAGGGTGACAACAACATACTCACGCCCTTGGACAATATTCATCAGCTTGGCAACGCAAGATCAAGAAGAGTTCGAGAACAAGCTAGAGCCTTTGAGGAGATTGTTCAGCAAGGTTCAGTGGATTTTGAAGCGATGGCTGAGCACGAGCACCCAGAGGGACCTCCTCCAGCTCACATGGCAGTGGGAAGGGGTAATGGAAACCCCCACCACGCGGCTAGACCCCCACGTATCATTAGAGCGGGAGATGCTCCCAATACTCACCATAATAGGTTTGGGATCACTCCTCCTCCAGTGCAGAACAATAATTTCGAGATAAAGCCATGGTTTGTTCAGATGGTGCAAAACAA
The DNA here is from genome assembly GCA_911865555.2 of Thlaspi arvense. Lineage (NCBI taxonomy): Eukaryota > Viridiplantae > Streptophyta > Magnoliopsida > Brassicales > Brassicaceae > Thlaspi > Thlaspi arvense. The sequence goes on from OU466862.2 coordinate 47,117,262, forward strand.
CAAATTTCATGGGTTAGCTTTGGAAGACCCATTGGCGCATCTAGACAACTTTGAGCAGCTTTGTGGAATGCTCAAGATAAATGGCATCTCGGAAGACAGCTTCAAGCTGCGCTTGTTCCCCTTTTCCTTAGGCGACAAGGCACGGCATTGGGAGAAGACTCTTCCACAAGGCACTATCACTTCTTCGGCAGATTGTGAGAAAGCTTTTCTCTCCAAGTTTTTCTCAAGCTCTCGGACAGCAAGGTTGCGAAGCGAGATCAGTGGTTTTACTCAGCGTCAGAATGAGTCATTCAACGAGGCTATGGAGCGCTTTAAAGATTACACAATCGCCTGCCCTCACCACGGTTTCAGTGAAGAGACCTTATTGAGTACTATCTACCACGGAGCACTTCCAAAGATCAGGCTACTACTTGACACGACAAGCAAAGGAAACTTCCTTGGTCAAGAGGTTGAGGAAGGCATGAAGCTAATTGAAAACTTGGCGTTAAGTGATGGAAATTATTCAGAGGACTATGACCGTGCACCAAGAGGAGCTGATCTTGAAGCCAACAAAAAGGAAATGAAGTCTCTACATGAGAAGATCGATAAGCTAATGCTTGCTAACCAAAATCATGTCCATTTTGTTGGTGAAGTCGTGGATGTCTTGGATGAGCTAGAGCAATGCCAAGAAGAAGAAGCCAATTGGGTAGCCGGTCAAAACAACTACAAACCTCAAGGTTATTCTCAAGGCTACCAAGGCAACCACAACTTGTCCTATAGAAGCACCAATGATGAAAACCCAAAGGATCAGGTGTACCCTCCTCAACAAGCTAAACCGTTTGTGCATTATAACAAAGGTCTTCAGCCGAGTGGTGGTTTTCAGGATCAGCGTCTAAGAAACTTTCAGGGACAGCAGCAGCAGCAAGGAAACAAACCTTATACTCCTATGTATCCTCCAGGCTTTGTTCCTCAACAACAGATGCAACCGCAACAAGTTGATCCTATACAAGCCATGTTTCAGCAGTTGCTTCAAGGGCAAGCTTCCACAAATCAGAAGTTCGCCGAGATGAACAACCGCTTAGACTCCTCTCTCACTGATGTCTCTACTCAGATAACAAATCTAAACAACAAGATCAAGTAGTTAGAGAAGGGTAAAGCAAGTACAAGTGGTCAAAGTAGTTTACTGGGCAAGTGTGAGCAGAATCCCAAGGAATACGCCAACGCCATTACACTACGAAGTGGGAAAGAACTTCCATCGCGGGTTGCACCTAAGGATAATGAGGACACTGTGGTTCAAGAGGGGGAGGATAAGCCGTCGGCTGAAGATGAGATCAACTTCCACAATGTGTGGATAGAGCGGCGAACAAAAGGGAAAGAAGCAGCTGTAAAGAAGCAAGCGGAGAAAGCAACCGAGGAGAAGGATGAGTACATACCTCCACCTTATATTCCTAAGCTTCCTTTTCCTGGCCGTTTCAAGAAACAGCTTATAGAGAAGCATAGGGTCTTGTTTGAGAAGCATCTAAGGGATGTAGAGATCAAGCTACCTCTCGTGGATTGCCTTGCCATTATGCCTAAATGCGCAAAAATTTTCAAAGACACGCTTGCAAAGAAGAATAAGGAAAGCAAGGAAGTGCTAGTACTTAGTGAAGAATGTAGCGTCGTAATACGCAAGGAGATAGTTCCCAAGAAGTTGGGAGATCCTGGAAGCTTCACTATACCTTGCGCTTTAGGTCCATTGGAGTTCAAGAGTTGTCTTTGCGATTTGGGAGCTAGTATAAATTTGATGCCTCATTCTATAGCAAAGAAGTTGGGATTCACGATATTCAAAGACTGTAGGATCTCCTTGGTACTAGCTGACAGAAGCGTGAGGCTACCCGTGGGTTTGCTTGAGGACTTACCGGTGAGGATCAGTGGTGTGAACGTGCCTACAGACTTTGTCGTGCTTGAAATGGATGAAGAACCTCAGGATCTGCTTATACTTGGGAGGCCATTCCTTGCAACCGCCAGAGCTATCATTGATGTCAAAAATGGGAAGATAGCTCTACACTTGGGTAAGGATATAAGGCTGGATTTTGATATCAACGAGGTTTTGAAGAAGCCTACTATAGAAGGTCAAGCTTTCTACATTGAGACGTTGGACGCTTTGGCGGATAAACTGCTAGAGGAGCTTCCACAAGAGGATCAATTGAAGCTGGCATTGACTAAGGAGCCATGAGAGTACGGTTTCATGGATCAGAGGGCTCAGGAGTATATAAATCTCCTTGATTCTAGGAAAGTTGTGCTATAAGATGAAGGCGGATGCCTAGAGATCGATCAGGCAATCGAGAAGATGGTGCAAGTCAGCAATCGATAAGAAGATCGAGAATACTGGTCGATCCAGAGAAGAGAATGACTCATACGCTCGATCCACTACTCTATCCCATCTAAATCGAGTGAGTGATCGAGTTGAGAGCAGTCGATCCAGAAAAATAATCGACGGAAAGATCGAGGGAAGTCAATCGATCAGTTCAGAGATCGGGACGGAGACTCGATCTCCTGCTTGATCCCAATCAAATCGAGTTAGAGAATCGAGTGAAGTTGCTCAATCCGGGTCAGAACGAGTGCAAGATCAACTGGAAGACTCGAACTCGGAGGGGACGACGGTTCAAGAAGACAGTCTTTTGGGTCATGTCTCGGGTTCTAAGGAGGCTCCTGAGGATGGGGACGTCAACAAGAGTCAATAGGAGGACTGGAGTGAGCTGCTAGCCCCAAAGGTGGACCTTAAGGAGCTCCAAAAAGGGCTAAGGTATGCTTTCTTAAGGCTTAATGAAACCTATCCCGTGATTGTGAATGAGAACTTAAGTGATGATGAGTTGCACTCGCTCCTAAATGAGCTGAGAAAGTATAGGAAGGCCATTGGGTACTCTCTAAGTGACATCAAGGGCCTTTCACCAATGCTTTGCACTCATAGGATTCACTTGGATAATGAGAACGCCTCTTCTATAGAACACCAAAGGCGTTTGAATCCTAATTTAAAAGAGGTTGTTAAGAAAGAGATTCTTAAGCTTTTAGAGGCTGACGTGATCTATCCCATAAGTGACAGCACGTGGGTTTCTCCCTTACACGTGGTGCCTAAGAAGGGAGGGATCACGGTCATTAAGAACGATAAAGATGAGCTTATACCTACTAGGACTATTACAGGACATCGTATGTGTATAGACTATAGGAAGCTTAATCTTGCTACTAGAAAGGATCATTTCCCCTTACCTTTTATTGATCAAATGCTTGAGAGGCTTGCTAATCATCCTTACTATTGCTTTCTTGATGGATATAGTGGATTCTTTCAAATACCAATCCATCCAAATGATCAGGAGAAGACGACCTTTACATGCCCTTATGGCACCTTCGCGTATCAAAGGATGCCGTTCGGGTTGTGTAACGCACCGGCTACGTTTCAGCGGTGTATGATGTCGATCTTCTCTGGTCTAATAGAAGAGATGGTAGAAGTGTTTATGGATGACTTCTCTGTATATGGTGCGTCTTTTTCTGCATGTTTGTTGAATCTTTGCAAGGTACTAAAGCGTTGTGAAGAGACGAACCTTGTGCTTAACTGGGAGAAGTGTCACTTCATGGTGAAGGAAGGGATCGTGCTTGGCCACAAGATATCAGAGAAAGGCATAGAGGTTGATAAATCCAAGGTTGAGGTTATGATGAGTCTTGAGCCGCCGGTTAATGTCAAACGGGTGAGGAGTTTCCTAGGCTATGCTGGCTTCTACAGGCGCTTCATCAAGGATTTTCCAAGATTTCACGCCCTCTCACACGGCTGTTGTGCAAGGAAGCTGACTTTGTGTTTGATGATGATTGCCTTCATACTTTTGTGACCATCAAGGAAGCTCTAGTATCCGCGCCTATAGTACAAGCACCGGATTGGACTCTACCGATCGAGATAATGTGTGACGCGAGTGACTACGCCGTGGGAGCTGTTCTTGGTCAGAGAAAATATAAACGGCTGCACGTGATTTACTATGCTTCACGTACCTTGGACGACACTCAAGCCAGATACACTACGACTGAGAAGGAGTTGCTGGCGGTTGTATTCGCCTTTAAGAAGTTCAGGTCATACCTCGTAGGCTCCAAGGCCATTGTCTACACAGATCACGCAGCTCTGAGGTACATCTATTCCAAGAAAGACACTAAACCGAGACTCTTGACATGGATCCTTTTGCTCCAAGAATTCGATATGGAGATCAAGGACAAGAAAGGGATAGAGAACGGCGTTGCTGACCACCTCTCTAGGATGAGAATCAATGAGTCTCTTCCCTTAGATGATTCGCTTCCAGAAGAACAACTCATGGCGATCACTACGGCTGTTTGTGGACGGCTAGAAGGACAGTTTGAAGAGGTTTTGAGCTTCAAAGAAGAGGATCTTCCTTGGTACGCTGACATTGTGAACTACTTGGCATGCGGAGAGGAGCCTTCGCATCACGACAACTATCACAAGAAGAAGTTCATGAGAGACGTAGGCCACTACTTTTGGGATGAGCCCTACTTGTACAAGAGGGGCGTGGACAGTTTATACAGGAGGTGCGTAGCAAAGGAAGAAGCTAAGGACATTCTCCTTCACTGTCATGGCTCTTCATACAGCGGTCACTTTGCCTCATTCAAGACCGCTACAAAAGTCTTACAAGCCAGTTTCTGGTGGCCGTCTATCTTCAAAGACGCCCATGAGTTCGTGAAGAGTTGTGAAGCGTGTCAAAGAGCAGGAAACATCACGAAGAGGAACGAGATGCCTCAAGTTCCTATCTTTGAGGTAGACGTGTTTGACGCGTGGGGCATAGATTTCATGGGACCTTTCCCTTCTTCCTATGGCAACAAGTTTATCCTAGTGGCTGTTGACTACGTTTCTAAATGGGTTGAGGCCATTGCTTCCCCTACAAACGACTCTAAGGTGGTGATAAAGCTCTTCAAAACCGTCATATTTCCATGGTTTGGAGTCCCCAAGGTTGTAATCAGCGACGGTGGTAGCCATTTCATCAACATGTTGTTTGAGAGCCTTCTAAGAAAATATGGTGTGAAGCACAAGGTGGCTACACCGTATCACCCTCAAACGAGTGGGCAAGTGGAGGTCTCTAACCGACAGATCAATGCCATACTCGAGAAGACAGTGGGTACTACTCGGAAGGATTGGGCAGCTAAGCTAGACGATGCTTTGTGGGCTTACCGGACCGCCTTCAAAATGCCCATTGGTACTACTCCTTTCACTCTTCTCTACGGCAAAAGATGTCACCTCCCCGTCGAGCTAGAACACAGAGCATTGTGGGCTGTGAAGCGACTGAATTTCGATCTAAAGACGGCTCAGGAGAAGCGCTTGATTCAGCTACACGAACTTGATGAGCTAAGACTGGACGCTTACGAAAGCGCTAGGATCTACAAGGAGCGTACTAAGGCGGCTCATGACAAGAAGCTGGTCCACAAGGAGCTTAAGGAAGGCAGTTTGGTATTGCTTTACAACTCGAGGCTGAAGCTCTTTCCAGGAAAGCTGAAGTCTAGGTGGTGCGGACCGTTTGAGATCAAAGAGGTATTTCCTTACGGAGCCGTTACGTTGGTTGGCAAGAGTGGGAATGCATTCATAGTAAACGGACACAGAGTGAAGCCATACTTGGCCAGCGCATTCAACAAGGAGAGCACTTCAATGCTTCTCCAAGACCCACCATCTGCCTAAACCAAGTCAAGTCTAGCTAATGACGTTAAAGAAAGCGCGCTTGGGAGGCATTCCCATGTTTATCCTGTATATATTCTTGCTTTATTTCTCTTTCAGTTTTATGTTTTTATCTTATGAGTGTGTAGGAACAGGTATAAGGGATTGCAGGCCACGATCTTAGGTCCAAAGGGAGTAAGAAGGGGCGAATATAGGCTAGAGATCGAGTGCTAGATCGACTCATCCTGGCTCGATCTTTGCTAGATCGAGCTAGTGAATCGAGAGGAGTCAGTCGATTTGAGACGAGATCGAGTAGACAAATCGAGTGGAACGGTCGATCATGAGAGGACAATTCACCAATGCGTTCAGCCTGAAAAGCAAAAGAGGTGTAGATCGACCGAGTCACTCGATCCTTGAAAAGATCGAGCAGTCTACTCGATATGCCATTCGATCTCAGCCAAATCGACCCCCGAATCGATCAAGGAAATCGATCCAAGGAGTACAGCCTAGTTGACCAAAAGTCAAGGAACGAGAGAGTCAAATCGATCTAAGACTCGATTCTAAATCAATCGAGTCACTGATCGATCAAATCTCTCGATCCAGCCAACATGGCATGAGATCGAGTCCTAGATCGACCAAATGGACTCGATCTCGTGCCGAGGTAACAATTCCTTTTTCCCTCTTTTCTGTTTTCCCTCCGGTTTTTAAATTCAAAAAGTGGTTAAGGCAAGCATCTTTTACCATGAAAGATGTGCCTTGACCACAGATTTTGTCAGAAAACCACTTCTTTTACCCATGGTTTTGTAAAATTGTTAGCTTTTATATTTTCAACATCTCTCACACTCTCCCATTCCTGTTTTCGCGAGTCTTTAAGCAAAAAGAGAGTGTGCGTTTTTTATTTTCAAAAGGCTAACAAGCATTCTCTTTCAATCTTTGCGAAGGTATTTTCGAATCTTTAAGAAAATCTCCAAGAATATTTCTTTTTAATTCGCTTTGATTATTTTAGATGCTAGGGCGGTTTAATTTTTTTTTTAAAACTAGCTTGATATTAGGAAAAATTCTAGATTTACCTATATCTCTAGATCTGATTCTCTATTATCTTGCTAGGATTTTTATAAATTCTCTAAATTCTAGGGTATTAGTTATAATTTTTCCTTTCTTGCTAGTCTCTTTCTCGGTTTTTCACCGCCTTTGCTCATTCTCTAGTTTGAGAATCGTGTTTCAGGAACCAATGGCACCTAAGAGAACCAAAGAAGAGGAGGCACAAAGAGAAGATGAGCAACGAGTGGTTCAAGAGGAGGAACCTCAGCAAGTTCACGAGAGGATCTGTTGGACTAAGGAGGAAAAATCAGCAAAGAAGAGGTTAGAGAGGCTGCGCTTTGAGCCTACCAAGTTCGCGAGTAGAGACTTGTTGGCAAGGATGGGTCTCCTAGAAGATTTTGATTTTCTTCTCCAAAACATGGGGCTTGCTTGCCTTTCAAGGATGGATTGCCCAATATATCCGCAGGTTACCTTGGATTTCCTCTCTACCTTGGCGTTTTCCTATGAGAATCTGAGCCTCCCTACTCCCTCGCAAGGACATATCACCTTCAAAGTCAAGAAGCAGGCTTATCACCTTTCCATTGAGGAGCTCTGCCAAGCTTATGGACTCAATGCCGCGGCTAGACAAGTGGAGTTTCCCCCACTCAGGAACGCTAGCAACATATATGACGTGCTTTGCGATGAAGACTACAAGCCAAACACGGCCAAGATCAAGAAAGTGAGGAACCCCATCTTGCGGTACACTCTCAAGCTTCTAGCAAACACTTTTAGCGGGCGGTCCGTGTCTCCTACGGTGACAAAGACCGAGCTATGCTTCCTTTTCCAAGGGATCAAGAGGATACTATATAGCAGCAAAGAAGAGAACCACGATCCGCTGATGGATGACCTTGGGAATGATGTTAACTACGGGTGTATTCTAGCATCCTCCATGGTGAAGTACAAGGCATACGCTTTGAGGTGCAAGGCAAGTTCAGCTTACATTGGAGGGTTTCTCACGCCACTCTTATCCAAGCCGGTGTACCCCTTCAACGGTTCGAGCCTTGCGCGGATAGATCATTCATGGACGAAGCCTACATGCGCAATACCGATAGCTTGGGACCTATGCTAGCTCCAGGATTCTTCGCCTATCAGTTCTACAATGATGCAGGGAAGAAGAGCGTGTGCATCTTACCAAACATTGAGGAGACAAACTTGGATAGCATCGGGACGATCCAGTTTTGCCCAACCCACGAGGAGTGTTACGCCCCACTTGGTACAACAATGATGCCTATTCAGTCTGCACGAGAGCAGTCAGAGTCACCACCCTCGGATGGCGCAATGCCAGCCAACTTTGAGCTTCCCCGGATGGAATTTGAGCCGCGGACCAAGGCTGAGAAGTTTCTTGCTTCAGTGGTGGAGGTGCAGCGAAAGATAACTAAGTGGCAAGGGAAGATGATCAAGAAGCTTGCCAAGAAGGTCAAGGCGCTTCAAGGGAGCTCATCCGCAAAGTCTAAGGGGTCCATGAGTGAAGAGGTCAATCAGCCCGAGAAGAGGAGGAGATCAACTGGCGGTATTGTCATCCGTGAGCCTCAAGGCAACGCGCAACAAGCACGTCATTCTGTTCATGGCTTCCCGACCGAGGACAAAGGCAAGGACATAGCCCGACGCTCCTCTAGCAAGAGCAGCTCCGCTGGAACATCCTCAAGTTCCAGCCGAGTTTAGCTCCAAGGTACCAACAACCTTCACTTGTATATACCGCTCATATTTTCTTTGTTTTTGCTTAGTGTTTTTGAACTCTCTCAAGTTTGTTTGCCACCGGACGGTGTCATTCAAGTTTGGGGGAGTGTGTGTGTTATTTGACATGTTTATTTTGCTCTTATTTTCTATTTGCATCCTTTGAGTCTTGCATTACATTTCATTGCATCTAAGGCATATAAAAGAACAAAAAAATTGGTAAAATTTTTAAAAATTTTCAAAAACAATTCATGTAGTTGCATTCATATTGTAAGCATTTTAGGATTGAGTATATAATTTTTAAGCATCTAGGTTGTTTACATTTGCATAAGGGGTTAAAGTTTTCTTAAAAAAGGTGTTTTAAACTCATGAATTGTTTCAATGCCCTAGTTAGTAGTTGTTTGATGCTTTGCTCACGCTTTGAAAGTAAGTCCTTACCATGCTTGGATCACTTATTTTGATTTTCGTGACTTGACTTGAACATTCATGATTTGAAACTTGTCCTAATAAGTGAGAACCCTAATCCGGCTTTTAAATATCATTCTTATGCATTTGAAAATGAGCACATGGATCTTATACATATTTAGGCTCTCTTCCTCCTTTTACCACTCTTTGTGAGCATTCGTGTGTGACATCAATGTGAGGCCTCTTTTCGGTTTGAAGTTAGCATAACGTGTTACGTTTAGGCGACATGATTAGGTTCTCATATGATTGCTAGCTTTGCATTTTGAAGCTAGTTATAGGCTTAGGATAAGTTTGGGGGTCTGATGGGATTGCATTCTTGTTTATATGCTTACGGTTTCAAAAAGTCTTGGTATTTGAAGTCAATAAAAAGTTTTAAAAGTCTTGGTATTTGAAGTCAATAAAAAGTTTTAAGTGAAAGGCTTTGTTTTTAAAATGTATAAAGCTCTAAGTATTTCAGAAGATAGCTATCTCAAGTAAAATAAAATAAAAAGTGCCTAAGTGCCAAATAAAAAGAAAGAATAGAGAGCTATCAATAAGAAAAAAATAAAGAGCTAAAATATTTTCAAGCCTTCTCGCTAGCCTAAAGAGTAAAGATTTTTTCGGTTTTGATATGGGGTTTGCTAAGCTTATGCTTTGTTGATAAGGGTAGTATCTAAGAGGGTGAGTGAGCTTAAAATAAAAAAAAAAAATTGAGAGGGGTTTTAGGATCATTGATTAGCGTATATGGGTAGATGAGAATCTGATCATGTATGCATCAATTGCCTTTACCTTTAGCATTATGCATAAATTTCATACCATTCATGAGAGAAACCCATTGCATTGTGAAAACCCTTTCAAAATGAGATCATTCTATGCTCATAGCCTTTGCCCTTAGCCAAATGTGTTCTGCTTTAAAGTGCATAAGTTTGATCCACGGTTTGATCATTAATGAATGTTAAAGGATGAGATTCTTTGATTGTTGGAATATGAGAGTCATGATTTGAAATTCATTGTGTGATGAGTATGGCTAAGTTCTTTGGAGTATGAGTGTGTGCATTGAATCTTAGAATTACTACCTAGGACATTGAGATTGATTCATTTGAAAGACACCTTTGCGAGAAGCTTAAACCCCTGTTTTAAAACCTCTCTCCCTTCTTGAATTTTGTTTGCTTGAGGGCAAGCAAAAGGCAAGTTTGGGGGAGTTGATATTGCTGCATATTCGTGTGTTTTACATAAATATAAGATAGTTTTTCATGCATTTACCTTGCACATTAGGCTAGTTTGCATCATCTTAGGTCCTAGAGCTCTTTTGCATAAACATTTGCATATTTCTTGCATTATGCATCGCATTCAGGTTGTTTTCGGTTACTTTGGAGCTTTGGAGGATTCGTAGACTTGCTAAGGCTCGTGAGGAAGTTCGTGGATACTTGGAGAAATCAGGATTGCAAAGGACCTGAGATCGAGTAGCAGATCGTGCAAGACAGGTCGATCTAGACGAGATCGGCCAGAAGATCGAGTGTGGAGATCGATCTGAAGTACGGACGTAAACGATGCCATGCAGATCGAGGACCGGATCGAGCTTCCAACCCGATCAGCACAAGATCGACTCAGAGATCGACCAAGAGCCATCCGATCCAAGACAAGATCGAGTGCCAGATCGAGTTTTGTGATCGATCCCAGACCAACCTTATCCATCCAGCTGGTTTTGGACCGTAGCGCAGAGGGGGACCATTTTTGGTTTGGCCATTTTTGGCAAAAGACAACGATCCCTTTCATTATTCCACCCTGTCGACTACTTTTTATCATCTCTCTCATTTTAGGCGAATCGCCATTGTAGACTTTCGAGCTTTTTCTTACTTTTTATGTTTTGAATATTGAATCTTTGCTTCCAATCAATCGTCTTTCATGTTTAGTCTATCATCTATTGCATTTCGCTCGGTTTACTTTATAAGTAGTGAGTAGTTTCATCAGGTTTTCGGAGTTGAGGGGATTCAAAGGGGTTAAAAAGGTTTAAAGCTTGGTGTTTTCTTGTTCTTCATCGCCATCTCTTCTAGGATTTGAGCGCTTAAGGCTTAAAGACTCTCACGCCAAGATCTTTATGATCAGAGGGATATCTTACCTTGATGGGATTCAGATGTCCTGGAGAAGTCAAATCCTAGAGACTAATCCTTCCTTTCCCACACGCCATGGTCGTTTAGGGGATTAGTTAGGCCGTGTGTTTGAAATCTGTGTTTTATGCCCTTCAATCTCTTTTTCCACCAAAAGCCATGGGTTTGGAGAAGAGAATGAAGGAGTGATCCATACCACACGCCATGGATGGATCTTGTTTTATTTTCAAGGCCTAGAGACTCACACAAAGTGAGTAGATCTAAAGTTTTCAAACCAAGCTTGAACCTTTGAAACCCTTGAACATAATTCTCAACCCTGGACCCTCTTTCTTAGTACTTTCTCATCTCTGTTAATCATTCGCTTGCTATCTGTATCTTGGTCGTTAGATTCATTTCTGTTTAAACTGTTAGACGAGATCGATCGTTGCTGCTCGATCTAGTGGTCGATCCCGTGGTCGATCCACTAGTCGATTTTTATTAATTCATAGCTTTGCATTTTAATCATTTCGCTTGTTCCTCGTGGTAGTTAACCATCTTCCATGGATTTTAAAATAGGTTTGCTTTGCATTTGATCGTTGCATCTAGTTTTTAGGGATTTTACCAAACAATTATCATTTTTTCTTAGCTTAACTCATCCTTTGCATTCTTAGTGATCTTGCTACCCCCTAGGTGTGGATTGATACATCTCTTGCTCACTATACTACATCTCTGTGTGCATTGGAGCTTTGATAACCTCTCTGTTGCATCTTGACATATCATTGCACTAAGAAACCGATTATCATGCAGTAAATTCAAACTTCGCATCCTTGCAAAGCAGAGCTGTGAGTGGTCTTGCAAGCTTGCTGAAATCTTTGATAAATCTTCTGTAGAATCCAGCATGTCCCAAAAAACTCCTCACTGATTTCACACAATCTGGGGGCTGCAGACTTGCACCTCAATTTTCGCTATGTCAACCTCAATGCCTTCTCCGAAAACTCTATGCCCAAGTACAATCCCATCTCTGACCATAAAGTGGCACTTTTCCCAGTTCAGAACCAGGTGCTTTTCTTCACATCTTTCAAGCACTTGACAGAGGTTGTCAAGGCAGTCTTTGAAGGAGGAGCCATACACTGAAAAATCATCCATGAAAATCTCCATAAACTTCTCAATCATATCAGTGAAGATGGAAAGCATGCACCTCTGAAATGTTGCAGGAGCATTACACAGTCCAAATGGCATTTTGCGATATGCAAAGGTGCCATAGGGACAAGTAAATATGGTCTTCTCCTGGTCATCTAGGTGAATATGGATCTGAAAGAAGCCAGAGTAACCATCCAGGAAACAGTAGAAGGAGTGATTTGCCAACCTCTCCAGCATCTGATCGATGAATGGCAATGGGAAGTGATCCTTCCTTGTTGCAGCGTTGAGCTTCCGGTAGTCAATGCACATCCTGTGCCCAGTTATTGTCCTTGTAGGAATCAGCTCATCCTTCTCATTTTTCACCATTGTGACTCCTCCTTTCTTCGGAACCACATGTACTGGACTGACACAAGTACTGTCTGAGATGGGATAGATAATCCCAGCAGCTAGAAGCTTCATGATCTCCTTCTTGACTACATCTTGCAGATTCGGATTCAGTCTCCTTTGGTTCTCAATCGATGACTTTGACTCATCCTCAAGGTGTATCTTGTGCATGCACAACTCTGGAGAGATACCTGAAATGTCATCAAGAGAACAGCCAAGAGCTTTGCGAAATGTGCGTAGCTTGCTTGGCAGTAAAGTGAGCTCTGCATTGTTCAAGGAAGCACTAAAAATAACAGGATATGTAGAGTTATGTCCCAGAAAAGCATACATTAGACCTGCAGAGAGCTGTTTGAGTTCGATTTTTGGAATTTTTTCTTCACTCCAATCGCCCAGTTTTGCAGCTTTTACAGAAGTTCCAACCAGCTCCTTTTGTGCTACCAGCTGCATAACTTGTTCACTTGCATCCAATATCTTGACATACCCAGCAGTAATGTCATCTAGATGCTATGTTTCTTCTGCAGAAATTGTCAATGCTCTCTCCAAGGGATCTGCGGGATGCATCTCCTTAAAGATCTCTTCTTCAAGGCTGGTGAGGGAGTCTACATAGAATGTGTGGGCATCTATTGTTGGCCTCTTCATCAGCTTATCCATGTCAAAGTTCATCACCAAGTCGCCTACATTCAGGGCTATGCTTCCTTTCCTGACCTCTATTATGGCGCCTGCAGTGGCTAGGAATGGTCTTCCCAAGATTAGGGGGTCTTTTGTTTCTTCCCCATAAGCTAGAACCACAAAGTCTGTAGAGATCATGCAATCTCCCACCTTGACTGGTACATCCTCCAATATGCCTTCAGGGATCCTCACAGATCGATCTGCTCGGATGAGAGAGATCATAGTTGGCTGAAAAATGTGTCATGCCCAAGCTGACAGCAACTGAGTGAGGCATCAAATTAACACTTGACCCCAAATCACACAAAGACCTCTCAAACCTCTCAGAAAAGATTGTGCAGTCTAGGACAAAGCTCCCAGGATTTGTTACCTACTCTGGTATCTTGTTCTGTATCACTGCACTGACCTGTTCTGGAATCAGCATTGTCCTAGCATCCTCCAGTTCTTGTTTAGACTTCTTTTGGTTCCTTGGGTAAGGTACCTTTGGCTTGTAATCTCTTTCTTCTACGTTTCTGAAGTCTGAACAATCGCAGGTTGCTTCTGTGGAGGGTGCCGATCGACACCAAGTGGTGGGTGTCGATCGACACTCTTCTCTTGATAGGGTCAATGTTTTACCCAAATAAAACTACTGCAAGTGCACAGCAAAAGCAGATGTAGTATAAGGGGTATCGAAATCCCAAGAGAGTAATGCAGACTACACTATCGAGTATAGATTCGGACTAAGCTAAGCAAAATATGATGTATGTAATGCGAATGAATTAATAAAAGTAAGCAAACGAATGTGTGAAGTTATCTAAGTTCAAGAAGATTAAAAGCGCTAAGCCAGGGTAATTCACAGGTTTGAATCCAAGAATGTATGATGCAGGAAATCAAGAATGATTAAGAACCGTTTTAAACATGAATCTCTAATGCATAACTAATCAATTCTCATTGTAAAAGTTATCTATGCTTAAATTACAGAGTTTCAAATCTCTTTGCAAACCCTAACAACCTAAGCATGCAGTAATGATCAGGTTCAATTGTTTACAAAACTCCTAAGCCAAATCTCTTTGTACTAAGTTGTTTTGCTCATCAAATACTAGTTCAGGTTATGAATAATGCTCTCACATATATTTAACAACCTATGATTTTCGGATTCCTAGATGATGTGTCTCAGAAATTTGATTTTAAAGCAAGCAGAGATGAAAAACCATGAGATATTCCTAACAGATAGCGATTCTACACTCTTTTCATCAACCTTTGAAAAATCCTAACTTAACTAGCAGATTACTCAGACATGATTATGAGATCACAAAGCATAACTGAATAAAATTGCATTAAGAGAAAGAGTAAGAAACAAACGGGGTTCGAAATCTTCTCAAAAGAGTACAGGATTTGTCTCCTCAAAAAGCTCTGAATAAATCTCTCTCTAGCTCTCTGAATTCTTAAAAACTTAGATAATAGCCAACAATGGCTGAAAAACCTAATAAATAGAAGCTAAACACGACCTGGGGTCTTCATATAAATAAAGGAAACTTCTGGGTAAATTCTGCAATTCTTCTTGATACTTTTAATAAAACGCCACGCTCCTTCCTTAGTGGGTGACGAGCGTCACTAAAGGGGTGACGATCGTCACCATATACGATACTTTTCTGCTTCGAGCTTGGTACTTTGTGGCTTCCACTCAGAATGCTCCAAAAGGTTCCAAAATCTCCAATTATGCTCCAGACATGCTATAACCTGCAAAGACTCTTCTAGGACTCTAAAAATACCAAAAAGACTCAATAAAAAGGACTTATATCATGGTTAAAAACCATAAAAACCATGATATATCAACTCCCTCAGACTTAGCTTTTGCTTGCCCTCAAGCAAACATTAGACAAAGAATAAGATCGAGGTTTGAAAACAAGAAACAGTCAGTCAGTCATCAGAAACACCACACTAGTTAAAGCTTTCGAATCCACATACCACAGAGTCAACACAAGATCAAATTTCAGTCTAATTATCACAAGCTTAGCAAATCTCTCAAGTCCAGTCCAAATCCCTTCAAGAAATCCGAAATTTCTACTGTCAACTCCTTATTTTTATCTAAGTGTGAAGTCTCATCAAAGCTCTATCATCTTAATCACTTTACAGATTCTTTTCCCTTCCTAACAACTGAACAAATCAATCTCAACACAGCTCTCCTATTTTCTCTTCCCTTAATCTTTTTCCTTAGGATATTTTCGATTTTTCACTTCTTTTTCTCAACTTTTTCAGTCTAAGATATGGTGCTACTCAATACTTGTGTTCCTTGTGAGGAGACAGGTTCTTGAGTGAGTTCACTACTGTTGTTCCTTGTGAGGAGACAGGGTCATGAATGCACCATTCTTTGAACTTAAACTTTTAAAAAAAAACTACATCAGGGAAGATCAAAGAGAGACTGTATCTTAACCTTATTATCAGTGCTTAAAGAGAGAATCAAGATCAATAAGAATCAATCACCAAGACAAGAAGTTTAAAGTTCATTAAGGTGGAGCTAACAACAAATTTTCCAGATTCTCTAAGAACCTAAACCTTCATTGCTAGACTGATCTACCTATGACTTTCAACTTAGTAAGACTTGTACTCAACTACTGTGGCAATGTTTCTTATCAGCAAAAACGTCCTATGGCTAGTTCCAAGAAAAACTAACAGTTTCAAAATTTTTGACTCTAGAAAAACAGGTTTTTGACTCAACTTTAAGACTCTATAAACATGACACAAAGCACACAACGTCAGTAACCACCTCCCCCAGACTTAAACAACACTGTCCCCAGTGTTATTAAGCCAAGAGTTGGTCAGAAAAATGAATGAGAAGTCGAAAAACCAAGTCAGAAAAGTGTTACCTCGCGTGGGGTCGGGTGACGAGCGTCACCACGACCTGTATTGCCCAAATCTTATGTTAGATGTTAATTAACGAAGTGTTTGCATGTGTACTAGAAAGTTAGACTTTTTGAGCATTCAAACACATAATTAACAATATCCAAACATAGCAATAATAACCTGGTTCAACAATCTCACAAAACATCATCAAAGAAACTGACAACTGACTCAAAGGAAACATAAAAATGACTCAAGAGAAGGAAAAATAAAAGGGAAAAAGAAACAAGTAACCAGATAGTGAAACCTCAATCCTCATCCTCACAAGGCTCAGTAGTGTAGTGGGGGCGGACACAACCACAGTTGCTAAGTGTAGCAACAGCATCCCAGAGTCCCTCTAAGCTATCAATGACATACTCCTAAAAAGCAGCCATATCCATGGGTGTCTGTGGTCGTGGAGGACGCCTGAAGGCAGCAGAAGAGCCACTCGGGCGTGTAGAAGGTCCAGCATCAGTAGCAGCAGCAGTAGAAGCAGAGGGACCAGCTGTAGCAGCTCTAGCAGGGCGCAGAGTCAAGGGGCGCAGAAGAGTCTATGCTGGCATGAAGAATAGCTGGCATGGGTCTGTCTGGATAGTAGTGAGGGCTCTCTATGGCAACTTAATGCCAACATACTCTCCAAAAATAGTAGTGAAAGTTCAGACAACTCCAGTCTTCATCCAAGTGACATGGCGCAGATACTGCTCATCCATAAGCGATCTATCACTGCGCAGACTGCAAGGGGTAACATCGATCTGGAAATGATGGAAGATCGGTGTCAACAAGCTGCCCACACTCTCAGTCTTCTCCCCTGGACTGGTAAATGGCTTGGTCTTCAAAGAGACCAAATGCTCAGCGAAAACAGGACCTAAGTTGGCGCGAGCCATACTATCAACTGGTATCGAATCATCCAGCATCTCATAAAGTCCGTAGTAGAGGAGAATCAGCTCGCTAACTCGAGTCTTGCTGGGCGCAGACTTGCACAGAATAGTATGACCAAAGAGGCGCAGAAGGTACCTCAAAACCGGATGTCTAACCTCTGTCTGCGTGCTGGTCTTGCTATCATAGACTCCATTCCCAAACTTGGACCAGAATGTCCTCATATGGGTCCACTGAGAGGGAAGGAGAACGCCTGTGGGATGGTCAGAGAAGCCATAAATCCCACAAAGCTCCATCAGACTGATCCGGTATCGAATCCCTCGGATCAGAAATGTCATAGTGCCTTCCTGAGCACGCTTCGCCAGCTCATTCGCGTAGTAGACGCGAACTGTAGAGAGAAACTAGCGGACCAAATCTGGGTACAGATCGTACTGCTGGAATGGCATAGTCCCCATGCCAATGCGCTCCAGAATCTCATAAACCGCCTCAAAGATCCCCATCTTCTGCAGAACAGCAGGATCCGCGAGTCGAGTGGGGATAATCTTAACTCCCAACCACGCATTGTAGAACAGCGTGTCATACTCATCCCACTCCTCCTGAATATCACGGAATACACAGGTATCCCGAGCCACTTCTTGCTTCGGAGTCCCTGCCCAAGCCACTCCTGAGGCTATTTTCCGATCCTCTCGTTTGGGCCATGGAGGCCTGCAAACCGGGTGCTGACTGAAGGAATATGTAGACCCTGTTGCAGTGCTGGAAGACGAGCTTTGTCTTGGTCGTTTCTCCTGACGAGGCATCTGAAAATCACCAAAATCGACCAAAACCATCTCAAAAATTAGCAAATTTTTCAAAATTCGAAAAATCAACCAAACAGGATGAAATAGCTGATGGCGATCAACTACTGTACTACCAGGAACACAATTCAAGCATCAGTTCGACCGAAATCACCCAAAATTTCCAGATTTTTGCAAATTTCATCATGAACTCGAAAATTCAAAATAGTGCAATCAACTGATAAAAGCTCACAAAGATGGTTCCATTCCTCTAATACAACCTAACTAACCATGATTCAACAGTTAAATCAAGCCAATCAAGTCAAAAATCGGATTTTACCAAACCTAAGGCGGACTGAAAATTGGGGATTCCGAAAACATACCTTGCAGATCGTAAAAACTGAGTTGATATTCAGAAAGAGGAGTAAAATCCACACGGATTAGACTCTTAAATCACTCAATTTGGTTAAGAAAATCAAAAGTTATGAAATTCCTATTTTCTAATTAGTTTCGGTTATTTTGCAGATTTGCTCGAGGAAGAAGAAGAGAGAAAACTAATACCCGTGTTCGACTTCGACGGGTGACGAGCGTCACCATAAGGGTGACGATCGTCACCGCTTTTTTTTTTTTTTTTTTTTTTTTTTTTTTATAAAAAAAATTTTAAAATTTTTTTTTAACTGAATAAAATTCTAACTAATAATCCTAAGCACGAAAATAAATACTAAGTAATATATCTACAACTTACCAGTGGGTTGCCTCCCACTAAGCGCTCTTTTAAAGTCATTAGCTTGACTTTGGTTGGCTGTTTAGACAGCTGGTGCCTGATTCAGAGACACAATGTGTCCTGCTGGAATCTCTGCTTGTGCCCAGTAATGCTTCACCCTTTGTCCATTGACAGTGAACTCCGCTCCTTTGGAGTTTATCAGGACAATTGCACCATGTGGGCGAGCTTCTTTGACTGTGAAAGGACCTGACCATCTAGAACGCAATTTACCAGGAAAAAGCTGTAAACGAGAGTTATAGAGTAGTACCTGGTCATTGGGCTCGAAATGCCTAGAGATGATCTTCTTATCATGATATGCCTTTGTCCTCTCCTTGTATAACTTGGAGTTTTCATAGGCTAGATATCTGATCTCATCCAGTTCATTGAGCTGAATCAAGCGCCTTTCTGCAGCAGGTTTCAGATCGAAATTCAGCTTCTTGATTACCCATTCTGCTCTGAACTCCAGCTCTACTGGTAGATGGCACGCCTTGCCATAGAGAAGGTGGAATGGAGTAGTCCCAAGTGGCGTTTTGTAGGCAGTCCTGTAGGCCCATAATGCATCATCCAGCTTTGCAGACCAATCCTTCCTTGTCTTCCCAACTGTCTTCTCCAAAATTTGCTTTATCTGTCTGTTGGAAACCTCAACTTGTCCACTTGTTTGGGGGTGATAGGGCGTGGCCACTCTGTGCTGTACACCATACTTCTTCAACAGCTTGTCAAAAACCTTGTTGACAAAGTGAGAACCCCCATCACTTATGACAATCCGTGGGACACCAAATCTGGGAAAGTTAATGGTCTTAAACAGCTTCAAAACCACTGCAGCATCATTAGTAGGAGTAGCCAACGCCTCTACCCACTTAGATACATAATCAACAGCAACCAGAATGTATCTATTCCCATAAGATGAGGGAAAAGGTCCCATGAAGTCAATACCCCAACAATCGAAAACTTCAACTTCCAGAATGAAGTTCTGTGGCATCTCATGTCTCCTGCTGATTTTTCCTCTTCTCTGACAAGTATCACAGCTTGTGATGAAGGCTTGGGCGTCCCTGAACATGGTAGGCCACCAAAATCCAGCCTGCAAAACCTTAGAGACAGTCTTGAATGTAGCAAAGTGTCCAGCATAGTCTGATCCATGACAGTGAAAGAGCACGTCCTGAACTTCTTCTTCTGCTAAACATCTTCTGTAAATACCATCAGCACAATGCTTGTAGAGGTATGGCTCATCCCAATAGAATCTCCTAAGTTCTCTCAAGAACTTCTTCTTAGCATAGCCTTTAAAATCATGTGGTTCATCCTCTGCAGCAAGATAATTGGCAATATCAGCATACCAGGGTCTCTTTGGATCATGTAAAGCATAAACAGGCTCTTCAAAAGCTTTCCCCAAGCTTGCACAAATCGCAGATAAGTGTGGAGATCGGTGACGAGCGTCACCAATGTTGGTGACGAGCGTCACCTCGCTCGTATACTTTTGTCGCGAATGGTCTTGGTTGGTGACGAGCGTCACCCTCCTGGTGTCGCTCGTCACTCCCCTGAAGTTTCGTGAAAACTACAGGTTTTCAACACTTTCCTCCTGTTCTCTGGTTTCTACTAAGTAAACATTCTCTTCAGGCAAGAAATCATTGATGGGGACACTGTCTTCGACCTGAATCCGGGATAAATGGTCAGCAACTCCATTCTCCACCCCTTTCTTGTCCTTCACTTCAATATCAAATTCCTGAAGAAGCAGGATCCATCTTAACAGCCTTGGTTTTGCATCCTTCTTCTGCATTAGGTACTTCAGTGCTGAATGGTCAGTATGAACCACGACCTTGGAGCCAACAAGATACTGCCTGAACTTCTCAAAAGCAAACACAACAGCTAACAATTCCTTCTCAGTTGTTGCATAATTCTTCTGAGCATCATCCAAAGTCCTACTTGCATAGTAGATGGCGTGGAGTTTCTTGTCTTTCCTCTGTCCCAGCACTGCTCCAACTGCAAAATCGCTGGCATCACACATTACCTCAAAAGGTAAGTCCTAATCTGGAGGCTGCACAACAGGGGCTGTAACCAAAGCCTGTTTGATCTGTTCAAAAGCGGATTTGCACTCTTCTGTGAACTCAAACTTCACATCCTTGCAGAGGAGAGCAGTAAGTGGGCGTGCTATCTTGCTAAAATCCTTGATGAACCTTCTGTAGAAGCCTGCATGTCCCAGAAAACTCCTCACTGCTTTGACGGAATCAGGTGCTTGCAGACTCGTCATCACCTCAATTTTTGCCCTATCCATCTCTATACCGTCTCCTGAGACTCTGTGGCCAAGTACAATACCATCCTGCACCATAAAATGACACTTCTCCCAGTTTAAAACCAAGTGCTTCTCTTCACATCTCTGCAGAACTGCACACAGATTATCCAAACAGCTCTTGAAAGAAGATCCATAAACAGAGAAGTCATCCATGAACACCTCCATAAACTTCTCTATCATGTCTGTGAAAATCGACATCATGCATCTCTGGAAGGTTGCAGGAGCATTACACAGACCAAAAGGCATTCTGCGATATGCAAAAGTGCCATAGGGACAGGTAAAAGTGGTCTTCTCCTGATCATCTGGATGGATGGGGATCTGAAAGAAGCCTGAATACCCATCAAGGAAGGAGTAATACTTGTGATTCGCCAGCCTCTCTAGCATCTGATCGATGAAAGGTAGAGGAAAATGATCCTTCCTTGTTGCTGCATTCAGTTTCCTGTAGTCTATACACATCCTGTGTCCTGTCACAGTCCTGGTTGGAATCAGCTCATCCTTGTCATTCTTTACCACGGTGACACCTCCTTTCTTAGGCACCACGTGCACTGGACTCACCCAAGCACTGTCTGAAATAGGATAGATGATACCAGCCTGCAACAACTTCATGATCTCTTTCTTCACCACATCCTGCAAATTCGGATTTAGCCTCCTCTGGTGCTCAACTGATGATTTCGACTCATCCTCCAAGTGTATTCTATGCATGCACAAGTCTGGAGAGATACCTGAAATGTCATCAAGAGAATAGCCAAGAGCTTTGCGAAATTTTTGCAGCTTACTTAGCAGTAGGGTGAGCTCTGCATTGTTCAATGAAGCATTAACAATAACAGGATAGGTGGAGTTTTCTCCTAGAAATGCGTACCTTAGCCCTGCAGGGAGCTGTTTAAGCTCAACTTTTGGTGCTGTTGCTGCTTACCAGTCACCCATTGTGGCGGCTTTTGCAGATGTGGAGACAAGTTCATCATGTGCAACCAGTTGCATAACTTGTGCAGTAGCTTCCATCATCTTTGTGTAGCCTGTTGCAGCAGCATCTAAATGCTCATACTCAGCTGTAGAAGTGGTCAACGCCCTTTCCAAGGGGTCCTCTGAACTCATCTCATGGAAGATCTGATCAGCAATGTTTGTGAGAACATCAACATAAAACGTCTGTCCATCTATGGTTGGCCTCTTCATCAGCTTATCCATTTCGAATTTCATCACTAAATCGCCAACATTCAGCTCTATTCTACCCTTCCTGACGTCAATAATAGCTCCTGCAGTGGCTAAAAAGGGTCTGCCAAGAATCAAGGGGTCTTTGGGCTCTTCTCCATACTCTAAAACCACAAAATCAGTAGGGATCATACAATCTCCTACTTTGATAGGAACATCCTCTATCACCCCTTCAGGAACTCTAACTGATCTATCAGCTAGGACAAGAGATATTCTTGTAGCTTTAAAATCGGTCATCCCCAAACTCTTGGCAACAGAATGAGGCATGAGGTTCACACTAGACCCAAGATCACACAATGACCTCTCAAACTTCTCATTGAAGATGGTGCAGTCTAAAACAAAGCTTCCTGGGTCTGAAAGCTTCTCTGGAACTCTGTTCTGAATCACTGCACTGACCTGCTCGTTGATCATCATAGCCCCAACCTCAAGACTCAAGTTATTGGTCACCATTCTCTTCACATACCTCCTAATAACAGGAGTTATCCTTACAGCATCAATCAATGGGATCTCTATTACCAACTTGTCCATGATAGCCTTGCATCTTGCATCCTCAAGCTCCTGCTTAGACTTCTTAGGATGCTTAGGATAGGGTATCTTGGGTTTATACACGGTCTCCTTAGCATTATCTGAAGTCTTAGGCGAAACTGCAACATGTGGTGTCTGGTGACGAGCGTCACTGGGTTGGTGACGAGCGTCACTCACTTTGGACAAGTCGGGGTCGAGTACTGGATATGGGTGATGATCGTCACTAATTTGTGAAGAATCGGGGTCGGGGTTGTCCTCAATGGGTGACGAGCGACACCCATTATTGGTGACGAGCGTCACCAATGGTTCTGCAGTAAAATTTTCTTCATCTTCATACTCTTCCATACCTACGAAATTTCTTGAGGTTAAATCCTTCTGCAACACTGGTTGCAGGTTCCTTCCACTCCTCAATGTGATGGCATTCACGTGGTGTTTGGGATTAGCATCAGTTCTTCCTGGAAGGAATCCTTCTTGCCTCTGAACAGCTCCTGCAGTTTGAGCAACTTGAACATCAAGCTTCTTCATATGAGAGTTCAGACTCTCAATTTTCCCATTCAAGTCCTGATAGAGCGAATCTATCTTGCCATTGAAGTTCACAGTAAGCTTCTGTTGTCCTTCCAAGATCTGTTCGAACATTGCTTCCATTTTGTTCTCTTGTGGACGTGCTGGTTGATAGGAAGTAGAACCATAGTTTCTGTAATTTCCACTGTTCTGGAATGGCTTCTGATACTCTGTCTTCTGGAAAGGGGGTCTAGGAGTGAAACCAGGCGTGTTCTGTCCTCCTGTAGGGGCGTTTTTCTGATTGTTATTGCTGTATCCTCTGTTCCACTGCTGATTCCCATACCTTTGTCCCTGAAATCCGCCAGAATTGATGAAATTTACATCCTCCTGCTCAACTTCCTCTGGAGCTTCGAAAGTCTCTACTTCTGCAGCAAAGTGAACTGACTTCTTCCCTACCAAAAGGCTGTGCATATCATCCAACTTAGCCTTATATTCAGCAATCTGATTTCCATCAGCTACACCAGCTTGTTTCATTCTCTGAAAGTCTGCATTTTTAGTGCTGTTGCTGCAGACCAAGTTCTCAATCAGTCTCACCGCCTCCTCTGGTCTGTTGGTGTTGAAGTTCCCTGCACTTGCTGCATCCAGCGCCATCTGATATTTCCAGTCAATGCCTCTGAAAAAGATCCCAAGTAATTGCACCTGACTGAAACCATGATGAGGGCAGTCCCTTTGATAAGACTTGAACCTGATCCAAGAAGCCTTGAAAGCTTCAGTAGGGCCTTGTGTAAATGATGCAATTTTCGTCCTCATGTCTTCTGATCTGGCATCATCATAGAAATTGTTCAGAAAGGCATTCTTGGTGTCCTCCCAAGTAGTTAATAAAGCAGGTTCCAGTTGCTTCAGCCAATATGCAGCTTCTCCTTCAAGAGAGTATGGAAAAAGCTTGCAAAACAGAAAGTCATTGCTAACCCCATTAGCTTTGACACTGGAAGCCAAGTCCTCAAATCTCTCTATGTGATCCATAGGATGCTCATGAGGTAAACCATGGAAGGGATGCTGTCCAACTAGCTGATAGTAGACAGGTTTAACCTCAAAATCGTTCCTCTGGAAGGCAGGAGGTCGGATTGCAGCTCTGTTGGCATAGAACTGATCAGGTCTGTTGTAATCACCTAGAGTCCTCTGAACAAAACGCCCAGCAGCGTTATTGACAGCAGCAGGGACTCCCACGTTCTCAGCCACTTGCTGAACCTGCTGTTCAACAATGACATTCCCCTCTTGATCAATTCTCTGCCCCTCTTCGTTCCTCCTGTTTCCTTCCCTGTCAACCAAGTGACCTTCTGCATCTTCAACCAAGATCAGTGGAGCGACCATTGCAGATTGCTTCTTAGCTTTCCTGTTAGTTCTCTCCAACCTAGCAAGCTCGTCGATGCTCAAAGTCACAAGCTCCTTCTCTTTGTTGCTTCTGGTTCTGCGATTAGGCATACACCTGAAACAGGAACAAAGAAAAGTAGCTGAAAATCAGTAAAGAAATAAAAACTAAGACAAAATCCTAATACTAAAAATCGATAGGCAGCTATTATTCCCCGGCAACGGCGCCAAAAACTTGATAGGGTCAATGTTTTACCCAAATAAAACTACTGCAAGTGCACAGCAAAAGCAGATGTAGTATAAGGGGTATCGAAATCCCAAGAGAGTAATGCAGACTACACTATCGAGTATAGATTCGGACTAGGCTAAGCAAAATATGATGTATGTAATGCGAATGAATTAATAAAAGTAAGCAAACGAATGTGTGAAGTTATCTAAGTTCAAGAAGATTAAAAGCGCTAAGCCAGGGTAATTCGCAGGTTTGAATCCAAGAATGTATATGCAGGAAATCAGGAATGATTAAGAACCGTTTTAAACATGAATCTCTAATGCATAACTAATCAATTCTCATTGTAAAAGTTATCTATGCTTAAATTACAGAGTTTCAAATCTCTTTGCAAACCCTAACAACCTAAGCATGCAGTAATGATCAGGTTCAATTGTTTACAAAACTCCTAAGCCAAATCTCTTTGTACTAAGTTGTTTTGCTCATCAAATACTAGTTCAGGTTATGAATAATGCTCTCACATATATTTAACAACCTATGATTTTCGGATTCCTAGATGATGTGTCTCAGAAATTCGATTTTAAAGCAAGCAGAGATGAAAAACCATGAGATATTCCTAACAGATAGCGATTCTACACTCTTTTCATCAACCTTTGAAAAACCCTAACTTAACTAGCAGATTACTCAGACATGATTATGAGATCACAAAGCATAACTGAATAAAATTGCATTAAGAGAAAGAGTAAGAAACAAAGGGGGTTCAAAATCTTCTCAAAAGTGTACAGGATTTGTCTCCCCAAAAAGCTCTGAATAAATCTCTCTCTAGCTCTCTGAATTCTTAAAAACTTAGATAATAGCCAACAATGGCTGAAAAACCTAATAAATTGAAGCTAAACATGACCTGGGGTCTTCATGTAAATAAAAGAAACTTCTGGGTAAATTCTACAATTCTTCTTGATACTTTTAATAAAACGCCACGCTCCTTCCTTAGTGGGTGACGAGCGTCACTAAAGGGGTGACGATCGTCACCATATACGATACTTTTCTGCTTCGAGCTTGGTACTTCGTGGCTTCCACTCAGAATGCTCCAAAAGGTTCCAAAATCTCCAATTATGCTCCAGACATGCTATAACCTGCAAAGACTCTTCTAGGACTTTAAAAATACCAAAAAGACTCAATAAAAAGGACTTATATCATGGTTAAAAACCATAAAAACCATGATATATCATCTCTGCATCTGGTGTCGACGGTCCAATTTGCTGCTTGTCGACTTTAATCGACCTCTCTTCGCCTCGACTCAAAGAGTCGGGAAAATCCTTTGGTGTCGATCGCCATTGAGTGATGGGTGTCGATTGACACCCCTCAAAACTGGCAAAATCATCCTCTTCAAACTCCTGGAGTTGCTCGAAATCTCCTGCACTAAGACCCTTCTGATATTACCATATATTTTGCATATTTTGCATGCATTTAGGATAGTTTTTCATGCATTCATCTTGCATTATAGGCTGGTTTGTTCCATTTGTTGCATTTTAGGTTCCAGGTCCCTTTACATTCGGATTTTGCATATTTCTTGCACATTTGCATCATTATCAGGTTGTTTGGAGCACTTTGGGGTTGTGGAGGCTATGTGGACGCGAGGAAGATCAGAATGGAGCTTGTGGACACTTGGAAGACTCAGCCGTGCATTCGAAGGACCCGAGATCGAGTAGCTGATCGAGCAAGGCAGGTCGACCTAGATGAGATCGACCAGAAGATCGAGTGACCCGAGTCGATGCAAGGGGAAGGTTCGAGACCAAGATCGAGAGAGGTGATCGATATGGAGTACGGACGTAAATGACGTCATGCAGAACGAGAGCCAGATCGAGACCAAGACTCGATCACCCAAAGATCGAGAAGAAGATCGTGGAAGATACTCGATCCATCCAACCAGATCGACTTGAAGATCAAACAGAGCAAGGCGATTCCTGAAGACGATCGAGCGCACTGATCGATCTCAAGGTCGATTCCTACGGCCTTAACCGTTTTTGGCAGCTAGTGAGGGGACCATTCCGAGATGTTTTGCTATATGGGGAAAGAGGCGGCTACGCTTTCACAAACGATTTACTTTTGCTTGTTCTTATCTTTTTCTTAGGCGGGTTTCGCCATTGTAGAACATCTAAGCTTTTTCAGTTTTTGAAACCTTGAATCTTTTAATATTAAGCAAGTTTTTCCTTTAATCGGTTGTTAATCATGTTTAGTTCATCCTTTACTGTTTTTCAATCGGTCTTAATCATGTGTAGTGAGTAGTCCTTTTAGGTTTTCGGGGTTGAGGCGATTCAAAAGGGTTGAAAGGGTTTAAGTTTTGTGTTTTCTTTGTTCTTCATACCTTCTATTCTAGGATCTTGGGGTCTTAAGGCTTAGAGAGCCTTGGAAAAGGTCTCTATGATTCCAGGGCTGTCTTACCTTAAAAGGATTCAGATATTCTAGAAAACCAGATCGTAGAGACAAATCTCTGTTTTCCCACATGCCATGGTTGTAAAGGGGATTAGTTAGGTCATTATCTTGAAATCTGTTTTTCTTGCTCTTCGATCTGTTTTTCCACCAAACGCCATGGGTTTGGAGAAGAGATTGAGGAAGTGAACCATACCACATGCCTTGGATGGTTCTTGTTTTGTTTTCAAGGCTTAGAGAAACTTCACAAGTGAGTAGATCTAAATGTTTTCAAACCAAAACTTAAACCTTTGAGACCCTTGAATATGACCCTCGACCCTAAACCCTCCTTTTTAGTATTTTAAAAACCTTTGTTCATCATTCGCTTGTCATTTAGCTTGCATCATGTTCATTAGAAGTCAATCGCTTTAAGTTGTTTGTTAGATCGATCCATTTTGCTCGATCCAGTGCTCGATCCTGTGGTCGATTCACTGGTCGATTTTTAGTTCTTAGTAGCTTTGCATTTTTAATCTACTTCTTGTTCCTAATGTTAGTTAACCCTCTTCCAGAGATTTTAAAATTGTTCTGCATTGCATTAAATCATTGCATTTAGTTTTCCTTGATTTTACTAACCATTTATCCATTTCGCTTAGATTTGCTTCATCCTTGCATTCTTAGTGGCTCTTCCTGCATCCTAGGTTGGATTGATTCCCCTTACTACTGTACTACATCATAACATGTGGTTTGGGTTTTGATAACCTCTTTGCTTGCACGTTAAAAATCCTGTTATCAAATGGCGCCGTTGCCATCTTAAGATTTGGGGTTTAGTAAAGACTATGCCTTTTCTTTCATTTTGGTTACTAATCTCTTTCTCTTCTCACTTGTGTCTTTCAGGTACATGAACTTACGCTCCAGGGGCAATAACAATCTACTTAAACCCCTGGACAATATTCACCAACTCGGAAGTTCAAGAACAAGAAGAGCAAGAGAGCAAGCTCAGGCCTTTGAAGAGGTTGTGCAAGCTGATACAGTTGACTTTGAGAATATGGCTGAGCAAGAACATCCCGAGGGACCTCCACCAGCTCACGGTGGTGTAGGAAGGGGCAATGGAAACACCATACACGCAGCGAGACCACCACAGATCATAGGCGCTGGAGATGCTCCTAATACGCATCATAATCGCTTTGGGATCACTCCTCCTCCAGTCCAGAATAACAACTTCGAGATAAAGCCTGGATTCATCTCTATGGTTCAGAATAGCAAATTCCACGGGCTGGCTATGGAAGACCCCTTGGAGCACCTTGAAAACTTTGAGCAAGTGTGTGGGATGATTAAGATCAATGGGATCTCGGAAGATGCCTTCAAGCTACGGCTCTTCCCATTTTCTCTCGGTGACAAGGCTAGGCATTGGGAGAAGACACTTCCACAAGGCACCATCACGTCTTGGGCTGAATGTAAGAAAGCTTTTCTATCAAAGTTTTTCTCAAGCACAAGGACAGCTCGGTTGAGAAGTTAGATCAGTGGCTTCACTCAAAGGCAGAACGAGACATTCAATGAGGCTATGGAGAGATTCAAGGACTATACCATTCAGTGTCCTCACCACGGCTTCAGTGAAGAGACTCTCTTGAGCACTATATACCGAGGAGCATTACCAAAGATTCGTATGCTACTTGACACGGCAAGCAAGGGCAACTTCCTTGGTCAAGAAGTGGAAGAAGGTATGGAGCAGATAGAGAACTTGGCATTGAGTGACGGCAACTACGCCGAGGATTATGACCGTGCACCACGAGGTTCTGAGCTAGAGTCTCACAAGAAAGAGCTTAAGTCCCGCCATGAGAAGATAGACAAGCTTGTTCTTACAAATCAGAAGCACGTTCATTTTGTGGGAGAAGATGAAGATGTCTCCGAGGAGCTAGAGCTGAGTCAAGAAGAGGCTAACTGGATTGCTGGTCAGAACTACAACAAACCTCATGCATATTCTCAAGGCTACCAGGGGATCAACAATCTCTCATACCATAGCACAAACGTCGAGAATCCAAAGGACCAGGTGTACCCCCCTCAGCAAGCAAAGCCCTTTGTACCTCATAACAAGGGTTTTCAACCGAATAGTGGCTTTCAAGGGCAGAGGCAAGGGAAGTTTCAAGTTCAGCAGCAACAGCAATGCAACAATGGCTACACTCCTATGTTTCCTCCCGGCTTTGTTCCTCAACAACAACAGATGCAACAGCCTCCTCAAGATCCGGTTCAAGCAATGTTTCAGCAGTTGCTTCAAGGTCAAGCTTCAACTAATCAGAAGTTTGCCGAGATGAACAACCGCCTTGACTCCTCTCTTACTGACGTCTCAACTCAGATAACAAACCTGAACAACAAGATCAAGCAGTTAGAGAAGGGCAAAGCTAGTACAAGCGGTCAAAGAAGCTTACCGGGCAAGTGTGAGCAGAATCCGAAAGAGTATGCAAACACTATCAAATTGAGGAGTGGTAAAGAGCTTCCGCCGAGAGTTGCACCTAAATACAATGAGGACATTGTTGTCCAAGAGGGGGAGAGTAAGCTTTCAGCTGATGAGGAGATCAACTTTGATAATGTGTGGATTGAAAGACCAAGAAATGGTAAAGAGGTAGCCGTAGAGAAGAAAGTGGAGCAAGCAACTAAAGAGAAAGATGTTTATGTGCCTCCACCGTATGTACCTAAGTTCCTTTTCCTGGCCGCTTCAAGAAACAGCTGATAGAGAAGCATAGACTCTTGTTTTAGAAGCATCTAAGGGATGTAGAGATCAAGTTACCTCTTGTGGATTGCCTAGCTATGATGCCGAAGTGTGCTAAGTTCTTTAAAGACACCCTTACGAAGAAGAATAAGGAGAGTAAAGAAGTTTTGGTGCTTAGTGAAGAGTGTAGTGCTATTATTCACAAAGAGATTATCCCTAAGAAGCTAGGAGATCCAGGATCATTCACCATTCCTTGTGCTTTGGGTCCATTGAAGTTTAAGAGCTGTTTGTGTGATTTGGGAGCAAGTATCAATCTCATGCCCCACTCTATAGCAAAAAGCTAGGTTTCACACGGTTCAAGGAGTGTAGGATCTCCCTTTTGTTAGCTGACAGAAGCGTAAGACTTCCAGTGGGTATGCTAGAAGATCTTCCAGTGAGAATAAGCGATGTCAATGTACCAACCGACTTTGTGGTGCTTGAGATGGATGAAGAACCCAAGGATCCGCTAATACTTGGAAGATCATTCCTTGCAACTGCCGGAGCAATCATTGATGTCAAGAACGAGAAGATAGCTCTGCACCTTGGCAAAGACATCAAGATGGATTTTGATATCAATGAGGTCCTGAAGAAGCCGACCATTGAAGGACAAGCATTCTACATAGAAACGTTGGATGCTTTGGCGGATGAATTGGTAGAAGAGTTGGCACAAGAAGATCACTTGAAGCTAGCTTTGAGTAAGGAGAGAGGAGAGTACGGTTTCTTAAGTGAGAAGACCCAAGAGTACGTCAATCTCCTTGATTCAAAGAAGAGTTGTCAAAGAAGAGTTGTCAAAGAAGATGAAGGCGGATGCCTAGAGATCGATCAGAAAAACAAGAAGATCACTCGATCCAAGACAGCAATCGACAAGAAGATCGAGGAGGCTGGTTGATCCAGAGAAGAGAACGATGAGAAGATCGAGAGAAGCCAATCGATTAGTTCAGAGAACGAGTCAAGGACTCGATCTCCTGCTCGATCCACAACAAATCGAGTAGGTGAATCGAGTGAAGTTGCTCGATCTGGACCAGAACGAGTGGAAGATCGACTGGATGGCTTGATCTCTGAGGGGACAACGGTTCAAGAAAGCAGTCTTAAGGCTCATGTCTCGGGTTCTAAGGAGGCTACTGAGGACGGGAATGTCAACACAAGCAACGAGGAAGACTGGAGCGAGCTGCTAGCCCCAAAGGTGGACCAAAAGGAGATCCCAAAAGGGCTAAGGTATGCTTTCTTAGGACTTAATGAAACATATCCCGTGATTGTGAATGAAAACTTGAGTGATGATGAGTCGCACTCGCTCCTAAATGAGCTGAGAAAGTATAAGAAGGCCATTGGGTACTCTCTAAGTGACATCAAGGGCCTTTCATCAATGCTTTGCACTCATAGGATTCACTGAGATAATGAAAAATATTCTTCTATTGAACATCAAAGGCGTTTAAACCCAAATTTGAAAGAAGTAGTTAAGAAGGAGATTTTGAAACTGTTAGAGGCTGATGTGATATACCCCATCAGTGACAGAACGTGGGTATCTCATGTCTACGTGGTGCCTAAGAAGGAGGGAATCACAGTCGTTAGAAATGAACAAGATGAATTCATTCCTACTAGGACTATTACTGGTCACCGAATGTGTATAGACTATAAGAAGCTTAATTCTGCTACTAGAAAGGATCATTTTCCTCTTCCTTTTATTGATCAAATGTTAGAGAGGCTTGCTAATCATCCTTACTATTGCTTTCTTGATGGTTATAGTGGTTTCTTTCAAATACCAATCCATCCTAACGATCAAGAGAAGACGACTTTTACATGCCCTTATGGTACCTTTGTTTATCGAAGGATGCCATTCGGGTTGTGTAATGCACCAGCTACATTCCAGCGATGCATGATGTCGATCTTCTCTGATCTTATAGAGGAGATGGTAGAAGTGTTTATGGATGACTTCTCTGTATATGGTGCGTCCTTTTCTGCTTGTTTGTTGAATCTTTGCAAGGTACTTAAGCGTTATGAAGAGACAAACCTTGTGCTTAACTAGGAGAAGTTCCACTTCATGGTGAAGGAAGGGATCGTGCTTGGCCACAAGATATCAGAAAAAGGGATAGAGGTTGATAAAGCTAAGGTTGAGGTCATGATGAGTCTTAAGCCGCCGGTTAATGTCAAGGGTATAAGAAGTTTCCTAGGTCACGCGGGCTTTTACAGGAGATTCATGAAAGATTTCTCCAAGATAGCTAGACCCCTCACGCGGCTGTTGTGCAAAGAAGCTGAGTTCGTGTTTGATGAGGAATGTCTTCACGCTTTCAAGACCATCAAGGAGGCTCTTGTATCAGCGCCAATAGTACAAGCACCAGACTGGAGTTTACCGTTTGAAATTATGTGCGACGTGAGTGACTACGCCATAGGAACTGTTCTTGGTCAGAGGAAAGATAAGCGGTTGCATGTTATCTACTACGCCAGTCGTACCTTGGATGACACGCAAGTGAGATATGCTACAACCGAGAAGGAGCTGCTGGCCGTTGTGTTTGCTTTTGAGAAGTTCAGGTCGTATTTGGTTGGCTCCAAGGTTGTTGTGTACACGAATCATGCTGCTTTGAGGTTTATATACTCGAAGAAAGACACCAAGCCGAGGATCTTAAGGTGGATTCTCCTTCTACAAGAGTTTGATATGGAGATAAAAGACAAGAAGGGGATAGAGAATGGTGTTGCTGATCACCTCTCTAGGATGAGAGTGAATGAAGCCTTACCCTTGGATTATTCGCTTCCTGAAGAGCAGCTAATGATGATCACCACGGCGGTATGTGAGAAGCTTGAAGACAAGTTTGAAGAGGTTTTTAGTTTCAAGGAAGAAGACCTACCTTGGTACGCTGATATAGTGAACTTCTTAGCTTGTGGAGAGGAGCCTTCTCATCTTGATCATTATCACAAGAAGAAGTTCATGAGAGACATCTCTCATTTCTTTTGGGACGAGCCCTACTTGTACAAAAGAGGAGTGGACAGCTTCTATAGAAGATGTGTTTCAAGAGAAGAGGCTAAGGACATACTTCTACATTGTCACGGCTCTTCATATGGTGGTCATTTCGCTTCTTTCAAGACTGCTACAAAGGTGTTACAAACTGGGTTTTGGTGGCCATCTCTGTTCAAAGACGCTCATGAATTTGTTAAAGCTTGTGAAGCATGTCAAAGAGCTGGAAACATCATGAAGAAGAACGAGATGCCTCAGATGCCAATCTTTGAAGTTGATGTCTTCGACGCTTGGGGGATAGATTTCATGGGACCATTCCCATCTTCTTACGGCAACAAATTCATCTTGGTAGCCGTTGATTATGTGTCTAAGTGGGTTGAGCCTATAGCTTCCCCAACCAATGATGCTAAGGTGGTGATAAAGCTCTTCAAGACCATCATATTCCCACGGTTTGGGGTTCCCAAGGTAGTTATAAGCGACGGAGGAAGCCACTTTATCAACAAGGTGTTTGAAAACCTCCTAAAGAAGTATGGCGTGAAGCACAAGGTAGCAACTCCATATCATCCTCAAACTAGTGGGCAAGTAGAGGTGTCTAACAGGCAGATCAAAGCTATACTTGAGAGGACAGTTGGGGCTACTAGAAAAGATTGGGCGGTCAAACTCGATGATGCTTTGTGGACTTACCGAACCGCTTTCAAGACTCCTATAGGTACGACTCATTTCACTCTTCTTTACGGCAAGGCATGTCATCTTCCTGTTGAGTTGGACCATAGAGCACTATGGGCAGTGAAGCAGCTGAACTACAACCTCAAGACAGCTCAGGAGAAGCGTTGATTGGGCTACATGAGCTTGATGAGCTACGCTCGGAAGCCTACAAAAGTGCTAAGATCTACAAGGAGCGGACCAAGGCGGTTCACGACAAGAAGCTTGTTCACAAGGAGCTAAGAGAAGGCAGTCTGGTGCTACTCTACCACTCGAGGTTGAAGCTGTTCCCGGGAAAGCTCAAATCAAGGTGGTGTGGACCGTTTGAGATCAAAGAGGTTCTACCCTATGGAGCAGTTACATTGGTTGGCAAGAGCGGTAATGCTTTCACGGTCAACGGGCACAAGGTTAAGCCCTACCTGGCGAGTGATTGCAGCAAGGAGAGCATCTCCGTGCTTCTCCAAGACCCCCCTCAGGCCTAAACCAAGTAAAGTCTAGCTAAAGACGTTAAAGAAAGCGTATTTGGGAGGCATTCCCATGTCTATCTTGTACATATTCTTGCTTTATTTTTATTTCAGTTTTATGCTTTTATTTCTAAGTGTGTAGGTGAAGGAATAAGGGATTATAAGCCATGATCTTGGATTCAAAAGAGGCGAGAAGAGGTAAGTGTAGGCTAGAGATCGAGTGCTAGATCGACTCATCCTAGCTCGATCTTTACTAGATCGAGCTAGTGAATCGAGAAGAGTCAGTCGATCTAGGCGAGATCGAGTAGACAAATCGAGTGGAACGGTCGATCACGAGAGGATAAACCACCTATCCGTTTAGCTTGAAAAGCAACCGAGGTGTAGATCGACCAAGTCACTTGATTCTCAAGAATAGATAGATCAGTCTACTCGATCTGCCACTCGATCTAAGCCAAATCGACCCCTAAATCGATCATGTGGCTCGATCCAAGGAGTACAGCCTAGTTGACCAAAAGTCAAGGAACAAGAGGGTACAATCGATCTAAGACTCGATGCAATTTGAATCGAGTCCCTGATCGATTAACCCTCTCGATCCTAGCCAACATGGGCATGAGATTGAGTTCTAGATCGACGAAATGGACTCGATCTCGTGCCGAGGTAACAATTTCTTTTCCCTTTTGTTTTCTTTCCCTCCTGTTTTTAAATTTGAATTGTGGTCAAGGCAGGGATCTTTGACCATGAAAGATGTGCTTTGACCACACTTTTGTCAGAAACCACTAGTTTTGCTCATAGTTTTAGATTTTTGTTAGCCTTTATATTTTCAAGCAACAACACACTCTCTCTCATTTGTGTTTCGAGATTTCTAAAGCAAGAGAGAGTGTGATTTTCCTTTCCTAAAGGCTAACAGCATCTTCTTTCAAACTTTGGAAAGGTATTTCCGGGTCTTTGTTTTAAATCTATTAGGAAATTTCCTTTTATTTGCATTGCTTGAATATATGATGTTAGGGGGGTAACATTTTTTTTTAAAACTAGCTAGATATTAGGAAAAATTCTAGATTTGATCTCATCTCTAGATTTGCTTGTCTATTATCTTGCTAGAATTTTTATAAATTCCCCAAAAATCTAGGGTATTTGTTATAAGTTTTTCTTTCTTGCCTAGTCTTTCTCTCAAAATTCGCCGCTTTTGCTCATTCTCTTGCTTGAGAATTGTGTTTCAGGTACCAAAGAGAACAAGAGAAGAGACAGCATAAGAAGGAGAGGCTCAGCAAGTGGCTCCCACAGTCACAAAGAACGAGCTTTGCTTCTTGTTCCAAGGCGTTAAGCATCTGCTTTGTGATCCTAAGGAGAATGACGAGCCGATGGAAGACGAGCTGGGGGACGATGTGAACTACGAATGCATCTTAGCCGCCTCCTTTGTGAAGTACAAGGCGTATGCCTTGCGATGCAAGGCGAGCTCAGCTTTGATTGGAGGCTTTCTCACACCCATGTTCGTTCAAGCCGGAGTGCCACTAGCTGTCTTTGTACCTGTCGCTGAGAGAGCCTACATGGACGAGATTTATATGAGGAACACGGACAGCTTGGGACACATGCCAGCCGAGGGATTCTTTACCTATCTGTTCATCGACTCTGACAATGAGAAGAGAGTCTGCATACTGCCGAACAAGGATGAAACCGAGCTGCAAGGAGTTGGCAACATCGAGTTCTTGCCGAGTGTAGAGGAGTGCTTCGCCCCTGTAGGAGCTACAGCCGCCCTTCAACAAGCTGCTCTCCCGCGATCAGAGTCTCCTGCCTCCGATGATGAGATGCCCAAGAGCTTTGTTCTCCCCAAGATCGACTTTGAGCCGCGGACTAAGACCGAGAAGTTCCTTGCTTCTGTTGTGGAGATGCAAAGGAAAATCAACAAATGGCAAAGCAAGGTAATCAAGAAGCTTGCCAAGAAGTTCAAGGCGCTTCAAGGGAGCTCACCTAAGTAGGCTATAAGCGAAGAAGTCGAGCAGCCCAAGAAGAGGAGGAGATCGACTGGTGGGATCGTTTTACGTGAGCCTCAAGGAACCAACATCCTTCCTGCTCGCCACTCGGTTCATGAAGGAGCTGCAAAGGACAAAGGCAAGGCAGTAGCTCACGATGATCCTAAGAAGAGCAAGAAGTCTGGAGCAACCTCAAGCTCCAGCACTACTTAGCTCTGAGGTACCAACAACCATCCCTTGTATATACCACGCATGTTTTCTTTGTTTTTGTTTTGTGTTTTGAACTCCTTTGAATTTGTTTGCCACCGAGACGGTGTCATTCAAGTTTGGGGGAGTGTGTGGTGTGTTTGACATGTTTTCTTTGCTCTTATTTTCTGTTATCATCCTTTGAGTCTTGCATTGCATCCTAAGGAATAGAAAAGAACAAAAAAATGATAAAATTTTTAAAAAAATTTCAAAACAATTCATGTAGTTGCATTTGAATTGTTAAGCATTTTAGGATTAAGTCTAGAATTTTTGAGCATTTAAGTTGTTTACATTTGCATAAGGGGTAAAGGTTTTTCTTGAAAAAGTGTTTTAAGCTCATGAATTGTTTCAAGGCCCTAGTTAGTAGTTCTTTGATGCATTGTTCACACTTTGAAAGTAAGCTCTAACCATACTTGGATCATCTGATTTGATTTTCGTGGCTTGACTTGAACATTCATGAATTGAATCTTGTCCTAATAAGTGAGAACCCTAATCTGATCTTTAATTATCATACTTATGCATTTGAAAATGAACACATGGATCATATAAATATTTAGGCACTCTTCCTCCTTTCACCACTCTTTTGTGAGCCTAAGTAGAACTCCCACCATTACCCTTACCCTCCTTTCAAGCCAAATGTTCTTGTGTGATATCATTGCGAGGCCTTTTTTCGGTTTGAATTTGGCATAACGTGTTACGTCTAGGCTACATGATTCGGCTCTCATTTGATTGCTATCTTTGCATTTTAAAGCTATTTTTAGGCTTAGGTTAGGTTTGGGGATCATGGGGGTTGTTTATTTTGCTTACTTGTTTTCGGTTTCAAAAGAGTTTGGTGTTTGAAGTGAATGAAAAAGTTTTAAGTGGAAGGCTCACTGTTTTTAAAAATGAAAAGCTCTAGTTTAATTCAGAAGATAGCTCTCAAAGAAAAGAAAAAAAAAAAAAAAAAAAAGAGCCAAAGGGCCAAATGTTTGAAAAGAAAAGAAAAAAAAATAAGTAGAGAGCTATCAAAAAAGAAAAGAAAAGAGCTAAATGTGTTTTCAGCCTTTCCACTAGCCAAAAGAGTTTTAAGATGATGCTTTTATTTGGTTTTTGCTAAGCGAATTGCTTTGATGATGAGGGTAGTCTCTAGGAGGGTGTGTGAGCTGAAAAGAAAAGAAATGAGAGCGGTTTTAGGATCATTGTTAGTATATATGGGTAGATGAGAGTCTAATCATGTATGCATCAATTGCCTTTACCTTTAGCATTATGCATAAGTTCATACCTTTTTTTAGAGAAACCATTGCATTGGAGAACCCATTTAAATGAGATCATTCTAGTCTCATAGCCTTTATCCTTAGCCAAGTGTGTTCGGCTTTAAAATGCATAAGTGTGATTCACAGTTTTGATCTTAATGAATGTTAAAGGATAGGATTCTTGGATTGTTTGGGATATGAGAGTCATGATTTGAAATTCATTATGTGATGAGTATTGTTAAGTTCTTTGAAGTATGAGTGTGTGCATTGCATCTTAGAATTAAGAACTAGGACCATTGAATTGATTCATTTGAAAAACACTTTTGCAAGAAGCTTAAACCCCCATTTTTAAAACCTCTTCTCCTTTCTTGAGTTTTGTTTGCTTGAGGGCAAGCAAAAGGCAAGTTTGGGGGAGTTGATATTACCATATATTTTGCATATTTTGCATGCATTTAGGATAGTTTTTCATGTATTCATCTTGCATTATAGGCTAGTTTGTTCCATTTGTTGCATTTTAGGTTCTAGGTCTCTTTGCATTCGCATTTTGCATATTTCTTGCACATTTGCATCATTATCAGGTTGTTTGGAGCACTTTGGGCTTGTGGAGGCTATATGGACGCGAGGAAGATCAGAATGGAGCTTGTGGACACTTGGAAGACTCAGCCGTGCATGCGAAGGACCCGAGATCGAGTAGCTGATCGAGTAAGGCAGGTCGATCTAGATGAGATCGACCAGAAGATCGAGTGACCCGAGTCGATGCAAGGGGAAGGTTCGAGACCAAGATCGAGAAAGGTGATCGATCTGGAGTATGGACGTAAATGACGCCATGCAGAACGAGAGCCAGATCGAGACCAAGACACGATCACCCAAAGATCGAGAAGAAGATCGAGGAAGATACTCGATCCATCCAACCAGATCGACTTGAAGATCGAACAGAGCAAGGCGATTCCTGAAGACAATCGAGCACACTGATCGATCTCAAGGTCGATTCCTACGGCCTTAACCGTTTTTGGAAGCTAGTGAGGGGACCATTCCGAGATGTTTTGCTATATGGGGAAAGAGGCGGCTACGCTTTCACACACGCTTTACTTTTGCTTGTTCTAATCTTTTTCTTAGGCGATTTTCGCCATTGTAGAACATCTAAGCTTTTTCAGTTTTTGAAACTTTGAATCTTTTAATATTAAGCAAGTTTTTCTTTTAATCGGTTGTTAATCATGTTTAGTTCATCCTTTACAGTTATTCAATCGGTCTTAATCATGTGTAGTGAGTAGTCCATTTGGGTTTTCGGGGTTGAGGCGATTAAAAAGGGTTGAAAGGGTTTAAGTTTTGTGTTTTCTTTGTTCTTCATACCTTCTCTTTTAGGATCTTGGGGTGTTAAGGCTTAGAGAGCCTTGGAAAAGGTCTCTATGATTCCAGGGCTTTCTTACCTTCACAGGATTCAGATATCCTAGAAAACCAGATCCTAGAGACTAATCTCTCCTTTCCCACACGCCATGGTTGTAAAGGGGATTAGTTAGGTCATTATATTGAAATATGTTTTCCTTGCTCTTCGATCTCTTTTTCCACCAAACGCCATGGGTTTGGAGAAGAGATTAAGGTAGTGAACCATACCACACGCCATGGATGGTTCTTGTTTTGTTTTCAAGGCTTAGAGAAACCTCACAAGTGAGTAGATCTAAATGTTTTCAAACCAAAGCTTAAACCTTTGAGACCCTTGAATATGACCCTCGACCCTAAACCCTCCTTTTTAGTATTTTAAAAACCTCTGTTCATCATTCGCTTGTCATTTAGCTTGCATCATGTTCATTAGAAGTCAATCGCTTTAAGTTGTTTGTTAGATCGATCCATTTTGCTCGATCCTGTGGTCGATTCACTGGTCGATTTTTAGTTCTTAGTAGCTTTGCATTTTTAATCTTCTGCTTGTTCCTAGTGGTAGTTAACCCTCTTCTAGGGATTTTAAAATTGTTCTGCATTGCATTAGATCGTTGCATTTAGTTTTCCTTGATTTTACCAACCATTTATCCATTTTGCTAAGATTTGTTTCATCCTTGCATTCTTAGTGGCTCTTCCTGCATCCTAGGTTGGATTGATTCCCCTTACTACTGTACTACATCATAACATGTGGTTTGGGATTTAATAACCTCCTTGCTTGCACGTTAAAAATCCTGTTATCACCTTCTTTTGCACTGGTTGCAGATTCTTTCCACTCCTTAGCGTGATGGCGTTGACAGAGTGTCTTGGGTTGGTATCTGTTCTTCCTGGAAGAAATCCATCTTGCCTTTTCATAGCTCCAGCAGTTTGAGCAACTTGCGTATCAAGAGTTTTGACATGGGTGTTCAGAGCTTCGAATTTGCCATTCAAATCCTGGTAGAGAGCATCAATCTTTCCATTGAAGTCAACTGTAATCTTTTGCTGACCCTCTAGCAGCTGTTCAAGCATGGCTTCCATCTTACTTGAAGCTGATGGTGCAGGTGGTGATAGATAAGAAGAGGAACCATAGTTCCGAGTGAAGCTGTTGTTCTGGTAAGGCTTCTGATATTCAGTCTTCTAAATCTTAGGTTTAGAAGTGTAACCAGAAGAATTCTGGTTCCCTGTGTAGTTGCTCCTCTGATCATTCCCACTGAATCCTTTGTTTCCTTGCTGATTGTTGTACCTTTGACCCTGAAAACCAGCCCTATTGTTATAGATGACATCTTCTTCTTCAAACTCGTCAGCTGGCTCAAATGTCTCCACTTCAGCAGCAAACTGAACAGACTTCTTACCTACTAAAAGGTTATGAACAGAGTCCAGTTTAGCATTCATCTCAGCAGCAAATCGATTGTCCCCAGCATTCTCAGCCATTTTCTGTCTCTCAAGATCATCATTCTTTGTACTGTTGCTAGAAGCCAAGTTTTCTATCAATGTGATGGCGTCAGCTGGGACTCTAGTGTTGAAATTCCCATTGCTTGCAGCATCCAAAGCCATCTGGTATCTCCAATCAATGCCTCTGAAAAAAATACCCAACAACTGCACCTCATTGTAGCCATGATGTGGGTAGTCTCTCTGATATAACTTGAACCTCAGCCATGCTGTCTTGAAAGCTTCTGTAGGACTTTGAGAGAAGGAAGCAATTTTAGTCCTCAACTCCTCTGATCTTGCATCATCATAGAAGT
Source organism: Thlaspi arvense (assembly GCA_911865555.2). NCBI lineage: Eukaryota > Viridiplantae > Streptophyta > Magnoliopsida > Brassicales > Brassicaceae > Thlaspi > Thlaspi arvense. Next base: position 47,157,636 of record OU466862.2, read on the forward strand.
TGTTGAGATAAGTGTTCTTGGTGTCCTCCCAAGTGGTCAAAGAGCCAGGCTCTAATTGTTTCAGCCAATGAGCTGCATCTCCTCCCAAAGAGTAGGGAAATAACTTGCAGAATAGGAAATCATTGCTGACTCCATTGGCTTTAACACTAGTAGCCAGATCCTTAAACCTCTCTATGTGGTCCATAGGATTCTCATGTGGAAGCCCATGGAAAGGGTGCTGACCCACAAGCTGGTAGTAGGCAGGCTTGAGTTCAAAGCCATTCCTCTGAAAGGCAGGAGGGCGGATTGCAGCACTATTTGCATAGAACTGATCAGGCCTGTTGTAATCTCCAAGGGTCCTCTGTTGAAAACGCCCAGCGGCATTTCCAGCAGCTTGTTGTTTCACATTGTGAGCAACTGGTGGCACAACTTGTTCCTCAATCACAACGCCATTCTTATATATCCTCTGCCCTTCCTCATTCCTTCTGTTTCCTTCCCTGTCAACTAAATGACCCTCAGCATCTGTCCTCAAAACAATCGGTCCAACCATCTTAGTTTGCTTCTTGGCTTTTCTGATGGTTCTTTCCAACTCGACGAGTTCATCGATGCCTAAAGTCACAAGCTCTTTATCTTTGTTGCTTCGAGTACTGCGATTATGCATACACCTGAAACAAACAGCAGAGAAGTAACAGAAAGTTAGCAAACATAAGGTAAATGCTTAGTCAAAATTCTAAAACTAAAAATCTGAAGGTAATATGTAAGTCCCTGGCAACGGCGCCAAAATTTGATATGCTCAAATTATCCCTTAGAGCTACTCTCTCAAATTAAGAGATCATTGTAGTACTTAGGGGTCGAATCCACAAGGACTTAAGAATATTACACTACAGACTTTAGGTTCAAATGTAGCTAAGCAAATCGATAACTAGTAAAACGAAATAGCAAATAAATGTAACAAGAGCAGGAGCGGATTATGGGTTCTTAAAATCAATGAGACAAGGCGCTAGGCAGTGGGAAATTCGCAGGTTGACATAAATCGCAGACTGCAGACTGAAAGGATTATCAGTTAAAACCGTTCTAGAACTCGAAAACACGAATGTAAAACCAATCGACTTTTGTCGCAGAGGTTATCTATGATCAGATTCTAGAATTCCAAATTCCTTTGCAAATTCTAACAACCTAAACAAGCATTTGACTTCAAGTTCGATATGTTCACAAAATCACTAATCCAAATTCCTTTGCAATCAGTTATTTTGCTCATCTAAGATAGTTCTGGCGATTAATAATGTTTCCATATCTATTAAACAACCTAAGATCTGATTTCTAGGTGATCAATCTTAAAATCAGTGTTAAAGCAATCTAGATGAAGAAACCAAAAGATATATCTTAATAGTATTACAGTTCTAAGAATTCATTATCAACATTTGAATAACCCAAAACCCTAACTAGTAGATTACTCAGACATATAAATTGAAACACAAATCATGAGTGAATAATATTGCATTAAAAGATAGAGTAAAAGACAAAAGGGGTTTGAAATTCTTCTCTAACAGAGTAGGGATTTGTCTCCCCAAAAGCTCTGAATTTTATCTCTCTCTTAGTCTCAATATAAACAAGATCGTGGCCTAACAATGGCTTTCAAAACCTAAATACATCTCTAAACACGACTAAGGCAAGTTTGCAAATAATAGGAAACTTCTGGGCCAAGTTGTAATTCTTCAAAAAGTTTGTAAAGCTCCTTCGCGCGTCCACGATCGGTGTCGATCGACACTCTGCTCCAGAATGCTCTCCGACTTGGTCTTTTCAGCATCAGCTACAACATAGCTCCAAAAGGCTCCAAAATCCACAATTATGCTCTAAACATACCTACACCTGTAAAGACTCGAAATGACTTGAAAAATACCAAAAAGACTCTATAACCAAGACTTATATCCTGGTCAAAACCCCATAAAAACCATGATATATCATATATGTTCCCATAAGATGAAGGAAAAGGACCCATGAAGTCAATGCCCCAACAATCAAAAACTTCAACCTCAAGGATGAAGTTCTGTGGCATCTCATGTCTTCTGCTGATCTTCCCTCTCCTCTAACATGTATCACAGCATGTGATGAATGATTGTGCATCCTGAAACATAGGAGGCCACCAGAAACCAGCTTGAAGAACTTTGGAGACTGTTTTGAATGTGGCAAAGTGTCCAGCCTACTCTGAGCCATGACAGCGAAACAGGATGTCTGGAACCTCTGCTTCTGCTAAGCATCTCCTGTAAATCCCATCAGCACAATGTCTATAAAGGTATGGCTCATCCCAGTAAAATCTCCTAAGCTCTCTCAAGAACTTCTTCTTTACATATCCCTAAAAATCATGTGGTTCATCCTCTGCAGCAAGATAATTGGCAATATCAGCATACCAGTGGTCTCTGGAGATCAGTAATGGCATACACATGCTCTGCAAAAGCTGTTCCTAGGCTTGCACAAATCATAGCCAGAGTCTGAGATTGGTGCCAAGCATCACCAGGCTGGGTGACAGTCGTCACTGGCTTCGTGCCTAAACTGGGTCGTGGATCTGCTTTGTTGGTGACGAGCGTCACCCCCTGGTGTCGCTCATCACTGCCCTGTAGTTATGAGAACATTGCAGGTTTTCAATACTTTCTTCATGCAATAGAGTCTCAATCAGATACACATTCTCCTCAGGCAATAAATTATTGATTGGCACGTCAACTTCGATCCTGATCCTAGAGAGATGACCAGCAACTCTATTCTCAACTCTTTTCTTGTCCTTGACTTCAATATCGAACTCTTGAAGAAGCAAGATCCATTTCAACAACCTTGGCTTTGCATCCTTCTTCTGCATCAGATACTTCAGTGCTGAATGGTCTGTGTGGACCACGACCTTGGAGCCAACAAGGTACTAGCGACACTTTTGAAAGGCAAAGACTACAGCTAACAGTTCCTTCTCAGTTGTTGCATAGTTCTTCTGAGCTTCATCCAATGTCCTACTGGCATAGTAGATGGCGTGTAGCTTCTTGTCTTTCCTCTGTCCCAGCACTGCTCCTACTGCAAAATCGCTGGCATCACACATCACTTCAAAAGGCAAGTCCCAATCTGGTGGCTACACAATAGGAGTTGTAACCAAGGCTTGTTTGATCTGTTCAAAAGCAGACTTGCATTCTTCTGTGAATTCAAACTTCACATCTTTGCAAAGGAGAGCAGTAAGGGGTCTTGCAATCTTGCTGAAGTCCTTGATGAATCTTCTGTAGAACCTAGTGTGATCTAGAAAACTCATCACTGCTTTGACCTAATCAGGCGCTTGCAGATTTGTCATCACTTCAATTTTCGCCCTGTCCCAGCACTGCTCCTACTGCAAAATCGCTGACATCACACATCACTTCAAAAGGCAAGTCCCAATCTGGTGGCTGCACAATAGGAGCTGTAACCAAGGTCTGTTTGATCTGTTCAAAAGAAGACTTGCATTCTTCTGTGAATTCAAACTTCACATCTTTGCAAAGGAGAGCAGTAAGGGGTCTTGCAATCTTGTTGAAGTCCTTGATGAATCTTCTGTAGAACCCAGTGTGACCCAGAAAACTCCTCACTGCTTTGATATAATCAGGCGCTTGCAGACTTGTCATCACTTCAATTTTCGCCCTGTCCACTTCTATGCCATCTCCAGCGACTCTGTGACCAAGAACAATGCCATCTTGTACTATAAAATGACACTTCTCCCAATTCAGAACCAAATGCTTCTCTTCACATCTCTGCAGAACTGCACACAAGTTGTCCAAACAGGTCTTGAAGGAGGACCCATAAACTGAGAAGTGATCCATGAAACCCTCCATAAACTTCTCTATCATGTCAGTAAAGATCGACATCATGCATCTCTGGAAGGTTGCAGGAGCATTACACAGCCCAAAAGGCATTCTGCGATATGCAAAGGTGCCATAAGGACAGGTAAAGGTAGTCTTCTCCTGATCAACTGGATGGATGAGGATCTGAAAGAAGCCTGAGTAGCCATCAAGGAAGCAGTAATACTTGTGATTTGCCAGCCTCTCAAGCATCTGATCGATGAAAGGTAGAGGGGAGTGATCTTTCCTTGTGGCTGCATTCAGCTTCCTGTAATCGATGCACATCCTGTGTCCTGTCACTGTTCTGGTTGGAATCAGCTCCTCCTTATCATTCTTCACCACTGTAACTCCTCATTTCTTAGGGACCATGTGTACTGGACTAACCCAAGCACTGTCTGATATGGGATAGATGATCCCAGCTTGCAGCAGCTTCATGATCTCCTTCTTGACCACATCCTGCAGATTCGGATTCAGTCTCCTCTAGTGCTCCACTGATGATTTCGATTGATCCTCCAAATATATCCTATGCATGCACAAGCCTGGAGAAATCTCTGAAATATCATCAAGAGAATAGCCAAGAGCTTTGCGAAATCTGTGCAGCTTACTTAGCAAAAGAGTGAGCTCTGCATTGTTCAATGAAGCATTAACAATAACAGGATAAGTGAAGTTTTCTCCAAGAAAAGCGTACCTTAGCCCTGCAGGGAGCTGTTTAAGCTCAACTTTTGGTGCTTTTGCTGCACTCCAATCACCCATTGCAGCAGCTTTTGCAGATGAAGTGACTAGCTTATCCTGTGCAATCAGTTGCATCACATATGCAGTAGCATCCATCATCTTTGTGAAGCCAGTAGCAGCTGCATCCAAATGCTCATACTCTGCTGTAGAAGTGGTCAACGCCCTCTCCAATGGGTCTTCTGATCTCATCTCTTGAAAGATCTGATCAGCAAGGTTGGTAAGAACATCCACATAGAATGTCTGTCCATCTATGGTTGGCCTCTTCATCAACTTGTCCATTTCGAATTGCATCACCAAGTCACCAACATTCAGCTCTATTATACCATTTCTGATGTCTATAATTGCTCCTGAAGTAGCCAGGAAGGGTCTGCCAAGAATCAAAGGGCCTTTGGGTTCTTCTCCATACTCTAGAACCACAAAATCTGTAGGAATCATGCAATCTCCTACTTTGATAGGAAAATCCTCTATCACAACTTCAAGAACTCTGACTGATCTATCAGCTAGGACAAGAGATATCCTTGTAGCCTTAAAATCGTTTATCCCTAAACTCTTGTCAACAGAATGAGGCATAAGGTTCAAACTAGAACCAATATCACATAATGATCTCTCAAATCTGTCAGAAAAGATTGTGCAGTCTAAAACAAAACTCCCAGGGTCTGAAAGCTTCTCTGGTACTCTGTTCTGAATCACTGCACTGACCTGCTCGTTGATCATCATTGCTCCTGCCTCTAAACTCAAGTTGTTGGTCACCATCTTCTTCACATACCTCCTTATAACAGGAGTAACCCTTACAGCATCAATCAAAGGAATCTCAATGACCAGCTTGTCCATGATAGCCTTGCATCTGGCATCTTCAAGCTCTTGTTTGGACTTCTTAGGATGCTTAGGAAAGGATACCTTAGGCTTAAACACCGTTTCCTTAGCATTGTTTGAAGTCTCAAGCGAAGAAGCTATGATTCGGGGTTGGTGACGAGCGTCACCCTCCTGGTGATGGTCGTCATTCGTAGAGGACGAAGTCGCGTCGGGTTGTAGCAAATTGGGTGACGAGCGACACCCATTATTGGTGACGATCGTCACCCGTTGTTTTTCAAGATCTTCATACTCTTCAAGTCCAACGAATTCTCCTGAGCTCAAATCTTTCTGCAACACTGGTTGTAGGTTCTTTCCACTCCTCAATGTGATGGCATTCACATGGTGTTTGGGATTAGCATCAGTCCTTCCTGGAAGGAATCCCTCTTGCCTCTGAACAGCTCCTTGATACAAGATTTTTGAGGTCTAGATTCAATCACCCAAGCTTGTACTAGTCAGTTGTAGTATAGCATAGAGTTTTTATCAATCCAAATGGGTTATAGTTGAAAACAGAAGAGTTGAGCGTAAAAATCTCTAAGTCAAGCAAGCAGAAAAGTGTTTTTGTTGCCTAAGCAACCAACCTAATATCCTAATATGATCAAGCAGCAAAGAGAGCAAAGATAAGAGCAAACTAAACAAAACTAAGCAAGCAAAACAGAGCAAAACAGAGCAAATCCGAGATTCAAATAAGAGAAAAACAAGTTCCTAGATGTGGTTATTGACTTTGGGGAATTCATAGACTAACTAAGGCTGTTTCAAACTACATTGATCAAGCAAACAAGCAAGCAATGGTGATTCCTAAACATAGAGTTCACAATCAAGCAAGCTAGATCCAATCTCTTGTAAAATAGCCCTTTGCTAAACATCTTAACAAGAACTAACTCTCATTAGTGCTAAAACATTAAGCAAGCATTAATAAACAACTCTATTTCAGTCAAGATGCTCCTCAAACAGTCAATCTCTTGAGCCAATGCCAGCAAATCCTCTATTAAACAAGATCAGCATTTCATCAAACACTTGGTGGGCATAAGAGAAAGCTAACAACCTAGATAAGTGTGATCAAGACAAATCTAATTTAAGAACAGATTAATAGAGAGGAACCCATAAACTGAAGCACTAAACAAGCCTTAATCAAGTCCTAAATTCCCCTAATCTACCACATCTAGAAACTCTAAGCAAACTACTCACTAATACTCATGTTTAACACCAAATCACAAAGGAAAAGGATGTTAACATTGATGAGAAGAGAAAATAAAGAAAGATTAAAGGCAAATACTCAAATATATTAAATAAAGCAATGGATTTGTCTTACAAACTTAAAGAAAATGCTTAAGAACAGTAATTTGACAAGACTTGTCGAAAATCTGGAAAAAGAGGCTATTTATAGCCTAAAGAAGGAAGCCCTAGAGTAATGGTAAAAGTATAAATAAAACAGGTTCAGACTGGGTTTACATCGGTCAGTTACAACAGTTAGGGTTGATCGATGTAAATTACATCGGTCTGGGCAGTGATCGATGTGGTGACCGAAATTCATCCGGGGCGTTTGTGTCGATCACTTCTGATCGATGCTGTTGATAGATGTGCTCGTATCGGTCACCTCATGATCGATGCTCCTGACCGAAAATCTGGTATCGGTCACCTCCTTGATCGATGTTCTCCGTGCCCTGACCGAAAACCTTTGCAGAGATTGTCTGCTTTGATCCCTTTTGCTCCCTTTGGTCCAGCTAGCATCCTGGATCATCCTCAAAGCTCTTCCAAGCTCCTTTTAGCTCCAAAAGCACCTAAAAACATCCAAAATGCCAGGAAAATGCAAACTATGCCCTAAATGCAACCTAAGTCTAAAAGGAGAAGAAAATGGGACAAAAACTAAGAGAAACATGCAAAAGAGAACCAAAATATGCACTAAATGCAGTCCTAAATGGTGTAAATACAAGAGATATCAACACTCCCACACTTGCCTTTTGCTTGTCCTCAAGCAAATAAGAACAAATGAGAGAGTGAGGTTTGAAGGTGGGCATTCAGATTCCAAAAGTGCAAAAGTAAAGAGATGGTATCAATGCTTAAGTGCCTAGTTGTAGGATGCAAACATAATCAGCTATACTTTAAAGAACCTAGCCATGCTCATCATGTTTCAAAATGATAACAAATCTCAACTTAGGCAAATGCTCAAATCAACCAACTCTTTAACATTCAATTAAGATCAGAACCATGAATCATGCTTATGCAAATCAAGTGAAGACATTTGGTTGAAAAGGGTAAGGTTATGACATAAGAATGATCTCATTTTAGCAAAGGGTTAATAAACATAAGGGATCACTCAATGAAAATGAATTCATCTTAGGCAAAATGCTAAAGGTAAAAGCACACTTATGTATGCAAATCAAAGCTCCCTTCTACCCAAAGATGAATCCTAAGCATTTCTAAACCCAAAAGTGAACCCCTAAGTCTACCCTTTCCTAAACTCTACCCTTTATCCTTCTTCGTGGCTGGGGAAACTTCTTCTTTTTGCTTGTGTGGCTGCTTCTTTTTGGTTGGGACTTGCTCTTCTTTGTTGTATTGGCACCTTCATCACCTTTGGTGGATTGCTACTGGTCTGATTTTTCTTCTTTGGACCTTTCTGAGCTTTGTTGCTGGCGCCTTTCTTCTTTGTACTTAGAGCTTTTTCTTCCCTTTACTTAACCACAATTCTAGACTGTTTCCCCTTTTCTATCATTTCAAATCTTTTCCTTTTCTTTTAAAACATATAAACAGGAAGTTCAAACCACTTACACTACCCTTTTAAACCCCAAAACTCCTATCCTAGAATCAAGCTCAAGATGCAAGCTGATATCTACAAGAGAGCTAATCATTGCTAGCCTTATTCCTAACACTTTTTTCCGAGACAAAATCGAAAATGCAATGCAAAGGCCTCACAGCTCTCACAATAGTGTTTAGGCTCAAAAGGAGGTTTTGGTTAAGGGTGTGGATGTAACTGTCCCATAAGTATGAGGATCAACTATTTGGATCAACAAGAGTGGTAGAAAAGAAAAAGATGATCCAAATATGTATATGGTAGCCATGAATTCACTTTTCAATGCATAAGACATGATAATTAAAAGCCCAAATTAAAGTTCAAGTTGATAGAGTTGATTTTCAGAGAACAAGTGCTTTCAGAATGAGATGAAAAGACTATATCTAGCAATCTAAGCATGGTTCAGCCTTAACTTCTAGCAATCATATGATGCATCAAACAACTAGCCACTTAAACACTGATATCATCTCTAAACACTAAGAACTTTACAAGGAAAACTCATCATAATTCCCTATGCAAATGCAATGCAACCTATATGTCAACACTAGACTCAATCCTAGAAGAATGAAATGCAATTATATGCTTTCTTTTTGGTTTGCAAAAATGCAAAATGTTTCAAATTGTTTTGATTTTTTGTGTTTTTCTATGCCCTACATGAATGCATGATATGCATGAGACTCAAAGTGAAAGAGAAAGAAAAACTAAGAAAACAAAACACAAAGTCAAACCCCAAATCTCTCCCCCACACTTAAACTACACAGTCTCTTGTGTAATGAAAGCAATGAGAGAGAGAAGCACAAAATATAATACAAAACTGAAAAAGATGCAATGGTATAAACAGTAGAGAGGATGTGGTACTTGATTCAGTGGTAGGAGTGGTGGGATGATCCAGAGGTCTGAGGAGACTTGCTAGCTCTCCTCTTGTTTTTTTCCTCTCATAAACCTTGGTAGAATGCTCTGCTTCTTGAGGTGGTTGAACCCAACTTGACCATAACTGCTCAGCTTGAGAAGAGTTCCCTTGTTGACCCCATTGCCATGTCTCCTGAACTTCAGAGGGAGTGGGAGTTGGTTCTCAAGCTGATGGTACATGGGTACTTCGCTCATAAGATGAAGCTCTTGGTTGTGCCCATGTCCCCCATTGATCACTTGGTTGTGCATGGAAAGAGTGTCTTTCATGGGGGTTCCAAACAGCTTCCTGCTCTTCAGTTGGCTCAGCTTGTTGTAGATGCTCTTCTTGATCAGGAGTGTGCTCATGAGTATGGCTTTGGTGGGAAGTTCTTGCTGATGTAGCCTTGTCTTTCTTGAACTTCCTCATAACCATTTTCACAAATCCCTTAATGGCTTTGTTTTGCCATTTACACCATTTCTAGAGGGCATTGATGTGCTCATGAGCAACCTTCAAAAAGCCTCCTTGGCTGGGTGCTTCATAGGGTTTGAAGTGGAACTGCTTTGAACTGTAGCTCAACACTTCTTCCTCTTCAAGCTCATCTTCTTCATAGGTTCTTCCTTGGCCTTCAGCGCCAGCAGCAGCATTCCATTGGTGATCTTCTTCAGCTTCTTCTTCAATCTCTTCAGTGTTTCCTTCCTCACTGTCTTGTTCTCTCTCTCCAGGGATATGGCCGTCTTGGTAAAGCTGATCATCACTTAAATTGAAGCTGATGTTGCTCCTCTTGGTGAAAGAGGTGAGCCTTGGATTAAGGAGAAAGACTTTTGCTGGTGTAATCAAGTCCTTGATGAAGGTGTATACATGCTTTCCACCAGTGCTTTTTTCAAGGAAGTGGCTTCTCTTGAGATAGGCTATATCAATCCATTGTGGCTCAAGAGCATCATCTTCATATCCCTCAAGGTCTACTCCACTAGCCAGAAGAACAGCTGTCACAATCCCCCCATTGTGGAGCTGTGGGCTTCTCCCATTTTTCACCTTGCTTAGAACCCAGCTTTGGTAGGAATGGAGCTGCTCCATCAGCATAGACACATAGCATGGATATTTTTCTGGCGCCTTGAGAGGTCTCCCATCTCTGGTGGTGCCTACAATATCATACACTCCCTGGTATATCAGGTCTATTTCCCTTCCTGTGAGATATGTTGTCTCCTTCCTTGCAAAGAGCGTGTTTGCAAGTGCCTTGTGAGCATATCTCATAGCTGGATGCTTTAGGTGCTGATTTCTTGTTGTTCCAGGCATGAATTGCCCAGCCCCAATAGCTTCCCACAGTATGGCGTGCTGCTTCCTGGAAATGTGGAAAGTGCTCTGCCTGTTGGGGTAGGAGCTTAGATCAAGAGCTTTAGCGATAGTCAGGAAGGTGGAGATGAACTTCTGATTGCCAATTTCGAAAGAGAACCACCCATCTCCGTTAGGAATCTCACTGTCCTCATACCAGACCACTTGGAGAGTGGAGAGAAACTGGTAAGTGAGTTGTTGGTATGATGGGAGTGGTGTTGTCATGAGGCTTTCAAGCTCCATGTTCCCAAACACTGTGTTGCAGTCCATGTAGATCCCTAGTGCCTTCATTGTGCTAGCACAAGGGTATCTTGTTGGCTTGAAGGTGCATTGGTTGAAAGCCCGCATGAGCTTCCTAGCACTTGGTTCATGGCAGCGGACTTCTTCTTCCATAGTTATGTTCATTTTGTTCTGCTTGACGCCTCTATCCCCAACTGGTCTCTTTCCAGCAGCCTTTGATGATTTTTCAGCTGCAGCACCTTCTCCCTTATCTTTTTTAGCTCTTGGTGAAGTGGTTGCTCCTTCCTGTGGTGCCTTTCCCTTTTTCCCAGCAGCTATGTTTGTTCTCCCCATTGTACCTTCAAAAGCAAAGCTTCAAACAGGGTAAGTGAAAGAACAAAAGCTGAAGAACCATATAACTGAAAGCTTTAAAAAGAAAACTCTCTAGGCTAAAGAAAAGCTTAATAAGTCTTAGCAACAAGATTAAACTTCTATAAAGCTAGAGGAAATCAAAAGCTAACAGTTTAGATAAGCTAGAATGCACAAAGAATAGGCAGTTATGCATGTGAATCTAGCAAAATGGTACCTAGGCAAAAGAGATGATGATTATGCAAAGGGATGATACTTAAGCAAGTAATGAGATAGATGAACAGTACAAAGCTTAAACATGTAACTTGCTTATCATAAACAAACCCACATTGCAAAACCAAAACACAACACTTAAAATTAATCAAAACTTGCTCTTAAAGACATATACTAAGCGATTTTGAACAAATGCATAGATTAAGAGCAAATAAAGAATATTTTGGGAAGCAAACCTTTGTGGAGCTTCTAAGCACTTAGAGAAAGCAAATAAAAGAGAGAGAACTAAGAATTTCGAGCTTTAGGTGAGAGAAGTAGTGAATTGAAATGTGAAGAGAAGTGAAGGAGATTGTTAGTTTAAATAGAGAGAATGAGAGGAAACCAAAAGAATCAATGGTTGGTGAGGGAACCAAAGGAATCAAAAGAGTGGGGGACAAAAACAAAAGTGCTCAGAAGCTATGAAAGAGGTCAGGAAGAATCCAATGTGTAAATTTAAACCCCCTTGGCTCCAAACCAAAGGAGAGAAATGTTTTTGAAAAGTACTTACCTCGGGTGGAACATCGATCAAAAATGACCGTTGTAACTGACCGAAATGTCAGTATCGATCATAAGTGATCGATGCTACTGGTCGATGTTCCTCCTGGGGATCACATCGGTCATCACATGATCGATGTTGTTGACCGAAATCCATCCGCTGGGTTTATATCGATCAGTGTATGATCGATGTAGGTGATCGATATGTTTTTGAGAATCACATCGATCACCAACTGATCGATACACTTGACCGAAATTAGTCCGGCGGGTTTATATCGATCAAGCTTGATCGATGTGAATGACCGAAATATATTTCCCTTTCAAACTTCCTTCCATATCGATCACAAGTGATCGATATGTTGACTGGTGTAAACTGGCTCCACTGACATCGATCAAATATGATCGATATTCATGACCGAAATGTGTGTATCGGTCTTGTCATGACTGATACACTTGATCGATGTCAGCCAGAAAACACCTGTTCTTTATCCCTTTCAGACTTTCTCAACCCCCAATTCGAAATCCTGCTTCTATACACTATAACAAAGCATAAAAGAGAAACTAGAAAGCATAATATATACAAAAGGATACCATGGAGCTACCTCCCAAGTGTGCTTGTTTAAAGTCACTAAGCTTGACTTTGATTACCTCTTTTAGTTGACGTGAGGAGAAGGAGTCTTGGAACTCCTTGGTGGTGGCTTGCTCCTTTTGACTCTGGCAGAGGCTCTATTCATCCTGATCTTGGCAAAAGGCATAGTCTTTCCCTCTTGCTGAAGCTTGAAGCTAAACTCTCCCCTCTTAGAGACACTTGGTTGCAAAACCACCTCTCCTTTGTTAGTAACCAGCTTAATATCATTCAGGTTCTTTTAACTACCCACTTCAAGGACCTCTTTTTCAGTGGTGTCTTTAAACAACTTTGGCAAACAGCAGCCATCAAAACTCTCCCCTTGGTAGCCTTCAAACTCTGGCCAATGTTTGCCAAGCTGCTTCAGCTTCTTGATGTCCATTGAGAAGGCTTGCTCATTCTCCAGCTTATTCCCCTTGGAGTCAAACCTTAGAACCTTCTTCCTGGTCAGTCTCAGCTCAATTGTGCACTCCTTGGCATCAAACACTGCTCCAGCTGAGGCTAAGAAAGGTCTTCCTAAGATGATAGCTTCTTTATATGGCCTTCCACATCAAGCACCAAGAAATCAGTGGGGATGGTTACTCTTTCAATCATCATTGGTACATCCTTGAGGCTCCCAAGTGGTGTCTTCACTGTCCCATCAGCTATAGTAAGGGACACATTACTCTCTCGAAGTTGAGTGTAGCCAAGAGCTTTAGCAGTAGAGGATGGGAGAAGGTTGATACTTGCTCCAAGATCACAAAGATAGCTTTTGAAAGTCTGCCCCTGATCTTGTGGGTTGGCAACATTTTTGCTCCTGTAAGACAAGTTGGGATTGGGTCTGTAGTTCCCATAGTTGTTGTAACCACCCTGATTGCTCAAGTAGTTCATCTCCTCAACTTGGCATTGTTCCTGATCATCAAGCTGAACCATGTCTCCGACAAAGTCAACCTCTTTCTTTTCTCTTAGCAACAAGTCCAGCTTCTCATGTAGAGACTTGATTTCTTTCCTGCTAGACTCTAACTCATCCTTTGCACTTCTTGGAGCTCTGTCAAATTCCTCATTGTAGTTTTCATCAGACTGAGCCAAATTCTCTACCAGCTCCAAGCCTTCATCCATATCTTTTGACAGGAAGTTCCCATTTTATGCAGTGTCTAAAAGAATTCTTATCTTAGGCAAGGCTCCTCTGGAGAGATTGTAGAGCAAAGAGGCTTGTGAGAAGCCATGATGAGGGCATTGCAGTGTGTAGCCCTTGAATCTCTCCCAAGCTTCACCAAAACTTTCATTGTTCCTCCGTGCAAACCTTGAAATCTCATTTCTTATTCTTGCAGTTCTTGAAGTGGAGAAGAACTTTGCTAGAAAAGCTTTCTTGCACTCATCCCAGCTGGTGATACTCCCTTGGGGCAGGTTCTTCTCCCATTGGTGTGCTTTATCTCCAAGAGAAAAAGGGAATAACCTGAGTTTGAAACCATCATCACTCACTCCATTGATCTTTGTGAGGGAGCATAGTCTATCAAAGTTATCCAGATGATCTAGAGGATCTTCAAGTGGCAGCCCATGAAACTTACTGCTCTGAACCATTGAAATCAATCCAGACTTGATTTCAAAATTGTTGTTTTGGACAGCTGGTGGAATGATACTTGTCCTGTTGTTGTAGGCATTTGGTGCATCACCAGCGCCAATAGGTCTAGCTGCTCTTGGAGCTTGTGCAGCACCTCTTGGTCCTTGCTCACCAAGTAAGCCTTGAACACCCTGATGTCCTTGTATGCCCAGAGCTCCAACAGCTCCTGGAGGACCCTGAAATCTGATGTCATCCATGACTTGTTCCTGATTGTTCATCCCAAGTCGTTGCAGGTGTTTCTGCCTTTCTTGTTGTCTCCTTGCTCGATGTCCTCTATCCAGCAGATTGATGTTGTCTATGAAGTCCACAAGATTGCTTGAACCTCTGGATCTCAAGTTCATATACCTGAAAAACAGAAATGAGAGTCAAAAGAGATTAGTAACCAAAGAAAACTAAAAACTTGATCTTAAAGATTCTACAAACTCTAATGATTCAAACACAAAACCCAAATGGCAACAGCGCCAAATTGATACAAGATTTTTGAGGTCTTGATTCAATCACCAAAGCTTGTACTAGCCAGTTGTAGTATAGCATAGGGTTTTTATCAATCCAAATAGGTTATAGTTGAAAACAGAAGAGTTGAGAGTAAAAATCTCTAAGTGATAGGGCTCAGGTTTTACCCAAATAAAACTAATGCAAGTGCACAGCAAAAACAGTTGTAGTACAAGGGGTATCGAATCCCAAAGGAGTAATGCAGACGACACTATCGAATGTAGGTTCGGATTAAGCTAAGCAGAATGTAATGTATGTAATGCGAATGATAAAATAAAAGTAAGCAAGCGAATGTGTTGTTTGATCTAAGTTTCAGAAGACTAAAAGCGTTAAGTCAGGACAGTTCTCAGGTTGAATCCGAAAATGTAGAATGCATGAAATCAGGAATGATTGAGAACCATTTTGAACATGAAATTCAAATATATAACAAATCAGTTCTCATTGCAGAAGTTAACTATGTTTAAATCACAGAGTTTCAAATCTCTTTGCAAACCCTAACAACCTAAACATGCAATATGATGAGATTCAATTGTTCACAAAACTCCTAAACCAAATCTCTTTGCACTAAGTTGTTTTGATCATCAAATACTAGTTCAGGTTTTCAATAATGCTCTCACATATATTTAAAAACATAGGATTTTCGGATTTCTAGATGATGTGTCTAAGAAATTCGATTTTAAGGCAAGCAGAGATGAAAAACCAAAATATATTCCTAATAGGTAACAATTCTACAAACTCTTCATCAACCTTTGAAAAAGCCCTAACTTAACTAGCAGATTACTCAGACATGATTATGGAATCACAAAACATAACTGAATAAAATTGCATTAAGAGAAAGAGTAAAAGAATAAGGGGGTTCGAAATCTTCTCAAAAGAGTACAGGATCTGTCTCCCCAAAAAGCTCTGAATATATCTCTCTCTCAAATTCTCTGAATTCTAAAATCTAAGATGAAAGCCAACAATGGCTGAAAAACCTAATAAATAGAGGCTAAACACGATCTGGAGTCTTCTTGCAAATAATGGAACTTATGGGCCAATTCTGCAAATAATGCTCCATCTTTTGACAAACAAGCCACGCTCCTTCCTTGGTGGGTGACGAGCGTCACCAAGAGTGGTGACGAGCGTCACCAAGAGTGGTGATGAGCGTCACCATATGGCATACTTTTTTCTCCGAGCTAGTTACTTCGTGGCTTCAACTTGAAATGATCCAAAAAGCTCCAATATCTCCAATTATGCTCCAGACATGCTTTAACCTGCAAAGACTCTTCTAGGACTCTAAAAAGACCAAAAAGACCCAATAAAAAGGACTTATATCATGGTTAAAAACCATAAAAACCATGATATATCAACTCCCCCAAACTTAGCTTTTGCTTGCCCTCAAGCAAACATCAGACAAAGAACATGGTCGAGGTTTGAAAACAAGAAACAGTCAGTCAGACATCAGGAACACCACATTAGTTAGAACTTTCGAATTCACATACCACAGAGTCAACACAAGATCAAATTTCAGTCTAATCATCACAAGCTTAACAAATCTCTCAAGTTCAGTCCAAATCCCTTCAAGAAATCCGAAATTTCTACTGCTAACTCCTTATTTTTTATCTAAGTGTGATGTCTCATCAAGGTTTTATCATCTCAATCACTTTACAGATTATTTTACCTTCCTAAATAACTGAACAAATCAATCTCAACACAGCTCTCCTATTTTCTCTTCCCTTGATCTTTTTCATTCTGATATTTTCGATTTTTCACTTCTTTTCTCATCTTTTACAGTCTAAGATATGGTGCTACTCAATACTTGTGTTCCTTGTGAGGAGACAGGTTCTTGAGTGTGTTCACTACTGTTGTTCCTTGTGAGGAGACAGGGTCATGAATGCACTATTCTTTGGACTTAAACTTTTAAAAACTACATCAGGGAAGATCAAAGAGAGACTGTATCTTAACCTTATTGTCAGTGCTGAAAGAGAGAATCAAGATCAATAAGAGTCAAGCCCCAAGACAAGAAGTTTAAAGTTCATTAAGGTGGAGCTAACAGCAAATTTTTCAGATTCTCTAAGAACCTAAACCTTCATTGCTAGACTGATCCACCTATGATTTTCAACTTAGTAAGACTTGTAATCAACTACTGTGGCAATGGTTCTTATAAGAAAAAACGTCCTATGGTAAGTTACAAGAAAAACTGACAGTTTCAAAATTTTGACTCTATAAAAACAGGTTTTTGACTCAACTTTAAGACTCTATAAATCAAACACAAAGCACTGATATCCCTTGTATTTACAGCATTTAGGGCTGCATTTAGTACATATTTTGGTCCTCTTTTGCATGTTTTCCCTTAGCTTTTGCCCCATTTTCTTCTCCTTTTAGACTTAAGTTGCATTTAGAGTATAGGTTGCATTTTTTCTTGCATTTTGGATGTTTTAGGTATTTTTGGAGCTAAAAGGAGCTTGGAGGAGCTTTGGAGATGATCCAGGATGCTAGCTGGGCAAAAGGGAGCAAGGAGGATCGAAGCAGAAGATCTCTGCAGAAGATTTCGGTCAGAGCACGGTGAGTATCGGTCAAGTGTGACCGATACGGAGCAGTGTCGATCACCAGTATCGGTCAAGTGTGATCGACACAAACACAACGGTTAGAATTTGGTCTTATGTGTCGATCACTCCAGACCGATAGGAATCCATTTCAGTCACTCAAGACCGACACGACTGACCGATACTGACCCAGCCCGAACCTGTTTTTAATTACAATTATGCCATTACTCTAGGGTTTTCTTCTGTAGGCTATAAATAGCCACTTTTTCCAGATTTTCGACATGTCTTGTCAAAATACTGTTCTTGAGCATTTTCTTTAAGTTTGTAAGACAATTTCTTTGCTTTGTTTGATATAATCAAGTATTTGCTTTAATCTTTCTTTTAATCATGATTAGCATCCTTTCCCTTTGTGATTTGGTGTTAAACATGATTATGAGGGAGTAGTTATCTTAGAGTTTCTAGATGTGGTATATTAGGGGAATCTAAGACTTGATTAGGGCTTGTTATGTGCTTCAGTTTATGGGTTCCTCTCTATTAATCTGTTATTCATGCTAGATTAGTCTTGATCAAATTTGTCTAAGTTGTTAGTTTTCTCTTATGCCCACCAAGTGTTTGATGTAATGCTGATCATGTTTAATAGAAGATTTGCTGGCCTTGACTTAAGAGATTGACTTTTTGAGGAGCATTTTGACGTGAATAGAGTTGTTTATTCTTGCTTGCTTGATGTTTTAGCACTAATGAGAGTTAGTTCTTGTTAGAATGTTTAGCAAAGGGTTATTTGCCAAGAGATTGGATCTAACTAGCTTAATTGTGAACTCTATGTCTAGGAATCACCATTGCTTGCTTACTTGCTTGATCAATGTAGTTTGAAACAGCCTTAGTCAATGTCTGAAATTCCCCAAAGTCAATAACCACATCTAGGAACTTGCCTTTCTCTTATTTGAATCTCGGATTTGCTCTGTTTTGCTCTGTTTTACTCTGTTTTTCTTGCTTAGAACTGCTTAGTTTGCTTTTGCTTTCACTTTGTTTGCTGCTTGTTTCACTTAGGCTGCTAGAACTGTTGCTTAGGCAACAAAACCAATTCTCTGCTTGCTTGACTTAGAGATTTTACTCTCAACTCTTCTGTTTTCAACTCTTCCCATTCGATTGACATAAAACCCATACTACACTACAACTGACTAGTACAAGTGTGAGGGTGATTGACATCAAGAGCCTGAAAAACTCTTGTATCAATTTGGCGCCGTTGCCATTTGGGATTAAGTTTGAATCATTAGATTTTGTAGAATCTTTAAGATCAAGCTTTTAGTTTTATTTGGTTACTCACTCCTTTTCAAGCATTTTCATTTCAGGTACCTCTCTACAAGTGGAGATGATGCTCTGTTTTGAAACTCCAAGGTGCAACAACTTCTACCAAGAGCTTCTGCCTATGAACTACTTTGCAGAACAATACCCACCCACAGTTTGCACCCACGCCTGCTCTCCCTCAAGCTCAGCTCAATGCTTCTACCTCTACTACAGCTGATATCAAGAGTGTGCTCACTGAATTCCTCAACTTACAACTCCTTGCAACATTGGAGATGAACAAGGGATTTGCTGAGTTGCATAACAAATTAGACTCTGTCCATGCTGAGCTCAACACCAAGTTTGATGATTTGGATTCAAGGATACAGACCTTAGAGACCACCTATGAGTATTGCCAAGCTGTGGAGTCTTCAGTTGCCTTTACTCCTCTTGAAGAAGAAGCTATCATTGAAGACTTCCTTTCCTTAATAAATGAGGACATTGACATTCAGAGTGGGGGGGAGGAGCTTATTGAAGCTTATGCCACTGAGGAGAACTCTCTTGAAGAAGGAACCAACAAGGAAGAAGAAGAGTGGTGGGCGCCACATGAAGTTGTTGATGCTACAGGGGAAGACTTTGTTGAACCCTCTGATGCCAAGAAGGTAACTCAAGCAGCTGAACTTCCTGTCTATCAGCCAACCATCCCTTTTCCAGCCAGGTTCAAGGAACAGCTAGTTCAGAAATATGAAACCTTCTATGCTGCTCAGATGGAGATGAGGGGTTTAAATGGTCAAGAAGAGCTTGAGAAGCTCAGAGATAAGACTGGATCACCAGAAGTTAAGGAGCTCAATGTCAAGAAACTTGGAGATCCAGGCTGCTTCACTCTCCCATGTGAGCTTAAGGGGCAGACTTTCAAGAGCTGTCTTTGTGACCTTAGAGCAAGTATCAATCTTCTCCCATCCTCCACTGCTAAGGCTCTTGGCTACACTCAACTTCAGGAGAGTAATGTATCCCTTACTATAGCTGATGGGACAGTGACGAAACCACTTGGAAGTCTCAAGGATGTGCCAATGATGATAGAAAGAGTAACCATTCCCACTGATTTCCTGGTGCTTGATGTGGAAGGGCATATAAAAATGCTATCATTTTAGGAAGACCTTTCTTGGCCTCAGCTGGAGCAGTGTTTGATGCTAAGGAATGCACTACTGAGCTGAAGCTGACCAAGAAGAAGGTTCTAAGGTTTGACTCCAAGGGGAATAAGCTGGAGAATGAGCAAGCCTTCTCAATGGAGATCAAGAAGCTGAAGCAGCTTGGAAATAATTGGCCAGAGTTTGAAGGCTACCAAGGAGAAAGTTTTGATGGCTGCTGCTTAGTCAAGTTGTTTGAAGACACCACTGAAAAGGAGGTCCTTGAAGTGGTTGGTTACAAGAATCTGAATGATGTTAAGCTGGTTACTAGCAAGGGAGAAGTGGTTTTGCAGCCAAGTGTCTCTAAGAAGGGAGAGTTTTGCTTCAAGCTACAACAAGAGGGGAATACTACACTTTTTGCCAAGATCAAGGTGAATGGAGTCACCACCAAGGTCAAGAGAAGCAAGATGACACCAAGGAGTTCCAAGACTTCTTCTCCTCACCTCAACTAAAGAGGTAATCAAAGTCAAGCTTAGTGACTTTAAACAAGCACACTTGGGAGGTAGTCCCATGGTATCCTTTTGTATATATTATGCTTTCTAGTTTATATTTTATGTTATGTTTTAGTGTATAGAAACAGGATTTCGAACTGGGGTTTGAGAAAGTCTGAAAGGGACAAAGAACAGGTGTATTCTGGCTGATATCGGTCATGATAGACCGATGCACATATTTTTCGTCATCAGTATCGATCATGACTGATCAATATCAGTGGAGCCAGTCTATCCAGTCAACATATCGGTCACTTATGACCGATATGGAAAGAATTTTTGGAAGCAGGACAAATTTCGGTCATTCATATCGACCATACTTGATCGAAACAATCACACCTTATGATTTTCGGTCCAGTGTGTTGATCACTGGAGATCGATAAGATTCTTGGAATCATATCGGTCACCAGTATCGATCACTCGAGATCGACACAATCACACCGTATGATTTTCGGTCAAGTGTGTCGATCAAGGATGATCGATACTAATCCCAGGAAGCACGTCAGTCTCTAGTGTCGATCACTCATGACCGAAAATGCAATTTCGGTCAGTAATATCGGTCATGAGTGACCGAAACTCCATCCAAGGTAAGTATCTCAACTTTCAAAAAATTTTACCTACTTTGGTTTGGAGCCAAAGTAGTTTAAATTTTTAAATGGGATTCCTTCTGACCTCTTTCCTAGCTTCTGAACACTTTTGTTTTTGTCCCCCACACTTTTGATTACGTATGTTCCCTCACCAACCTTTGATTCCTTTGGTTTCCCCTCCTTTCTCTTTATTTAAACAACAACTTCTTTCACTTCTCATCACACTTAAACTCACTCTTCTTCTCACCTAAAGCTCGAAATCACTAGTTCTTTTTCTCTTTTATTGCTTTCTTTAAGTGTTCAGAAGCTCACAAAAGGTTTGCTTCCTAAACTATCTCTCTTTGCTCTTACTCTTTGATTATGTTAAAAATCGCTTAGTAAGAAGTTTTTAAGAGAAAGCAGTGTTTAGTTTTGATTGTTGTGCTATGGTTTTACAATTTGCATTTGTTTTGAAATATCAAGCTAAGATGTTGAAGTTATGATTAATGTCTATTTATCTCATTGCTTGTTCATCCTCATCCTTTTGCAAGATCATTCTTTTTTGCCTAAGAACCATTTTGCTAGAATGTCATGCATAAATGTTTACCTTTTGTGCATTCTAACTTATTTAGTTGCCAGCTTTTGATCTCTTCTTGCTTTGATTAAGTTTAAGCTTGTTGCTAGGACTTGTTAGACTTTTCTTAGCTTAAAGAGTTTCTCCATTAAAAGCTTTCAGCTATTTGGTTCTTCAGCTTTTATTCTTTCACTTACCTTGTTTTCAAGCTTTGCTTTTAAAGGTACTATGGGAAGAACAAACATAGCTGCTGGTAAAATGGGAAAAGCACCTCAGGAAGCAGCAATCCAACCATGAACAAAGAAAGATAAAGGAAAGGGCAAGGCTGATGAGAAATCCTCCAAGGCCGCTGAAAAGAGACCTGTTGGAAATGAGGGAGAAAATCAACAAAAGAAGGGCAATGCTGCTAGAGAACTCATGGAGGCTTTCAACCAGTGCACTTTCAAGCCAACAAGATATCCATGCACTTCCACAATGAAGGCGTTGGGACTCTATGGTGACTGCAAAGCCACATTTGAGCGCATGGGCCTTGGAGCTTTCATGGAGATGCCACTCCCATCTTACCGACAGCTCACTTACCAATTCCTCTCCACACTCAAGGTGGTCTGGTATGAAGACAGTGAACTCCCTAATGGCGATGGATGGATCTCTTTTCGGATTGGCAAGGAAAAGTTCTCCTCAACATTCACAGAGATCGCCAAGGATCTAGAGCTGAAGTCCCACCCCACCAAGCTGAGCAGGTTCGAAATCCCAAGTAGGCAGCACATCATGCTGTGGGGCATTATTGGGGTTGGGAAATACACTCCTGGAAGATCAAGGAACCAGCACCTGAGGCATCCAGCTGTGAGATATATCCACAAGGCACTTGCGAATACACTCTTTGCAAGGAAGGAGACAACATATCTCACAGGAAGGGAGACATATCTGATATACCAAGGACTGTATGATCTTTTGGGAAGCGATGAGTATGGAGAACCTCTCAGAGCACCGAAAAGCTACCCCTGCTATGTGTCTATGTTGATGAAACAGCTCTTATCCTACCAGAGCTGGGTTTTAAGTAAGACAAAGAAGGAGAGCAGCCCTCAAGTGCACATTGGGGGAGTTGTGACAGCAGTTCTACAAGCTAATGGAGTAGACCTTGAGAGATATGAAGGTAATGCACTTGAGCCACTATGGATTGACATTGATTATCTCAAGAGGAGCCACTACCTTGAAAGAATCATTGGTGGAAAGCATGTGTGCAACTTCATCACAGGCCTTGACACACCAGCTATGTCAAAGCTACCCCTGCTATGTGTCTATGTTGATGGAACAGCTCTTATCCTACCAGAGCTGGGTTTTAAGTAAGACAAAGAAGGAGAGCAGCCCTCAAGTGCACATTGGGTGAGTTGTGACAGCAGTTCTACAAGCTAGTGGAGTAGACCTTGAGAGATATGAAGGTAATGCACTTGAGCCACTATGGATTGACATTGATTATCTCAAGAGGAGCCACTACCTTGAAAGAATCATTGGTGGAAAGCATGTGTGCAACTTCATCACAGGCCTTGACACACCAGCGAAAGTCCTCCTCCCCAATCCAAAGCTCACATCCTTCTTCAGAAAAAGAATCATCAGCTTCAACCCAAGCACTGAGGATCTCTACACAGGTCGCCCTATTCCTAGAAGAGAAGAAGAAGAAGACAGTGAAGAAGAAGAGGAGCACACTGAAGAGATTAGAGAAGAAGAAGAAGAAGACCAATGGAATGCTACTGCTGGCGCTGAAGGCTAAGGAGGAACCTATGAAGAAGATGAGCTTGAAGAAGAAGAAGTGTTGAACTACAGCTCAAAGCAGTTCCACTTCCAGCCCTATGAAGCTCCCAACCAAGGAAGCTCTTTGAGAGCAGCTCATGAGCACATCAACACACTCCAGAAGTGGTGCAAGTGGCAAGACTAAGCCATCAAAGGGCTTATGAAAATGATGAAAGGGAAGTTCAGCAAGATCAAGGCTACATCAGCAAAAACTTCCCACCACAGCCACACCCATGAGCTCAACTATCACCAAGATGAGCAACTTAACCAAGCTGAGCCAACTGAAGAGGAGGAAGCTGTATGGAACCCCCATGGAAGACACCCATTCCATGCTCAACCAAGTGACCAATGGGGTACATGGGCACAACCAAGAGCCTCATCCTATGAGCCAAGAGCCCATGTTCCATCAGCTTGGGAGACATCAAACCCCAACCCCTCTGAAGTTCAGGAGACATGGCAATGGGGCACACAAGGGACTTCTTCACAAGCTGAGCAACTATGGTCAAGCTGGGTTCAACCACCTCAAGAAGCAGAGCATTCCACATAAGTTTATGAGAGAAGGAAGACGAGAGCTAGCAAGTCTCCTCAAACCTCATGATCATCCCACAACTCCTACCATTAAACCAAGTACCACATCCTTTCCATTGTTCTATACCATTGCATCTTTTTTCTGTAATATATTTTGTTGCTTCTCTCTTCCATTGCTTTCATTACACAAGGGACTGTGTAATTTAAGTGTGGGGGAGAGATTTGGGGTTTGAGTTTGTGTTCTGTTTTCTTAGTTTTTCTTTTTCTTTTCACTTTGAGTCTCATGCATATCATGCATACATTTAAGGCATTGAAAAACACAAATAAATCGAAAAAATTTGAAAATTTTTGCATTTTTGCAAACCAAAAAGAGAGCATGTAGTTGCATTTCATTCTTCTAAGATTGAGTCTAGTGTTGACATATAGGTTGCATTGCATTTGCATAGGGCATTATGATGAATTTTCCTTGTAAAGTGCTTAGTGTTTAGAGATGATTTCAGTTTTTAAGTGCTTAGTTGTTTGATGCATCATTTGATTGCTAGAAGTTAAGGCTGAACCATGCTTAGATTGCTAGATTTGGTCTTCTCATCTCATTCTGAAAGCATTTGTTCTCTGAAAATCAACTCTATCAACTTGAACTTTAATTTGGACTTTTAATTATCATGTCTTATGCATTGAAAAGTGAATTCATGGCTACCATATACATATTTGGATCATCTTTTTCCTTTCTACCACTCTTGTTGATCCAAATAGGTGATCCTCATAATTATGGGACAGTTACATCCTCACCCTTAACCAAAACCTCCCTTTGAGCCTAAACACTATTGTGAGAGCTGTGAGGCCTTTGCATTGCATTTTCGATTTTTTCTTGGCAAAAAGTGTTAGGAATAAGGCTGGCAATGATTAGCTCTCTTGTAGATATCAGCTTGCATCTTGAGCTTGATTCTAGGATAGGAGCTTTGGGGTTTAAAAGGGTAGAGTTAGGTTCTTTGAGCTTAATGTTTTTATGTTTTGAAAGAAAAGGAAAAGATTTGAAATGGTAGAAAAGGAGAAACAGTTTAGTATTGTGGTTAAGTAAAGGGAAGAAAAGCTTTAAGTTCAAAAAGAGGAATTGGCGCCAACAACAAAGCTCAGAAAGGGTCCAAAGAAGAAAAATCAGACCAAGAGCAAGCCACCAAAGGTGATGAAGGTGCCAATACAACAAAGAAGAGCAGGTCCCAATCAAGAAGAAACAACCACACAAGCAAAAAGAAGAAGTTTCCTCAGCCATGAAGAAGGATAAAGGGTAGAGTTTAGGAAAGGGTAGACTTAGAGGGTTCACTATTGGGTTTAGAAATGCTTAGGACTCATCTTTGAGAAATTAATAACTATATTTTTGCAAGGCGAGGATGCAATGAGGCTATCAAAACTCAAATGCAAGACCAGGTTATAGTACATTATGCAAGTGGGTGTCAATCGATTTCTAGGAGCTAGGAAGGTCAAAGAGAATGCAAGAGCAGTGTAAAGCTAGGCAAATGATAAGCGATTTTGTAAAAATCCTAAAAACTATATGCAGCAACCAAATGGAATGCAAAACTATTTTAAAATTACTAGGAAAGAGTGAACTACCACGGCAAAAAGACAGAATGATTAAAATGCAAAGCTATGAATTTATAAAAATAGACTAGTGGATCGACTACTAGATCGAGCAGTTTGGATCGATCTCGTCTAAAAATGCAAGTACGAAGGAACTAATGACCAGGATGCGACGAATATCAAGCGAATGATTAACAAAGATGTAAGAATGCTAGGAAAGAAGGGTCTAGGGTTGAGATTCATGTTAGAGGTTTCAAAGGTCCAAGCTTGGTTTGAAAACTCTAGATCTACTCACTTTGTGAGATTCTCTAAGCCTTGAAAACAAAACAAGACCCATCCATGGCGTGTGGTATGGATCACTCTCTCACTCTCTCCTCCAGACCCATGACGTTTGGCGGAAAAAGAGATTGACAGGCAAGAAAAACAGATTTCAACCACGCGGCTTAACTAGTCCTCTAAACTACCATGGCGTTTGGGAAAGAATAACTAGCCTCTAAGATGTGATTTTCAGAGATCTTTGGATCCTGTCAAGGTAAGAGCTCTCTCTGATCATAAAGATCTTGGCGTGAGACTCTTTACCATAGGAACTCAACATCTTAGAAGAGAAAGCTAATAAGAACGAGAAAACAACAAAATTGAAAACCCTTTAGACCTCGTGAATCCTCTCAACCCCGAGACCCAAATGAAACTACTCTCTACACATGGAAATAACAGAAATAAGCGTGAAAGATGAAACGATAAACATAAAAGACGATTACTTAAAGCTTAAACGATTCGAAATATTCAAGAACAAAGCTCAAAGTCTAACAATGGCGGAAATCGCCTCTACCAGAGAGAAAAAGCATAAAAAAGATAAGAATGAAAAAGTGTGTGTGAAAAGATCATCGCCGCCTTCCCAAAGTAGGCCAAACAGCTCGATGGTCCCCCCTTTGCTAGCGGCCAAAATCGGTTGAAAGGACAGAGATCGACTTCGGGATCGAGCGGCTCTCTCGATCACTTTCGGACATCGTGTCTTCTACTCGATCTGGATCTCGATCTTCTTCGGTGGATCGAGTGTTGCATCCGATCTTGGTATCGATCTTCGGTCGGATCGAGTGGTGGACTCGATCCGGCTCTCGCTCTGCATGGCGTCATTTACGTCCGTACCACTTGATCGATTGCTTCACTCGATCTTCGTCTCGATCAATTCCCTTGGATCGCCTGGGCTTCTCGATCTTCTGGTCGATCTCATCTAGATCGACCTGCCATGCTCGATCTGCTCCCTGATCTCTGGTCCTTAGCAAACATCCGACGTTCCACGAGCCTCCACACTAGCCTCAGCACGTCCACGAACCTCCACGACTCCAAAGTAGCCAGAAACAACCTGAACATGATGCAAAATGCAAGGAACATGCGTATGCTGGTGCAAGAATGCTCTAGGACCTAAAGCGATGCAATCTAGCCTAAAGTGTGATGTAAATGTATGAAAAGCTAACTTATATGTATGCAAAATGCATGCAATATGCAGCAATATGCAGTGATATCAACTTCCCCAAACTTACTTCTTGCTTGCCCTGAAGCAACAGAAAATAAGAAAGGAAGAGAGGTTTTAAAACAAACAGGGGTTTTAAGCTTCTTGCAAAGGTGCCTTTCAAATGAATCAATCTCAATGTCCTAGTTACTAGTTCTAAAATGCAATGCGCACACTCATACTCCAAAGAACTTAGCCATACTCATCACACAAAGAAATTCAGATCATGACTCTCCTATTCCTAACAATCAAAGAAACTCATCCTTTAACATTCATTAAAGACCGAACCATGAATCAAACTTATGCACTTTAAAGCAGAACACATTTGGCTAAGGGTGCAGGCTATGAGCATAGAATGATCTCATTTGAAAAAGGGTTTATTTTAAGCAAAGGGTTTCTCTCGAAAATGGTAAGAACTTTATGCATAATGCTAAAGGTGAAGGCAATTGATGCATAAATGATCAGATTCTCATCTACCCATGTAAACTAACAATGATCCTAAACCCCTCTCATTTATTATCTTTTAAGCTCACTCACCACTTAGAATCTACCATTTTCTCAAAGCAAAAGCTTAGCATTCCCCAATTCAAAACAGAAAGCATTTTTAACTCTTTAGGCCAGTGAAAAGGTTGAAAATAATTTGCTCTTTACATATTTCTTATTGGTAGCTCTCTGTTTGTTTATATTTATATTTTTTTTTCTTTTATTTTGGCACTTAGGCTCTTTTCTTTTTCTTTTTATTTTTATTTTGAGAGAGCTACCTTCTGAAATTATTAGAGTATAAAAATTTTTAAACACAAACCTTTCACTTAAAACCTTTTTCTTTCTTTCAAATACCAAACTCTTTTGAAATCGAGAGCATATAAACATGAAAACAACCCCTTAAACCCCCAAACTTATTCTAAGCCTAAGTCTAGCTTCAAAATGCAAAGCTAGCAAACATATGAGAACCTAATCATGTCGCCTAAACCTAACACTTTATGCTAAGTTCAAACCAGAAAAAGGCCTCACAATGATGTCACACACGAAAACTTGGCTTCAAAGAAAGGTAAGGGTCAAGATGGGAGTTCTACCTAGGCTCACAAAGAGTGGTAAAAGGAAGAAGAGAGCCTAAATATTTTAAAATCCATGTGTTCATTTTCAAATGCATAAGGATGATAATTAAAATTTCAGATTAAGGTTTTCTCTTATTAGGATAAGCTTCAAATCATGAGAGTTCAATTCAAGTCACGAAAATCATAGCAAGCGATCCAAGCATGGTAAGAACTTACTTTCAAAGTATGAGCAAAGCATTAGAGAACTACTAACTAGGGCATTGAAACAATTCATGAGTTTAAAACACCTTTTTAAGAAAATCTTTAACCCCTTATGCAAATGTGAACAACCAAGATGCTTTAAAAATTCTAGACTCAATCCTAAGATGCTTAACAAGATGAATGCAACTACATGAATCTTTGAAAAAAAATTAAAAATTTTACCAATTTTTCATGCAATGAAGACTCAAGGATGCTAAAGGGAAAATAAGATCAGAATAAACATGTCAAACCACACACATACTCCCCCAAACTTGCTTGACACCGTCCCGGTGGCAAACAAATTCAAAGGAGCACCAAAACATAAAGCGAAAAGAAGCAAACATGAGCGGTATGTACAATGGAAGAAGGTTGTTACCTTGGGTCTAGTCTCGGCTGGAACTTGAGGATGTTCCAGAGGAGCTAGATGCTACGGCTTTGCCTTTGGAGCCTGGCTCTTGAAGAGAGAGACGCGCCGGTTGTATGTTGCTGCCTTGAGTCTCACGGATGACAACTCCACCGGTTGAAACCCTCCTCTTCTCGGGTTGTTGAACCTCTTCACTTGCAGCTTTCTTAGGCAAGCCTCCTTGAAGCGATTTGACCTTCTTGGCAAGTTTCTTGAGCATTTTGCCTTGCCATTTGTTGATTTTCCTTTTCATCTCCACAACAGATGCTAGGAACTTCTCCGTCTTGGTTCTCGGCTCGAAATCGATCTTGGGAAGGGTGTAAGCCTCGGGCATCTCATCTTCCGTGGATGGGGACTCAGACCTTTGACGTGGAGCAATCGCTGGGGCAGGCGTTCCTCCTAGAGGAGCGAAGCACTCTTCTACGGTCGGCAAGAACTCGATGTTCCCAACACCAAGCAGCTCGGTCTCGTCCTTGTTTGGTAGGATGCATACTCTCTTCTCGTTTTCGTCGTCAATGAAAAGATAAGCGTAGAACCCTTCTGCTGGCGTACATCCCAAGCTGTCGGTATTCCTCATGTAGACCTCATCTATGAAAGCTCTAGCCGGGACGGGTGTGAAATCGTGTATAGGTACGCCGGCTTGTATGAATAGAGGAGTGAGGAAGCCGCCAATGAATGAAGAGCTTGCCTTGCACCGCAAGGCATAAGCCTTGTACTTCACCAAAGAGGCAGCAAGTACGCATCCATAGTTCACGTCATCGCCGAGTTCATCCTCCATAGGCTCTTCATTCTCCGCCGGATCGCACAACAAATGCTTCACGCCTTGGAACAAGAAGCAAAGCTTGGTCTTCGTGACCGTTGGAGCAACTGATCTTCCGCTGAACATGTTCGCGATCAGCTTCAAGGTGTACCTCAGCACCGGGCTTCTCACTCTCTTGATTTTGGCGGTGTTGGCCTTGTAGTCTTCGTTGCTGATCAGGTCCCAAAAATTGTTTGCTCGCGTGAAGGAGGGAAACTCGATCTTGGTGGCGGCTGCGTTGAGACCATATGCTTGACACAGCTCGGGGATTGAGAGGCTGAAAGCTTGACGTCCAACCTTGAAAGAGAGACGGCCTTGCGAAGGAACAGGGGCGCTAGGGTTCTCGTAACGAAACTCCAATGTGGCAAGGAAGTCTATTGTCACTTCTGGAATGGTTGGGCAATCCATTCGTGACAGACATCTTAGGCCAATGTTCTTGAGGAGTTGGTCGAAATCTCCAAGGATCCCTAGCTTGAACAGCAGCTCCCGGTCCGCAAACTTAGTAGGTTCGAACCGAAGCCTTTCCAGCCGCTTCTTATCCCTCTTCTCGTCCTTACTCCATCGAACCCTCTCTTGAACAGCCACTTCCTGATCTTCTCCTTCTTGTGCCGTCTCCTCTCTCGTTCTCTTGGGGGCCATCGTGCCTGAAACAAGTTTCTCAAGCAAGGTAATGAGCAAAACGGCGATCGGATGAGAGAAGAAGAGAGGCAAAAAAGAAAACTTATACTTAATACCCTAGAATTTTGGGAATTTTATAAAAAATTATAGCAAAATAATCAAATCTAGAGATACTAGAAAATCCAGAATTTTTCCTATTATTTAGCTAAATTTAAAAATTCAAAACTGCCCTAGCATCTAAAACAATCAATTGCGAAATAAAAGGAGATTTCCCTAAAGATTTTTATCAAATATCCGAAAATACCTTTTGCAAAGATTGTTAAAGAAACTTGTTAGCCTTTAGAAACAGATAACTCTCACTCTCTTTGCTTAAAAGTTCGAGAAAACAAGAATGAGTGAGTGTGAAGTTGTTGAAAACATTTAAAGGCTAACAAGAAACAAAACTATGGGTAAAAGAAGTGGTTTTCTGACAAAAGTCTTGGTCAAGGCATATCTTTCATGGTCAAAGATGCTTGCCTTGACCAAGTTTTGAATTTAAAAACTGGAGGGAAAAGAATATAGAAGGGAAAGAAAATGTTATCTCGGCACGAGATCGAGTCCCTTTGGTCGATCTAGGACTCGATCTCATGCCCATAATAGCTTGGATCGAGAGGGTCACTCGATTTAGGACACGATTCGATTTAAATCGAGTCGTGGATCGATTGGCTCTCTCGTTCCTTGAGTTTTTGAAATCGTGAGTAAGTCCTCGTGATCGAGCCATGCTATCGATTCAGGGGTCAATTTAACTTGGATCGAGTGGTGGATCGAGTTGACCGATTCAGGGGTCTATGAGAGACTTTCCCGAGAGAAAATAGATCGGTCGATCCATTTTTGGATCGATCGATCTAAACTCCAAGAATTTCCTGAGACATTTTAGATCGAGTTCGTCACTCGATCTCGTCTAGATCGACTGGCTCCTCTCGATTCACCGGCTCGATCTAGCAAAGATCAAGCCAGGATGAGTCGATATAGCACTCGATCTCTAGCTTATACTAGCCCCCTTCTTACTCCTTTTTGAACTCGGATCGTGTCCTGCGTCTCTCACACTTTTTCCTACACACTCATAAAACAAAAACATAAAACTGGAAAAGAAATTAAGCAAGGATATGTACAGGATAAACATGGGAATGCCTCCCAAGTGCGCTTTCTTTAACGTCTTTAGCTAGACTTTACTTGGTTTAGGCAGATGGTGAGTATTGGAGAAGCACTGAGGTGCTCTCCTTGTCAAAAGCACTCGCCATGTATGGCTTAACCCTGTGTCCGTTCACTGTAAATGCACTCCCACTCTTGCCGACCAACGTGACAGCTCCGTAAGGTAATACTTCCTTGATTTCATACGGACCGCTCCACCGTGACTACAGCTTTCCTGGAAAGAGCTTGAGCCTCGAGTTGTAAAGCAGCACTAAACTCCCTTCCTTGAGCTCCTTAGGCACCAGTTTCTTGTCATGAGCAGCCTTGGTACGCTCCTTGTAGATCCTAGTGCTTTCGTAAGCGTCCAGCCTTAGCTCATCAAGCTCGTGCAACTGGATCAAACGCTTCTCCTGAGCCGTCTTCAGATCAAAATTCAGCCGCTTCACAGCCCACAACGCCCTATGTTCCAACTCAACAGGAAGATGACACCCTTTTCCGTAGAGAAGAGTGAAAGGAGTGGTACCAATAGGCGTTTTGAAAGCAGTCCGGTACGCCCACAAAGCGTCATCCAACTTCACTGCCCAATCTTTCCGAGTAGTCCCAACTGTTCTTTCGAGTATTGCCTTGATCTGAAGGTTAGAGACCTCCACTTGGCCACTCGTTTGAGGATGGTAAGGGGTAGCTACCTTATGCTTCACGCCATACTTCTTTAACAGATTTTCAAACAGCTTGTTGATGAAATGGCTCCCTCCGTCGCTTATCACCACCTTGGGAACTCCAAACCTCGGGAAAATAATGCTCTTAAAGAGCTTGATCACCACCTTAGAGTCGTTTGTTGGAGAAGCAATGGCCTCAACCCACTTAGAGACGTAGTCAACAGCCACTAGTATGAACTCGCTGCCGTATGATGAAGGGAACGGCCCCATGAAGTCTATGCCCCACGCGTCAAAGACATCTACCTCGAAGATAGGAACTTGAGGCATCTCGTTCCTCTTAGTGATATTCCCTGCTCGTTGACATGCCTCAAAGCTCTTCACAAACTCGTGTGCATCCTTGAAGATAGACGGCCACCAGAAACCAGCTTGCAACACTTTCGTAGCAGTCTTGAATGAAGCAAAGTGTCCTCCGTAGGAAGAGCCATGGCAGTGAAAGAGAATTTCCTTGGCTTCTTCCTTTGTAACACACCTCCGATATAAACTGTCTACGCCTCTTTTGTACAGGTAGGGGTCATCCCAATAGTAGTGGCTCACGTCTCTCATGAGCTTCTTCCTATGGTAGTTGTCAAGATGCGACGGCTCCTCACCACATGCCAAGTAGTTCACAATATCCGCGTACCAGGGAAGATCATCCTCCTTGAAGCTCAGAACTTCCTCAAACTGCCCCTCTAAGCTCCCACAAACAGCTGTAGTGATCGCCATGAGTTGTTCCTCGGGGAGAGAATCATCTAAAGGAAGAGACTCGTTGATCCTTAACCGAGAGAGGTGGTCAGCAACGCCGTTCTCTATTCCTTTCTTGTCTTTGATCTCCATGTCAAACTCCTGGAGTAAGAGGATCCATCTCAAAAGCCTCGGCTTAGTGTCCTTCTTGGAATAGATGTAGCGGAAAGCTGCGTGATCCGTGTAAACAATGGTCTTGGAACCCACGAGGTAAGCCCTGAACTTCTCAAAGGCGAATACAACCGCCAATAGCTCCTTCTCCGTAGTCGTATACCTCGTTTGCGTGTCATCCAAGGTTCTTGAAGCATAGTATATCACGTGCAGCTTCTTATCCTTCCTTTGACCTAGAACAGCTCCCACGGCGTAGTCACTAGCATCGCACATAATCTCGAATGGGAGAGTCCAATCTGGTGCTTGCACTATAGGCGCGGATACTAGGGCTTCCTTGATTGTCATGAAAGCTTGCAAACACTCCTCATCAAAGACGAATTCAGCCTCCTTGCACAACAGCCGAGTGAGAGGGCGTGCAATCTTAGAGAAGTCTTTAATGAGGCGCCTGTAGAAGCCGGCGTGTCCCAAGAAGCTTCTCACCCCTTTGACGTTAGCTGGCGGCTCAAGGCTTGTCATCACATCAATCTTTGCTTTGTCGACTTCAATACCCTTCTCTGATATCTTATGCCCAAGCACGATCCCCTCCTTAACCATGAAGTGGCATTTTTCCCAATTGAGCACCAAGTTTGTCTCCTCAAAACGCTTTAGTACCCTGAAAAGATTCAACAAACACGCAGAAAAGGACGCACCATAGACCGAGAAGTCATCCATAAACACCTCTACCATCTCTTCTATTAGATCGGAGAAGATCGACATCATACACCGCTGAAACGTAGCCGGTGCGTTACACAACCCGAATGGCATCCTTCGATACACGAAGGTGCCATAAGGGCATGTAAAGGTCGTCTTCTCCTGATCATTGGGATGGATTGGTATTTTGAAAAATCTACTATATCCATCAAGAAAGCAATAGTAGGGGTGATTAGCAAGTCTTTCCAGCATTTGATCAATTAAAGGTAAGGGAAAATGATCCTTTCTAGTAGCAAGATTAAGCTTCCTATAATCAATACACATACGGTGTCCAGTAATAGTCCTAGTAGGTATAAGCTCATCTTTGTCATTCTTAATGACCGTGATCCCTCCCTTCTTAGGCACCACGTGTACGGGAGAAACCCACATGTTGTCACTTATGAGATAGATCACGTCAGCCTCTAAAAGCTTAAGAATCTCTTTCTTAACAACCTCTTTCAAATTTGGATTCAAACGCCTTTGATGTTCTATAGAAGAGGCGTTCTCATTATCCAAGTGAATCCTATGAGTGCAAAGCATTGGTGAAAGGCCCTTGATGTCATTTAGAGAGTACCCAATGGCCTTCCTATACTTTCTCAACTCAGTTAAGAGTGATTGCAACTCATCATCACTCAAGTTTTCATTCACAATCACATGATAGGTCTCGTTAAGCCCTAAGAAAGCATACCTTAGCCCTTTTGGGAGCTCCTTAAGGTCCACCTTTGGGGCTAACAGCTCGCTCCAATCATCCTCGTGGCTGTTGCTGTTGTTCTCCTTCTTAGAACCTTCCTTAGAACCCGAGACATGGCCCTTGAGGCTGCTTTCTCCAACCGCTATCCCTTCTGAAATCGAGTCGTCAGGTCGATCTTGCTCTCGATGTCGTCTAGATCGAGCAGTTTCACTCGATTCACCCACTCGATTTAATGTGGATCGAGTGAGAGATCGAGATGCTGAGTCGATCTCCGGATTAGACCTCAAATTGATCGGAAGGCCTTTCTCGATCTCGGACTCGATTGTTTTCCTGCATCGATCACCCTCCTCGATCTGACTGTGAATTGCTACACCGGATCGAGTTGTGCTCTCGATTGTCTTGTCGATTTGACCCCTGGATCGAGTAATGTCATCGATCTCGGAGTCGATCTCTAGGCAAACGCCTACAACTTCAAGCACTACTTTCCTCGAATCGAGCAAGTTGACGTACTCCTAAGTCCTCTGATCCACATAACCAAACTCTCCTGGCTCCTTAGTCAGCACCAGCTTCAAATGATCTTCCTGAGCCAGCTCTTCCAGCAACTCATCCGCTAAAGCATCCAACGTCTCAATGTAGAAAGCTTGCCCTTCTATCGTAGGCTTCTTCAAAACCTCATTGATCTCAAAGTCTAGCCTTATATCTTTACCCAAGTGCAAGGCAATCTTCCCGTTCTTGACATCTATTATGGCTCCGGCGGTGGCTAAGAAAGGTCTACCGAGAATGAGTGGATCCTTTGGCTCTTCATCCATTTCTAACACAACAAAGTCTGTAGGCACGTTTACTCCACTGATCTTCACTGGCAAGTCCTCAAGCAATCCCACAGGTAACCTCACACTTCTGTCAGCTAGTACCAACGAGATTCTACAATCCTTGAAATGGGTAAAGCCAAGCTTCTTTGCCACGGAATGAGGCATCAGATTTATGCTAGCTCCGAGATCACAAAGGCAACTCTTGAACTCCAAAGGAGCTAAAGCGCAAGATATAGTGAAGCTTCCAGGGTCTCCCAACTTCTTAGGGACTATCTCCTTGTGTATCACAGCACTACACTCCTCACTTAAAACAAGCACTTCCTTGCTTTCCTTATTCTTCTTCACGAGAATGTCTTTGAAGAATTTGGCGCATTTAGGCATCATTGCAAGGCAGTCTCCGAGAGGTAGCTTGATCTCTACGTCCTTAAGATGCTTCTCAAACAAGACTCTATGCTTCTCTATGAGTTGCTTCTTGAAACGGCCGGGAAAAGGTAGCTTAGGCACATACGGTGGAGGTACATAAGCATCCTTCTCCTTAGTAGTTTGCTCCGCTCTCTTCTCAACAACCGCTTTGTCTTCTCTTCTTGGCCCTTGAATCCAGACATTGTCAAAGTTGATCTCATCATCAGCTGAAAGCTTACCCTCCCCCTCTTGAATTACAACGTCCTCATTGTTCTTGGGAGTAACCGTAGGTGCAAGCAACTTTCCGCTTCTTAACGTGATGGCGTTGGCATATTCCTTAGGATTCTGCTCACACTTGCCCGGTAGGCTATTCTGACCACTTGTACTCGCCTTTCCCTTCTCTAGCTGCTTGATCTTGTTGTTTAAGTTGGTGATCTGAGTAGAGAAGTCAGTGAGAGACGAGTCTAAACGAGTGTTCATCTCGGCAAACTTCTGGTTTGTAGAGGCTTGCCCTTGAATCAGTTGTTGGAACATAGCTTGGACAGGATCAACTTGTTGTTGCATCGGTTGTTGCTGCTGAGGTACAAAGCCCGGAGGGTACATTGGCGTATAACCCTTGTTTCCTTGCTGTTGTCCTTGGAAGTTGTTCTGCCCTTGCCCTTGGAAGCCACCACCCGGCTGAAAACCTTTGTTGTATGGTACGAAAGGCTTTGCTTGTTGAGCAGGGTACACTTGATCCTTAGGGTTTGCTACATTGGTGCTGCGGTAAGAGAGATTGTTGTTCTGGTTGTAGCCTTGTGAATAGCCTTGAGGTTTGTAGTTGTTTTGACCTGCCACCCAATTGGCTTCTTCTTGGCTCAACTCAAGCTCCTCTTGGCTCTCATCCGCTTCACCAACAAAGTGAACATGCTTCTGATTTGCCAAAACCAACTTGTCAATCTTCTCGTGTAATGATTTCAACTCTTTCTTGTGAGACTCTAGCTCAGAACCTCGCGGTGCACGGTCATAATCTTCAGCATAGTTGCTGTCACTTAGTGCTAAGTTCTCAATCTGCTCCATGCCTTCTTCTATCTCTTGAACAAGGAAGTTCCCCTTACTGGCTGTGTCAAGCAACAACCTGATCTTTGGTGAAGCTCCGTGGTAGATAGTGCTTAGAAGAGTTTCTTCGCTGAAGCCGTGGTGAGGACATTGGATAGTATAGTCCTTGAATCGTTCCATGGCTTCATTGAAGTCTCATTATTCCTTTGCGTGAAGCCGCTGATCTCGCTTCTTAGCCTTGCCGTTCTGGTGCTAGAGAAGAATTTTGAGAGGAAAGCCTTCTTACACTCGGCCCATGAGGTAATGGTGCCTTGAAGAAGTGTTTTCTCCCAATGTCTAGCCTTGTCTCCAAGAGAGAATGGAAAGAGACGCAGCTTGAAAGCATCTTCGGATATGCCATTTATCTTGATCATCCCACATACTTGCTCGAAATTGTCGAGGTGCTCCAAGGGATCTTCCATTGCTAAGCCGTGGAACTTGTTGTTTTGCAACATGGAGATGAAACCCGGCTTAATCTCGAAGTTGTTGTTTTGTACAGGAGGAGGAGTGATCCCAAACCTATTGTGATGAGTATTGGGAGCATCTCTGGCTCCTATGATCCTTGGGGGTCTAGCCGCGTGTTGGGGGTTTCCATTGCCCCTTCCCACTGCCCCGTGAGCTGGAGGAAGTCCCTCTGGATGCTCGTGTTCAGCCATAGCTTCAAAGTCAACCAAACCGTGCTGAACAATCTCCTCAAAAGCTCTAGCTTGTTCTCGTACTCTTCTTTGCCTTGAATGACCAAGTTGATGGATGTTGTCCAAGGGTTGAAGTAGATTGTTGTCTCCCCGTGAACGAAGATGCATGTACATGAAAGAAACACGTTTGAGAGTAGAGAAATTAGTAACTTAAACAAAGTAAAGCTTAGTCTTTACTAAGCTCCAAATCTCTATGCTTTCTAACACTCCTAGAATGGCAACGGCGCCATTTGATAACTATATTTTTGCAAGGCGAGGATGCAATGAGGCTATCAAAACTCAAATGCAAGACCAGGTTGTAGTACAGTATGCAAGTGAGTGTCAGTCCATTTCTAGGAGCTAGGAAGGTCAAAGAGAATGCAAGAGCAGTGTAAAGCTAGGCAAATGATAAGCGATTTTGTAAAAATCTTAAAAACTATATACAGCAACCAAATGGAATGCAAAACTATTTTAAAATTACTAGGAAAGAGTGAACTACCACGGCGAAAAGACAGAATGATTAAAATGCAAAGCTATGAATTTATAAAAATCGACTAGTGGATCGATCACAGGATCGACCACTAGATCGAGCAGTTTGGATCGATCTCGTCTAAAAATGCAAGTACAAAGGAACTAATGACCAGGATACGACGAATATCAGGCGAATGATTAACGAAGATGTAAGAATGCTAGGAAAGAAGGGTCTAGGGTTGAGATTCATGTTAGAGGTTTGAAAGGTCCAAGCCTGGTTTGAAAACTCTAGATCTACTCACTCTGTGAGATTCTCTAAGCCTTGAAAACAAAAGAAGACCCATCCATGGCGTGTGGTATGGATCACTCTCTCACTTTCTCCTCCAGACCCATGGCGTTTGGCGGAAAAAGAGATTGAGAGGCAAGGAAAACAGATTTCAACCACACGGCTTAACTAGTCCTCTAAACTACCATGACGTTTGGGAAAGAGTAACTAGCCTCTAAGATGTAATTTTCAGAGATCTCTGGATCCTGTCAAGGTAAGAGCTCTCTCTGATCATAAAGATCTTGGTGTGAGACTCTTTAAGCCTTAGGAACTCAACATCTTAGAAGAGAAAGCTAATAAGAACGAGAAAACAACAAACTTGAAAACCCTTTAGACCCCGTGAATCCTCTCAACCCCGAGACCCAAATGAAACTACTCGCTACACATGGAAATAACCGAAATAAGCATGAAAGATGAAACGATAAACATAAAAGACGATTACTTAAAGCTTAAACGATTCGAAATATTCAAGAACAAAGCTCAAAGTCTAACAATGGCGGAAATTGCCTCTACCAGAGAGAAAAAGCATAAAAAGATAAGAATGAAAAAGTGTGTGTGAAAAGATCATCGCCGTCTTCCCAAGGTAGGCCAAACAGCTCGATGGTCCCCCCTTCGCTAGCGGCCAAAATCGGTTGAAAGGACAGAGATCGACTTCGGGATCGAGCGGCTCTCTCGATCACTTTCGGACATCGTGTCTTCTACTCGATCTGGGTCTCGATCTTCTTCGGTGGATCGAGTGTTGCATCCAATCTTGGTATCGATCTTCGGTCATGGCGTCATTTACGTCTGTACCACTTGATCGACTGCTTCACTCGATCTTCGTCTCGATCAATTCCCTTGGATCGCCTGGGCTTCTCGATCTTCTGGTCGATCTCATCCAGATCGATCTGCCATGCTCGATCTGCTCCCCGATCTCTGGTCCTTAGCAAACATCCGACGTTCCACGAACCTCCACACTAGCCTCAGCACGTCCACGAACCTCCACGACTCCAAAGTAGCCAGAAACAACCTGAACATGATGCAAAATGCAAGGAACATGCGTATGCTGGTGCAAGAATGCTCTAGGACCTAAAGCGATGCAATCTAGCCTAAAGTGTGATGTAAATGTATGAAACGCTAACTTATATGTATGCAAAATGCATGCAATATGCAGTGATATCAGAAATAAGGGTAGAGGAGAGCTTTGAATTGCATGCATAAGTGTGCTTTTACCTTTAGCATTTTGCCTAAGATGAAGTCATTTCATTGAGTGATCCTTTATGATTTTAAAACCCTGTGCTTAAATGAGATCATTTTTATCTCATAACCTTACCCCCTTTCAACCAAATGTCTTCACTTGATTTGCATAAGCATGATGTTCTGAACTTAATTGAATGTTAAAGAGTTGATTGATTTGAGCATTTGCCTAAGTTGAGATTTGAGATCATTGTGAAACATGATGAGCATGGCTAGGTTCTTTAAAGTATAGCTGATTATGTTTGCATCCAACAACTAGGCACTTAAGCATTGAAACCATCTCTTTACCTTTGCACTTTTGGAATCTGAATGCCCACTTTCAAAACTCACTCTCCCATTTGTTCTTATTTGCTTGAGGACAAGCAAAA
This sequence comes from Thlaspi arvense, assembly GCA_911865555.2. NCBI lineage: Eukaryota > Viridiplantae > Streptophyta > Magnoliopsida > Brassicales > Brassicaceae > Thlaspi > Thlaspi arvense. The sequence goes on from OU466862.2 coordinate 47,196,732, forward strand.
GGCAAGTGTGGGGGTGTTGATATCCCTTGTACTTACACCATTTAGGGCTGCATTTAGTACATATTTTGGTCCTCTTTTGCATGTTTTCCCTTAGCTTTTGCCCCATTTTCTTCTCCTTTTAGACTTAGGTTGCATTTAAAGTATAGGTTGCATTTTTTCTTGCATTTTAGATGTTTTTAGGTGCTTTCGGAGCTAAAAGGAGCTTGGAGGAGCTTTGGGGATGATCCAGGATGCTAGCTGGGCAAAAGGGAGCAAGGAGGATCGAAGCAGAAGATCTCTGCAGAAGATTTTGGTCAGAGCACGGTGAGTATCGGTCAAGTGTGACCGATACGGAGCAGTGTCGATCACCAGTATCGGTCAAGTGTGATCGACACATAAGACCGAAATCTATCCGATAGGAATCCATTTCGGTCACTCAAGACCGACACGACTGACCGATACTGACCCAGCCCGAACCTGTTTTTAATTACAATTATGTCATTATTCTAGGGTTTTCTTCTCTAGGCTATAAATAGTCCATTTTTCCAGATTTTCAACATGTTTTGTCAAAATACTGTTCTTGAGCATTTTCTTTAAGTTTGTAAGACAATTTCTTTGCTCTGTTTGATATAATCAAGTATTTGCTTTAATCTTTCTTTAATCTTTCTTTTAATCTTGATTAGCATCCTTTCCCTTTGTGATTTGGTGTTAAACATGATTACGAGTGAGTAGTTATCTTAGAGTTTCTAGATGTGGTAGATTAGGGGAATCTAAGACTTGATTAGGGCTTGTTATGTGCTTCAGTTTATGGGTTCCTCTCTATTAATCTGTTATTCATGCTAGATTAGTCTTGATCAAACTTGTCTAAGTTGTTAGCTTTCTCTTATGCCCACCAAGTGTTTGATGAAATGATGATCATGTTTAATAGAGGATTTGCTGGCCTTGGCTCAAGAGATTGACTGTTTGAGGAGCATTTTGACTTGAATAGAGTTATTTATTCTTGCTTGCTTGATGTTTTAGCACTAATGAGAGTTAGTTCTTGTTAGAATGTTTAACAAAGGTTTATTTGCCAAGAGATTGGATCTAACTAGCTTAATTGTGAACTCTATGTCTAGGAATCACCATTGCTTGCTTACTTGCTTGATCAATGTAGTTTGAAATAGCCTTAGTCAATGTCTGAAATTCCCCAAAGTCAATAACCACATCTAGGAACTTGTCTTTCTCTTATTTGAATCTCGAATTTGCTCTGTTTTGCTCTGTTTTACTCTGTTTTTCTTGCTTAGAACTGCTTAGTTTGCTTTCGCTTTCACTTTGTTTGCTACTTGTTTCACTTAGGTTGCTAGAACTGTTGCTTAGGCAACAAAACCAATTCTCTGCTTGCTTGACTTAGAGATTTTACTATCAACTCTTATGTTTTCAACTCTTCCCATTGGATTGACATAAAACCCATACTACACTACAACTGACTAGTACAAGTGTGAGGGTGATTGACATCAAGAGCCTGAAAAACTCTTGTATCAAGCACACAACGTCAGTAACCACCTCCCCCAGACTAAAACAATACTGTCCCCAGTGTTATTAAGCCAAGAGTTGGTCAAAATGAAGCATGAGAACGTGTAAAACCAAGGTGGAAAAGTGGTACCTTGCGAAGGGTCGGGTGACGAGCGTCACCACGACTGATACTTCAGAATCATCAAGTCGGATGCTTAAACGTTGTGTCATCATGTGTACTCTGACGTCGGACTGTAAGAGCACTCAGAACACACGTCCAAACATCCAAACGAAGCATAACCCATGGTTCAACAAGTTAACAAGACATCCTCAAAGCAAACTGAACAAACTGACTCTCTTTTTTTTTCGATTTTTCTCATGTTTCTGCCGTCCCTCTAGGAGTTGTACTAACAATGTGTCATGCTGGGATCTCGGCTTGTGCCCAATAATGCTTCACCCTCTGTCCATTGACAGTGAACTCCTCTCCTTTGGAGTTTATCAGGACAATAGCACCATGTGCTCGAGCTTCTTTGACAGTGAAGGGACCTGACCATCGAGAACGCAGTTTACCAGGAAAAAACTGTATTCGAGAGTTGTAAAGTAGTACCTGGTCATTGGGCACGAAATGTCTGGAGATGATCTTTTTATCATGATATGCCTTTGTCCTCTCTTTGTATAACTTGGAGTTTTCATTGGCCAGATATCTGATCTCATCCAGTTCATTGAGCTGAATCAAGCGCCTCTCTACAGCAGGTTTCAGATCGAAGTTCAGCTTCTTGATAGCCCATTCTGCTTTGAACTCAAGCTCTACTGGTAAATGGCACGCCTTGCCATAGAGAAGATGGAATGGTGTAGTCCAAAGTGGCGTTTTGTATGCTGTCTTTTAAGCTCATAATGCATCATCCAGCTTTGCAGAACAATCTTTCCTTGTCTTTCCAACTGTCTTCTCCAGAACTGCTTGATCTACCTGTTGGAAACCTCAACTTGTCCACTAGTTTGGGGATGGTAGGGCGTGGCTACTCTGTGCTGTACACCATACTTCTTCAGCAGCTTGTCAAAAACCTTGTTAACAAAGTGAGAACCACCATCACTTATGACAATCCGTGGGACACCAAATCTGGGGAAGATAATGGTCTTAAACAGTTTCAAAACCACTACAGCATCATTAGTAGGAGTAGCCAACGCCTCTACCCACTTCGATACATAATCAACAGCAACCAGAATGTATATATTCCCATAAGATGAGGGAAAAGGTCCCATGAAGTCAATACCCCAACAATCAAAGACTTCAACTTCAAGAATGAAGTTCTGTGGCATCTCATGTCTCTTGCTGATCTTTCCTCTTCTCTGACAAGTATCACAGCTTGTAATGAATGCCTGGGAGTCCCTGAACATAGTAGGCGACCAAAAACCAGCTTGAAGAACCTTAGATATTGTTTTGAATGTGGCAAAGTGTCCAGCATACTCTAACCCATGACAGTGAAAGAGAACGTCTTGCACTTCTTCTGTAAATCCCATCAGCATAATGCTTGTAAAGATATGGCTCATCCCAATAGAATCTCCTAAGTTCTCTCAAGAACTTCTTCTTAGCATAGCCCTTGAAGTCATGTGGTTCATCCTCTGCAGCAAGGTAGTTGGCAATATCAGCATACCAGGGTCTCTTTGGATCATCCAAAGCATAAACTTGCTCTTCAAAAGCTGTCCCTAAGCTTGCACAAATCGCAGCCAAGTTCAGGGTTTGGTGACGAGCGTCACCTCCTTCGTATGAAAGCTTGGTCGCGACTGTTCTGGCTTGGTGACGAGCGTCACCCTCCTGGTGTAGCTCGTCACTCCCCTGCAGTTTCGTGAAAACTGCAGGTTTTCAACACTTTCTTCCTGTTCTCTTGTTTCCACCAAGTAGACATTCTCTTCAGGCGAGAAATCATAGATTGGGACACTGTCTTCGACCTGAATCCTGGATAGATGATCAGCAACTCCATTCTCAACACTTTTCTTGTCCTTCACTTCAATGTCAAACTCCTGAAGAAGCAGAATCCATCTCAACAACCTTGGCTTTGCATCCTTCTTCTGCATCAGATACTTCAGTGCTGAATTGTCAGTATGAACCACGACCTTGGAGCCAACAAGGTACTGCCTGAATTTCTCAAATGCAAACACAACATCCAACAATTCCTTCTCAGTTCTTGCATAGTTCTTCTGAGCTTCATCCAAAGTCCTACTTGCATAGTAAATGGTGTGGAGCGTCTTGTCTTTCCTCTGTCCCAGCACTGCTCCAACTGCAAAATTGCTGGCATCACACATCACTTCAAAGGGTAGGTCCCAATCTGGAGGCTGCACAACAGGAGATGTAACCAGAGCTTGCTTGATCTGTTCAAAGGCGGATTTGCACTCTTCTGTGAACTCAAACTTCACATCTTTGCAGAGGAGAGCTGCAAGGGGGCGTGTTATTTTGCTAAAGTCCTTGATGAATCTTCTGTAGAAGCCTGCATGACCCAGAAAACTCCTCACTGCTTTTACTGAATCAGGTGCTTGCAGACTTGTCATCACCTTAATTTTCGCCCTATCCACCTCTATACCATCTCATGAGACTCTGTGACCAAGCACAATACCATCCTGTACCATAAAATGACACTTCTCCCAGTTCAAAACCAAGTGTTTCTCTTCACACCTCTACAGAACTGCACACAAATTGTCCAAGCAACTCTTGTAGGAAGAACCATAAACTGAGAAATCATCCATGAAAACCTCCATAAACTTCTCAATCATGTCTGTGAAGATCGACATCATGCATCTCTGGAAGGTTGCTGGAGCATTACACAGTCCAAAAGGCATTCTGCGATATGCAAAAGTGCCATAAGGACAGGTAAAAGTAGTCTTCTCCTGATCATCTGGATGGATGGGGATCTGAAAGAAGCCTGAGTAGCCATTAAGGAAGCAGTAATACTTGTGATTCGCCAGCCTCTTGATGTTACTGCATATTACATATATTTTGCATACTCATTAGTTAGCTTTTCATGCATTTGTATCACGTTTTAGGTTAGATTGCATCACTTAGAGTCCTAGAGCATTCTTGCACCAGCATACGCATGTTCCATGCATTTTGCATCACATTTAGGTTGTTTCTGGCTGCTTTGGAGTCGTGGAGGTTCGTGGACGTGCTGAAGCTGTTGTAGCAGTTCGTGGAAGCTCGGATATTTGCTAAGGATCAGAGATCGAGGAGCAGATCGAGCATGGCCGGTCGATCTAAGATGTGATCGACCAGAAGATCCAGAAGACCAGGCGATCCAAGGAGAATGATCGAGATGAGGATCGAGTGAAGCAGTCGATCAAACGGTACAGACGTAAATGACGTCATGCAGAGCGAGAGCCAGATCGAGTACACCACTCGATCCAACCGAAGAGCGATACCGAGATCGGATGCAACACTCGATCCACCGATGATGATCGAGACCCAGATTGAGCTGAAGACACGATGTTCGGAGATGATCGAGAGAACCGCTCGATCCCGGAGTCGATCTCTGTCCTTTCAACCACTTTTGGCCGCTAGCGAGGGGGGGACCATCAGCTTGTTTTGGCCATTTTGGGAAGGCGGCGACGTCCTTTTCTCACACACTTTTTCATCCTTATCTTTTTTATGTTTTTCTCTCTGGTTTTGAAGAAGAACACCATTGTCGAACCTTGAGTTTTCTTTAGCTTGTAATCGAATCGTTTTTCAGCTTAATCTAGTTTTCTTTTCATGTTCATCGTTTCCTTTTCCATGCTTTGCTTGATTTACCTTATGTGTAGTGAGTAGTTCATTTGGGTTCGGGGTTGAGAGGATTAAGGGGTCTAAAGGGTTTCGATCTTGGGGTTTTCTAAGTGTTTTAATGGCTATCTCTTCTAGGGTGTTGAGCTCTCAAAGCTTGAAGACTCTCACGCCAAGAGCTTCATGATCCGAGAGGTTTCTTACCTTGACAGGATTCAGGGACCTTGGAAGATCACACCCTAAAGACTAGTTACCCCTTCCTAAAAGCCATGGAAGTTTGGGGGACTATTTAAGCCACTCATTTGAATTCTGTTTTCCATGCCCTTCGACCTCTCTTTCCACCAAAAGCCATGGGTTTGGAGGAGAGGATGAAGGAGTGATCTATACCGAAAGCCACGGATAGATCTTGCTTAGTTTTCAAGGCTTAGAGATCCTCACAAGGTGAGTCGATTTAAAGTTTTCAACCCAAGGTCGAACCTTTGAAACCCCTGACCATGAATCTCAACCTTAGGCCCTCTCTTTTAGCATCTTTACATCTTCTCTCGTCATTTGCTTGATCTTTGATAGCATCCTGGTCGTTAGTTTCACTGTTCTTGCATTTTTAGACGAGATCGATTGTTATTGCTCGATCTAGTGGTCGATCTCATGGTCGATCCACTAATCGAATTTTAGTAATTCGAAGCTTTGTCCTTTAATCATTATGTTTGTTTCTCATGGTAGTTTGATCATTCCCGGTAATATTAAAATAGTTTGCATTCCATTTAGTTGATGCATCTAGTTTTTAGGGATTTTTTCAAAACCTTTCTTTTTCGCTTAGATTTGCATAGTCCTTGTATTCTCTTTGCATTTTCTATCATCCTAGGTATGGATTGGCTCTCTCTTGCATGCTGTACTACAACCTGTCTTGCATTTGAGTTTGATAACCTCATTGCATTCTCACCCTTGCAAATAAAGTGTCTATCAAATGGCGCTGTTGCCGTCCTAGGATTGTTTAGAGAACATAGAGATTTGGGACTTAGCAAAGACTAAGTCTTTACCTTATTTAAGTTACTAATCATTCTACTCTCAAACGTGTGTTCTCCGGTATATGAATCTTCGTTCACGGGGAGATAACAATCTACTTCCACCTTTGGACAATATTCATCAGCTTGGTCATTCACGGCAAAGAAGAGTCAGAGAACAAGCCAGAGCCTTTGAGGAGATTGTTCAGCACGGTTTGGTTGACTTTGAAGCTATGGCTGAACACGAGCATCCAGAGGGACCTCCTCCAGCTCACGGGGCAGTGGGAAGAGGCAATGGAAATCCCCAACACGCAGCTAGACCCCCAAGGATCATAGGAGCCGGAGATGCTCCCAATACTCATCACAATAGGTTTGGGATCACTCCTCTTCCTGTACAGAACAACAACTTCGAGATCAAGCCAGGTTTCATCTACATGGTGCAAAACAACAAGTTCCACGGCTTAGCAATGGAAGATCTCTTGGAGCACCTTGACAACTTCGAGCGAGAATGTGGGATGATCAAGATCAATGGCATATCCGAAGATGCCTTCAAGCTGCGTCTCTTTCCCTTTTCACTCGGAGACAAGGCTAGGCATTGGGAGAAAACCCTCCCACAAGGCACCATCACCTCATGGGCCGAGTGTAAGAAGGCTCTCAAAGTTCTTCTCTAGCACCAGGACAGCACGGTTGAGAAGCGAAATCAGCGGCTTCACTCAACGAAACAGCGAGACATTCAACGAGGCAATGGAGCGTTTCAAAGACTACACGATCCAATGTCCTCATCACGGTTTCAGCAAGGAGACCCTACTCAGCACCATATACCGTGGAGCTTCACCGAAGATCAGGTTGTTACTTGACACAGCTAGCAAAGGGAACTTCCTTAGTCAGGAGGTAGAAGAGGGTATGGAGCTGATAGAAAACTTGGCATTGAGTGATGGCAACTACGCTGAGGACTATGACCGTGCACCGAGAGGATCAGAGCTAGATTCTCACAAAAAGGAGCTGAAATCTTTGCATGAGAAGATAGATAAGCTGGTGTTGGCCAATCAGAAGCTTGTTCACTTTGTTGGTGAAGCTGATGAGAATCAAGAGGAGCTTGAGTTGAGCCAAGAAGAAGCCAATTGGGTGGCGGGACAGAACAACTACAAACCTCAAGGCTACAACCGAGGCTACAACCAGAACAACAACCTCTCCTACCGAAGCACCAACATTGCCAACCCTAAGGACCAAGTGTACCCTGCTCAGCAAGCAAAACCTTTCATCCCCTACAACAAAGGTTTTCAGCCGAGTGGTGGTTTCCAAGGTCAAGGGAAAAACAACTTCCAAGGGCAACATCAAAGAAACAAGGGTTATACGCCTAACTACCCTCCAGGCTTTGCACCTCAGCAGCAACAGCCGATGCAACAACAAGTTGATCCGGTTCAGGCAATGTTTCAACAGCTGATACAAGGGCAAGCCTCTACAAACCAGAAGTTTGCCGAGATGAACACTCGTCTAGACTCGTTTCTCACTGACTTCTCCACTCAGATCACCAACTTAAACAACAAGATCAAGCAGCTAGAGAAGGGGAAAGCAAGTACAAGTGGTCAGAATAGCCTTCCGGGCAAGTGTGAGCAGAATCCTAAGGAGTATGCTAACGCCATAACGTTGAGAAGCGGCAAAGAGCTAGAACCTCCGGTCTCTACTACGAACAACGAGGACGTTGTAATTCAAGAGGGGGAGGTTAAGCCTTCAGCTGATGATGAGATTAACTTTGACAACGTTTGGATCCAAGGGCCAAGAAGAGGAGACAAAGCTGTTGCTGAGAAGAAAGCTGAGCAAACTACTAAGGAGAAGAATGCTTATGTGCCTCCACCGTATGTACCTAAGCTGCTTTTTCCTGGCCGTTTCAAGAAGCAACTGATAAACTCATAATTTAGCATATTTTAGCACTCATTTAGGATAGATTTTGCATTCATATTTAGATTATTTGTAACTTTTGCTCCATTTTAGGTTTTAGACATGTTTGTATTAGCATTTGCAAATTTCTTGCATATATGCATTGTTTTTAGGTAATATGGAGTACATGGAGCTGTTGTTGGACGCTGAGCATGGACAAGGAGTCAAAAGAAGAGCTTGGGAGTTGCTGGGAGTCAAGAAAGAGTTCGGCCAAAAAGAATTAGGCAGAGATCGACCACCAGATCGACCATCCCACTCGTTTCAGCCAGAGATCGACCACCAGATCGACCATCCCACTCGTTTCAGCCAGAGATCGACCACCAGATCGACCATCCCACTCGTTTCAGCCAGAGATCGACCACTAGATCGACCAGGCCACTCGTTTCAGCTCAGATCGACCACTAGATCGACCAGGCGGGTCGATCTTCGGCCCAGATTTCTGCTTCCTTCCTTGGACAGCTCAGACTTTGTCTATTAGTGAGGGGACCAGTTGTGTAAGAACCACTCTAAACCTAAAATTTTAGGGGATCCACGAATTTTACAGCCTCCATCCCCATTTTTGGGTTTTGTGAATCACCATTAAAACATCTTTTTCCATTTTCAAGCTTTATCTTTTGTAAAAACTTTGATTTTGAATTTAAGAACTTCTCTTTAAGCTTTAATCTTTCTTTCTTGTTACCTTAATCATGTTTAACTCCTCTTATCTCATGATTAAGAGGAGTAAAATAATAATAGAGTAGTTCTTTAGGATTTAAGGATGAGGTGATTAGGAAGGCTTTAAAGGTTAGATCTTGGTATTTTCTTGCTCTTAACTTTATCCTTTCTTGGTTTGGAGTATCAAATGCTTAAAGACCTTGAGAGAGGCTTTATGATCCAATAGATTTCCTTTTCGCATAAGAACTTAGGAGATCTCTTATGTCCAAACCAAGAGACTAGTATGCCTTAAAGACCACGGAAGTGGCAAGTAAGGACTAGTTAAGCCATGCTAAGATCCGTGCTGCAGCTCCATCAACCATCCTTTTCCACCACAATCCATGGGTTTGGAGAGGATTAATGATGAGAGGAACTTATCTTACCCACAAGCCATGGGAAGATTGCATCTTAGGCGTACGGATAGCTCATTTAGAAATGTGTAGATTTACTTCTTGCAAACCAAGATCGAACCTTGAGCTTCCCTAAGCATGAACCTCATCCTTGAATCTGTTATTTATCATTTAAGTAATTTCAAAAGCTTTCTCCTTTAGATTTAAAGTTTGCTCCTTTCATTTTGCTAGAAATAGCCTTATTTGCCTGTTTTCAGTTTTCGAATTTTCATAATCAGTAGTCTTGCAGTTTAAATTCCTAATTTTCTTCTAGTAGTTGCTAATCCTTAAGAGGGGATTTTAAAATTGTTTTCTTGCTCATTTCATATTGCATTTAGTTTTTGTTGAATTTCTCCCTCATTTACCCGAATTTGACTTAGCTTTACTTGCTCCTGCATTCCTAGTATCTTTCATCATCCTAGGCTGGATTGACACCTAAAGTACTACAGCAACACCAAGAGGCTTTAGGATTGATATTTAGAACTGTGAAAAAAAGCTCTCTATCAGCAACTCATAGAGAAGCATAGAATCCTCATTGAGAAGCATCTTAAGGACGTGGAAATCAAGCTACCTCTCGTTGACTGCCTTGCAATGATGCCTAAATGCGCCAAATTCTTCAAAGACACTCTCGTGAAGAAGAATAAGGAAAGCAAGGAGGTACTTGTTCTAAGTGAAGAGTGTAGTGCTGTGATACATAAGGAGATAGTCCCTAAGAAGTTGGGAGACCCTGGAAGCTTCACTATACCCTGCGCTTTAGGTCCGCTAGAGTTCAAGAGTTGCCTATGTGATCTCGGGGCTAGCATAAACCTGATGCCTCACTCCGTGGCTAAGAAGCTTGGCTTTACTCGTTTCAAAGACTGTAGGATCTCTTTGGTACTGGCTGATAAAAGTGTGAGGCTACCAGTGGGGCTGCTTGAAGATCTACCGGTGCGAATCAGTGGTGTGAACGTGCCTACGGACTTCGTCGTGTTGGAGATGGATGAAGAACCTAAGGACCCACTTATCCTAGGAAGACCATTCCTTGCAACCGACGGGGCTATCATCGACGTCAAGAACGGGAAGATTGCCTTGCACTTAGGAAAGGATATAAGGCTAGACTTTGATATCAATGAGGTTCTGAAGAAGCCGACCATAGAAGGGCAAGCTTTCTACATTCAAACGATGGATGCCTTAGCGGATGATTTGCTGGAAGAGCTGGCTCTGGAAGACCATCTGAAGCTAGCACTGACTAAGGAGCCAGGAGAGTTTGGCTATGTAGATCAGAGGACCCAGGAGTACGTCAACTTGTTGGATTCTAGGAGGATTGTTAAGAAGGATGAAAGCTGCTGCCTAGAGATCGACCCCGAGATCAACGCTATCACTCGATCCAGGAGTCAGATCGACAAGTCAATCGAGAACACAACTCGATCTGGTGCAGCAATCGACAGACGATCGAGAGGAATGATCGATCAGGAAAAACAATCGAGTCGACGATCGAGAGAAACCTTCCGATCATTTTGGGGTCCAATCAGGAGATCGACTCAGCGTCTCGATCCTTTACTCGATCCACATCAAATCGAGTAAGTGAATCGAGCGAAATGGCTCGATCTAGACGACATCGAGAGGAAGATTGACTGGAGGACTCGATTTCAGAGGGGATAGCGGTTGAGGAAAGCAGTCTTAAGGGCCATGCCTCGAGTTCTAAGGAGGGTTCCAAGGAGGAAAAAAACAACAACAGCCACGAGGATGACTGGAGTGAGCTGTTAGCCCCAAAGGTGGACCTTAAGGAGCTCCCAAAATGGTTAAGGTATGCTTTCTTAGGGCCTAATAACACATATCCCCTGATTGTGAATGAAAACTTAAGTGATGATGAGTTGCACTCGCTCCTGACTGAGCTGAGAAAGTATAGGAAGGCCATTGGGTACTCTTTAAGTGACATCAAGGGCCTTTCACCAATGCTTTGCACTCACAGGATTCACTTGGATAATGAGAACGCCTCTTCTATAGAACATCAAAGGCGTTTCAATCCTAATTTGAAAGAGGTTGTTAAGAAAGAGATCCTTAAGCTTTTAGAGGCTGACGTGATATATCCCATAAGTGACAGCACATGAGTTTCTCCTGTACATGTGGTGCCTAAGAAGGGAGGGATCACGGTCATAAGGAATGAAAAGGATGAACTTATTCCTACTAGAACCATCACTGGTCATAGGATGTGTATTAATTATAGGAAACTTAACCTTGCGACTAGGAAAGACCATTTCCCTTTGCCTTTTATTGATCAAATTCTTGAGAGACTTGCTAATCACCTTTACTACTGTTTCCTCGATGGGTATAGCGGTTTCTTTCAGACACCAATTCACCCAAATGATCAGGAGAAGACGACCTTCACATGTCCCTACGGTACCTTCGCGTATCGAAGGATGCCGTTTGGATTGTGTAATGCACCGGCTACGTTTCAGCGGTGTATGATGTCGATCTTCTCTGATCTAATAGAAGAGATGGTAGAGGTGTTCATGGATGACTTCTCTGTCTATGGTGCGTCCTTTTCTGCGTGTTTGTTGAATCTTTGCAGGGTACTAAAGCGTTGTGAAGAGACAAACTTGGTGCTGAACTGGGAGAAATGCCACTTTATGGTTAAGGAAGGGATCGTGCTTGGTCATAAGATATCAGAGAAGGGCATTGAGGTTGATCAGGCTAAAAAGGAAGTCATGATGGGTCTTGAGCCGCCGGTTAACGTTAAGGGAGTCAGAAGTTTCGTGGGACACGCCGGGTTCTATAGGCGAATATAGAGCCTTATAGAAGTGTCTTCACCCATTGATGTGCTTTGTCACCTAAACTGAAAGAATAGAAGCGCAGCTTCAAAACATCTTCAGAGAATCCTTGAATCTTGGTCATACCACACACCTTATCAAACTAGTCCAGATTATCCAAAGGGTCTTCATTGGGCAGGCCATAGAATCTGTTGCCTTGCACCATGTTGATCAACCCAAGCTTGATCTCAAAGTTGTTTTGGTGCACCGCTGGAGCATGAATGCCATTCCTGTTGTGGTGAGTATCAGGCACATCACCAGCTCATATTGGTCTTGCAGCTCTAGGTGCGTGAACTGGTACTCGCAAGCCCTAAACTCCAGCCACTTGATTCAAAGCATCTTGTGCTTCATCTATGTGTGCTGCAGCTTGTTGTATTGGTGCTTGTCCAACAACACCAACATGTGGTAACTGAGCCTCTTGCTCTGCCATCCTCTGTCCTTCTATCTCTTGAACTCTCTGTCTTACAGCTCTTTTCCTATGAATGTTGTCAATGAAAGGAGTCAGATTTGATGAGCCTTTAGACCTCAAATTCATACAAGTACCTGAATAAACAGAGCACAGAAAAGAGAGCAAATTAATAACCTTAATGTAAAGAACTTAGTCTAACAGCAATGTTAAACTCAAACAACCACAAATGGCAACGGCACCAATTTGAAACAGGATTTTTGCTATCCTAAACCAAATATCCCTAGCCTCTAATCAGTTATAGAATAGGGATCAGGTGTCAATTCATTTGTGGAAGATGAGATGCAAAAAATGCCATAAGCTAAGCAATGATGGGGTTTTGATTGAACAAGGACGAGTCTAACAACCTAACAATGCAATGGAAAGAAAGTAGAAACTAAATGCAAGTAAATATAACTAAGCAATGAACTTAAAGAAATGACTAAGCAGGAACTAGGCAAGAATGATAACTAAAGCAAGAACTAAGCAAGATGATCTTAAAGACAATTGATTAAAAGCAAGACTCAATGTTCTAAGCAATTGTGGGATAGTGGTTTTCAAGAGTGAAAATGGGGAATTCTAACAAAGGCAAGCATCAAGCATTCATAAGCAAGCAATTCTCAATGTTGTACTCCTACACAAGGTATCTAAAAAGAACTAACTTTGCGTCAATAAGAAGTTCATATTCAACAAGATTGAAGTGTCGAACCCACTTGCGATGGCGTATTCTTCAACCATGATCATAAAGATCAGAACCATTCTAGCCTAAGAGATGTACTAATCAAGCAATCATTCTCTCACCCAAGAAAGAATTCAGATCAACTTATCAATCTTGTGAACCAATAAGGACCTAGTTATCTAAACACCAATCAAGAATATGGATTTAAGCACACAGTTGCAACATCCTAACAATGCTAAGCAATGAGCAGGAATGAAACAAAGGCAAGATCTTTCAATGCATATTATCTAACCATCAAGCAAGAATCTCAAAACCAGCACAATCTAGCTCTAAGCGAATAATCTAGCAATGGTGAACTATCACTTTGGTGTCACTGAACAAAGGAAACATAGACCAAGCCAAACTATCAAGCAAAATAAGCGAACCATGCTTAGGGATGAGATAACAAGCCATTTAGTGAACCATATGGATCAATCAATACCATATTCAATCAAAAGGAGCAAGCTTTATGAACTATAACCACTTTGCAAGAGAAGGAGACAACAGAGAATAGTTAAATAAGCCTAATCACCCCTTAATCACATCTTAAAAGGTAAACTACTCACTAATCATGTTTAATCCCATTTGTTTGGAGTTAAACATAATTAGATGAGATTAAAATGCAAATATGATAAATCTAAACTATTAAGGTGCAAGAATAAAGATTAAGAGACAAGTTTAAACCATAAAAATGCAAACTTTATTAAAGATAAGGAACCTAAGGCAAATTGCCCTTTTTTTAGAGAAGAAGAAGTTTTTTAATGAAAGACTATACTTGGATAAAGATAATGTTTTGTAGCTTCCCTTTTATAGTAGGGAACCAAAAGAAACATAAAAAACCTAAAAAGAAGTTAAGGTCAACAAAAGTCAAATGGTCAATGCGTGGATAAATCATATCGAGTTGGTACGGATGGTGTTATGCTCGATATGCGACCTCGATATGTCTCGTGCAGCACGCATCGGCTTCTTTTCTCAATGTTGGACCTCGATGCAGACCAACGACTTAGACTCCTCGTGCTGATCCTCTTCCTCTCGTCCTGCTGCTTACATCGAGCATACTCCACGGGTGTTCTGCTCGATATACTTGCTCGATTTGGACCAGACTTTGCAAGAGCTCCATTCTGACATCTTCTTCGATCATGAGCTGCTTCCATCTCCTTCCCAACTCCAAGAACCTCCAAAAACACCTGAAACCACCACAAACATGCACATGTATGCAAATGTATGCAATTCCTAAGCTAAATGCACGCCATGTTGATTCAAAGTGAAAATGATACTAAAATGCTAAAATATAATGCAAAAACAGAGGAAACGATGCATGAAATGCAGCCTAAAATGGTCTAAAATAGCAAGTTATCAACATGTATGTTGGAAGAGCTGTGAATCAAGATTGAGGTGGATGAGCTGTTAAGCAACGTTGGACTTGAGAAGTTTGCTAGTCTTGGGTATCCAACATACAAACAACTTTCTTGTGAGTTCCTTGCAAGCTTTAAAGTATACTTTTACAAGTTTGATGAAGAATATGATGAAGGAGAATAATACTTTCGGAATGGATTCATCAAGTTCAGAGCCAAAAAGCATGGTACACCATGGGATTCAATCAGCTTGAAGAAATATTTGGATTTGATCAAGGCTCAAGAGCACAAAACATGAGCTTCAAGCATAATGAGCTAAGGCATGTGTGGGAGGAAATAGCGAATGATGCCTATAGTGCTGGTCATCTGAAGAGTACTAGTATCCACCATCCAGCTATCAGATATGTTCATAGGTCCTCACCAGCACACTCTTCTATAGGAAAGAGCAGAATAGGGTCAAAGAAGAAGAGATGGGGCTGCTTGTGAATGGCTTGAAGAACATCATGATGGAGACAAGGCATGGCAAGATTCATGGAGAGCACTTGGGAGTTTGGCTTGTGACAGTCCTAATGAAGCAATTCCTATCTTGCCAACAATGGACTTTCAACACAAGAGAGAAGAAGCCTAAGTTAGCCATTGGAGGGGTGATCACTCCCATCTTGTTTAGTTCTGGAGTTGAGCTTGGCACACCAGATGTTACCATGATATTCATTGATGTCCCCTATCTCAGCAAGATTGGATACCTCTCAGGAGCTGTGGAAACCGGATTTGGCTATCAGCTTGAGCTGTAGAATAGGAAGAGGAAGATCATTTTGCCAAGGCAGCGCCTCACCAACTTCACCACTTATGAGAATATCCGCTTCATGCCAACAGAAGATGAGCTTTATGATCCTAGGACTGACTCTCCATTGATGAAGACTATGATAGCCGCCCTTATGCATTTGATCCTTATGATGTGATCTGCACATCTGAAGCTTCAAAGGCTGGTCATGAGCATATTAGGCTTTTTTCAGAGGTGGAACCATTTCCAGGATAAGGCCATTAGAAGCTTGCTGAAGACAGTTAAGGCTAGCAAGAAATTGGTTGACTCCTTGAAGAAGAAAGTGAGGAAGCTTTAGAAGAAGTTAGGCGGATCTTCATCAGCCAAAAGGACTGATCAAGCTGTTCAAGCAGAACCACAAGGAGGAGGATCTGATGCTGAGGATATGTCTGAGGACACACCATAAGCCACAATCCAGGAGAGACACTCCTTCCACATCAGTGAGCGGCTAAGGACACATGTAGCTTGATATCTCATACATTTACATCATTTAGGCTTGCATTTAGTTCATGTTTTGGTCTCCTTTTGCATGTTTTCTTTCTCTTTAGTCCCATTTTCCTTTCCTTTTAGACTTATGTTACATTTAGGTTGTAGTTTGCATTTTCTACGCATTAAGGATGTTTTTAGGTACTTAAGAGGCTCTATAGAACAAGGAGGAAGTGTGGGAATGGTTCAAGGAGTTGGCCAAGCTGAGAAAGAGCAAAAGGAACCAAGGAAGGCGATTTCTGGTGCAGCATCGGTCAAGGAGCAGAGCACATTGGTCATTGGTGACCGATGTAAATCAGCCGAGAAGATGATGAATCACACCGGTCATCTGCATCGGTCACTTGTGACCGATGTGAAGAGACAGGACACCTGCATCGGTCAAGAGCATCGGTTAAGACTGACCGAAATGATCCACCCGAGAGGCTGAAGATTTGCATCGATTAAGAAGTGACCGATGTAAAGCACCAGAGAGGAACATCGGTCATCCACATCGGTCACATATGACCAATGTGATCCAATCCTAACCACATTTTATTTACAACGTTGCTATTATTTTAGGGTTTTTGTCATTTACTATAAATAGGTTTTATCTAATGTTTTTAGTATCAAGTCTTTTTTTTGCTTATTTCTTAAAAGTTTTTCAGCCTTTGTAAGAACAAGATCATCCTTTTAATTAAAGTTTTGCATTTGCCTTTTAATTTCTTCTCTAATCTCCCTCTTAATCATGCTAAGCATCATTTACTCTTGTGATTTGGTGCTTTCTATGATGATGAGTGAGTAGACCTTTTAGGGTTCTTAGATGTGATAGATTAGGGAAATTTAGAGGCTTGATTAATTAAGGTAATTCCTCTCTATTAATCTGTTCTTAAGCTAGATTTGTCTTGATCACATGAATCTAGAATTAGGCTTTATCTTATGCCCACCAAGTGTTTGATGAAATACAGATCTTGTTTAATAGAGGACTTACTGGTCTTAGCTCAAGAGAATCACTGTTTGAGGAGTATTTTGACTTGAATAGAGTTAGTTTTTCATGCTTGTGGATTGTTCTAGCACTAGGATAAGGCCATTAGAAGCTTGCTGATGACAGCTAAGGCTAGCAAGAAATTGGTTGACTCTTTGAAGAAGAAAGTGAGGAAGCTTTAGAAGAAGTTAGGCGGATCTTCATCAGCCAAGAGGACTGATCAAGCCGTTCAAGCAGAACCACAAGGAGGAGGATCTGATGCTGAGGATATGTCTGAGGACACACCATAAGCCACAGTCCAGGAGAGACACTCCTTCCACATCAGTGAGCGGCCAAGGACACATGTAGCTTGATATCTCATACATTTACATTTTAGGCTTGCATTTAGTTCATGTTTTGGTCTTCTTTTGCATGTTTTCTTTCTCTTTAGTCCCATTTTCCTTTCCTTTTAGACTTATGTTACATTTAGGTTGTAGTTTGCATTTTCTACGCATTAAGGATGTTTTTAGGTACTTAAGAGGCTCTATAGAACAAGGAGGAAGTGTGGGAATGGTTCAAGGAGTTGGCCAAGCTGAGAAAGAGCAAAAGGAACCAAGGAAGGCGATTTCTGGTGCAGCATCGGTCAAGGAGCAGAGCACATTGGTCATTGGTGACCGATGTAAATCAGCCGAGAAGATGATGAATCACACTGGTCATCTGCATCAGTCACTTGTGACCGATGTGAAGAGACAGGACACCTGCATCAGTCACTTGTGACCGATGTGAACAGGACACCTGCATCAGTCAAGAGCATCGGTCAAGACTGACCGATGTGATCCACCCAAGAGGCTGAAGATTTGCATCGGTTAAGGAGTGACCGATGTAAAGCACCAGAGAGGAACATCGGTCATCCACATCGGTCACCTATGACCAATGTGATCCAATCCGAACCATTTTTTATTTACAACTTTACCATTATTTTAGGGTTTTTGTCATTTACTATAAATAGGCTTGATCTAATGTTTTTAGTATCAAGTCTTGTTCTTGCTTATTTCGTAAGAGTTTTTCAGTCTTTCTAAGAACAAGATCATCCTTGTAATTAAAGTTTTGCATTTGCCTTTTAATTTCTTCTCTAATCTCCCTCTTAATCATGTCAAGCATCATTTACTCTTGTGATTTGGTGTTTTCTATGATGATGAGTAAGTAGACCTTTTAGGATTCTTAGATGTGATAGATTAGGGAAATTTAGAGGCTTGATTAATTAGGTTAATTCCTCTCTCTTTTTTTTGGCGAAAACGTAAATTTTATTATTACGAATTTGTTATATCTGAATACAAAGTAGGCAGTAGCCAAAGCGGTGGGTTGTTGGCCGAAGAAAAGAGATTGAGCAAATTCCTAGGGGAAGCTAACAAATGATCTGCATAATTACAATCTCTTTTAACATGATAGTTCTCAAATATAGAGAATCGTGTCGTCCAGGCTCGGATATCAACTAGTAGATTCGATATTGTGGAGTCATCTCCATTTGAGGTTAGTAGTTGGACAAGTAAATTGCATTCGCCTTCAAAGCAAACACGGGAGAATCCCATACTCCAGGTGTTTTGCATGGCTACAAGTAGAGCTTTACCTTCTGCTTTGATAGTAGACAAAGAGTGGCATGTGTGTGAAGAACCCCAATAACGACAGGAACCTTGTGAATCACGTATAATCCAGCCAGCAGTGCTTTGTCCAGTTTGCCGATTGAAAGAAGCGTCATAATTGCATTTAAAGAAGCCTATTGTTGGTCGCTTCCAAGAAGGTTGTGGAGTTAAATGTGTATGAGGCAGAGAGTTGGTGGCCATAGTAACCCTTATCTAATTATTGACATCCGCTAAAGCTTTTGTGAGAACCTGATAAGGTTGAACACGCCGTTTGTCAAAAATGAGGGAGTTACGTGATTTCCATATATGCCACAGAAGCCAAAAGGGTAAAAGTTTATCCTTTTCTGAGAGGCCATTTATGTTTTGAGCGTCAATGATAGAACGGATAGTATCTTGAGAAGAAACATTTAAATGATAGAATGGTGTTTGAGAAAAGCGCCAAGATGACAGGAAGACTGGACAGTTGAAAAATAGATGGTGGATTGTCTCTGGTGCCAATCCACAACGGACACAAGTAACCTCAGTTAAAACCCCACGAGTTTGAAGACGTGTAGATGAACCAATAGCTTTGGACAGAATCTTCCACAAGAAATGTTTGAGTTTAGGCATTATTTGGAGTTTCCATATTTGCCTTTTAAGTTGAGGATCCCCATGTGGAATGTCCGGAAGAGTTTGTTGAACTGACGGGAGATGTCTTAGAAACCAGTAGCCGGATTTTACAGTATATTGTCCGGTTTTAGTGTAGGGCCAAAGTAAGTTATCAGAGTTGTTGTATTGGCTTAAGAAGAGAGACTTTACCAATATGTTGTCTTGAGCGGAAATAGTTTCATCAAGAAGAGAAACATTCCATTGTTTATGTACGCCATTGTGTAAAATAAGATTGGAGACTAGCATATTAACATTCATATTGGAAGATTGCAGAGGTCTTGGTGGATGGGTGGGGAGCCAGTTGTCTTGGAATGCTTTTATGTGACGGCCATTTCCTACAACATGCCGACAACCTTGCTTTAAAACATTAATTCCACAAAGGATTGAAGACCAACCATAAGACTGGTAAGGTTTTGCTTTAGCATCGAAGAGATGATCGTCTTTGTAATATCGAGCTTTAAAAACTTTTGCGAAAAGACAATTTGGATGCTTTAATAGACGCCATGCTTGTTTTTGTCAATAAAGCATCGTTAAATTTTTTCAAATCTTTAAAGCCTAGTCCTCCTTCCTTTTTAAATACTGCAACCGTTTCCAGGCTACCCAAGGTATGCCTTTGGATTGCATCCCTTTACCCCCACCAGAATTGAGAGAGAAGAGTAGTGAGTTCAGAAATAACAGTCTTCGGTAGTTTGAAACACGACATGGAGTACACAGGCATTGACATGGCTACTGATTTAAGCAGCACTTCCTTGCCAGCGTGCGAGAGTAGGTTTGAACCCAAAGTGTTAGTTTGTGCCCAAACGCGGTCTGTGATGTTAGCAAACATATCTTTTTTCTTTCTGCCGAATTGTTCCTGGAGTCCCAAATATTTCCCTCCTCCTCCATGTTTTGTGATACCGAGTGTATTCTTTAATATGATTTGTTGTCGTCCTGGAATGCGTGAACCAAAAGTAATCATGGTCTTCTTCTGGTTTATTTTCTGACATGAGCATTGTTCATACAGTTGAAAAATAGTTCTTAGTGAGCAATAATTCTTGGCATTGGCTTGGCAGAAGAAGAGTGAGTCGTCTGCGAAAAATAAATGAGTAATACGGGGGACATCATTCCCTATTTTGATCCGATTAATGTTGCGTTGTAGGACATTTGTATCGAGAAGGTGACTTAAAACGTCAGCACATAATATAAAAAGGTAAGGTAACAACGGATCTCTTTGTCTTAAACCGCGTTCGGGGGTTATATGACCTTGTGGTTTGCCATTAATAAGCACCGAATAGGTAACAGATGTAACCGTCGCCATAATCCATCAGATCCATATCGCATTAAAACCAAAAGCTTTCATAGTGTCTTCCAAGAAATTCCATTCGACGCGATCATATGCTTTTGTCATGTCAGTCTTTACTGCCATATATGTTTGAGCAACTCGCTTACGACTATTTAGCGAGTGCATCAATTCATGAGCAATAAGAACATTATCTGATATCATACGCCCCGGGACAAAAGCGGCTTGTGATTCTGAGACAATCGAGTTAAGGTAACTCTTGAGGCGTGAGACCAGAATTTTTGAAATAATTTTGTATGATACATTACATAAACTGATAGGCCGAAAGTCAGAGAGAGTCGCCGGAGATTTCTTTTTCGGAATCATGCATATATTAGTGTGATTGATCCCTTCTTCGAGAGACGCCGTATTGAAGAACTGTAGAACTTTTGTAGTGACCTCATCACCCACAATATCCCAACATTCTTGATAGAATCTTGCCGTGAAACCATCAGGTCCAGGCGCTTTGTCAGCACCTATGTTGCACACAGCATCGTAAATTTCAGCTCTTGTGATTGGTCGAGTGATGGCGTTATTGATTTCAGGAGTAACATATTGTTTGAAATTGTTAAAGATAGCAAAATATGGAGTAGACATTTCCAATTTGTACATGTTACGAAAATAATCTTCAGCATGTAAACCAATATCCTTATCACCATAAAAGATATGACCATTATTATCTTTAACTGAGTGTAGTCGGTTTCTGGTGTATCGAGATTTAGTCACAGCGTGATAGAACTTTGTATTTTGATCACCATTAAGAAGCCATGAGTTCCGACTTTTCATCTGCCAATATATTTCTTCATCGTGATATGCCTTTATTAGTTCTTGTTGCAGAAGTGGTATTGAATATGTTGATTGATGTGTCGAAGTAAGAGCATAATCGAGCTTTAATTGGAGAGAATCAATCATTTTGGCTGAATTTGTCTGGAAATCCTTACGAGAAGTAGTTATGACCGTACGAATATTATTAAGTTGATTTGTAAGAGTACATTGTTGATTCTTCGTTGTTGATGTCCATTGTTGACGTAATTTGTCTTTGAATACGGGATGGTGAAGCAGCCTTTTGTCAAAACGGAACGGTTTAGGTATTTGTTCAGTGAGATATCCAACTGAAGTGACCACCGGTCGATGATCAGAGGCACAGAAACCTTGGAATTCTGTAACAGAGCCGGGAAACAGAGCATGCCATTGAGAGTTAGCCATGACTCGGTCTAAGCAGCATCGGATATTATGGTTTCCCCTCTTACCTGTCCACGACATTTTGTTTCCTCTGTGTCGTAAATGAGTTAAATTGCAGGAGTTATACATGTTTTGAAAGTTTTGAAACGTTCGTTCTGCTCGTTTAGGACCACCCTGTTTTTCGGAGTTGCTTAAGATTTCGTTAAAATCACCGAGAAGGAGCCAAGGACCAGAATGTGTTTGATTTATACGTTGTATTCGCTCCCACAAATCATTGCGAAAAGAGTGATTTGGATGGCCATATAGACAAGATAAAGAGAAATTTGTACCATTGAAATCAATAGAAACATCGATCATACGGATCGATTGGTACAAACTAGAAATAGTTATGTCTTTTTTCCAGAACAGAGCCAAACCACCGCTACGCCCTTCCGGAGGAATAGTAAAAGCGAAATCAAATCCTAACAGAGAGCAAACATCTCTCACGACATTACACTTATTCATCGTTTCAATTAGAAATAGTAGATCAGGTTGAACCTTGGGACACATCGCCTTGAGTCTCTCCTTTGTCAGAGGGGATTCCAATCCTTGACAATTCCAGGAGATAATGCATAAGGCGTTCTTCAGAGGCGAGGAGGCACAGGGCCTCCGTTGTGGTTCTCTTGTGGCTGGTCGACGCTGTAGGAGAGCGCGTGGTCTTCATCAACATCAGGCTCAATCTTGATCGGAACCTGGGCCTTCAGAGTATTGGTATTAGGAGAGGCCACGGCTTGTCGTTTATATGTGGGAAATTCTTCAAGGAAGTCGTAAGCCAACTTGTAAGTAGGGTCTACATCGTAACGTTCATCATCACTTTTGCGTTTAAGTGGAGATTGCCGTGCTGCAAGACAGGCGAAAGCGTCAAAACCCGAAGACATATCAGAGTATGAATCGTTGTGAGGGACGTCATTCTTCATAGTGATTCCCTGGATTGAAGAAGGAGTGTCATCGGTGAAGCCTTGATGATAAGAAGCAGCCATAAAACTCGACTCAGCATTGTCAAATTTACGAAGCATCGCTTCAACTTTATTGCGTTTGGCTTCATCAAATCCCGAATTTTCCTCTTGGTCGATGTAATCCTTTAGTAGGGCCGTGAAATCGCCCTCCGTAAACGTTCCCTTATCCATCTTGGCCTGGAGGTAACGCCAAGTTTCAGAAATCATGTCAGTGTCTTCTCTTATTTCAAATGGTGCAACGTCTTGGCACTCTTTTGTTTCAGCGTCGCTTGTTTCTGCATCTGCAGTTTGGGAACCCGAATGAATGTCTGGTTGGTTAGAGATTGAATTATCAGCCGTGTGTGTTCCATCATCATTCGGAGGATCATGGGGGTCATCTTGTGGAACATCCTCATCTTGTAGCAGTGGGCATTCTTTAGCCTCATGGGTGAGGAGACCACACTTTAAACAGAAGTTGTGTAACCTTTCATAGCAGAGATGTAGTGTTGTGTTTTCACCCGGTACGAACTGAAAGTTCCATTGAAAACAGAGAGGAGTATCAATATTCTAGGCGAGTTTGATACGCACGAAGTCTGTGAGTTGCGCCGCTTCGTTGAAATCAATGTCAATCACCGTTCCAAGTTTGTCGGCGATGTACTCAATTAACGGGAGATTGAGAAGCTGTGATGGGATACCATGTATCTGAATCCAAAATGGAATAATCTTGAGCGTATCATCAGAGATTGTTGGTGACCATTGCTGAGTTACAATCATCCATTCATTGAAGGACCATGGACCTCGTTGAAGGATGAGGTTGACGGCTTCTTCTAATTGGAAAAAGAATTGAAACTTGTTTGTATCCAGAACGCGCCCAACGACGGCGTCACTTAATCCCCACAGCCTGGGCATCAGATTAATCAAAGCACGTAAATTCTGTCGTTTGGGGTTGAGCGAGTGCCAATGATAGCGTAACGATTCGCATGAACCGCTTCGGTGCAGACTGATTGGGGAACTTGAATTGGGGTTTCAGAAAGCCCCAAACTGATATCCTGCATTCTTCGACGTATGTTGTCACTCATCAAGTCAGAAAACAGGGTAGCAATTTTACAGAAGTATGCGGATGGAGGGTAAGTTATATAGAGGTTGAACCATGGCGGTTTTTGTTCGTAAAGGGGTGAGAGAAAACTGTAATCAAAACCGCCTGAGTGGTTGTCTGTTCTTAAGCTAGATTTGTCTTGATTACATCAATCTAGATTTAGGCTTTATCAAGTGTTTGATGAAATGCAGATCTTGTTTAATAGAGGACTTACTGGCCTTAGCTCAAGAGAATTACTGTTTGAGGAGTATTTTTGACTTGAATAGAGTTGGTTTTTCATGCTTGTGGATTGTTCTAGCACTAATGAGAGTTAGTTCTTGTTAGGATGATTAGCAAAGGGTTATTTTTCAAGAGATTTGATTTAACTTGCTTGATTGTGAACTTTATGTCTAAGAATTAGCATTGATTGCCTATTTGCATTGTCAATGATGTTTGAAACAGCCTAAGTCTTGCCTTTAAATTCCCCAAAGTCAATAACCACATCTAGGAACTTGTTTTCTCTTATTGAATTTTGAATTTTGCTTTAAGTGCTCTGTTTTGCTTTTGATCATTGCTAAGTTGTTCTCTTTTGAGTTCTGTTTGGTGCTTGATTACTTAGGTTGATAGTTTTAGTTGTGTAAACAACAAACTTGCTTGATTCCACTTGACTTAAAGCTTTCTGCTCACAATTCTATTGGCATCTATTCATAACTCATTTGGATTGCTAAAAACCCTATGATATACTACAACTGATTAGTATAAGCAGGGTGATTGACCAAGAGAGTCAAAACTCTTGTATCAATTTGACGTCGTTGCCATTGGGTATTGTTTGGATCATTAGAGTTTGTGGAAACTTCAAGATCAAGTTTTATTTGTATTTGGTTACTAATCATCCTTGACTCTCATTGTTGTTTTCAGGTGTATGAACCTTAGATCAAGAGGCTCTAGCAACTTAGTGGACTTCATAGACAACATCAATATATTGGACAGAGGCCAAAGAGTAAGAAGGCAACAGGGAAGACAGCAACACTTGGAGAGGTTAGGGATGAATGTTCAGGAGCAACATGTTGTGGATGATATGAGGTTCCAAGGACCTCAGGGATCAGCTGGTGCTCAAGGCCAACAGGGCCAGCAAGGAGTTCAGGGCTTGCAAGGAGAGCAAGGCCCTAGAGGAACAGCTCAGGCTCCAAGACAAGTCAGACTAATAGGCGCAGGTGATGCACCTAATGCCTATAATAACAGAACAGGAATCCTGCCTCCAGCAGTTCAGAATAATAACTTTTGAGATCAAATCTGGTCTGATCTCAATGGTCCAAGGCAGCAAGTTCCATGGGTTACCTCTAGAAGACCCTTTAGATCACTTGGACAATTTTGATAAACTCTGCTCACTCACCAAGATTAATGGTGTCAGCGAAGATGGCTTCAAACTGAGACTCTTCCCATTCTCCTTAGGGGATAAATCTCACCAATGGGAAAAGAAGTTGCCTCAGGGAAGCATCACTAGTTGGGATGAGTGCAAGAGAGCCTTTCTAGCCAAATTCTTCTCTACTTCAAGGACTGCTAGGATCAGGAATGAAATCTCTGGATTTGCTCAAAGGAACAATGAGAGCTTTGGTAAAGCATGGGAAAGGTTTAAAGGCTACACACTTCAGTGCCCACACCATAGGTTTTCTCAAGCTTCACTCTTCTCCACTCTATACAGAGGCGCCCTCCCAAAGATCAGAATGCTTATAGACACTGCATCTAATGGTAACTTCTTATCTAAAGATGTTGATGAGGGATTGAAACTTGTGGAGAATCTAGCACAATCATATGGGAATTATAATGAGGAGTTTGATAGAACTCCTAGGAATGCTAAGGATGAGCTGGAGTCTAACAAGAAGAAGATCAAGGCTTTACATGAGAAGGTTGATTTGTTGCTAAGGGAGAGGAAGGAAGTTAGTTTTGTTGGTGACTTTGTTCAGGTTAAAGATCAAGAAGGCTGCCAAGTTGAGGAGATGAACTATCTTGGTAATCAAGGAGGCTACAATGGGTATGGGAACTACAAACCTAACCAAAATCTATCCTAGAGAAGCAACAATGTTGCCAATCCTCAAGACCAAGTCTATCCACCTCAACAGCAACATCAAGCTGGTCGAAGACCTTTTGTGCCTTACAACAACAACGATCAAGGCTTTCAACAAAGGAACAACAACTTCCAGCCTAGAGCACCTTACAACCCTCCAAGATTCAATGCTCAAGCTCCAGCTCAAGTTTCCTCAAGCTCCCAAGATCCTGAATTCAAAAGTATCATGCAGCAAGTGCTCCAAAATCAGGTCAACACTACCTTGGAGATGAACAAAAAGTTTGCTGAAGTCCACAACAAGATAGACTCTGTTCATGTGGAATTGACAAACAAGTTTGATGGTCTAGCTGCAAGAGTGAAGACTCTAGAGAACAACAAAGCAGTAGCTAATGCACCATGCTCTCAAGGTAACCTCCCTGGAAAGTGTGAGATGAATCCCAAAGAGTATTTCCAAGCTGTTGATTCTCTAGATGCTTTCACCACTGAGGAAAATGCTATTGTAGATGAGTTCTTGTCATTAATCAATGAAGACATTGATGAGCAAAGTGAGGGGGAAGACCTTGTTTAAGTTTCTGATGCTAAGAAGGAAGCTCAAGCTGATTTGCTTCCAGTTTACCAACCTGACATTCCATTTCCAGGAATATTCAAGGAGCAACTAATCAAGAAGTATGCAACTCTTTATGCTGCTCAAATGGAAACGAGAGTTTTAGATGCTGTAGAAGAGCTTGGGAAAGTGATATTACCATATATTTTGCATATTTAGCATGCATTTAGAGCTAGTTTTCATGCATTCATCTTGCATTATAGGCTAGTTTCTACCATTTGTTGCACTTTAGGTCCTAGATCACTTTGCATTCGCAATTTACATATTTTCTGCATTTTCGCATCATTATCAGGTTGTTTGGGACGCACTGGAGTTGTGGAGGTTGCGTGGACGTGCATAGGATCGAGAGGCAGCTTGTGGACACTTGGAGAACTCAGCCATTCAGCAAAGGACCCGGGATCGAGACTCAGATCGAGCTAGGCAGGTCGATCTAGACGAGATCAACCAGAAGATCGAGTGACTCAAGTCGTTTCAAGGAGAAGGATCGAGACCAAGATTGAGAGAGGGGATCGATCGTGAGTGTGGACGTGGATGACGCCATGCAAAACGAGAGCCAGATCGAGACCACGACTCGATCATCCAAGGATCGAGTAGAAGATCGAAGGAAATGCTCGATCCATACAACCAAATCGACTTGAAGATCGAGCAAAAGAAGGCAATCCATGAAGAAGATCGAGAGAGCTGATCGATCTCTGGAACTTTATCCGGCCAGCTCATTTTTGGAGCGTAGTGCGGGGACCATTAGGGCTGTTTGGCTATTGTGGGCAAAGGACGACTATCACTTTCAACACGCGCTTAGTCTTATCTTTTTCAGCTTTCTTTTAGGCGTTTTTCGCCATTGTTCTGTTCTTGAAGTTTTTCATGTTTTGAACCTTGAATCTTTTCAATATTAAGTATTTTTCTTTAATCGCTTGCTTGTTCATGTTTAGTTTTCTTTCCCTTGCATTTCAATCGGTTTCAAATATGAGTAGTGAGTAGATTTCTTTTGGGTTTAAGGTTGGGGCGATTTAAGGGTTTAAAGGTTTAAGCTTTTGGGAGTTTTTCTTGTTCTGAACCTATTCTATTCTAGGATTTGGGGTCTTAAAGCTTAGAGAGTCTTGAAAAAGATCTCTATGATTCCAGGGCTTTCTTACCTTGACCGGATTTAGAGATCCTTGAAAGCCAAATCCTAGAGACTAATTTATCCTCTCCCAAACGCCATGGATGAAGAGGGGGTTAGTTAAGCCAATATTTGAGATCTTTGTTTAATGTTCTTTGACCCATCTTCCCACTACACGACATAGGTTAGGAGGAAGGGTCAGAGAAAGGGGTTATACCACACGCCATGGATAATCCTAGTTTAAGTTTCTCAAGGCTTAGAGATAACTCTTCAAATGAGAAGATTTATGTTTTCAAACCCAAAGCTTGAATCTTGAACCTCTTGAATATGACCATCAACCTTAGATCCTCTCTTTTTAGCATTTTAAAATCTCTGTTTATCATTCTCTAGTCATTAAGCTTGCTTCTTTGATCATTTGAAGTTATTCATCGAAGTTGTTAGAAGTGTCCTGTTTTACCCGTTTCAGTGCTCGATTTTTAGTAATTAGTAGATTTGCATTTTAGAGTCTCTGTATTCTTCTAGTAGTTTTAACCCTCTTCCAGGGATTTTAAAATAGTTTTCCAGCTCATTTGGTCGTTGCATTTAGTTTTCATCGACTTAACCATCTAATACCCGATTCTGCTTAGATTTGCTTAGTTCTTGCATTCTTAGTGTCTTTCTTCACCCAGGCTGGATTGATATACTTTACTGCTATACTACATTGTTAACAGTTGTTTAGGCTTTGATATTTAGACTTGCAAACAATCTGTTTATCAAATGGCGCCATTGCCAACTTGGGTTTGTTAGAAAGCATTAGGATTTGGCGCTTAGAAAAGACTAAGCCTTTACATTTACTTTGGTTACTGATTTCTCTGCCTTCATACTTGTGTTTTCAGGTACATGAATCTGAGGTCTAGGGGTGACAACAATCTACTTTAACCCCTGGACAATATTCACCAACTCGGACATGCAAGATCAAGAAGAGCAAGAGAGCAAGCTCAAGCCTTTGAAGAGATTGTGCAAACTGGTACAGTAGACTTTGCAAGAATAGCTGAGCAAGAACATCCTGAGGGACCTCCACCAGCTCACGGTGCTGTAGGAAGGGGTAATGGAAACTCCAACCACGCAGCTAGACCACCACAGATCATTGGTGCTGGAGATGCTCCAAATACACATCATAACCGCTTTGGGATCACTCCTCCACCAGTACAGAACAACAATTTTGAGATAAAGCCTGTATTTGTCTCTATGGTTCAGAACAGCAAAATCCATGGACTGGCTATGGAAGACCCTCTGGAGCATCTTGACAACTTTGAACAAGTTTTTGGAATGATAAAGATCAATGGGATCTCGGAAGATGCTTTCAAGCTACGGCTCTTTCCATTTTCTCTTGGAGATAAGGGTAGGCACTGGGAGAAGACCCTTCCACAAGGCACCATTACTTCTTGGGCTGAATGTATGAAGGCGTTCCTCTCAATGTTTTTCTCGAGCACAAGAACAGCTAGGCTGCAAAGTGAGATTAGCGGATTCACTCAAAGACAGAATGAGACATTCAGTGAAGCTATGGAGAGATTCAAAGACTATACAATTCAGTGTCCTCACCACGGCTTCAGTGAAGAGACTCTCTTGGGCACAATATACCGAGGAGCATTACCCAAGATCAGAATGTTGCTTGAGACGGCAAGCAAGGGTAACTTTCTTGGTTAAGAAGTGGAAGAGGGTATGGAGCTTATAGAGAACTTGGCTTTGAGTGATGGGAATTACACTGAAGATTATGACCGAGCACCTAGAGGTTCTGAGCTGGAGTCACACAAAAAAGAGCTCAAATCGGTCCATGAGAAGATAGACAAGCTAGTGCTTGCAAATCAGAAGCATGTACACTTTGTAGGAGAAGCTGAAGATGTCTTAGAGGAGTTAGAGCTGAGCCAAGAAAAAGCTAATTGGGTTGCTGGTCAGAACTACAACAAGCCTCAGGGCTATTCACAAGGATACCAAGCCAACAACAATCTCTCATATAGGAGCACCAACGTTGAGAATCCAAAGGATCAGGTACCCCCCTCAACAAGCAAAGCCTTTTGACCTTACAACAAGGGGTTTCAACAAAACAGTGGGTACCAAGGTCAGAGACAAGGGAACTTCCAAGGTCAGCAGCAACAACAAGGCAACAAAGGCTACACTCCTATGTTTCCTCCTGGTTCGTTCCACAGCAGCAACAAATGCAACCCCCACCTCAGGAACCGGTTCAAGCAATGTTCCAACAGTTGCTTCAAGGTCAAGCTTCTACAAATCAGAAGTTTGTTGAGATGAACAACCGACTAGACTCTTCTCTTACTGACGTCTCTACACAGATCACCAATCTGAACAACAAGATCAAGCAGTTAGAGAAAGGCAAAGCTAGTTCAAGCAGTCAAGGCAGCTTACCGGGCAAGTGTGAGCAAAACTCCAAGGAATATGCAAACGCTATTACTTTGAGAAGCGGGAAAGAGATACCACCGAGAGTTTCACCTAAAGACAATGATGACATTGTTGTTCAAGAGGGGGAGGGTAAGCTTTCAAATGATGAGGAGATTACCTTTGACAATGTGTGGATTGAAAGACCAATGAAAGGCAAGGAAGCCGTTGTAGAGAAGAAAGTAGAGGAGGTGAGCAAAGAGAAAGATGCATTTGTTCCTCCACCATACAAACCAAAGCTTCCTTTTCCTGGGCGGTTCAAGAAGCAGCTGCTTGAGAAGCATAGAGCAGTCTTTGAGAAACATTTGAAAGATGTTGAGATCGAGCTGCCCTTAGTTGATTGTTTAGCCATGATGCCTAAATGTGCTAAGTTCTTCAAGGATACTTTAACTAAGAAGAGCAAGGAGAGTGAAGAGGTTTTGGTGCTTAGTGAAGAGTGCAGCGCCATCATTCACAAAGAGATAGTTCCAAAGAAGCTTAGAGATCCAGGATCATTCACCATTCCTTGTGCTCTTGGTCCTTTGACGTTTGGAAGCTGCTTATGTGATCTTGGTGCAAGCATTAATCTTATGCCCCATTCCATTGCAAAGAAGCTCGGTTTCACCAAGTTTAAAGAGTGTAGAATCTCTCTCGTGCTCGCAAATATAAGTATAAGGCTTCCTGTGGGTATGCTTGAAGATTTTCCCGTGAGGATCAGTGGAGTTAAGGTGCCAACCGACTTTGTTGTTTTTGAAATGGATGAAGACCCAAAGGATCCTCTTATCCTTGGAAGACCGTTTCTTGCAACCGCTGGAGCCATCATTGACGTGAAGAATGGCAAGATCTCTCTACACTTGGGCAAAGACATCAAGCTAGACTTCGATAACAATGAAGTCTTTAAGAAGCCAACCATTGGAGGACAAGCTTTCTACATTGAAACTTTGGATGAGTTAGCCGATGAGTTGCTTGAGGAGTTGGCACAAGAAGATCACTTGCAGCTAGCTTTGACTAAGGAGTGTGGAGAGTATGGTTTCCTGAATGAGCAGACCCAGGAGTATGTTCACATCCTTGATTCTCGCAAGATTGTGAAGGAAGATGAAGGCCGATGCCTAGAGATCGATCAGGAAATCGAGGACTTCACTCGATCCAAGACAAAGATCGACAAGAAGATCGAGGAGGTTGGTCGATCTGGTCAAGAAATTGATGAGGAGATCGAGAGAAGTAACTCGATCAGTTCAGAGAACGACTCAGTGAATCGATCCACTGCTCGATCCACATCAAATCGAGCGAGAGATCGATGTGAGTGCAATCGATCCGGACCAGAACGAGTGGAAGATCGACTGGATGACTCGATCCCTGAGGAAGCAACGGTTCAAGATAGCAGCCTGAAAGCTCATGACTCGGGTTCTAAGGAGGCGAATGGGGATGGCAACATCAATACAAGCCACGAGGAGGACTGGAGCGAGCTGCTGGCCCCAAAGGTGGACCTAAAGGAGCTCCCTCATGGGCTAAGGTACACTTTCTTGGGATCCAATGACACTTATCATGTCATTGTGAATGAAAATCTGAGTGATGATGAGTTAAACTCACTCCTTAAGGAGTTGAGAAAGTATAGAAGGGCCATTGGGTACTCTCTAAGTGACATCAAGGGCCTTTCACCAATGCTTTGTACTCACAGGATTCACTTAGAGAATGAAAACACTTCTTCTATTGAACATCAAAGGCGTTTGAACCCAAACTTAGAAGAAGTAGTGAAGAAAGAGATCTTGAAACTGTTAGAGGCTGACGTGATATACCCTATCAGTGATAGCACGTGGGTCTCTCCGGTCCATGTGGTACCAAAGAGAGGGGGTATCACGGTCATTAAAAATGAAAAAGATGAGTTAATTCCTACAAGAACCATAACTGGACATAGAATGTGTATTGATTATAGGAAGCTTAACTCAGCTACTAGAAAAGATCATTTTCCTCTTCCCTTTACTGATCAGATGCTTGAAAGATTAGCTAATCACTCATATTACTGCTTTCTTGATGGTTATAGTGGTTTCTTTCAAATACCAATTCATCATAACAATCAAGAGAAGACAACTTTCACATGCCCTTATGGTACCTTCGCATATCGAAGGATGCCGTTTGGGTTATGTAATGCACCAGCAACCTTTCAAAGGTGCATGATGTTTATCTTCTCTGATCTTATAAAGGAGATAGTGGAAGTTTTTATGGATGGTTTTTCTGTGTATGGTGCGTCCTTTTCCGCTTGTTTGTCAAATCTTTGCAAGGTACTCAAGAGATGTGAGGAGACAAACTTGGTGCTGAACTGGGAGAAGTGTCACTTCATGGTGAAGGAAGGGATTGTACTCGGTCACAAGATTTCTGAGCAAGGGATAGAGGTTGATAAAGCAAAGATTGAGGTCATGATGAGCTTGGAACCTCCGGCTAATGTGAAGGGTATAAGAAGCTTTTTGGGACACGCCGGCTTATACAGGAGATTCATATATGATTTCTCCAAGATAGCTCACCCTCTAACACGGCTGTTATGCAAGGAAGCTGACTTTGTCTTTGATGAGGAGTGTCTTCGCGCTTTCAAGACCATCAAGGAAGCTCTTGTTACCGCACCTATAGTGCAAGCACCGGATTGGAGCTTACCCTTCGAGATCATGTGCGACGCGAGTGACTACGCCGTGGGGGCTGTTCTAGGTCAGGGGAATGACAAGAGGCTGCATGTAATCTACTATGCCAGCCGTACCTTGGATGAAAAGCAAGTAAGATATGCTACCACCGAGAAGGAGCTACTGGCCGTTGTCTTCGCTTTTGAGAAGTTCAGATCATATTTGGTGGGCTCTAAGGTCGTTGTGTACACTGATCACGCCGCCTTGAGGTATATCTACTCCAAGAAAGACACCAAACCAAGACTCTTGAGATGGATCCTTCTTCTACAAGAGTTTGATATGGAGATCAAGGATAAGAAGGGCATAGAGAATGGTGTTGCTGATCACCTCTCAAGGATGAGAGTGAATGAAGTCTTACCTTTGGATGATTCACTTCCTGAGGAGCAGCTTATGATGGTCAACACTTTTGTATGTGCACGGCTAGAAGATCAGTTTGAAGAATTTTTGAGCTTCAAGGAAGAAGACCTACCTTGGTATGCGGATATAGTCAACTTCTTAGCTTGTGGAGAGGAGCCTACTCACCTTGATCATTATCATAAGAAGAGGTTCATGAGAGACATCTCTCAATACTTTTGGGACGAGCCTTACTTGTACAAGAGGAGAGTAGACAGCCTTTACAGAAGGTGTGTAACAAGAGAAGAAGCTAAGGACATTCTCCTTCATTGTCACGGTTCGTCTTATGGTGGGCATTTTGCTTCTTTCAAGATGGCTACAAAGGTCTTACAAGCCGGGTTTTGGTGGCCATCATTATTCAAAGATGCTCATGAGTTTGTAAAGGCGTGTGAGGCTTGCCAAAGAGCTGGAAACATCACCAAGAGAAACGAGATGTCTCAGGTGCCAATCTTTGAAGTTGATGTGTTTGATGCTTGGGGAATAGACTTCATGGGGCCGTTTCCATCATCATACGGCAACAAATACATCTTGGTGGCGGTTGATTACGTGTCTAAGTGGGTTGAGGCTATAGCTTCCCCAACTAATGACTCAAGGGTGGTGGTTAAACTCTTTAAGACTATCATCTTCCCATGGTTTGGAATTCCCAAGGTAGTGATCAGCGATGGGTGCAGCCACTTTATTAACAAGGTGTTTGAGGAACTCTTGAAGAAGTATGGAGTGAAGCACAAGGTAGCTACACCTTACCACCCACAAACTAGTGGGCAAGTAGAGGTTTCGAATAGACAGATCAAGGCTATCTTAGAGAGGACTGTAGGAGCAACTCGAAAGGATTGGGCAAGTAAGCTAGACGATGCTTTATGGGCGTATAGAACTGCCTTCAAGACTCCTATAGGTACCACTCCCTTAACTCTTCTCTACGGCAAAGGATGTCACCTCCCTGTGGAGCTAGAGCATAGAGCACTATGGGCTGTGAAGCAGATGAACTTCAGTCTCAAGACGGCACAGGAGAAGAGGTTGATTCAACTCCATGAGCTTGATGAGCTAAGGCTAGATGCTTATGAGAGCGCCAAAATCTACAAGGAAAGGACCAAGGCGGTTCATGACAAGAAGTTGGTGCATAAGGAGCTTAAGGAGGGCAGTCTGGTTTTGCTGTAAACCTCACGCTTAAAGCTATTCCCAGGGAAGCTTAAGTCAAGGTGGTGTGGACCTTTTGAGATCAAGGAAGTTCTACCCTATGGAGCGGTTACTTTGGTTGGCAAGAGTGGAAAGGCATTCACGGTTAATGGGCACAGAGTCAAGCCCTACTCAGCGAGTGATTGCAGCAAGGAGAGCACCACAATGCTTCTCCAGGACCCACCTCTAGCCTAAACCAAGTAAAGTCTAGCTAAAGACGTTAAAGAAAGCGCACTTGGGAGGCATTTCCATGTCTATCTTGTATATATTTGCTTTCTTTCTATTTCAGTTTTATGCTTATTATGTTTAAGTGTGTAGGTGAAAGGATAAGGGATTGGAGATCATGATCTTGGAGTAAAAAAGGGCAAGGAAAGGAGAGTAGAGGCTAGAGATCGAGTGCTAGATCGACTCACCCTGGCTCGATCTTTACTAGATCGAGCTAGTGAATCGAGTGGAGTCATTCGATCTAGATGAGATCGAGTAGACAATCGAGTGAGTCAGTCGATCATGAGAGGATAAACCACCCATGCATTTAGCTTGAAATGCAAACAAGGTGTGGATCGACTGACCTCACTCGATCCTCGAGGATAGATCGATCTGCCACTCGATCCTTGCCCAAACGACCCCCAAATCGATCACGTGGCTCGATCCAAGGAGCATAGCCTGGGTGACCAAAAATCATGGAACGAGGGGGCACACTCGATCTAGGACTTGATGCAATATGAATCGAGTCCCTGATCGATCAACCCTCTCGATCCTAGTCAACATGGACATGAGATCGAGTCCTAGATCGACCAAATGGACTTGATCTCATGCCGAGGTAAGTTTAAGTTTTCCCTCTCTTTTCTCTTTCCCTCCTATTTTAAATTCAAAACATGGTCAAGACAAGCATCTTTGACCATGAAAGATATGTCTTGACCAACTTTGTCAGAAAACCACTTGCATAATCCATAGTTTTCTTTCCCTTTAAATTCACATGCATCCACACTCTCTCTCTCATTTGTGTTTCGAGTTTTCTAAAGAAAGAGAGAGTGTGAGTTTTTGTTTTTAAGGCTCAAAAGGTATTTTCGGTTGTCCAATTTGCTTGTTTAAAATCTTTCGAAAATTGCCTTTTGATTGCTTACGATGATTGTTAGTTGTTAGGGAATTAGGATAATTTTTAGAAATAGCTAAATATTAGGAAAATTGCTAGATTTAATCCTATCTCTATATGTTCTCTTCTAGTATTTAGCTATAATTTTTGTATATTTCCTAAAAATCTAGGATTATTGTTATAAGTTTTTCTCTCCTATCTTGTCTCTCTCTTCAATTCGCCGCCGATACTCATTCTCTTCTTTGAGATTTGTGTTTCAGGTACCAATGGCACCAAAAAGGAGCAGAGAGGAGACAACACAAGGAGAAGGAACTCAAGAAGTGGTTCAGGAGAGGGTTAGATGGACAAATGAGGAGAAACAAGCTAAGAAAAGGTTGGAGAGGCTCCGGTTTGACCCTACAAATTTCACGAGCAGGGATCTGTTGGCAAAGATGGGGATACTGGGAGATTTTGATCAGCTTCTCAAGAACATGGGGCTTGCTTGCTTGTCAAGGATGGATTGCCCTACCTATCTCGAGGCGACCCTAGACTTCCTTGCCACTTTGGAGTTCTCTTATGAGAATGCAAGCCTCCCCACGCCATCACAAGGTCACCTCACATTCAAGATAAGGAGGCAACCCTATCACCTCTCCATCCCCGAGCTCTGCCAAGCCTACGGTCTGAAAGCTAGTGCCAAGCTCGTTGAGTTTCCTCCTTTCACTCAAGCCAATGATCTATGGGATCTGATCAGCAACGATGACTACAAGGCAAACACGGTCAAGATCAAGAGATTCCGCAACCCAGTGCTCAGATACACCCTCAAGCTCTTAGCCAACACCTTCAGTGGGAGATCCGTGGCTCCAACGGTCACCAAGAACGAGTTGTGTTTTCTGTTCCAAGGAGAACGACGAGCCAATGGAAGATGAGCTTGGAGAGGATGTGAATTATGGTTGCATTTTGGCTTCCTCTCTGCTCAAGTACAAGGCATGGGCAATGAGGTGCAAGGCGAGTTCAGCGCTCATAGGAGGCTTCCTAACACCGCTGTTTGTTCAGGCTGGGGTACCTCTTCCTGACTTTGTGCCTTGTGCGGATAGAGCTTATATGGATGAGGTATACATGCGCAACACAGACAGCTTGGGACGCATGCCAGCTGAAGGCTTCTTTGCCTACTTATTCTACGATTGTGAAAATGAGAAGAGGGTGTGCATCTTTCCAAATCAAGTGGAAACGGAGCTGCTAGGTGTTGGCAACATCGAGTTTCTGCCAAGCAATGAGGAATGTTATGCACCTCTAGGAGCCACAGCCGCACCTCCACGAGATGCTCGCCCACATTCAGAGTCACCTCCCTCAGATGCTGAGATGCCCGCGAGCTTTGACCTTCCTAAGCTTGACTACGAGCCAAGGACAAAGGCGGAGAAGTTTCTTGCTTCTGTTGTGGAGATGCAGCGGAAGGTGAACAAGTGGCAGAGCAAGATGATTAAGAAGCTTGCCAAGAAGATCAGGGTCTTGCAAGGAAGCCCACCTAAGAAGTCTTCCAATGAGGAGGTGCAGCAGCCGGATAAGAGGAGGAGATCAACCGGAGGGATTGAGATCCATGAGCCCCAAGAAACAAACCAAGCTGCACGCCTCTCTCTTCACGAAAGCACGAGCAAGGATAAGGGCAAGGAGACCAGCCACGACACTCCTAAGAAGAGCAAGAAGTCTCGAGCAACCTCAAGCTCCAGCCTTACTTAGCTCAAAGGTACCAACAACCAAACCATTGTAAATACCATGCATTTTTTTTCATTCTTTTTGCTTTT
Source organism: Thlaspi arvense (assembly GCA_911865555.2). Lineage (NCBI taxonomy): Eukaryota > Viridiplantae > Streptophyta > Magnoliopsida > Brassicales > Brassicaceae > Thlaspi > Thlaspi arvense. Next base: position 47,233,641 of record OU466862.2, read on the forward strand.
TTTTTTGACTCCTCTAGACTTTGTTTGCCACCGAGACGGTGTCATTCAAGTTTGGGGGAGTGTGTGTGTTATTTGACATGTTTTCTGTGATCTTATTTTGTGTTATCATCCTTTGAGTCATCATGCATCATGTAAGGCATAGAAAATACAAAAAAAAAATGATAAAATTTTTAAAAAGTTTCAAAAAAAAATCATGTAGGTTGCATTTGAATTGTTAAACATTTTAGGATTGAGTCTAGAATTTTAAGCATTTAGGTTGATTGCATTTGCATAAGGGGCAAAAGTTTTTCTTGAAAAGTGTTTTAAGCTCATGAATTATTTCAAGACCCTAGTTAGTAGTCCTTTGATGCATTGTTCACACTTTGAAAGTAAGCTCTAACCATATTTGGATCATTTTTTTTTATTTTCGTGGCTTAAGTTGAACATTCATGAATTGAATCCTTTCCTATCAAGTGAGAACCTTTATTTGAATTTCTTGAATTATCATACTTATGCATTTGAAAAAGGATACATGGATCACTTATACATATTCAGGCTTTCTTATCCCTTTCACCACTCTCTTGTAAGCCTGAGTAGACTTCCCACCTTGACCCTTAGCCTCCTTTCAAGCCAATTTTCTTGTGTGACATCTTTGTGAGGCCTTATTTTCGGTTTGAACTTGGCATAAAGTGTTAGGTTTAGGCGACATGATTAGGCTTTCATATTGTTGCTAGCTTTGCATTTTGAAGCTAGTTTTAGGCTTAGGATAGGGCGGGGATTCATGGGAGTTGTTTGCTTTGGTTTCGGTTTGAAAAGATTTGTGTTCGGGGTTGAATAAAAGGGGAAATGAATGGTTTTAAGTGGTAGGCCTTGTGTTTAAAAATAATTGCTCTTGTTTAAAAAGAAGGTAGCTCTCAAAGAAAAGAAAAAAAAAACAAAATTCAGAAAGGAAAAGATCCAAAATGCCAAGTTTGAAAAGAAAAAAATAAGAGAAGAGAGCTACCAAAAGTATTTAAAAGAGCTAAGTGTATTTATAGCCTTACCACTAGCCAAAAGAGTTTTAAAATGATGCTTTTATTTGGGTTTTTGCTAGGCGAATTGCCTTGTTGATGAGGGTAGTCTTTAGGAGGGTGAGTGAGCTTAAAAAGAAAAGAAAAATGAGAGGGGTTTAGGATCATTGTTAGTGTATATGGGTAGATGAGAGTCTAGTCATGTATGCATCAATTGTCTTTACCTTTAGCATTATGCATAAGTTCAACCTTCTTTGAGAGAACCCATTGCTTGAATTACTCATTTAAAATGAGATCATTTTTGTCCCATGACCTTGACCCTAAGCCAAATGTATTCGGTTTTAAAATGCATAAGTGTGATTCACGGTTTGAATTTTAATGAACGTTAAAGGTTAGGATTCTTAGATTGTTTGGGATATGAGAGTCATGATCTGAAATTCAACATGTGATGAATATGGCTAAGTTTTTTGGAGTATGAGTGTGTGCATTGCATCTTAGGATTAAGAACTAGGACCATTGAATTGATTCATTTGAAAAACACTTTTGCAAGGAATTTGAGCCCTCGTTTTTAAAACCTCTCTTCCTCTCTTGAAATTTGTTTGCTTGAGGGCAGGCAAAAGGCAAGTTTGGGGGAGTTGATATTACCATATATTTTGCATATTTAGCATGCATTTAGAGCTATATTTGATGCATTCATCTTGCATTATAGGCTAGTTTCTACCATTTGTTGCACTTTAGGTCCTAGATCACTTTGCATTCGCAATTTGCATATTTTCTGCATTTTCGCAACATTATCAGGTTGTTTGGGACGCACTGGAGTTGTGGAGGTTGTGTGGACGTGCATAGGATCGAGAGGCAGCTTGTGGACACTTGGAGAACTCAGCCGTTCAGCAAAGGACCCGGGATCGAGACTCAGATCGAGCTAGGCAGGTCGATCTAGACGAGATCGACCAGAAGATCGAGTGACTCAAGTCGTTTCAAGGAGAAGGATCGAGACCAAGATCGAGAGAGGAGATCGATCGTGAGTACGGATGTGGATGACGCCATGCAGAACAAGAGCCAGATCGAGACCACGACTCGATCATCCAAGGATCGAGTAGAAGATCGAAGGAAATGCTCGATCCATCCAACCAAATCGACTTGAAGATCGAGCAAAAGAAGGCGATCCATGGAGAAGATCGAGAGAGCTGATCGATCTCGAGATCGATCTCTGGAACCTTATCCGACCAGCTCATTTTTGGAGCGTAGTGAGGGGACCATTAGGGCTGTTTGGCTATTTTGGGCAAAGGGCGGCTATCACTTTCAACACGCGCTTAGTCTTATCTTTTTTCAGCTTTCCTTTAGGCGTTTTTCGCCATTGTTCTGTTCTTGAAGTTTTTCATGTTTTGAACCTTTAATCTTTTCAATATTAAGTCTTTTTCTTTAATCGCTTGCTTGTTCATGTTTAATTTTCTTTCCCTTGCATTTCAATTGGTTTCAAATATGAAGAGTGAGTAGATTTCTTTTGGGATTAAGGTTAGGGCGATTTAAGGGTTTAAAGGTTTAAGCTTTTGAGAGTTTTTCTTGTTCTTAACCTATTCTCTTCTAGGATTTGGGGTCTTAAAGCTTAGAGAGTCTTGAAAAATATCTCTATGATTCCAGGGCTTTCTTACCTTGACCGGATTCAGAGATCCTTGAAAGCCAAATCCTATAGACTAATTTATCCTCTCCCAAACGCCATGGATGAAGAGGGGGTTAGTTAAGCCAATATTTGAGATCTTTGTTTAATGTTCTTTGACCCATCTTTCCACTACACGCCATAGGTTAGGAGAAAGGGTCAGAGAAAGGGGTTATACCACACGCCATGGATAATCCTAGTTTAAGTTTCTCAAGGCTTACAGATAGCTCTTCAAAAGAGTAGATTTATGTTTTCAAACCCAAAGCTTGAATCTTGAACCTCTTGAATATGACCCTCAACCTTAAATCCTCTCTTTTTAGCATTTTAAAACCTCTGTTTATCATTCTCTAGTCATAAAGCTTGCTTCTTTGATCATTTAAAGTCATTCATCTAAGTTGTAAGAAGTGTCCTGTTTTACCCGTTTCAGTGCTCGAATTTAGTAATTAGTATATTTGCATTTTAGAGTCTCTGTTTTCTTCTAGTAGTTGTTAACCCTCTTCCAGGGATTTTAAAATAGTTTTCTGGCTCATTTGATCGTTGCATTAAGTTTTCATCGATTTTACCATCTATTTACCCGATTCTGCTTAGATTTGCTTAGTTCTTGCATTCTTAGTGTCTTTCTTCACCCAGGCTGGATTGATCTCCTTTACTGCTATACTACATTGTTAACAGTGGTTTAGGCTTTGATATTTAGACTTGCAAACAATCTGTTTATCAGAAAGTTCTAGCCAAGGTTGAGGAACCAGAAGTCAAGGAGCTGAGCATCAAGAAGCTTGGAGACCCTGGTTTCTTTACTCTCCCATGTGAGCTCAAGGGCAAGACTTTCAAAATCTGTTTGTGTGGTTTAGGTGCAAGCATCAATCTGTTGCCATCCTCTACAGCCAAGGAGTTGAGTTACACCAAGTTCCAGCAAAGCAATGTGTCTCTAACCATTGATGATGGGACTGTGAAGTCACCACTAGGAGCCTTGAAGGACGTCCCTATGCAGATAGAAGGAGTGACTATCCCAACTGATTTCTTGGTGTTGGATGTTGAAGGGCAAATCAAGAATGCGATCATACTTGGAAGACCATTCTTAGCTTCAGCTGGCGCTGTCTTTGATGCTAGAGAATGCACAACAGAGTTGAGGCTTACCAAGGATAAGGTCTTGAAGTTTTAAAGCAAGGGTAACAAGCTGGAGCATGAACATGCTTTCTCCATGGAGCTGAAAAAGATGATGGTAGTTGACAAGAACTGGCCAAAGTTTGAAGGTTACCAAGGAGAGAGCTTTGATGGCTGCTGTTTGTCAAGGTTGTTTGAAGACACCACTGAAAAGGAGGTCCTTGAAGTGGTTAGTTGCAAGAAGATGAGTGAAATTAAGATGGCTACTGAAGAAGGAGGGGTGATCTTAAAGCCCTTTTGCTCTAATGATGGTGAAATATGTTACAAGCTGAAGCAAAGAGGCAAGTCCAAGTCCTTTGCTGAGATGAGGATTGATGGGGTCACCACAAGGATCAAGAGGAGCAAGACACCACCAAGGAGTTCCAAGACTCCTTCTCCTTACCTCAACTAGAGAGGTAATCAAAGTCAAGCTAAGTGACTTTAAACAAGCACACTTGGAAGGTAGTCCCAAAGTATCCTTTGTATATATTATGCTTTTTAGTTTAAGTTTATGCATTATTAGTGTTCTTAGAAGCAGAAGTTTGGATTGGGGAATGAAAAGATGTTTGGGGGGAACCAAAGAAGCTGCTGGAAACAAAAGTCAAGCACCTAAGAAGAAGGCGCCCTCTACTGCACTTACCATCAAGACAAGGGCTAGGGTGTTGCTGATGGACAATCCTCAAAAGCTGCTGGAAAGAGAGTTGTTGAAAGCAAGGCTGTCAAGTCCAAGGACAAAAGAAAGGGAAAGGTTGTGGAAGAAGTCTCAAACAAACAGCCAAGTGCAAGGGAACTCATAGAGCTCTTCAATCAGTGTACTTCAAGGCTACACGGTACCCTTGCATCCTCACAATGAAGGCGCTGGGAATATATGCTGATTGCAAGACAATCTTTGAGGAGATGGGGGTTGGCGAATTCATGGAGAAACCGCTCCCTTCCTACCAGCATCTCACAATTCAGTTTCTCTCCACTTTCCAAGTGGTGAGTAATGAATAGAGTCAGCTTGACAATGGAGATGGCTGGATATCCTTCAGACTTGGCAAACAGAAGTTCACAGCTACCTTTAGAGAGTTTGCAGCTGGCCTTGGACTTGAATTCTATGCTGATAAGAAGGACCAGTTCAAGATCAGTAAGAGAGCACATGCATTGCTATGGGAAGTGATTGGGGTTGGCAAATATACTCCAGAAGACACCAGGAACCAGCATCTGAAGCATCCAGCTGTGAGATATGCTTACAAGGCGTTTGCAAACACCCTTTTTGCAAGAAAAGAGACAAACAATGTAACATCAAGGAAGATGGACATTGTCTACAATGGAATGCAGCCACTTGTGAACTCCAGCAAGGATGGAATGGTCCTTAACAGGCCAGAAGAACTTCATTGTTATGTGATTCTACTGATGGAGCAACTCTATTCCTATAGAAGCTGGATCATGCTCAAGGGGAAGAGAGAGAAGTACCCACAACTACACATTGGAGAAGTTGTGACAGCCATTATGATGGCAAGTGGAGTGGATCTTGAGGATCATGCTGCTGTTGCTTTGCCACCACTATGGATAGATCTTGTGTATCTCAAAAGGAGTCACTACCTAGAGAAGAGCATCCAAGGAAAAAACATCTATCAATTCCTCAAGCCATCAAAAGAGCCAGCAAGGTTTCTCCTTCCAAATGAGCAGCATACATCCATCACCATGAGGAGCAATATCGATTTTTTCCCAGCTGAAAGACAGCTCTACCATGGTGGCTTTATCACTGATGAAAGAGAAGAGGATAGTGAAGAAGGTAGTGAAGAAGAAATTGAAGAGAGCAGTGAAGAGGAAGTGCAAGAAGAAGCTGTTGTTGGCGCTGAAAGTCAAAAGGATTCCCAAGAGGAAGAGCAAGATGAGGATGAGTTGCTGGAATACAACACCAAGAGGTTTCACTTCAAACCTCATGAGGTTCCAAGCTAAGGAAGCTCTCTGAAGTATGCCCATGACCACATCAACAAACTCCAAAGGTGGTGTAAATGGCAAGATAAGACCATAAAGAAGCTAGTGAATCTGGTCAAAGGGAAGTTCAAGAGAGGCAACTCTACATCAAGAGGAGCTTCCCAACAGAGCCATGGACATGATTATACTTCACATTATGAAGAGAAAATGCAGCAGGAAGAACCTAATGAAGGAGAGGAAGCAATTTGGATGCCCCAAGGGAGACATTCCTTCCAAGTGCAACAAACTGATCAATATGCAGCTTGGGAACCTTCAAGAGCTTCATCCTATGAGCCTAGGTCCCAACCACCATCAGCATGGGTGGCGCCAGCTTACTCTCCTTCTGAGGTTTATACAACATGGCAAGAGTATGATGCTCAAGGCAACTCAACTCAAGTACAAGCTCATTGGCCAAGTTGGGTTCCTACACCACAAGAACCAGCAACTTCTTCACAAGGCAAGAAGAGGAGAAACAAGAGGAGGGCGAGTCAGTCTCCACAACCAGCAACATCAGGATCATTCCAAGATCCAGGAGAGACTGAGGAACTCTCCTACACATCCCACCACTCCTCTTGCCACAACTAAGGTACCACATCCTTTCCATTGTATATACCATTGCAATTTTTTTTAGTTCTTCTATTATATTTCTGTTGATTCTCTCTCTCACTCCTTTTATTACATAAGAGACTGTGTAATTTAAGTGTGGGAGAGGGATTAGGGGTTTGTCTTTTTTTTTATTCTTTTCTTAGTTTTTCATTTCTTTCATCTTCGAGTCACATGCATCTCATGCATTCATCTAAGGCATAGAAAAACACAAAAAAATTGAAACATTTTGCATGTTTTTGCAAACCAAAAAGAGAGCATATAGTTGCATTTCATTTTCTTAAGATTGAGTCTAGTGTTTGCATATAGGCTGCATTGCATTTGCATAGGACATGATGATGAATTCTCCTTGTAAAATGCTAAGTGTTTATGTTTGATTTAAATGTCTAAGTCGTAAATTGTTTGATGCATCATGAGAAAGTTAGAAGTTAAGGCTGAACCATGATTGAATTGCTAAATTTGATTCTCTTATCTCATAGTGAAACCATTTGTTCGTTGAAAATCAACTCAATCTATTTGAACCTTAATCTTAATTTTTAATTATCATGTTTGTGCATTGAAAAGTGATTTCATGGCTACCATATACATATTTGGATCATCTTTTTCCTTCTTACCACTCTTGTTGATCCAAATAGTTGATCCTTATACTTATGGGACAGTTAATCCACACCCTTAACCAAACCTCCTATTGAGCTTAAACATTATCTTAAGAGTTGTGAGGCCTTGCATACTTCATTTTCAAATTTTATCTTGGCAAAAAGTGTTAGGATTAAGGCTGGCAAGAAAAAGCTCTCTTGTAGATATCAGCTTGCATTTTGAGCTTGATTCTAGGTTAGGAGTTTGGGATAAAAGGGTAGTGTTAAGTGGTTTGAGTTTCATGATTATATGCTTTAAAAGAAGAAGGAAAAGTGTGGAATGGTAGTATGGGAAAATAGGTTTAAATTATGGTTAAGTAAAGGGAAGAAAAAGCTCTAAGTGTTTAAGATAAGGAGGCGCCAAAAATCAGCAAAGCTTTGAAAGGTCAATCAAAAGAAGAAATCAGACCCAAGGCAATCCACCAAAGGTAAAAAATGGCGCCTAATCAACAGCAAGTCCCAACAACAAAAGAAGCAACCACACAAGCAAAAAGAAGAAGTCTCCCCAACCATGAAGAAAGAGAAGGGTTAGAGTTTAGGAAAAGGGTAAATTTAGGGGTTCACTTTGGGGTTAGAAGTTCTTAGGATTCATCTTTGGGTAAAAGGGTAGAAGAGAGTTTTGATTTGTATGCATAAGTGTGCTTTTATCTTTAGCATTTTGCCTAAGATAGAATCATTTTCATAGAGTGATCCCTTATGTTTATGAACCATTTGCTTGAATTAGATCATTTTAATCTCATAACCTTATCCTTTGAACCAAATGTTTTCACTTGATTTGCACAAACATGGTTCATGGTTACAAGCTTAATGAATGTTAAAGAGTTGATTGATTTGGCATTTGTCTAGGTTGAGATTTGAGATCATTTTGAAACATGATGAGCATGGCTAAGTTCTTTAAGGTATAACTAATTTTGTTTTTCATCCTACACTTAGGCACTTAGACATTGACTTCATTTCTTTACCTTAGCATTTTATGATTTCAGTGCCCACCTTTAAACCTCACCCTCCATTTGTCTTAGTCTGTTTGCTTGAGGACAAGCAAAAGGCAAGTGTGGAGGTGTTGATATCTCATACATTTACATCATTTAGGCTTGCATTTAGTTCATGTTTTGGTCTCCTTTTGCATGTTTTCTTTCTCTTTAGTCCCATTTTCCTTTCCATTTAGACTTAGGTTGCATTTAGGTTTTAGTTTGTATTCTCTATGCATTATGGATGTTTTTAGATACTTAAGAGGCTCTATGAAGCAAGGAGGAGGTGTGGGAATGGTTCAAGGAGTTGGCCAACCTGAGAAAGAGCAAAAGGAACCAAGGAAGGCGATTTCTGATGCAGCATTGGTCAAGGAGCAGAGCAGCCGAGGAGATGATGAATCACACCGGTCATCTGCATCGCTCACTTGTGACCGATGTGAAGAGACAGGACACCTGCATCGGTCAAGAGCATCGGTCAAGACTGACCGATGTGATCCACCCGAGAGGCTGAAGATTCGCATCGGTCAAGCACATCGGTCAAGGAGTGGCCGATGTAAAGCACCAGAGAGGAGCATCAGTCATCCACATCGGTCACCTATGACCAATGTGATCCAATCCCAACCACTATTTATTTACAACTTTAACATTATTTTGGGGGTTTTGTTATTAAATAGGCTTGGTCTAATGTTTTTAGTATCAAGTCTTGTTCTTGCTTAGTTCTTAAGAGTTTTTCAGTCTTTGTAAGAACAAGATCATACTTTTAATTAAAGCTTTGCATTTGCCTTTAAATTTCTTCTCTAATCTCCCTCTTAATCATGTTTATCATCATTTACTCTTGTGATTTGGTGTTTTCTATGACGATGAGTGAGTAGACCTTTTAGGGTTCTTAGATGTGGTAGATTAGGGAAATTTAGAGGCTTGATTAATTAGGTTGATTCCTCTCTATTAATCTGTTCTTAAGCTAGATTTGTCTTGATCACATGAATCTAGATTCAGGCTTTATCTTATGTCCACCAAGTGTTTGATGAAATGCTGATCTTATTTAATAGAGGATTTACTGGCCTTGGCTCAAACGATTGACTGTATGAGGAGTATTTTGACTTGAATAGAGTTTGTTTTTCATGCTTGTTGATTGTTCTAGCACTAATGATAGTTAGTTCTTGTTAGGATGATTAGCAAAGGGTTATTTGTCAAGGTATTGGATTTAACTTGCTTGATTGTGAACTCTATGTCTAGGAATTAGCATTGATTGCCTATTTTCATTTTCAATGATGTTTGACACAGCCTAAGTCTTGCCTTTGAATTCCCCAGAGTCAAAAACCACATATAAGAACTTGTTTTCTCTTATTGAATTTCGAATTTTGCTTTAAGTGTTCTGTTTTATTGCTCTGTTTTGCTTTTGATCATTGCTAAGTTGTTCTCTTTTGAGTTCGGTTTGGTGCTTGATCACTTAGGTTGATAGTTTTAGTTGTGTAAACAACAAACTTGCTTGATTCCACTTGAATTAAAGCTTTCTGCTCACAATTCTATTGGCATCTATTCATAACTCCTTTGGATTGATAAAAACCATATGATATACTACGACTGATTAGTACAAGCACGGTGATTGACCAAGAGAGTCAAAACTCTTGTATCATAGCTGAACCAGCCAGACACTCATCTCATGTAGCTGTTCCAAGGCGCAAAGGAAAGAAAAGAAGGCTCAGACAACAAACCCCAGCAGAGGAAGAAGCTTCTCCCTCCCATGCCATTGAGAGTTCAGACTCTCACCACTCCTCCATCTGAGGTAAGGTACACCACATTAACCATTGTACATATCACATTTTCTTAAAGATTTTATGCGATTGTTTACTTAATGTTTGTGAGCACTCTCCTTAGCATTTTTATTACACAGGTACTGTGTAATTTAAGTGTGGGGGAGGGTGTATGATGGACTGATGCCTCCACTTGCATTTTCATATTAGATTAGAAACCATGCATCAAGTTTTACATAGCATCTAAGGCATAGAAAAAACCAAAAAAAATTAAAAAATTTTGAAAATTGCTTCACAAAAAGAGTTTGATTTTTATGCATTCATATATGATCTAGACTTCATGCATTCATATAGGACTAGCTTGCTTGTTTAAATTGGGAACTATGATAGTACATCTTTGTTAATACTAGTAGTTTATGAAAATGAAGCCCTTGTTTTTAATCATTTACATTTGATGTTGAACTATAAATAAAGCTGAACCACTTTTGGAAATCGCATTTGTGTGAGCTTTGTTTGTGATTGAAGCATGCTTTGAAATGATTTCAACCTTTGTGTAAGTGGAACCTAATTTGAATTTGCAATTAGCATGTCTTATGCATTTGTGATTGATGTCATGGATAGTTTAAAATATTTGGATCTTCTTATTCTCTTTTGCCACTCTCTAAAAGATCCATTTAGTTTTCCTCACCCTTAGCTAAACCTCCTTTCAAGCCAAGACAATAATGGTATGTGATTTGTGAGGCCTCTTTCCTTCATGGTTGTTGCTTAGCAAAAAGTGTTGGGTTGGAACTACAAGGGAAGTATTTCCATTGTAGAACTAGCTCACTCTTGAGATAGATAGGCTAGGATGTTTGGCGAAAAGTTTGGGATTTATCTTGGGTTAGGTTTTAAGAGAAGCAAAGAAGTAAAGAAGTCAAGGCAAAAAAGAAAAAGAGTATGACACAAGCAATGGTGGAAATGGCGGTTCTAAGTTCAAAAGAAAAGAGGGCTCATGTTCAAAGAAGCAAAGAAGATGAAAGGAGTGCAAAGCAAGTAAATCAGAAAGCCAAAGGCGAAATAAGCACCAGCATCACCAAATAAAGGATCCAAACTCAAAAGAAGCAAACCGCTACCACTTGAAATTCAAAAGAAGAAGTGTCCTCCAAAGTGCTTGAAAGAGAAGAGCTTTTGGGTTTCTAAAAAGGTGTAAAGTTTCTTAAAAAAGGGTAGCATAGGCGGGTTTACATTGATGTGCTCGATGTAAGCTGCAGGACGTGAGGAAGAGGATCCGTTCGAGGAGTCCAAGCCTTTGGTCTGCATCGAGGTCCAGCATCGAGCGAGGAAGCCGATACGCGCTGCACGAGCCATATCGGGGTTGTACATCGAGCAGAACACTGTCTGTACAACCCCGATGCAACTTATTCGCATGTTGACCATCTGATTTTCGTTGACCTTATCTTGTTTTTAGGTTTTTTATCCTTTTTTTGGTTCCCTACTATAAAAGGGAAACCATAAAACATTGTCTCCATGTCATCTATTGCTTTCTATCAAAAAAACTTTCTCCTTTCATCTTGTTCTTGCAGCTTAAAGGGCGATTTTCTCTAGATCCTTTTCCTTTAATAAAGTCTGCACTTTTATGATTTAATCTTGTCTCTGATCTTTGTTCTAGCACCCTGGTAGTTTAGATTTCTTATCTTTGCATTTAAATCTCATCTAATCATGTTTAACTCTAAATAAATAGGATTAAACATGATTAGTGAGTAGTTTACCTTAGATTTAGGGTTCTAAGTAGGGAAAGTGGTGATTAAGATGTGATTAAGGGGTGATTAGTCTTGATTAGTTTGTTCTCTATTGTCTCCTTCTCTTGCAAAGTGATTATTTTCCATACAGCTTGCTCCTTTTGATTGAATATGGTATTGTTGATGTATATGGTTCACTTGATGGCTTGATATCTCATTTATATGCATGGTTCACTTATTTGGCTTGATTGTTTAGCTTGGTCTATGTTTCCTTTGTTCAGTGACACCAAAGTGATAGTTCACCTTGCTAGATGATTCGCTTAGGGCTAGATAGTGTTGGTTTTGAGATTCTTGCTTGATTGTTAGATAGTATGCATCGAAAGATCTTGCCTTTATTTGATTCTCTTCATTTCCTAGTATTGTTAGGATTTTGCAACTGTGCGCTTAAATCCATATTCTTGATTGGTGATTAGCTAACTATGTCCCTATATGGTTCACAAGATTGATAGGTTGATCTAGATTCTTGCTTGGGTGAGGGTTGTTTACTTTCTTAGTACTTCTTTTAGGCTAGAATGGTTCTGATCTTTATGCTCATGGTTGAAGAATACGCCATCACAAGTGGGTTTGATACTTCAATCTGATTGAATATGAATTGCTTATTGACGCCAAGCTAATTCCTTTTAGATACCTTGTCAAGGAGTAAAATATTGAGAATTGCTTGGTTATGAGTGCTTGATGTTTGCCTTTGCTAGAAATCCCCTTTGTCACTCTTGAAAGCTACTAATCCCACAATTGCTTAGAACCTTGAGTTTTGCTTTTTATTAATTGTATTAAGATCATCTTGCTTAGTATTGAATAAGTTGTCTTTCTCATTGAGTTCTTGTTTAATTATTGCTTTGAGTTCATTGCTTAGTCCTTGTTTACTTGCATTTGATTTCTGCTTTCTTTTTATTGCATTGTTAGGTTGCTAGAGTTACTATTCACAATCAAAATCCCCAATCCTACTTAACTTGCAGCATTGTCTGTATCTCAATATCCACAAGTGTGTTTGACACCTAAGACCTTATACTACATCTGATTTGGGGATTAAGATTACTTTAAGTATTACAAGGGACTCAAAAACCTCTGCTTCAACTTCCTTTAAAAGCCCTTTATTATTTAAAGAAAGGCTCATTCAAAACCCTAACTTCGCCTTTGGATTACGTCGGCTTAGCAAAATGGAAATATTCAGAAATAAATTCAAATCCCAGATATAAATGAAAGTGGAGCTCGGGAAAAAAGGAAGTTAAGAAGTATTTTATTACACCACCTCCGATGGGTATAAAAGAGGAACTCTCCTTGAAAAAGAATTCATTCACAACTTCAGATTCGAGACCTAGGGCAAACATAGCTTTCCACTTCTAGCTTTAGTTCCCATCGTCAGGTTGTGGATTGGGCAGATTTCTTTAGAAGTGGTTAGGCTTGGTTTGGGCTGCCTCGGTGATGGGCAGTGGTGAGGCTTCAACGTCGGTTAAGATGTTCAGAGCACTTCTCTTAGTTGTTTGCTAATCGTGCCTATTCTTTTCTGTTTTATCCTCTGGTATGGCTCCTCCTCCTGTTTTTAATGTGTGTTCTGTTTCTGGTGTTGATTTGATAGTTCTCGAAGGTTTTAAATTTTGGTGGATGATGATCTTATTGTTAGCTTTGGTGGTGATTTGGATTCAAATAGAGGTGACGGTCTTGCTTGGCAACCAATAACTTCATGTGGGAAATGTTTCTTACAACTTTCTCAAGCTCCGGATTGGCAGCTAGAGGCAGATTTTCTAGCTGGCCGCAGAGGCTCTCGTACCGAGAAACTGTACACGAGGACAACCCTACAACCTCGTTAGATAACGACACCTACAGTTTTTCCGAAGACAAGCACAAAAACAACAATATTTGGACGGTGAGAACTCGAGTTCTCTGGAATTGCAAGTGTAAATTTCTGAGTGAAAGTTGTTTGGAATTGGTATTTTGTCTTTGGGAATTCACAAGTGGGCTTTGGTGTAGGTGTAGCATGTCGTTTTTGTTCTTTCGTTTTTGTTTCCGTTTAAAATTGCACCTTTGTTTTTTAGATTTCAGTTTTTTTTCTAAGTTTCTCTGTAACTTCTACCTCAACTTGAAAATGATATAAACTTTTGACATTTTCACCAAAAACAAAAAAAACCCGAAACCTGGTTCCATTAACACAACGGTATCAAATCCAAGTCCAACCTATTTAGCTTTCCATTGATGCAATCCAGATTGAACCTTATAAAAGAATTTTGAGAATTTCATTTTTCACACAACTCAAAAAACAAGGCGTAGAAAGAAGTTAGAGAGGAATGAACTTTAGAGAGGATCACATGAATCCTTGTCGGAAAACGCGAGAAAGTTTAGAACTTCAAATTGGTGTGAACGTAACTCGTGGCAACGTGATGTTATAGAATTCTTCTTTTGATCTGTATTTTTCAATATTAAGTGGGTTATTATTCTATGTTTAAGGAAAGTTCGTTTTTCGTTATACAAAGGTGATTCTGCAGGAATCGAAGAGCGTGCTCCTAATACGCATGACATATTTGGCGTAATGATGGCATGACTAATTAGAAATGTTTAGGTGCATAAATGTAGTTTGCCCCTAAGTAAATAAGAATTTATAGGTTAAAAACGTTAAAGAAAATTAATTTAATGTAATTCAAGTAAGGAAAGGACGGATGATATGATAGATATTCGAGGACGTTTGGCTTCGAGGCCATGATCTTCGGACCGTATGTTGGATTTGGTTAAAAGGAACCTTCGAGGTCGATTGGCTTCGGGCCATGAGGGATCTTCAGATCATATGTTGGATATATAATTCGAAAGAAGTAAATTAAATGCTTTTTCTTTTATATTTCTTTAAAAAAATTCATGAATATGTAAAAGAAATTTTCAAAAAAATTTAATTATACGCATATAAGATAAAAATCTTCGAAATATACATAACAATGTTATACATAAATTAAAATACATATATGTCTTTTATTTTTATTTTTATGAAATGTGAAATTTATTAATCATCACAAAAGTATCTTTACAAAAGAATGCTGTGGAAAAGAACTAATCTTAAAGAATAAAAAAATGACTTCAATAAATGCTCGATCAAATGGCACCATGAACTTCAAACAACTTTCAGAGCGAGAAATCGTCTACAATGTTCCTCTCGCTTATTTATTGAGCTGCAATGTTCCTTTTTTAATTTAAAAGGTTTACAAAAAATAAGATAAATAGAAAAAAGGAAAATTATTGAAAACCAGACCAAATCTAATGAAATTACCATTTGTACCTGGGTCTAACCCAAGAAAATTCGAATTCTTTGATGGATCGGGTTTGAGTTCGGTTTAGACCTGAAAATCTCTCAAATATTTTGGAATTCTTTCAAATATTTCAAAAACATCATCTCTCTCTCTCTCATACCACTGAATCGTCGAGTCCCAACCGTCATCTCTCACCGAAACCAGAGAAAAAACCCTAGCGCAGCGGTAGAAAGAGGGAGAATCGACGGAAACAAACGATGCCAAGGACGAGAAAAATGCGTGAGGAGAACCCGAGCAGTCAGAAACCGGCGGCAAAGAAGCAAAAAATGCCGGCGGAGAATCCGAACCCGAGTCAAAAGCCGGCAGCGAAGAAGCGTAAGACAACAAAATCGGGAACGACGTCTCGAACGACGGAGGAGATTCCAGGTGGAGAGGCGACTCCTCCTCCTCCTCCTCGAGAGGCGACTCCTCCTCCTCCTCCTCGAGAGGCGACTCCTCCTCCTCCGATTGTTGAAGCAGAAACGACGGAGGTGGGTAACTCCTCCGATGGTCGGAATCCTGTAAGTTACTTATCTCCTTCTCCAACTCTTTTGCATTTTGATCACAATTCTCAATTCTCAATTGTCGGAAATTGTAAAACTAGGATAATTAGGTAATACTAGCATGTTGGTTAATCTAAGAAAACTTGGTAAAACTAGTATTATGTTGTAATATTCTGAGTTTGGTATTAATATTGTATGTATGTTGCAGGGTGCCTTTGAAGAGACGATTGCTATGCGACCAGACATGTACTTGAAGCCTGATCAGTATAGCAAGACCATTAAACTACCAACACGGTGTTTCGTCCAAGAAGTTATGGAGACGTTTGAGAAAGTGGATCTGACTCCGACGGAAAGAGAGTGGTTTGAGCAGCATCTGCAGTTCTGCTACATTCTTCACATGCCGAAGAGCAATCATATGGTTCAACCATTGTGGATGTTGTTGCTGCTTACTGCTAGGATCGAAAGGGAGAAGGAGGCTTGGTTTGTGGTGAATGGTGTTCCCATTCGATACGGGTTACGAGAGAATGCTATGATCTCAAGACTCAATTGCAGCAACTACCCTCTCTATTGGAATAAAAGAGGCAACTCTTAGTTGAAGCGAAAGTATTTTCCTGACAAAAAGAAGGTATTAAGGGAGGATGTGAAGAAAAAGCTTGAGGAGATGGGCCCGGATGATTGTGGAGATAGGCTCAGGATGGCGGTGTTGTATTTCTTGAGCAGCATCATCTACTCTCCCACCAAAACCGGAGACAATGCAAAACCCGTGCTCAATGTATTTTTAAAATACGCTGATGATTTGGATAAGTGTAAGACATTTCCTTGGGGGAGATTGTCTTTGATCGCATCTTAGAGTCTATTTCGGATACGATGAAGCACTTTGTTGAGAAGGGGTTGGGCAGTGCATGGTCGTTTCCTGGTTTTTGCATTCCATTGGAGGTAAAAGATTGTCTTTTGCATTGTTTTCCTTTTCATTTTAAGATTGTCTATTGCAGGTAAGTCTAATTATATGCGTATATTTGTAGCTTTTGGTGATGGAGGCCATTATGCCACTGAGACAGAGCTTCCGAGAAGCTGTACCAAATCCTAGCGTCGATTGTCCGAGGATGTGCAGGTCCAAGTGGAAGAAATGCGACCTAAGAGGCTGGCCACTTGAGACTGTGTATCAAAAGCTCGGATGCGAGAACAAGGTTAGTAGTCATTGCAGATTTGAAAAAAAAACAATGAAACTTGTTAACATTGGTTGTTTAAATCTGTTTAACTTGACAGGACATTGACAGTGTGCTGATAGCTTCGGAGGAGGAGAATGCGATGTTGGATTTGATAATGGAAACGGAGGCCGATGTTGATGAGCACGATCCTGTTGTGGAAAGTTGGGAAAAACGTATTGATAATGGATTGACGGTTGTGTTTGAAGACATGAAGGAGGAAGATGTGAAAGAGCGAGAAAAATGGTGGAGGAAAGAGCAAGGAAAAAACCCCGAGCTAAGAAAATGTCTTTGGAGGATGTCGTTAGCGCGATGGGTTTGCTCAACGACACCATGACAGAGCAATTGGGTTTGCTCAACAACATCGTCCATAGAATTGATGACAGGATAAAGGCACTTGAAGACTATGTGAAAGCGAGAAAGGATTCAAGCTCTTGAACAAGATAAATCGTCTACTTTGTTTTTATATTTGGTTGAACTTTCTTTTGATTTCGAACTAGTACTTTGTCTTTATTTGGAACTAGTACTTTGCTTTTATTTTAACTAGTACTTTACTTTTATATGGAATTAGTACTCTGTTTTTATTTTCGATCTCGGATGAACTATGTTTTTAATTTGAATTATTGAATTCCTGTATTATTAGGTAAAACTAGTCGTACTAAATGTTGTTAGAAAAATAAATACTAAGAAAAGTTAGTAATACTAGGTGATACTACCATTAGTAATACTAATTAAAATATCATTGATAACTTAGAAAAATACAAGCAAATGTTAGTCTCGAACAACAATTAAAGGAACAATTAAAACAACAATTAAAGGAAATTGCAGATTCATTAAGTCTTGAGCTTGGCTATCTCTTCGGCTTGGATCTGAATCTGTTTTCGCATTTCTTCAATCGTCTTGCTCTGCTCTTCAACTTTCATAACTAGCTTCTCAATCTCTTGTTCGACTCCGAAAACCCATGGCTGACGAAAGTGAAGTCCATCATCCTAGCAAAAAACAAAAAAAACGAGCAACATCCATTATAGTTATACCTAGTATTCCAAGTTTTACACCCGAAGAACATCTATATAGTTTAACCTAGTTTTACTAGTTTTACCCAGAAAAAAATCCAGATCTGAAATTATAGAGATTATACCTTAAATTTGGTGCAGGTGAAGTACCTACTGCCTGGTTGAGTATCAAAATCGTGTTTAAATTTTGGAGAAGGAGATACATCGTGCTTGATAGATCCACCACATGGGCATCTTCTCGGAATCCCATATTGGCCGTCGGCGACGAATCCAACCATGTCCCAATGCTGCTTCATCTTCTCCATTTCCTTGCGGTGCCTCTTCTCTTCCTTCAACTCCTCCTCGTATGGGTCGATGAGGAAATTGTCCGTGTAGTGATAGCTACAATCCGAATCCATTTGTAGAGAGATGAGAGATCAATTTTAAGAGAGAGAGAGAGAGATGAGAGATCAATTTTAAGAGAGAGAGAGATCGATTTTAAGAGAGAGAAGGAGAGGAGAGGATGAGAGAGAGATGAGAGTACGATTTTAAGAGAGAGAGAGAGAGAGAGATCAATTTTAAGAGACAGAGAGAGGTTCGAGAGTTTGTAATGAAACTCTGAATTTTAGATTAGATCAAAATTTTTTGAAAAGTACACTCTCCTGTGAAAAAATTCAATTTCCCGCCGAAAAAATACACATAGTAATACCAGATTGTCAGTTACACAGAATCTTGAAATAGTACTACACCACCTAAAACTTATATTACATCACCTAAAACTTATATTTTCTAGTATTACAGTTTAATTATATGGTTTACATATGAATATCATTGTCCTATGCAATAATAAGTTTGAATATGGTATTTTTGTACCATTCACTTAGCAAGTTGGTTCTCCATAAGAAAGTGTTTCTTAAAGTATAAGAGAATGTTAAAGATCGATATTAGAACTCTAGTGCAACAATAAGTTTGAACTCGTATTTTGTTAATTCTTAGGTTTGTATGACATATAAGTTGTAGTTCTAACAAAATTAACTAATTTAGGTGATTAGTTTTGGTTTTTAAATAACAATACATAATTACTTTGAAAAGTCACCAATCATGCATAGTTAGACCAGTATTACACAGAAATCATAACATAGTAGAAAGCGAAAACGAGTTACACGTAACAAAAGCTTAGAACTTTTACATCATGCAAAGTCTTCTCCATATAGTAACCCTGCTAGTGTCCTTCCCCGCTTGAGTTTGTTATGTGTCCTTCCCCTTCGGCGCCTTTCTCCCGTTGATGGAAATCTTTTTTCTTTTGGACGACCCTTTTTCTTGACGCGATCCGGAGGTATTATCTCTTTCTCCATGATGTAATCCGGTACAATCCACGCAGACATATCGGGCACCACATAGATCGATCTGCTATAAGCCAATATCCACATCTCCACGAAATAGTATTTCGAACACAAGTCGTAATATTCTATGCGGATATCACGCCTTCCATTATTCTTGAAGGAGATGAAAGCGGCTAATGCGTGGATACAAGGATACCTATGAATATCGAAGAACCTGCAACTGCAGGTTTTATTGGCCAAGTCCACCAAATAAAACTTTCCCTCTTCTGACATGACTTCGTATTCAAGGTCACAACCGTTTACCTCCCTCACATCTAATTTCTCAGCTATAGGCCAATTGTCGTGCAAGAAGTTCTCAACCAAAGGAACCAGTTTCTGAGCACTCGTTCCTGCCACGGACTCGTTCCTATGCTGGTTAAACCAATCAGAAAACGTTCGAACAATTGTATCAAGCATGGGTATTAAGGAGTACTTTCTCGCATCCCTAAAAGTTTTGTTTAGAGATTCCACAGAGTTGCTTGTGTCGAGGTTGTATCTAGCAACCAGAGAAACACATCTTGCCCACTTTTGTACCACTTTTGAACCACTTTTGAACCACTTCTAAGATTCCACAAATGCGCCTCTATGAACCACTTCTACAACAGAATTCTTACTAGGAAATTCTTGATCAATACTCAAATCCAAACCGTCGTCCCATGGCTCTAAACTCTGACTGCATTCAAAAACAGGTGGTGCCTCAACATAATAATCACGTCTATCCGATGATTCCACACCGTTACCCCCACCATCATCATCGTCATCATCATCATCATCATCATCATCATCATCATCATCATCATCATCATCATCATCATCATCATCATCATCATCATCATCATCATCATCATCATCATCATCATCATCATCATAATCATAATCATAATCATCATCCTCTTCTTCTTCTTCTTCTTATTTATTTTTTTCTCTGTTGTCAACATGCAACGTTATGGCATTGGGTCCTATTGGTCCTATTTCTCCGCTTTCATCATCAATGCGCTGCGAATCTTCATAATTCATACCATAAGAGCTTATCCCCGCTCTCGATTGTTGCACAAGCAGTTCCGGTGTACTCATCAACTCCACAATCAAAACACATCTATGGTTCTCATTATCAACATGCGATAGATATACCAACAGATCCTCATCATCACAAATATACGACTTTTCCTCACATCCAGCCAACTAGCAATGTAACTCAATTGCAGTTTAATCTTACTTTCATCTAACCCAAGCTTCTTGTATAACCTAGCTTCTATCATCGGTATTGTTATCTCCTCAACTGATGTCTTCAACACTAGACCATTGATGCGACCTTCGCATTTATAATGTATGGTGACGTAGTTGCTCATTTTAACCTGCCAATAAAATCCCAAAAAACTCATTCAGTACTGTTTTTTGTTCCCAGTTATACTAGTTTTACTAGTTATACATCATTTTCCAGTATTTCTAGTATTACTAGTTATACTATTATAGCATGACCAAGATCCAGTTCTCAGATCGCACTCTTCTCAGATCCAGTCGGTTTAGAGATTTCAAAAACTTACAATTCACTACGATTCAGCCATTGTAATGCATTTGTAGCCAATATAGAGTCATATTCAACCCAGAAACATTCGTTAAACACCAATGTGCATGAAATCCAATTCAATCTATCATTTCTCTTAATTTCCAATGCCTAAAACCAAAAATTTCCCAAAAATTAACACCAATGATTCATTGCAACCAAACGGACCTCAATTTTGGACCTCAATGAAGCTCCGGCGGTGCAACGGCGGCGAACGGAGGTCGACGGAGGTGGAGGCAGTCGTCGTCGACCGTCTCTCGTCGGGAGGGAGCGAGAGACAAAGAATGAGAATGGGTCAATGGTCAACTCAAAATGGTCAACTCTAATCTCGGTCAATGGTCAGATCATTAATGGTAAAATGGTCATTCTACATTATGAAGAGCATTGTGGATCACACGAGAGTGATAGAGATCAATTCATTTTTCATAAGAGTATATGAGACGATGACTCCTTTCAGAGCAGACTTTTTAGCTTGTGCGGGAAGTGGTGGTGAAGTGAAACAATCGGATTGTGCATAACTCTATTAATAAAGCGACATAACTGCAAGATCGCAGCCCAAATTGTTCTCTGTCTCTGAGAGTTTCTCTCTCCAAATGTAATAAATAACCTGAGAAGTATTTAATCTATAACTCCAAGAGTAGCTGAGTAAGAAACTCCAGCATTTCCGCCCAATCTGGATTTGCTGCATTTCCCAAAAGAGTCCTCCCTAGTTCTAGCCAAACCGTATATGTAGAACACACAAAGAATAAATGATCACGTTTTTCATTGAGCTCTCCATAGGAAATACAAGCTTGTTCAGAGCCCCACGTTCTCATTCTATCAATAGTCGCCAACCTATGTTCGACAGCAAGCGAGGTAATGAAAGAGCAAAGAGGAATTCCATGTGAAAACCAGACCACTTTACACCAGTGCACTTTGTCTTTCTGTTTCATGATTTGTTCCCTCACACCCACGTACATATATGTCTTTGTCTTGCAATTAGTAATTTTTAGGTGATGGTAAAAAGGCTGACTGATATCAATGAACAAACAAACTTTGTACAAAAATATCATTATCACATTTCTATATAAAACTTAAAATTAACATCAATACACATATAGCAAAAGATGAATATGTGAATAATTGAATATTGGTACAAAGAACATTCTAAATATGGACTTACATGAAATATAATTGGTTTCACCGGAAATTTATAAGTGTTAAAAAGATCATTGAATAATATCTACAGATTTTCATGCCATTCGTATTTCTAGAACTATAAGGCACATCTGAAAACTACTTATACATCTCTGGAGCAAGATCATTCTGACGCTTTCTCTGTTTCAAAGCATGTGGATAATAGAAGACAATTGTCCTTCTTAGACCACATGACCCAAATACAATATATGTATTTGCGATCTTATCTTGTTCACCAAATATCTTCCTGGAAATAGCAAAGTTGGTTTATTAGAAAATGTATGTGGTATTTGTACTTCGTTAGTTTGTGTGAAATGAAATGCGAATGATATAATTTTGCACGTTACGAACCTTATGAAACATTCCCTATATATTAAAAGAGAAGCGTTATTAAAAAAATAACCCTTAAATTTGTAGAATATTATAGTGGTACCATTTTGCTGATGTGTCAACCTCACATTCATTCTCAGCTAATTTTTTAAAAAAGATTTAAATTACTAGACTAATTACATGATATGACATTACATATTTTATGTCCACACATATGTTATGTTCATTTTTTAAATAAATTCAAAAGAAATAATCTATAAATAATAATTTAATATAAAATACTTTAAAAATATCGACAAATATTTTATTATAAATTCATAGAAAATATATAATACTTTTTAATCTTTTCTACTTTTATCATTAATAAAAAAATATATATATTTTTTTAATGTTTACTACTTTTTTCATAAAATAAGTTTATATTTATTCATTAAAAATATTTTATAGATACAACAGAAAAATTAAAAATTATATTTTATTTTCCTCAAATTCATAATAAAATATATAATACTTTAATAATGTTTATTTCTTTTGTCAGAAAAATATTTTTATTAATAGTTCATTAAAAATATTCTTATATATAGAACATAATAATTTATTTTTCTCAAAAATCAAGCAGAACATATAAAAGAAAGTTATATTGAATTTATTTATATATTGATGTAATTATAGCATGCACGAAAATAATTATGAAAACATATATAATACTTCAAGATAAATATTTTTAATATATATTTTTTAACAATTCATAATCATATTTACAAAAATATATTATTTTATATGTTATTTTCGACAAAAATCGATCAGAAAAAATCATAATGACGAATTTCCAATCAATCAGAGAAAATCATAATGACGAATTTCTAAAATTATTATGATATATATTATTACTATTCAGGTTTACTATATAAGGAATTATGGTATATGATATTATTATTTACTTTATATATGGTTCTTAAGTGACTAATATGGAATATAACATAATTGCTTACCTTTTTTGGTAAAATACCATAACATGATGATACTAATATTAACTGCTTAATTTTTTTTGAATCAATGTTTGATTTATCATATACCAAATTCTCTGTAAGATTTGTTTGTGTTTCTTTTGACTTTCTTAGTGGTTAGAAAATGTTTCAATTTTTTAATCGTTTAAATAAATTACTGAAAAACTTTAAGTTTGTTGGCTTTAAATCAATCACTATAATTACAATAGAAACTCTATAAATTAATAATATTGAAATTTTAATATTTATTAATTTATCTGTTTTAAAATTAAATAATTAAATAAAAATAATATTTGTTTAGAAAGTTAATGATATCTTTAAACATTTCACTTTTAAATTGTATATAAACGATAATATTATTCCAACTTTAATGAAAACAAACAATTATATATTCATATTTTAGTAAATTATCGAGTTATATATTAATATAAGATTATTTTATGGTAATTATTAATTTATGAAATTAGTGAAACCATATATTATACATAGGGTTTTTTTAAAAAACTTAGGCATTTTTGGTAGTTTATGTTTACATATTATATTTTATAAGTAGACAAACTTTCAATGCCCATTGATAAACGGTATTAAAGAGCAATCTATGTTTTTATATGCAAATTTATTTATTAGTATATTTTATATTTTGGAAAATATTTTTTGATTAAATATTTTTGGAGTTAATAACTGTTTATTGTAACAAGACTAATTATTTATATTAATTTATGGTTATAATTGTTGATTTTCTGACTTTGCTGTGTTCTACATATTTATTGCTTCTAATTATTTTGATCGTATACATATTCAAATACTTCTGATTTTAATTTTAGTTATCCACTTTTTATATTAAGATTCTGAATTTTTTACAAATTAACAAATATAGTATATGCAAAGCTTTGGACATTGATGAAAACACTGAATCATGTCGTTTATCACGAGATATATAAGATTTATATAGCGATTTCGTATTTTTATCCAACTAAACCTTGGACCATGTAATGATATTTAATTTTTAAATTAATTTATATGACAATTTTAGTATGTTATTGCATACTGTTATATGAAACTCATATAAAATCAACTATATCAACTATATCATATTGTATAATCTTAAAATTAATCTAATTTATATATATATATATAATAATTATTTTACTCCGCACAAACTGTGGGTTATTACCTAGTAGTAATTGAAGTGTAAGTTGCATTCTTGTTAGACAGGTTGAAGCTCTCTTATCTATTAGGGAGTTTCCCTACTTAGATTGATGTCAAGACAGCTTGGTTCCGAAATCGAAACATTAACTCTACATTCCCTACTGAAGGGTCTACAGCAAAGCCTGGATCGAGAATATTATACAAGCCATTGTAAGGCGACTAGTGTTGCATTTGACATAACACTTATTCAGGATTCCCGAGAGACTGGTAAAACGAGGACAATTATTGGCATCAAGTTTTATATAATAATTTATTGGCATCAGCGGAAGACAGTTATTGACATTAAACTTTATATAATAAGATTAATATGTTTGATGGAAAATTTAATAAACTAAAATCGATTGTAATTGAGAATAAACTAGACTTAGAAAAGCAATTTGAAACTAATTAGAGTTAAGAAGAAGCGAACTGAACAAATTGAAACAAATTGAAAGGATTTAGCTCTCCACAATCGGACTCACTAACCTTAAAATCATTCAAATTCCTAAGAGATAATCAAAACAATCATCTCGGATACTATTTCAAAAGAGCTCCACAGGATTCTCCACAATATCCTACATATATCTGCTCATTTTGATTCAATCTGCTTTCTCTGTGTATCAACTATCAAGAGAAAGCAATTGAATGGCTGATGCCATTGCAAAAGTCTGTTTAACTTATTTGTATTTGGACATAATGAAATGAAAGCTTTTTGCACAAGAAAAAGATCCAAATGTAAAATTTTGGAGCAAATCTCTATACTAGAGTAAAAGAATTTCAATGCACGAAAAAACGACATTGTCGTGCATTGAAATTTTTGAAACATTAAGAGGGGTGTATTGAAACAGAAATTTTAGAAGACTTTGTAGTTATTAAAAAATTTCCATGTTATTCAACTAATGATTTCTAAATATCTTACCAAAGTCCATGTTATTGAACATGAAATTTATATAAAACCAATTAAAATCACTTCAACATCCATGTTATTCAATCAAGAATTTGTAAAAACCAAATCAAATCCACTTTTATTGGAAATATTTTAAATAGTAGATTTTACAAAATATTGAGTACTTTTAAATGATTTGGTGGAGTTTGTTAGTTAAAAATATAGAAAACCAAATCACATTGTTTTAGGTGGGATTTCATATAAATTTTAATATCAAATCATATTAACTTTTCTAATCCACATAGAATCATCTAAAATTTTATTAAAACTCAAATCTTTTCAAATTCTCTAAGGAGGGTGTATTGAAACATAATTTTAGAAGACTTTGTGTTTATTAAAAAATTCCATGTTATTCAACTAATGATTTCTAAATGTCTTACCAAAGTCCATGTTATTGAACATGAAATTTATATAAAACCAATTAAAATCACTTCAACATCCATGTTATTCAATCAAGAATTTGTAAAAACCAAATCAAATCCACTGTTATTAGAAATATTTTAAATAGTGGATTTTACAAAATATTGAGTACTTTTAAATGATTTGGTGGAGTTTTTTAGTTAAAAATATAGAAAACCAAATCACATTGTTTTAGGTAGGATTTCATATAATTTTAATATCAAATCATACTAACTTCCCTAATCCACATAGAATCATCTAAATTTTCATTAAAACTCAAATCTTTTCAAATTCTCTAAGGGGAGGTGTATTGAAACAGAAATTTTAGAAAACTTTGTGGTTATTAAAAAATTCCATGTTATTCAACTAATGATTTCTAAATATCTTACCAAAGTCCATGTTATTGAACATGAAATTTTATATAAAACCAATTAAAATCACTTTAAATCCATGTTATTCAATCAAGAATTTGTAAAAACCAAATCAAATCCACTATTATTAGAAATATTTTATATAGTGAATTTTACAAAATATTGAGTATTTTTAAATGATTTGGTGGAGTTTTTTAATTAAAAATATAGAAAACCAAATCACATTGTTTTAGGTGGGATTTCACATAATTTTAATATCAAATCATATCAACTTTCCTAATCCACATAAAATCATCTAAAATTTTATTAAAACTCAAATCTTTTCAAATTCTCTAAAATTTTAATTTCAATACATCCCTCTAAAATTATAGTTTCAATACACCCCTCAATTTGATCAACTTCCTGAAAATTAAGTCAATTCTATCGATATTTTTGAAAATGAACATGAAATGATGTTATTTATAAAAAAACGGAGTACCTACATTTGTATTTTCAAATTCTCCGATCATAAAAAAGGACTGGTCGTTACACATTATTTGAAAGAAAAAGGATAAAGACATCTTTTACTTTATTGGGACAGCTTTTTCAGTTCTAATTTTGAGTCACATTGGATACCTTCTTTGACCATTGTCTACCTGAAAAACCCGCTAACATTAAATTTCCCTCTCTCTGTCTCTACCTCTCTGTCCCTTTCTTCTTCTTTTTTCAATTAAATTAAATCAAAAAATGTCTCAAGATTCTGCGACTACTACTTCTCCGCCGCCACCTTCAACCGCCGTCGATTCAATGCCAAATCCTTCCACCTTTCTGACGCAGCAGGACCAGCCCCCCAAACTGGATATTAAGGATGGAGAAGGAGACCCAAAGCTAATTCAGCTGCCGGCGGTGACTGTAACGCCCCAACCGCAGGCAACTATAGAGTCAGAGCTACCGGAGCTAATTCAGCCGCCACCGGTGACTTTGGAGCCAAATCAGGGAACTTTAGAGCCAGAGCGAACTCAGCCAGAGAAATTAGAGCTAATTCAGCCGCAGCCGGAGTCACCGGAGCTGAGCTCTGAGCACAATCTGCCGTTGCCCTTGTTTTCGGAGCCAGAATGTTTCAACAACACGGCGGAGGATTCAAAGCAGCCACACAAAATGACGCCGGAGACAAATCCAAATCCGTTGTTGCTTGTACTTTCAGAGGCAGAGGAGCCTAACCACGCGGCGGAGGATGAGACAAAAAAGTCACGTCAAATGACGCCGGAGACAGTGACTTCAGAGCCTAACCAGACGGAGGAAGATGATTCAGTGAAGCCAAACACGGAGACAGAGCAGCCGGAGACAGAGCCAGCACAGAAACTGATGTTGGAGCAGAGGAAAAAGTACACGGAGGTAGCAGATTGGACAGAGCCGGAACCACCGGACGCGGCAGTGTTAGAAGCTGCAGCATCGATGCCTGAGCCGCCAAAGCAACCGGAGTCTTTAAACCCTGAAGTGGCGCAGCCACCAGCTTCTGCTTTTTCTCCGGTGGAATCAAGATCGTTAGCGGAGATGATGAACAGAGAAGAAGCTGAAGAGAAACCAAAGATTCATCAGATACCTCGAAATCTCGGCTCATTCAAAGAAGAAACCAACAAAGTCTCCGATCTCTCAGAACCCGAGTTAAACGCTCTTCACGAGCTTCAACACCTCTTACAAGAATCAACCACCATTGATTCCGGCAAAAGCTCCATATGGGGCGTACCACTTCTAAACGATGTCGTTTTGCTGAAATTCCTAAGAGCGAGAGATTTCAAACCGCAAGAAGCTTACTCAATGCTCAACAAGACACTCCAATGGAGAAACGACTTCAACATCGAGGAGTTTCTCGACGAAAACCTCGGAGACGATTTAGACAAGGTTGTGTTCATGCAAGGACATGACAGGGAGAATCATCCGGTCTGTTACAATGTCTACGGCGAGTTTCGAAACAAGGATCTTTATCAGAAAACGTTTTCGGATGAGGAGAAGAGAGAATTGTTCTTGAGATGGAGGATTCAGTTTCTTGAGAAGAGTATAAGAAAGCTCGATTTCGTACCGGGTGGTGTTTCAACGATCTGTCAAGTTAACGATCTGAAGAATTCTCCGGGACCTGGTAAGACTGAGCTTAGACTAGCCACTAAGCAAGCTCTTCATCTTCTTCAAGATAATTACCCTGAGTTTGTCTCTAAACAGGTATAAATCTTTTGTGTGAACAATAATGCTTTTGTGAATGCTCAGATCTGATATTGTTGAATGTATAATCAGATATTCATCAACGTTCCATGGTGGTACCTTGCGTTCTATAGGATTATTAGCCCTTTCATGACCCAAAGATCAAAGAGCAAACTCGTTTTCTCAAGTCCTTCAAGATCTGCAGAAACACTTTTCAAGTAATTACCAAATCTTTGAGCTTTCTAGCAATTTCATGACGGTACTCATCCTAGGGAATTAGTCAGGATGGTAAAATCCTGGAGTATTCTCTGATTATCAAAAAAGAAACTATTGTAAATGTAAGCCACTATCTTTGTCTTTGGTTTATAGGTACATATCACCAGAACATGTCCCGGTTCAGTATGGTGGACTAAGTGTGGATAACTGCGACTGCAGCTCGGATTTCACACACGATGATACCGCCACAGAGATCACCGTTAAACCAACAACAAAACAAACCGTCGAGATTATTATTTACGAGGTTAGAGACCCTTTTGTATAAATATTTTATACAACCGTTTCAAACGCTAATATTCTAATTCTTGCGTTTGCCAAATATCATATAGTTTCTTTTGGAAGAAACAAGTCTAGTGTCACATGTAAACGCAAAAAAAAAAAATGCAAGAGAGTTTCTCCTTTATTTTTGGCGTTTACGTTTACATTTAGCAAATAAATCTTATTTTAAATATTTGAGGTTATGGTTTCATTTTGAATATTATAACCTGTAAAAAACTGAAAAATAAAGCAAACATTCAAATACTAAGTTCTCTAGATGATTGATCATGCAAAGATTAAGCCATGTATGTGTAAGTAAGAATGAACTTAAACTGTAATTTCTTATTGTGCCTCAAAACATTTTATCTACAGAAATGTACGATCGTGTGGGAGGTAAGAGTAGTGGGATGGGAGGTTTTGTATGGAACAGAGTTTGTGCCGCAGAACAAAGAAGGATACACAATCATCATTCAGAAACCGAGGAAGATGGTTGCAAAAGATGAACCGGTAGTGTCTCAAAGCTTCAACGTTGGAGAAGTTGGCAAGATTTTACTAACCGTGGATAACCCGACTTCCACCAAGAAAATTCTTATTTACAGGTTCAAGGTTATGCCTTTGCCGTGTGAGTAATATAAGTTGCATCTTTCTTCAAGTGTTCCTTAGTTTAGAACTTGATCAAATGATTGTTAGTTGTGTGTTTTATTTTATTTTTATTATTGTTTCAATGTCGCTTACTTACATGCTTGTGTGTTATGTTTGCTAAATTCTTTTATTTTAGATTTGCATTTTGCTCTGATCTATATTATTATTTGCGAAGTCAGAAACGCACCACAGAATCTTCTGAAGGGGGTTAGCGTCTTCTGCCCTTAATGGAAATATTCCGAGTTAAATTAAGTCGATTGGTTTGGTTTGATTCTTATTGATAAATCGATTGGTATAGTAATCTAATCTTTAAACCGTTTCTCATATGATTTTTTGTTGGACTTTTTGAAATTAGCATCTAGTGGACCATTTGAAAAGCTTGGCTGCTTCTCGAAATTATATTACAAAACGAAAACTCTAGATTTTTCATAGCTATATATACTCGCATATATCCCATTCATCTAGACGATTGCTTATGTTTATTTGTTGATTACTGTCGTGTAGGTAATAGGTTAGGGTTTATTTTTTGTTTCATGCATTATGTTTTGTTTCTTAAGTTCTGATTTCCTGTTCTTTGTTTTTCGTTGTTCCGCAGGTAACTTGCAAGAGAGTAAAGCTGTTTAGGTTTCATCGTTTTGTTTTGGTGATAGAACTTCAAGTCTTATATCTATTGGTGGTCGTGAGTTCGGTTTGCATAAAAGGTATTGCTTCTTATGTTTTTTACCGTTTCGATTCATCATATGCTGATTACAACTAATGCTTTGTCATAAAATATAGTTTTTATTTGTTTATTGTGTTGTTTTCCTGATGATGTTGTTTACTGCTTTGTCTTTTTCGTTTTGGTTGTATAAATCTTCTTTTGCTCTACCATATTGGTTTCTTTGTGCATCTAAATTTTGTTTCTTTTATACAGTCAGCATACTCGGATGACTATCTTGCCTTTCCATCTACCAAGAAACCAGGATAACATTTTTTCGGACGATTTTACACCACCTGCTCCTGGATATTATTTTCAAACGTCTCAGTTTCAGGGTTGGATGGAGTACAACAAACACCATCTTGAGTCGAGACATCTTTTGTATACTGAATTCCCGATTTGGTTCGTTTGGCATAAGAACATTAGAAAATGGCTACCGCGGCGTCGTTGTAGGTCTAGGAGAAGTGGCGTAGTACTTCCCTGTGTGAGGCCAGAAAGTGGTGAGATCTATTATCTCGGGATGTTGCTAGCTGTTGTCAGAGGAGCAACGTGTTTTGAAGATATTAGAACGATTAATGGTGTTTTATATCCATCATTTGCTGGGGCCATTGGAGTCTGTTATGATTTGGGATTAGTCGAGCGACCTTTTCTTACGAAATAATGATTATTCTGGTGTTGGGTTTTGCGTTTATGTATTTTTCTGGTGTCGTCTGTGGTTTAGGTTTCTATATTTTTGATATCTAATAAACAAGACTTTTATTTACTGTCTTATTATTTTTGCCATTGTCGAAACCATTTTTATCGTCTAATTTATACAGTGTGGCTATATGTTATTTTTGGTTTGTATGATTATGTTTTACTGAGGAAGATGAGACTCATCGTAATAGCTTGGTAAAAATATTATCGTTTAGGACGTATAAATGTTAATATGAGTACTTCCATGCGAATTTTTGGTTTGGGTTAAGGTTTTGTGGTATTTGATTCTGTTAGCTGTAGTTTTGGCTTCGGTATAAACTTTATGCTATTTGTAACGTAACTTCGAGGATATTTGTATCATGCAAGATTTCGAGAATATGCTGTGGCGTCTTTACTTTTATTTTATGGGTATACGTGTTATCGTAAGGACATATAGATGCTAGCGGTATATACAGCGTACGAAAATTTTGATTAGATAAATATCTAACACTTTTTTTATGTGGCTGATATATGTGATACCTATTCGAGATTATATTGTATCATGCAAAATTCGGAATATATTCTGTAACATGTATTATATGTATACATATTAATATTTTTTCGGATCTTTATCCTTATCGAAACTGCTAGTTTGCAAGTTTTATCCATATCAGACTTTCTCTAAAAATGTTATATATTAATATTAAGGATATTGGTCTTATGTATTGGATCGTATGAAGTCGGTTATAATTAATGACTAATATTTAAATCAAACAAAAATGTTAGGATAATATCGTGGCTGTGTAGAATATTGTGAATATACTGTATCATACCTTATAGATATTTTAAATATATATTCCAATATTCTTCTTTACCGATATTGTTACTTTGTGCATGTTTTGTATTAGTATTTTTTTAAAAAAATAGAATATGTATATATATATATATATATATTCGAGAAATATATCGTATATTTATAATGTTTTAGGAAATATACTCTAATTTTATGACGTCGGTCATAATTAGTACTTGGTTTTGATAATTATTTTCTTTGGAATATTTTATGATAATGGCATACATTTTCAGAATCGTTAGCCTTTAGATATATATATACATATATATAGGATATGTATATCTTGCAATTCTGGCTATAAGATACGAGGAAACACGAGCTAAAAATTTCACTTTTATTTTGAGAGTTTACATAAAGTCCTTTGTTCTTGGTTTGATATATACAAAGAGATTTTACATTGTTCGAGTTGGATAATGTCGATTTTCAAGAGAAAGCCTGGTTCTTTGGTTAACATAAAAGATCTGACTCCACAGACTGATCGCTATAAGATGAAGCTTTGTGTACTCAAACATTGGGTTAAAGTTGGGCAGATGATGGATGTCGTGTTCGTTGATGCACATGTGAGTTTTTTTATGTTTTTTCCTGGTCAAATTAATGTCGTTTCACTGTGTTGCATCTTCTTAAATATATTTTCGATTAACACTCCTAACTAATTATCAAGGGTGAGTGCATACACGCTACTCTTGATAAGAAGTGTGTAAAAAAATTTCAGGATAAGCGGGTTTGTGGTAGTGTATACATCATCGATACATTCAAGGTTGTTGAGTACAAGAGTGACTATCGGACAAATCGTCACCCTTATAAAATTTATTTTTATCACATCACGGAATTGAGTGATTGTCATGATTTTCCGAAAACCATTCCCGAGAAATATTTTAAGACGTTCGACGAGATTTTGTCTACCGATTTGGATAAGGCATACTTGATTGGTAAGTATTTGAAAGCAGTTATTATGTTAGTCATGTATCTATATGGTTGCTAAGTTTAGATTTGTATTTGTAGATGTCATAGGTCAGGTCGTAAGTTTGGGGACCGTTGATCAGGTTATGGCACAGGGGAAAATCAGCATGAGGCTTAAACTTACTCTTCGTGATACAACGTATGGTAATTTGATCTGATTGTATTTTTCTGATTCTTATTTATACGTGGTGTTTTCATGATGTGGTTGTAGTGATCTTCGTTTGATGTGCACTCTATGGGATGATTATGCTACAGTGATGGCTGATTATGTAGCTGCAAATGTCGGCACCATTGTTGTCTGTGTCATTAGACTTGCATGCATTAGAGAATATAGAGGTCTGTTTAACGTAATCTTTCCTGCGTTAGCCGAATATATAATATCCTCTTGTGATGGGTTTATTAAAGTTTTTTTTAATAAATGTAGGTGAAATTAGTATCTCCAACTCTTATAGCTCGACTGATATTTTGTTTAATCCGAACACGGCTCTTGCGAAGAGTTTCATTAATGGGTATGTTTATTTTGATTGTTATGTTACTGTGGTATATTCTTTATATCCTGAATGTTTAGATTATATGTATCTAATTATTTTATTTGTTATTTCTGGCTGTCTGATGATAAATTTAGTCTGGAGCCTTCTAATGAATTTGAGTCCACGGTGGTCGTTACGCCTTTGTATAATGATTTCTTCGTTAAGACTGCTTGGAAGTCTTTGAGAGCTGTACATGAGTCAACTGAGGTGGTGTTTTATATATTATTTTTTTGTGGTTTTATTTATCGCTGGTCGGTTTATTTTGGTTATCATGCATATGTTGGTGTAGGTTGGGAAGTGCATTGTTATGGTCAGGGTCGTCTCTGTTGGTAACAATGGCAAGTGGTATTATATTGCTTGCAAGAAGTGCAATAAGAAGGTTTTTCCTTACCCTGATAAAGTGGATAGTCAGGGATTGCCATTATGGAAATGTAATGAGTGTGATATAGGTGTTTCATCGGTTGTTGCAAGGTATTTTAGATGAACAGTTGTCTTTTCGTTTGGTACCATTTGTAGTTGCGTGAGTGTTCTAATATTAATCGTTTAAGCTTATATACTTAGTTATTTCTTGGTTCTCGATGTTGCCGATTCGGAGGGAACTCCTTCGAAGGTTTCTTTCTTTGATAATATGGCGGCTAAATTTTTTGATAAGACGGCGGAGGAGCTATATGAGGTGGTCGATGATGTATGTATTTATTTGGAGGTGTTTTGTTTGTGGTTTATATATATTTTTTGATTTATGGTCTCAAACTTTTCTGTATTGTTAGGGTGACGATCCGGAGATGCCGTTTGCTATTAGGGATTTGATTGGCAAGGATATGCTTTTCAAGATTTCTGTGACTGAGAAACATATTGCTATGAAGTCCTCTATCTATGTGGTTGAGAGGTTCTCATGTGACGATGACTTGATTTCCAAGTTTGATGAGGCGTTTCATGACGGGTGAGTTTTGGTGACGTTCTTCGGAGTATTGCATTTATATACTAATTGGTTCGTTAATTTATATATATGAACGTTGTAGGCTCCGATTATTTGCTCTGATGCAACAGAGGTTTCGAGTGATTCTTTGTTGTCTACACCTAATACTTCTCTCAAGCGAACCTTGGTTGATATTGGAAGTGCGGTTAAGAGTAGCTCGGCGAAGAGGGTGGATAATAAATGATGCATCGATTGATATACGATATTTTTTTTTCTGTTTTGGTTTTTAAAGAATTGGGTATTTTTGTTGGTGGGGAGGAGATGATTATCTATCTTCCTTGATTTTTATGACTTTGTTGATCGGAATAAGTATGATTTTATATTATGGTCATCATTTGGCGATTTATTATCTATTTATATATTATTCATATGATTTATATCTTAAGATTTACAAGGACTGTGGACTATGATTAGCGTTTGAATTTAGTAACTTTGAGTTAATTAGCATTGTACCAGGTTTATACGTCAAGAGTTATACAGATTATGGATTGTGATTTACATTTGCATTTAGTAACTTTAATTTTTATCATTGTATCATATGCTATTTCAAATTATTTCATATGTTAATATATTCTTATAATGTTTCGATGTATAAACGGTTTCGTTCGTTTAGAGTTTTATAAAATAATTGTTGGTTGTTGTTAAAATTTGGTGAGCTTTCCTCAAAGATTTATTTGGCTAGGTGACCTTTCGTTTTCCGAGAATTTGTTTCCCGCGAAACCATATTTCAGTCTATATGATCTTTCGACTTCCTCTCTGTTTTTTCTCTTATATTAGAATCTCCTAATTTTATATTACACCTCATTCTCTCTGACACAACCTTTCGACATGGATGTTGTACCTCCCATTACAGGACAATTGATCAGAGATGTCGAAGTGATCCTCAGCGCTGCTGGTCGGGATAATCTTCCCGTTTTCAATCTTGGTGTGGGAATTTTGGGTTGACAAAACTATTGTTACGTGGTTCAAATTCAATCATTTTCTCTTTTTCGCGATCGGAGAGATCTTTCAACACAATTGGGACCATAAGTGGCCAACATATCGCTTGGTTCCCGTCCACTATAAGATACGGTGGTTTCTCCTCCTCGCGGTAAGCACCGACATTTGATATAAGGATTCAATTCTCTTCTTGATTCTTATATCTTTGCTGCTTTTTTATTTGTATCGTAAATACATGTGGGACCATAGACAGACTTCAACGGTTTGGATGCAGTTTAATTTGTGTGCTAGAACGGTGTTCAGGGACCAGATGCGTGCGTTGAAGAGGATATGGGTGCGTGGTGGCGATAAACCCGAATGGATTGGTAGGATAGTGTGGAATAATTTGATCGATATGTTTGAGGAGTTTGGCCCAGACGATGTCGGTTTCAGAGTGTGAATTCCATTGTTAAACTTTTGTATTGTCTTCTTCTTTCTGAACTTCTATTTAATTCTGTTTTATTTATCTATTACAATCCTTTGTGTTTTATTTATCAATTACAATCCTTTCTTTTGACTTTAGATTTCACTTGATTTTGTATATCCTTGAAGTCCATCTGTTGTACTAATATGTTTTTAAGTTGTTTCGAAGTATAAAGGAATTTCTTCGTTTATTGTTATATAGGTTGGTGTTCACTCTGAAATTGGTTCATTATACTTTAATTTGTATTATGCAGACATGTGTCAGATAATATAATTTAAGTTTTTGTTAAATATACATTAACCTGTTTAATGCAGATAAGTACCAGTAAATTTAATTTAATTTAAGTCTAGATAAGTGTAAGCATGTCTAAAATATATAGAAGATATGTATGTCTAAAATATATGGAAGATTTACTTTTTTCTTTAAATTGTTTACTAAAACAAAATATGTAAAACAAGTTCGATATATGTATATATAGAAGAAGGTTGCAATAAGGGATATATTGTTATTTGCTCACAAATCATGGCTCTTTTTGGTGTTACAGATTTCAAACCCTTGAACCTTGTGACTAATGTTAGGGTTAAAGTTCTTCGTATCTTTACAACTTTATCTGAAGGTGATAGTGTGTGTAATATGATATTAGTTGATGATAAGGTATTATATGTTTGTATATCCTTATTTTGACTATTTTTGGTGGTTTTGTTGTTTATATATGATCACTTTTTGTTCAACCCTTATTTGGTTAGGGTGATAGAATCCATGCATTGTTGGACGAAGATTTCGAAGAACTGTTTGTTGCAAATATCGAAGAAGGTGATTGGATTGTTCAGATGGATTTTGACCTTGTGTCGGTTTCCGGTGATCTGTTATACACTCCTCATTCCTTTATGATTGAGTGTAGAAAGAGAACCGTTTTTGTTAAGCAGTCTTCGGAAAATAATTCCTATTATTTCTCATGTGTTGCCTTGGAATTGATCATTGGTGGTCTACGTGAATCAAAAGTCTGCATTGGTAAGACATTATTTTACTTTGTATGTTCACTTTTATGTTTTGATTGAGAACTTTGGATGTTTGCCTTTTTTGCATATTTTATTCTATATCCATAATACATTATTATTCTTTTATAGATGTAATGGGGCAAATTGCAAGTGTTGGGAATCATGTTGATTGTCTCACGGATCATCGAAACAAATTCGGTGATATATATCTAGAACTTCAGAATGAAAGGTTTTATTTTATATATAGTTGGTTATAGTTTTAATTAATTATATAAATTATTTTTTGGTTTAAATGTCTTATATTGTATATGGTATTTTGCAGGGGTGTACGTTTACCAGTGTTGTTGAGGGGCGATCTATCTGCTAGCTTTATTGCGAGTCTGAGCAAATGCATTCATAATGTTATTATATGTGTTGTTCGGTTAGTGAGGATTAAACGATATAATGGTTGTCTTATAGCTTCGACAATACGCGATGTTTCGCAAATTTATTTGGAGCCTCATTGTCAAGAAGCGGATGATCTTCGTAATTCCATCATTGCAAATGGGGACCTGTAGTTGTGATGTGTTGGTTTTGTTAAGTATTTGGGCTTTTTCTTATGTATCAAGCATTTGCATTTTTTGATTTGTGGTGCGTGTGTGAATGCATACATAGATGGTGTCACATCGACTGATTTAGATTTATATTTAGAGGTTAAATCGTCAGCTTTGAAATTTCAGTATCAAAAAAATATTTAGATGATTTCCGTAATCTAATGATTTCTATGACTTATAATATTGTGGACCTATCTAGTAAATAATTATGTATATTTGTCAAACGTAATTGTTTACAGGTTCTTGCGAGCATAATTTTAAAAACTTAAGCCATTGATTGTTGATTTGAAATTATAATTGATTTTTATATTGATACAAATATAATTATTCCTATGTTTTCTTTTTTTGTGGAATTGACTTTGGTTAAGCGGCTTCAGAAATAAATATAACCTGTAAGTACTAAGCTTGTCGCTCATCCTCTTGACAAGTTTTGGATGTATTTTAGGTACAATAACTGGTTGTTATTCTATAGTCATTGTTCTTATAGATTATAATATTGTCATTCATGTATGGTTTCTGTATGTTCTTATCTAAATATATATATTCGGTGTGGCTTTATATTGATAATAATATTGTGGTGCTTACTACGAGATTGGCCGTACAAGCTTACCTGTATGTGATAAATAATTTAAGATTTATGGTGTATATTGTTTCAGAATAATTAATGTTGATGTTTTGTTGGCTAGCTCGAAACAAAACAAGAAATGTTACCTTTAATTGGGTAAAGCATATGAATCTTTTCCAATGTACTTGGGCCCAAGTTAGATAACAAAATTGGTAATATCGACAATATGTTGGAATGTGGGGTGTCTTTTAATGATAAACTAATTTAAAAATACTTTTCTCGATGACTTCGTCTCTCTACTTTTTCTTATAAGTTGAAATTTAGGACTGCTTAAAATCACTTCTATTCTGCTCATCGCCGAACTCAAATATCACCAAATAAACAAACAGTTCGATGGCATTACACTCCTCGGTCATATCTCCTGTTTCCGATCTGAGAAATAGATATACTGAGTCGGTAATCCGTGTGAAGGTCCTTCGTCTTTGGAAGCAGATCAATTCGTTCGGTCCTACTTTGGAGCTCATCGTTAGTGATTATAAGGTAACAAATTTTAAATGTATTGTTCCTATATCGCCTTCTGCTGCTGGATCTATTTGATTAGATTTTTGCATATTTGGTTTTACAATAGGGAACTCAGATTTTGGTAGCTGTCATGCCTGATCAGTGGCTTATCTTTAGCAACTACTTTGAGCAAAGTTCGTGGTATGATATTTGTAAGTTTGATGTGACGCCCGAGATTGGTTCTGTTAGTGTGTCGTTTTACGGTCAGATGATTCAGTTTCGAGAGTCAACAAGGGTTATGCGATTTGCGGATGGTCCTCCTGGATTATTTCTCAATTGCCGTCGATTTATTGATATCTAGACTAGGGAATTCGATGTTGGGACATTAATCGGTAATTTCTCACTAAATTTCTTTAATTTCTCAAGTTATTTTGGTTCTATAATTATAATAATTTCGTGTTCGTGTGTTGATTTAATTTTCAGATGTTATGGGAACAGTTTTACGGATGGGGACGCTTTCGTGTATCAATAGCGACGCATTTGAGGATGACTTATGTCACATTCGTTTCGAGCTTTGTGATGCCAGGTTATGTTGTCTCACCATATTCTAAATTAATGATTGATATCATCCTCGCTTAGTTATTTCATATTTAATTTGTAATTGTTTTGATATATTAGGAGGGAAGGTGTGATTGTGTGTATTACAACGGGCGCTCTTGCTAGAGAATTCGTTCGTGTATATGAACGAAACAACCATGAGTCCGTTGTTTGTGTGCTTAGGTTCTGGCGGGTATTCGAAGGAGAAGGTACGAACCAATGTGTTATGGTAAATATGTTATATTGATTTTTTAGGGAGTTTATAGCTTATGATGTTTTATACTATATTTTGAATTAGGCGTTGACGTGAAGTCGGTTGTATTGGGGTCTCAGTGTCCGTGTTCTGAGTTCATGTTTGATCCTGTTAATGATGATGTCCGAGAGTTTGGTGATATGTAAGTTTATGTTTTCTGTTTTATTGTTTGATTTGATGCATAAATGGGTATCGTTATACTGATAACTTAATTAATGTCTTGCAGTCGTAGGTCCCTTTGTGCGTAGTATCATCCGCCTCGACCGTTCATGGTTGGTTTTGTGCTCGATGAGGATGGATGCTAGCCTATTCCACATCTTCTATGTATTAAATTATATATTTTCTGTACTGGTGTTATTGGTAAAACTATCCCGTTTCTTTTGACTGTGTTTCAGATTTGTATTATTTTTTATTTCATTTTTACGATGGTAGTTATTTTCATTCGGCTTATATGGTTGAATAATTCTAAACTCTTAAACTATGTATTGTCTATTCATAATTTTTTGTGTCTTTATTTTGCTTGCTTTTGCATATTAAATCACGGTAAATAATCGATTTAGACACCTAATGAATGGCTGCGCGTGGTTCTTTGACATGAGCTATATTTCTTATCTAGATGTTATATGCTATGTGTATAGAATTATATATAATAGTAAGATGGTGTATAGTTATTAGATTACTTTATAATTTGGAATTTTTGTCTTTGTTTTTGATTAATATTTAGATTGTAGTTTATAAAAATATTTTATACGTAGTTTAGGATTATGATATTTTTACTGTTGTGAAAATTTTGGTGTCGTTAAAAGCAAATTTGCAATTCCTTTGAATCATCGTTGTAGAGAATATGTAAATAATGAGGATACATGGATTTATTATTGTTGAACATTTGTAAATCTAATATATATTTTGATCGATACTAAAATCATAAGGTTAATGATTTTTAAATAATGGACATTTTTAGGCAGTTTCTATTTATTTGGAGCATTCAAAAACTCTAGGGTGACTTGATTTCAAGGATGATATTGTTTTCATGTTTGTTATAGAGGAGTGTGATGAATATGCACTAGCTGTTATTATTATATGTTGTGGTCCATTTCGGAACTATGCTTTTTTTGTTTGATGTGGATTTATAACTGTCTTATTTGAATGAGATTAAATTAATTAACTATTCATTGAATTGGGCCCAGTTCGACTCGATATGATTCTAATAAAGACAAGGAATATGCAGCTGAAAAGGTATCAATTTCTTACATGATAAAATAAACCGCTATAGAAATGTTGGTGCCTGTTCATATTTTCTATATATTATTATCTAGGTGTCTTTTTATCCACCGGTCTTGTTCTTTTCTATTTCTTTTTTTTTGAAGTATCTTTGTTGCAATTTGCTATAGGTTCTCTTTCTGGTTTACGAATTGGATACATTGAAAACTCAGTTTATGTTAAGGTTCTCGGTTTTTAGAAGCAGATAAACTTCTTTGGACGAACTTTGGAGCTGATACATTGTGATGATCGGGTAATAATTTACATAATTCAATTGAAATTTTAGTTCACTTTGCATGTCGATCTTCTATCTTTAATTTCTGATTTATGAAAATTTGTTTCTCACTAGGGAACCCAGATCTCGGCCACTATCATGCCAGATAGACTACATGTTTTTGAAAACTACTTTAGGCAGGGTTCCTGGTATGAGGTATGTAGATTTGAGTTGAGGCGAGAGTGTGGATCCGTGATTTTGTCTGATTACGAACAAAAGATCCAGTTTTGTCCTTCGACTAGAGTTAGGAGATCTGAGTACAGTCCTTCTGGATTGTTTTTAAACTGTCGTCGAATGATTGATATTCGCACTAGAGAGTTTGAGTCTGGATCTTTAATTGGTATGATTTTTGTTTTGAAATTTGCTATAGCTATCCAATATATATTTATTAAATATTATAATGATTGCATGTGTGGTAAATTGAAATCTTTCAGATGTTATGGGGACCATTGTAAGGATTGGGACACTTCAGGATATTAATAACGACGCATACAAAGAAGACTTGTGTTTTATTCGTTTCGAGCTCAGCGATGCGAGGTAATTTTTTCATAATTTGCTCTTCGTTGGTAATTAGGACAGCGTACGTTCGTTGTGTTTTATTGTTTGGTTGAAAAAAAAAACTTATTTTAGGAAGGAGGGTGTGGTCACTTGCATCGCCAGAGGAAGCTTTGCTAGGGACTTTGTTCTTGTGTATGAACATAATACTTTTGAATCAATAGTTTGTGTTCTGAGATTTTGGAGAGTATCAAATGGTATAGGTGAGAATTCTATTTGTTTTTGATAGAAAATGTATAATTATTGTGTTCAATTTTATAAAGGTGTTTCATCTTCCACAAATTTGATTTGGTGTAGGCGCGGACGATAAGGAAGTTGTCTTGCGTTCTCATTATCCATGTTCTGAGTTCATGTTCAATCCTCTCGACGATGATGTTCGTGAGTTTCAGGAGATGTGCGTATTTCTGTCTTATTATTTTTCTTCTGATTGTGCCTTTTCCTGGTTGTTTTCTATTTGTTAATCTATTAGTTTTGATATTTTGTAGTCGTGGTTCTCTCAGTGGTCGGACTATTGGTGGATAAGTCGACAATCGTTGACGGTCTCTAATATGGAACTATATAATAATTGGATTCAAGACTAAATCATGTTTTTATTATTTTGTTTGGTGCGATCGCAACAAATGTACAATGATGCGATACTAAGTGTGTTTCTGTAATATATGATATTGTATTTCAATTTTAGTTTCTAGCTTTTGGTTGATTTTTAACAAGTGATATATCGAAATGTATAGCATTATGTTGAAATTATGTTATAGTTTAATAGTAGATGGCCGATGATACATTATTATTATATATATATGTGTGTAGTTTGTTCTTATCTAAAATATATTACTGATGAAAATATATGAGATAAATTTATAAGAAAAAGGTCTAGAAAGTATTTTTAGTTTATTTAATATATAGATCCAATATATTTGTGTATATATATATATATATATGCAATTATAAATATAAAACCCTATCTTGCAAATAGGTTTGCTGTGTGATTTTGCTTATCAAAAGATGCCACCAAAAATTATCGCCGTTAGGTGAAAGAGCTATAAACCACCTCGATCTGCTCTACAGCGTATGCTTTAGAACTATCGATATGTCTAATCATTATATTATTTCTTTGTTTATAAAACTTATAGGATTTATCTGTGGTTTTATTTTAAAAACTTTTTAGCTGTTGTGACAAGGCAAGAACGTTATGCTCCTTCTTATGCAGCAATATCTGTATCTGTTTCTGCGACTTCACAAAATCATCATATAAATCATGAGTATGATGGAAATTTAAGAAAATTGGCTTCTAAGCTGGCAAGGCAGAGGCGGATGGCAATACTTAAATAAAGAAGAAGCAAACAGAGAGTAATTGGTTAGTTTCGACATTATTATCTATTGAAATGCCTATCGTTTTTGATTTTGTGACATTGGTTTGTATATTTTATTCTTTTGTAGCCGCCGTTCACTCTCCAAATACTGTGAAAGATTTTTTATGCTACGTTGCTACTGAATCTGAGCCAGAAAGGGACGATTACTATGAAGATGATTCAGATGATGATTTGTATGGTAGTAATAATCAAGTAAAGAAGCGAGTAAAGAATAATAAGATCTGTGGTCAAAAAATTCTCATTCGGGCAGATATAAACGGAATCGT
The DNA here is from genome assembly GCA_911865555.2 of Thlaspi arvense. Taxonomy (NCBI): domain Eukaryota; kingdom Viridiplantae; phylum Streptophyta; class Magnoliopsida; order Brassicales; family Brassicaceae; genus Thlaspi; species Thlaspi arvense. Next base: position 47,276,135 of record OU466862.2, read on the forward strand.
CGAGCCTGGAATGCTTGATAATGGTATGTTTATCGTTGTCTGCTTAGAATTACGTTTTCTTGTGTTTTTTTACTAGAGATAGGTACTGAATTATAATATTACGTCACATAGGTTACTACGATGATGGTGATCTTTTGTACGAATGTGAACATTGTAGAGCTTATATGTGGGCTGGAGAACGTACCAAAAAACGTGCTGTATTTGGTACACCTTTATTTTCGTTGTGTTGCGGTCAAGGAAAGGTCACCCTTCCTCTCCTTAGAAACCTGCCTAAGACGCTTCTCTCTTTGATTTATAACACAGATGAATTAAGACAGCATTTCCGTGAAAACATTAGAGCTTACAACATGATGTTTTCGTTTACTTCTCTTGGGGGAAAAATTGATCATTCTGTCAATAACGGTAAAGGCCCTTATTTATTCAAGATATGTGGTGAGAATTATCACTCTATAGGATCTATATTGCCCAACAAAGGTGAAGCCCCGACTTTTCTACAGCTTTACATACATGATACAGAGAATGAAGCTGCAAATTGTATAGCTGCCTATGGGTATTTATTCATACTCCCACGTCTTACTAATTCATTTACTCTTCTCAGTAATATATCTGACGATTCTTTTTTTTATATGTAAGAAAAACGGGAAAGGTGGGTGGTTTGCGAGAATTTGTAGTTATCAAGCTTCAGCATATGTTAGATAGGCATAATTGTCAGGTTAAAGCGTTCAGAATGGCTCGTGATAAAATTACAAGCAGTACTAATGTACCAAATATGAAAGTATTTCTAACTTCTACAAGATCAACCGATGGAAGGACAAATAATCTGCCAACTGCTAATGAATTCGCTGCATTGGTTCCTAATGATTTTACTCCTGATGTTGAAGGCCGTGATATTGTTTTAGAGACTATAAGTGGTGATCTAAAACGGATTAGTGAATTGAATCCTTCTTATTTGCCACTGCAGTATCCTTTGTTGTTTCCATATGGTGAGGATGGGTTTAGATTGGGGATTGATATTGGATTCATTGATATTTCCAGAAGGAAAAGAACAATAATTACCATGCGCGAGTTTTTTTCATATCGTATACAAGAAAGATATGGTGAATCCCCTATTATCCTTATGTGTGGTAGGCTGTACCAACAGTTTCTGGTGGATGCGTTTACCATGATTGAGACTAATAGACTTTGCTATGTTTATTTTAACCAACAGAAGCTTCGGTCTGAGAGTTATTATTCAATAAAGGAAAAGTGTGATAAGGGGGTTTCGGATTTATCTGGTCAGGGGCGCCGTATTTTCATACCTTCGTCGTTTACCGGTGGTTCGCGTTTTTTGTTACAGCATTACCTTGACGCCATGGCTACGTGCAGATATTATGGATTTCCTGACCTTTTTATCACTGTTACATGCAATCCTAAATGGCCAGAAATCATGAGACACCGAGAGAGGCATAATTTAATTGTTGAAGATAGGCCGGATATATGTTGTCGTGTTTTCTAGATGAAACTCGATGATCTAATGTATCAGCTGAATAAGAAATCCATATTAGGAGCAGTTAATTCTGGTACGTATGCATTTAATATATATACATATATGTTAACGTCATCATAATTATTTTTATTAAATCTGTTGATGAGGTGGTATTCGTGGTACGTTATATAAGCGAACTTAGTGGGTTTTATCTTTTTGATCAGCTATATACACAATCGAGTTTCAGAAGAGGAGTCTTCCACATGCACACATAGTTCTTTTTATGCATCTTGATAATAAATTACCAACTGGTGAGGACATAGACAAGATTATAAGTGCTGAAATTCCTGACAAGGTTCTAGAGCCGGTGTTGTACGAAATTGTAGGTGAGTCAATGATTCATGGACCATGCGGTGCCTATAATAAAAATAATGTATGCATGGTAGATGGGAAGTGCAGTAAGTATTTTCCTAAACCCTTTACTGATGTCACAAGAATAGATGATGGTGGCTATCCCAAATATAAGAGACGTGATGATGGCAGATTCGTTACTAAGAAGGGGATTAATTGTGATAATGGGTATATTGTGCCACACAACAAACAGTTATCGTTACATTACCAGGCTCATATTAATGTTGAATGGTGCATCCAGTCGCGCTCGGTCAAGTATCTTTTTAAGTATATCAACAAGGGATCGAATTATGTTAGGGCGACGATAGAAACTAAGGATAAGGTTGACGAGATTAAGAAGCACTTTAGTTGCAGGTACATTTATAATTTATTAATGTTATATTTATATGATTCATTCGTTGTTTTGGTTTAATATTTATTAGTGTTTATTGAAACTGTTACAAATAGGTATATCTCAGCCTGTGAGTCTACATGGAGGATATTAGCTTTCCCCACTACTTTTCGCACAACAGTAGTGATGAAACTTCCTTTTTATTTACCTGGTCAGCAACAGGTTATTTTTAATGAGGATGATCCAGCTGACGAGGTGTTGGCACGTCAGTGTACTGGTAAAACCAAGTTTGTTGCTTGGATGGATAGTAATTAAATAGATCCTTCTGCTAGGGAGTTGACATACTCTGAAATACCTTCCAAGTATGTGTGGGATCAGTGAAATCGTATGTGGAAACCGAGAAAGAGGGGCTTTGCTATTGGTAAGATTACTTTTGTCCCATATGCCGTTGGTGAAGCTTATTACTTGCGGATATTGCTTAATGTTGTTAAGGATCCAAGAAACTTCGAAGAAATAAAAACAGTTAATGGAATAGTTTGTCAGGACTTCAAGCATGCATGTTATGAGTTAAAGTTGTTGGACGATGATAAAGAGTATATTGATGCCATCACTGAAGGTTATTTTTGGTTATCTGGTAAATATTTACAGCGTTTATTCGTCGTACTATTGCTTACCCATAGCATCAAGTTACCTGTGCGTGTGTGGGGTGCAACATGTGATATTCTCTCGAAAGATCTTCTGTACTATAAGAGAAAAAAAGGCATAACCAAGGTAATTCGTTGTTTAGTTTTTTTTTTATTGTTGAAGATAAAATAACATAAACTAATAATTAATTAATATATGCTAAAATTTAGGTTTTAAAATTTTTGTAGATATCTTTCTAAACAAGGAACAGCTACGTGAATTGGCATTGGTTAAAATCGAGAAACTTTTGCGTAGTAGTGGTAGTTCGTTGGCTAATTATAAGCCAATACCTTTTCCAGATGAGCTTTCTCTTAACTCTAGCGAGAATCCTCTTATTCGGGATGAAATGAGTTATAATCGTGAGTTTTTGGCTAAGAGATACAAGGAGTTGATGTCAACGATTACTTCCGAGCAGAAGTGTATTTGTGATGAAGTTTTAAATGCAGTTCACAATAATTTAGGAGGAATGTACTTTGTTTATGGTTCGGGTGGTACCGGTAAGACTTATCTATGGATTATACTCGGATCTGCATTACGATCAAACAGAGATATTGTACTCAATGTAGCATCAAGCGGTATTGCAGCATCACTTTTATAAGGAGGAAGGACGGCACATTCTATGTTTGCCATACCAATTGTTGTAAACGATTATACGTCCTGCTCTATTAAAGCTGACTCGCATTTAGCTGATTTGATTAAAGCAGCTCAACTAATTATCTGGGACGAGGCATTGATGATGGGAAAACATTGTTTTGAGACTTTGGATCGCACAATGCGCGATATATTGAAAACTGATGTACCTTTTGGTGGGAAAGTTGTCGCGTTTGGTGGTGATTTTAGGCAGATATTGTCTGTTGTTCCTAATGGTGGAAGAGTCGAGATTGTTCTTGCGACTCTTAATTCATCGTCCCGTCTTTGGCCTCTCTGTAAAGTGCTGAAGCTTACTCAGAATATGTGTCTTATACCCGACGATAATAGTCAACAGATGCTCGAACTTGCAGCTTTTTCGAAGTGGATTCTAGATATTGGTGAGGAAAATATGGACAAGAATAGCGATGGAGAGTCTGAGATTGATATTCCAGAAGATCTATTAATAGTCGGGTCAGATGACCCTGTCAGGTCTATAGTAAAAGAAGTATATGGAGATTCGTTTGCTTCCAAACGAGATCCGAAGTTCTTCCAGGATCGTGCAATCCTGAGTCAAACTAATCTAGATATTGAGATAGTTAATGATTATATGCTTTCGTGTCTTTCATGTACGATAATTCTTATTAGTGATATACATATAGGTTGTATGATAATAATGTCTAATGTTGTTTTCCTGAACATTTTATATAGGTGATGCGAAAGTGTATCTGAGCTCGGATAGCATTGATAAAACTGATGCAAAGTATGATCATATTCTTGATCCTGAAATACAATCTGTAGGCACTGCTGATGACGATGATTCTACAACTTCTTCTGATATGGTTTACACCGAAGAGTTTTTGAATAGTATCAAGGTATCAGGGCTTCCTAATCACCGTTTAGAACTAAAAGTAGGTACTCCAGTAATGCTTCTTAGGAATCTTGATCCTAAGCATGGCTTATGCAACGGTACAAAGTTACTAATTACACAAATGGCAAACCATATGATTGAAGCCAAAGTTATAACCGGTGACAATATTGGTGAGAAAGTTTTAATTCCTAGGGTGTTTGTCTCTCCGCCTGAAACAAGATTTCCATTTCGAATGAGAAGAAAACAGTTTCCTATAGCTTTAGCCTTTGCTATGACCATAAACAAAAGTCAAGGTCAGACGCTCTCAAAAGTTGGGTTATATCTTCCAAGGCCTGTTTTTAGCCATGGCCAGTTATATGTGGCGATTTCGAGAGTTACCTCTAGGTCAGGTCTGAGGATTTTGGCAGTGGGGAAGGACAAGAAACCACAGCGCAAAACAACTAATGTTGTGTACAATGAAGTATTTGATAACGTTTAGTCTCTTTTATTGTTGCAGTTATGTTTAACGGTAGATGTTAATTTTGCTGATTTCAAAAACAGACTTTTGTTCAATTTTATATTTATCCTTTAAATTTCCAACAATAGTAAATTTATGTAATTATTATTGGTAATATACCTATCAAAATATATATGTCAAAAATTTATGACAAGTACTGTTTCTATTTGGTAGTTCAAATAAATCTAATATCTTCAGAAAAGATAAAATGTTAATGTTACTTTAACGATAAGTTTTAAAATAACGGACTAGAGTATATCAATTCTAGGGTTTTGTGGAATATATCGCTCACATGTCCTTGCGATCTTTGTATAAATACAAGAATTTAATCATAAATAATTTTAGATTGTACGTTTTGGGGATTAAGTTCTTATAATAGATATAGGATGGTCTCTCGAGCGGAGTCTGATTCATCCTCAAGCTTCTTGACGTTGGAGTCTATAGGTATTCTCATCCTTTATTCCGTTTTTAATACTATTTGAGTGTCTAATCTTTATATATCTTTGTTAACGGTATGTACTCTTAATATATCTTTATATTTTTAATTTATGGAATTTTTGGTTATATATAGTGCAATCTTTGATTGATGGTGCTGATTGTCTGGAATGTCGTTACTCTTCTGATGAATGCAATGATTTGGTCAATGGGTTTGTTGTTACAGGCGTTACTGACTTTAGCAAAGTCCGTGATGCCGTAAGTTACATGCGGTTTATGTTTGTGAAGGTTCTTTGTATGTGGTGGCAGTCAGTAAACATATGTACCGTCCATATGACACTGGAGTTAATTGTTGCAGATGATCAGGTTTTTTAATTCGTATTTTGCATATTTTCTTTAATTGTATATCATGTTTATGGAATGGTTAATATAATCAATTGTGGTATTGATGCAGGGATTGAAAATTCATGTTTCTGTGATCACTGATGAAAGTCATGATTTGGTAAGTAGAATCTTTGTTAGGGACTGAATTGGTATATATCGGTTTGCCATTGTAAAGACAATTGGCGAGTTTGGTTATACATCTCATATTAATGAGATCATCTTGCATGCAACTACTTCTGTACACCCAAGTCTGCGTATATGTGATAACAATTATTTTGAATTTATTCAATTTGAAAGAGTATACGATCACGTTGGTAAATCTAAACACTTAGTAGGTTAGATCGTGTTCGTGTTGGTGAATCATTTTTTTAATTAATATTATTGTTATCTCTCTTTGTTATTAACCTAACTATATTCTTCCAAAATTATTCAAGATTTGATGGGTAAAGTTGTTCGAGTTCAAATTCATCATAGCAATCGTCTCGACATAAATGGCAGAGACAGATTTCATCTGGAATCTATCTCTTTTTATCTCCAGGACATCGGGTTAAACTACGTGGTTACTTAGTGTTCATGGTGTCATAGGTATTTAGTATTCTCGGTGTCATTACAATCTAATAGTTTTAAATACTGTTTTGTTTGTTTCAGGAACAAGCTGCTTAGATGTGAATTGTTCGGGTCTCGGGCATTGAGCTTTTATTGTGATTGGTCTCGGTGGCCTCCTGCTGATGTCATATGTGTTATTCGATGGGTGGTAGTCGTTAACTTTGACGGTGTGCTACATATGTACTATAATATTTTTTAAAATAAAAATAACAGTATAACTTTATTTATTATAGCTTTCTTCGATGTGTGCTCAGGTGGATTGGTTGTTACATCTACGTATTCTACTCTGATATTTGTGAATCCTAAAATTTCAAAAGTCAACGTTTTCCGTGCAATGTAAGTAAATTATATGTTGTCTTGCAATGTTCACATGTCACGAGACATAATACTAAACTATTGTGTGTTTTTTCTTTTTTGCAGGAATCCTCAATAACCAGTACCGTGTGGTGACCTTTAGTACTTTTGGGTTTTGGGCGGATGTTTACTGTGATTTGGGTTTGGAATTTAGCATATTTCTTATTCTTATTGCTAACTGGGTTTTAATTGAAATAATTGTTTTAAAACGTCTATTATAAGCGATTTAATATCTATTCATGATAATTCTAGATCATTATTGAGAAACCATATAAAAAGATATATATTGTGTATGTTGTTGATATATGCAATATGAAATTTAGTATTTAATATAATAATTTATACTTATATATTAATCCTACATTACGTAATACTATGACGGTCTGAAAAAAAAAAATTTAGCTTTTTCAAAATTTGATATTTATCAAGATTTATGTATCTATATAAGATGTTTTCGTAATCATTGAATTTAGGCTTTATCAATTAGAAAGAATGGCTCACCTTCTTTCTGCTTCTATACATCGAAGATATAGTTCTTTCATGATTAATGTTTCACCGCTGGATCCTTCGAAATTTGTTTGGATTGTTAAAGTGAAGATATTAAGAATGTTTTGTCATATACACGAGGTGAATGAGTCTCTCAATCTCATATTAGTTGATATAAATGTAAGCTGTATCTTATGACTTTTACATTAATTTTCTTATATATAATCGTTCCCTGTCTAATATATTTTGTGTTTTTGGACAAGGTGATAAAATTCAAGCAATTATCGAGAATGCATATATCAAGAACTTTTCTAATATTCTACTGGAGGGTAATTTGATCATTATCAGAAATTTTGCTTTGAAACCAGCAGAGGGATCATTCCGAATTGTGCCACATTCGTTTGTTATCAGATTCACTGAACATACGGAATGCTATATTACATACAACAATATCTCAAGGAGCTACTTCACTTTTTTCGTTTTGAGGATTATAAATATGGAGATCTCGATCCAGACTTATCTGTCGGTATGTATATATAAACACATGTTTCGTAATCCTTATGTTTGATAGAATCTAATAATATTTATTGTGTTGTTTAGATCTGATAGGGAAGATTACAAACGTCGGAAATTTTTTGCAGCGTAAAGATTCCTTCATGGTTTCTGAATCAAAAATTATATGTTTTGATCTTGTGAATCCTAGGTACATTCCTAAAAATATTCATAAATATTAGTTTCATATGTTATATGATATAACAAAAACACTAACGTTTATTTGTTTACAGGAATTGTCGTAGACCATGTCGCTTAACAGAGGATTATGCTACTGAATTTATTTCTTCGTTTAGAAGTGGTCATAGGGAAGACATTATATGTGTCATTAGATTTCCGAGGCTTGAATTTTGTAAAGGTTATTATCAACTCGTGATGTTTCAAAAATTAACTGTAACTGAATGTTTATAGAGTAACTAAAATAATTGTTCTATTTTGCACAGGTGTTTGGATTGTAACAACAACGTGTAACTGTACACAAGTTTTTTATCGATCCACCTTTTACAGAAGTCCATGAGTTTAGAAGTTCGTTTGTTGAGGATACAGCATAAACCCTTTCTCATATCTTATTAAAATTTAAAGATTTAGAATTACTGCAATGAAATTATTTATAGTATTATATATAAAAAATTATAATTGCTGACTTCGTTGTGGATATTCATTTATTCGTTCGTGATATGATGTTATATACAATGATTAATTTTACATTGATCATATTATTGTTGTTAATTTTAGAACTCTAAATTATGTATAAAATACATACTCTGGAACGATTATTGATAATTACTATAAACTTGAGTATTCCAAATTATAAATAGATATAGAGATTACTATTATACTCTGTAATAGAATATATATAAGGAATTCAATGATTAATCTCTGTATTTTACTCGATGTTTTGTAGCGAAAAAACACACTTGCAGTATAATAATTCTATATAAAGATCATAAATTCTTAATTGGCCAGGTCACACGTTTATGCAGTTGATGTTTTCTTAATCGTGTGGACGTTTTATGAAATCAATACAATTTATGTAAAGCTTAAAATATTCATCAATTGTGTATGTAACAAAATAAGGGCACCATTATATAAATAACATAAGTACAGTTAGCCAATAATAATATATGTATATATATACTTATATTGGTTTTTGTTTATTTTGTTTATGGCTCGATAGTTTATTTTTTTGGACCTAATATTAGACATTATAACGACCTTTTCTGAAATAGATACATATATGGATATATAATTTTTTTATATTATTCTAATAGGCGTCATTTACGTCCTTTCATTAAAAGGTTCAATGAGAGTTCAAATTTTAAATTTGAGATGCATCATTTTGATATGATCGAGAACCCTGGTTCTTCAAAATCTATAAATAATACGTCATATCGAAACGAGATGTTATCACCCGAAACCTGTTACTTCTCTACCCTGTCTTAAAACCGTCGATTTTATATTTTTGTTAAGGATGGATCTTCTGTTTCATAATATCAAGGATCTTAATCAGAGGAGATCTAACTGGCACATCCGTGTCATGATTTTTAAGTGTTGGGAATCCCATTCTCAAGGTGAAACCGAAGTGTTAAACATCATATTCGTCGATGAAGAGGTATATTTTATTTGATTTTTTTTTTATATATTTTGGTTTACTTTGATTGTATGTTTATCTAAATTATCATTTGATAAAATTTGGTAGGGTGATAAAATCCATGCTATATGCGATGATCTCCAGAATCAGCCATATTATAGAATGAAACTAATTGTTGGAAAATGGTTTAAGATACATCATTTTATAGTCTTTGAAAGTGAGACAGTCAATCGTTTGGTCGATTGTAAGTGGAAAATCCGTCTGCTTGATAACACTGACGCGTGGAAGGAATATGATGTAACTGACGAACATTACATGAAATTCACAAGATTCGATGATGTTATCAACGGACGATTTAATCGAGATGTACCGATTCATAAGTATTTTTGTTTTTGTTTAAGGGTTAGGTATATTTGTGTATTTAAAGATAAGTTAACAGATTAAGTTTTTCTTTTCTTGCTTTCAAATGTCTTAGGTCAGGTATCTATGCTCACTGATATTGTCAAAGTAAAAGATTCTGACTTTGGGCCTATATGTCTTGCCAACACATGCCAGCTCTCATTTGTTATCTAGAACACACAGTACGTTTGATTTAAAGTTAAATGAATATATATGGATGGTATTATTTTGGTTTTTATCCTGAAGCATCTAAAAGTGCTCTATCTTTGTGTATATTTACGTTTACTTATCACAGAGGGACAAATTTAAGTTGTGTTGCTTATAGAAAACTCGCACTTAAAATTACTAAGAAATGGTGGAACTTCAACTCGAATAACATGGTTTGTGACCTAGGTGATTTTCGTGTGGTCAATGTTGGAGGTGTGTTTATATAAAATTTTTGATATAAGTTTATATTTTTAAACTGTATCATATTATTTAGCGATTAATACGTGATCCTTTTATATAGAACATGTTCAACTGGTTGATGCTGGAGAAGTCTCGAGGGTTTTGTATGATCCAGACATTTCCGAGGCTAGAAGGTTCAAGCTTGCATTGTAAGTAGAATAAAGCTTAAACTGTGTTTTACCTTCATATTCATAATTCTCAAAACCAACTGTTTATTTTGTTTTTATTCTTTCAGGAATGGCAATGATGAAGACTCTGACTAAGATATTATTTTATGTTTTTTAAAAATATTATGTTATGTTCAACTTTTCATTATTGATTTATGTTTTTGAAACAATTTTATATGTTCGGCGATGAGGACCATAATCTATTCAGTTTAAATCTCGCCATAGCTTTAAAAGTTCTATGTTCGAGCTAAAGGAATAAAAATATTTTATATTAAGAGAAAATCTGTAAATAATTTAGTCAGACAATCCCATAAGTAGATACCTAAAAATAATCTACTTCTCTTAATCCGATTACACGATGATGAACAACCGATCCAAATAAAAAAGCTATGTAATCGAATCAATGAAATACTATCTCTTCCATATCTATGCATCGTTTAAGGTTTTGAGATCCGCAATTTAAAACTCAATCCGGGAAACTTTAAAGTGAAAATACTATCGATGTTTCCATATACGACATAGAATCAAACAATTTTGTACCCAGTAACAATGACCTCTATCTAGGACTTATTTGGTTTTATCTGAATAGGATCTATCGGAGATCTAAGATTTCTTTTTGGTTTCCCAATCGCATTATTCTTAGGAAACCGAAGAGTTAGAAAATTATCTTAGTTTATCGTCTATTTTGGACCAACAGAGAAATAATAACTCGCCCAAAAACATGAAACATATAAACGAGAATAATTTGTTTCGATCCAACAGTTTAAAAATCAAGACCTCTTGGTTTGTATGAATATGCTTAAAGTTTATTTAAAGTTAGCAGTGACAAAATTATCGTAATGAAAAATTCATAGTCATGATGTAATATATTAATATCATTCTTATTTTAATAGTTCACAAAATAAATCAAATATTCTATAATAATAAGCTTTACTATTTACATCAGACACTAATGTTAAACTTCCCGAAATTCTTATTCTTTTTGCAGAGTTTGATAAATTATAGAAAATAACTGGATATTTGCCATATATTATGATATAGATATATATGAATTAAACAATATAGATATTGTAATTTATAGTTATTATCCCGTGAATATTTGGAATATTTAAGAAACCCTAATTCATGTCCGCTATAAAAACACATCCTGGATTAATTGTTATGTATGCATTCGGGAAACTAGCTTTCATTGGTCTCACGAAATGGTTTTTTATCTGTATTTTTCTCGGTGTTACGTACTCCGCAACCATTCGTTTTCTGAATATGGTAATCGATTACTGATTTGTAACTTTAATTCTGATACTCACATGCTCTTAGTATCGTCTGAACATAATTAAGACTTATTTTTTTGTTAAGAATTGTTGCCGGAGGGAACTTGCCACTGTTCTAAGAATAAATATCGAGAATATAATACGATTTACCAGTTTATCTATGGTAATGAAATATTTTTTACTGTATTATCTTTCGAGTATATATAATACTTTCGCATTAGTATCTTATATGTAACTTTATTTTTTGATGGAAAATATAGTTGCTGCTGGTGATGATGATTTCTACATGGATACATCCTCAGGAGTCTCATCCATAGATGATGACAGTGATGATGATTATGATATGGATCAGAATTTTAAGTATGATGAAGATGTGGACGATGACGAAGATGACGATAATAATTTGGAAGATCTTGATGAAGAGGTAGTTAGTGATGGGTGTCCTGATGACTCTGCTGAAGAAAGTTCTGATAGCGCTGGTTGTACTTCTGATTCTGATATCGACGAAGATACTGATTATGAACCAGATGTCGATACAAAAAAATCAAATGCTGTTCGTCTTGCTTGCCCTGTAACCCCTATCAAGTCTGAGGGTCGGTTTCTTGAATATGGTAAAATTCTTCCTGACCCTATTCGCGATGCACCTGTTGAAAATGTTAGGCCTCGATCAGCTGTTTCCCTTTTACATCCTGGAACGTTTGAGCCTTCGATTACTGTAAAGATATTGCGTGTCTGGACACATGCTACACATCCGAGCGGTAAAAGAATGGAGGTTATTCTGAGTGACGATAAGGTATTGTTCATAACTTTGTAATCTTTATGTTTTCGTTTTTATTATATTTAACCTAACAAATAGTTGTAATTTATTGATATGGTGTTTGGATGCAAGGCACTGTACCCTCTATGCACTATAAACGTTTCTCTATACTCTTGAGTGAAGGCATGTGGCTTACTCTACGAAAATTTGTGGTAGTAGATGAAATTGGGAAATATCATGCTACCACTCATCTTAGTAGAATATTCTTTCTAGACAAAACGATTGTCGATGAACAACGACAAGCTTTTTGTGCTAGGAATTTTTTTCATTTTGTTGATTTTCGTATGATTTTAGATCGAGTTCAGAATGACGATTACTTAGTTGGTAAGTTTACGTACATAAAATTTATTGTTTTTTTTATTGCTTTGGTTATTAATTTGAAAAGTTTTGTTACAGATATAATTGGTCAGGTTGTCAATGTTAAAAGATATAACACATGGGGTGGGCATGTACCTGATATGAGTATCACTGGTGGAACTGTTATATTCGAGATGGAAAACACAAAGTTAGCTATTACTATTGGTATTTGGTTATTTCTGTATAATTTTAAAACTCTTATTTGATTATAGTTTGTTTCGATTGTAGAAATGTTCGTTTGAAGTGTGAGTTCGTTGATGAGATGGCCGTCGGTTTCTTTAAGGAACGGTTGGACTGTTGTGCTGGTGCCATTGTCTGTGTTATTTAGTGGGGTGTAATCAGTGTCCATGCAGGTATAATGTTGACTTATTTTTAATGTTTCTCTATATCCATAATTATTTATTCCCAAGAACGACATTATAGCTCAGCAAATGTTTTAGGAGTTTTGACTATAAAAGCAGTTGGCCCTACGCAAATCTTATTGAACCCCTCTATTACAGAGGTCGAGGAATTCAGATCAAAGTGAGTATATCATATAATTTTATGTTGGTCCTCTAATTTTTATGATTTTTATAGCTTATATGTGGCTTACTGATGCTATGTTTATATAATATATTGATATGTAGTTTGCTGAATAAATAACAGATGAGATGGTGTTTGTCGTTGCATGGAGATCTCCGTCGCGTAGTGTTTTTGCGTAGAAAATAAAGTGATTAATCATTTAGAATATATTAATTAACCGGGTTTCTTATCTAGGTTTGGGTGTTTTTTTTATTCAATATGTTATTATGCTTTAAGTTCTATATTTTATAACTATTTTTTGTTATTCGTTCTTAATAAAGATATTGAAGTAATGATCATTTTTACGTTTACACATCAGTATCGTTTAAATACGAATGTTATAACATAATACACAAGTAGTACATGTTACAAGAAAATTTCAAAATATATATCATTTATAAAAAGAATAACTATTATAAAAATGAGTTATCAGCTTAAGATAATTTACATGTTGTTAGATTAAATATAATAATATTAAATTATGAATATTGTATAAAATAATATGATTGATATATTTACAGAAACTGAATGATTATTGTAAACTTTGTCAATAGTATTCGGATAATGAGATGTTTAAATTAGAAATTTTTAGCTCAATAAACTATTATTTATCGAATAAATAAAACCAAAAATCTGGAGAACCATAACTTATAATTATCTTAAGTGTTT